>CM034534.1:55985319-56175319 GCA_020002185.1 Paraescarpia echinospica | reverse complement strand
GCACACACGCACATACGCACACACGCACACACGCATAAGCGCATACACGCACACACAGGCACACTCAGGCACACACAGGCACACACATGCACACACAAGTACACACAGTCACACACAGACACACAGACACACACACGCACGCACGCACACACGCACACACGGACACACACACACCCACACACGCGCACACATACGCACTCACACACGCACACGCACTCACATACTCACACACTTAATCCAAAACAGCATACGTAGAACCATCCATTGTGATCGATGGGATATACAACCTCCGACAACAGTGCTCTCAAAATTACCCTCTGTTATCTTAATTGAACTGGCGTGTAGGGTGTTTAAGGCCACATGTTTTTTTTAAACTGCCATTAGTGAAGGAAGTTACCGCAGCCGAGAGGAATTAAGTTACCGATAAAAACCTATCAGTCCATATATGGTTATCTGCGAGGTTTAGGCTTAGTTCCGCTAACGTGTTCTATTTATGTATATGTGCAAATTACTGAAAGTCATTCCCACAAGTAAATGTTACGTGATACCGGCAAATGAAACAAGTGCACGGCTTTGTGTTTCTGTTTTTTAAACATATAAGTCCTTTAATTTTTTGAAATGACAATCACTATTTATTCTCATCTACGACATCTAGGTGGATTAAACTTCCATATTGAAATGGACCAGTTGTTGTACAGAAAAGATCTATCGGTGACATGTTTTAAAATCATTAGACAGTAATTTTGTATACCAAAAAATTATTTGGGATATAATACACGAGAAAATATTTTTTTTTGCAAACAGGGCAGCATTTCTCTATTAGAGGACAAACTGCTAGGGATAAGGCAACGTCACGTTTCATAATAAGGAATAATTCTGGGATAAATCTCCTTATCTCAATTAGCTTTAGTATTATCTGGCCGTGTAGTGGCCGGCCACAAACGGGTCACTTTCGTTGTAACTAATGACATATTTTCCTTAAGACAAAATTGACATTTTGCTTGAGTTTCCAATAAACTCCTTCCGATTGTGTCTTTTAATTGAACTAATAGGTCACTGGGAAGGAAATGCATGTTCCTAGTTGAGCCTGTCACATACATGAACTATGGACTGTGGCGGGGGAACGAAATTCGTATTGGGGGGCTAGTTTTTAGTTTAATTAGATTAACAAATTGAATGTAAAAGTTCTTACTATGAAATAATTAATAACCCCATATTTCCACCGAAGTCATTAAGCCACCGCGTATATGTGCGTGCGTGCGTTCGTGCGTGCATGCATGAGTGTGTGTATATATGAACACGCCCCTAGCGTGGTTGTTTTGTTAGAAATGCGTTTTGCATTGGGACATCTAACTGCACCTGACTTGAGGATCAGCACACTTTCAACCGCACTTCTTTGAGACTCCAAGCGGAAGTATTCCTGTATACCGAAATTAATACTTTAGCGGGGGTGCGTTCGTATCCACTAGAACCCAGCCTACGGGTTTGATATGCCATTTGAAAGTGGCTTTTTGGAATATTGTCCCCCAGATAGCGTGACACATGCGAACCAAACAACACACTTTTTCTTAGTGGCTGCATTACTATTAATACTATAAATACAGTTGTTGTTTTAAGTGATCGAGATATTTATTCACACTTTTTTTAAATAGATAATCTAGGCATTCAATTACAAATTATAACTCTCACCAAAACTTTACAAAATAAACATGATTATTATTATTTTGCATTTCTTCCTGCCTAGCATTAACAAAAATCATAAATATCGTAAAGGTATGGTATCAAGTAATTCGGGATCACTTGGGGTACTACATACATTGCCAAATCATACTGCGAATTTAAGTACGTTATGACATAGAGAGGGGCAATGTATTAGGATTTGGCTCCTGTAGACATGGACTATTAAGATATGACGACCTTCATACATACAATCTCATATGTCTTAGCAATAAGAAAACCATTTTTGTCATTTTTCTTTTGAACGTTAATGACCTTAAACAAAGGTTAAATGTATTTTTTTAAACCCGCATACTAAAGAAAAACATTGATTGTTTGAAGCATTCAATCATTGTGATACATAGAAGCATTATTCGCGGTCTTTTTGATATATTTAGTATCTCTAATGGAGTGCATGGATCGATTTTCTGACCAAAACACTACGCCACCCTGCCAGGTCACGGGTGCCTATTTTGTCAAATAAACACCAATCAAAGTAACCGTGTAACAGCATTACATTGTCTTGTTGCTATTGTGACACCAACCAGCAGTACAGTTGATCATCTGAAACCATTTGGCACCTCTCATTGAGAGCACTTTTTGATATCTGGCCAAAACCTTCCACCAATTTCTAATTTTACGAGTGTCTTTTTGTTAAAGTTATAATAAGTTCACGAAATCATGCAACCCACTGACAAATAAACACTGGTTAATATGACCAAGGGTACAGTCGGTGGACGACACAATAGCAAACACTAATTTATAATGCATATAACGGGTTAAAGTTCAATTTTACTGAGTAATTATTTGACAAAAATGGTATGGTAATTGACCGTCCATTAACATGGTTTTTATACAAAGGGTATAACAATTGAGCACTCGAACAGGAAGTTCACGGATCCGAAGTTCACTGCGAATTAGTCACTTTGTCGAAGGAAAAGTCTGCTGACATTTCGCAATTAGTTGTTTAACACGGTCTACTATACTGCGCAGTTATGTGTACGCATGTGTACTCAGTCTCTATACTGGCGGTGATTGTCGCCGCATGTATGATACAGCAAGCACCAGTCGTGACCCAGTGCACCCGAAGACACTGCAGCGAAGACAGCGACGGCGACGGCGACAGTGACGTGAGGATATTGGCGGCGATGATGTATCGCGTTCAGGACACAGTGGAACTTCAGCATCAACAGCTAAATGTATCATCGGAACAGCTGCAGCAACAGCTACGTGCCTCAACGGAACAGCTGCAGCAACAGCTACGTGTCTCAACGGAACACCTGCAGCAACAGCTACGTACCTCAAAAGAACAGCTGCAGCAACAACTAAATGACTCTATGGAACAGCAACAAAAACAACTGACGAAACTTACGGAGACAATGGCTAAACAAGGAAAGTGTACGTATTGTTTAATTCCCAATACTGCTACTGTAGTAATACCACTGTAGTTATTTATGCTGTCTCCAGCAATAAACTGTGTACAATAGACACTAATTTCTGAATGGCACATTTAGTAATATGTGGAATACGGGGGTAAACCGGACACTCGAAGGGAAACAAAAGGCCCTCTTTTTGTTTTATACACTGAAAAGAGTTAATATAATATTTTTGCCTCGGCAACAATGTTAATAACAGTAATTACTAATAATATTATGTGCATTACATTACAAGGGCGGCATGACATCTGCTAAACCAAACATCCCCGCTTACAGTTGTTGCTCTCAAAACTTTGCTACATGTTTTTGCCATATAGAAAACAAACTGGGCTGGAATTTCGACAAAATATACAACAGAATGTTTCAATATTCCACGTGATCGGCGTCAATTTTTGAAGCCTTGACGGACTTTTTGGTCATGTTTGTGCCGGCGATAAGTAAGCTTGCATATTGTGGCCAACGAGTGATGAATTGGAACTCTCATACCGTATAGGGTGCATACAGGTGCACGTTTTTGCACCCCAGCAACACTTCAGTTGAACCTTAATTCCTTAGTGTTTACTACTACTACTGCTGCTGCTGCTGTTGCTGCTGCTGCTGCGGCTGCGGCTGCGGCTGCGGCTGCTGCTGCTGTTGCTGCTGCTGTTGCTACTACTACTACTTTTACTACTTGTACTAACATTACTACTACTACTACTACTACTACTGATGCATCATCAGTAATAGTAGTAGTAGTAGTAGTAGTAGAACTATGAAGCATCAGTGATGCTTCATAGTTAAAAGTGGGATATGTTTTCGTAACTAGTAATAAACAACTGTCTCGAACTAGGACGTCACTGCACCGCTGGCACTACACGCGTTGACACGTTGACGCGGCACGCAATGGCACGTTCGCGTGTTGGCGCGCTGAATACAGTTAGAGCGTTGGGCACATAAGCGCACCGGCATGAAGTGATCGGTTAGGTTGGCGTAAAAAACCTGAACTTTAAAAAAATAAAAACAGATTTTTTTATTTTGAATTAGGTGTGTAATGTTGTCGCTACATTGCCGGAACTTGCCATATTAGCTACGATAATACAGATAGTAGTCGTAACACTTTCTGCCGTTCGTAAATCGAATAAGCCTTTATATATAAAAATTATACGGAAACGTCTACGAGTGGAAGTTATATTCTAAATCGCTACCAATTATTTAATTGATTAACAAATTGTTAAAAAAAATGTATTTAGTTAAACATTTTAACGAAAGACGACATTTAAATATTTCTTCTGTACCACACGGAATCAACATAATTTTATTTGTTTAGGATCTGACAATGCCAATATTATGTTGTATTACCGACATTATCCGCATAACAATCTACGTCGGATGGAAATACGGTCGGAAGTTATGCAATTATTAGTGATATACACCGTAGAAAATGATTCTAACATATTTAAATCTTCGTATCGTGCCATAGCCGGATTTAGGCGCAATAGAAGTCACCTTAATGTTATTTGGTGCGCGTGAACACCAATCCTTTCGTTCGACTGTTATTTTTAAACGTATTCCCATTAATTTCACCCAGTATTGAAGCGACTTGTTCCTGCCCGCGACTACTACGATCTACAGAGGGGCGGCAACAACGTCAGTGGTGTGTACGAGGTCTATCTAATTATTTGCATCTACGATAACAATTTATAGCATCAATGGTTCATTGCGACTGTGGTCTAAAAATAAAAGATTCTAAGGAAAACGTCAGATAACCTGGCGCCTCTAATCTTCCTTATAACGTGAGAACGTACATAACGCTAGGATGATTGCCTTAGCATATTACGCGTTTTCATTAACTAATTACGCAACCGCGTGACTCTACACATCTGACCTGTCCTTCACATGATCTGTTGCCTACCGACGCAGCGGATACATCAACTGACGAATCTACTACGTCTTCGTTTGCCTGGGTCACAAATAAAATAGTGCGCGTGACCTCCGTCAATCTTTGCCTCGGAAACAATGTCGATAATAGTAAATACTAGTATTATGTGCATTACATTGCAAGGGCGGCGTGACATCTGCTAAATCAAACATACCCGCTTACAGTTGTTGCTCTCAAAATTTTGCTACGTGTTTTTGCCATATAGAAAACAAATTGGGCCGGAATTTCAACAAAATATACGACAGAATGTTTGAATGTTCCACGTGATCGGCGTCAATTGTTGAAGTCTGCTGCTACTTATACTACATCTACTACCATTACTACTACTACTACTGCTGCTGCAGCTGCTGCAGCTGCTGCTGCTGCTGCTGCTTCTGCTACTGCTACTACTACTACTTATACTACTTATACTACTTCTACTACCATTACTACTACTACTGCTGCTGCTGCTGCTGTTGCTGATACTGCTACTACTACTTATAGTACTTCCACTACCATTACTACTACTACGACTACTGCTGCTGCTGCTGCTGCTGCTGCTGCTGCTGCTGCTGCTGCTGCTGCTGCTGCTGCTGCTGCTGCTTCATAGTTCAAAGTGGGACATGTTTTCGTAAATAGTAATAAACAATAACGAACACTGACCAAGTTTGTGAACTGTTACGTGTGGATTGGGGCGGCAGGCAACTGTCTCGTCGGCACGCTGGCACTACACGCGTTGACACGTTGACGCGGCACGCAATGGCACGTTCGCGTGTTGGCGCGCTGAATACAGTTAGAGCGTTGGGCACAAAAGCGCACCGGCATGAAGTGGTCGATTAGGTTGGCGTAAAAAACCTGAACTTTAAAAAAATAAAAACAGATTTTTTTATTTTGAATTAGGTGTGTAATGTTGTCTCTACATTGCCGGAACTTGCCATATTAGCTACGATAATACAGATAGTAGTCGTAACACTTTCTGCCGTTCGTAAATCGAATAAGCCTTTATATATAAAAATTATACGGAAACGTCTACGAGTGGAAGTTATATTCTAAATCGCTACCAATTATTTAATTGATTAACAAATTGTTTAAAAAAATGTATTTAGTTAAACATTTTAACGAAAGACGACATTTAAATATTTCTTCTGTACCACACGGAATCAACATAATTTTATTTGTTTAGGATCTGACAATGCCAATATTATGTGGTATTACCGACATTATCCGCGGAACAATCTCTGTCGGATATAAATACGGTCGGAAGTTATGCAATTATTAGTGATATACACAGTCGAAAATTATGCCTTATTCTAACATATTTAAATCTTCGAATCGTGCCATAGCCGTTGAGGTAAAAACTTGCATATCCACCAAAGCTACCTGGCGTATTCATACGTCTGTTGACAACTTGAAGACCGTCATCAATGATGAGATTGACCTACCCTTTTGTCTTTATGCGTCTCTGAGCTTGGTTCCAAGGATTTAGGCGCAATAGAAGTCACTTTAATGTTATTTGTTGCGCGTGAACACCAATCCTTTCGATCGACTGTTATTCATAAACGTATTCCCATTAATTTCACCCAGTGTTGAAGCGACTTGTTCCTGCCCGCGACTGCTACGATCTACTGAGGGACGGCAACAACGTTAGTGGCGTGTACGAGGTCTATCTGGCCAAGGCGATGATGAAGTATGTTCGCGTGTACTGCGACATGGAGACGGACGGCGGCGGCTGGCTCGTACGTATTACGTACATTGGTTCACAACATGTCTACTTATACTCCGGCAGGTGGCACCACTCCGTGCAGTTACATTTACTGGCCACCACTCTGAAGTCATCTGCAGAAACCTAGTGTCTCATATGGTCTCTGCATCTCTTTAGTGGCTTTTCCATCGTCCCCTATCCTTTGAGATGTTGCTCCAATACATGACTGTGTACACTATTTCTCGTACGCTGCCTCCATGAGTACCTCAGGGGGAGTTATACAGTTTTCCCCAGTAAATATAATTATTTATATTAATTCATATGATAAAGCTAATTTAAGTTAGTAACAAGTTATCATATGGTTTTAATGTTGGCATATAATAAGCTCATCGTAACACATTTCTAAGCATCAAGGCGTGATGAATTTGGACGTTTTGGTGAGCCTCAAGTGAGGTGCAGACGGGGGTCTCTCAGGGTGTTCTTGCAGGTTTCTGTTGGCGCCACTGTGTTCCCCTTATCCTCTTCTTTCCGGCAGACTTCAAGATATCGAAAAGAGTCGGTTCCAACAAGGGAGACTATTGCTGTAGCGTGCTACCTTGCTGGAGGCATTAATTTGGGTGGTTGCACAAAGATGGCCTCATCCTTGGCGACTCCACGATGATCGCCATAGAACGGGTGGTGTTATAAAGAGAAATAAGGAATGAAGGAGTAGACAACACATGCGAATACCGGGAATTCAGATAGCACAAATATACACACTCGAACAACGTTGATATTTTTCACCCCATGCAATCCCTGGCACTGTGGCTAGTGAGTAATAACTGTGAACACTGCGTGCACAGTTCACTCAAGATAACTCGAATATCACATAAGTATGTTTTCGTCTAGTTGAACCTTTTTCCTCCGTTCCGGTCCATTAACAAGATTTAACAATATTGCCACGTAGAGAATTAACCCTAGGTGGCAGTTGGACAAGGAAGCCTTTTGGCTTATGGAGAGTCCAACGCTTTGTTTATGTGTATCCCGCCCTTCTGAGGTATGTGTCGATTTTATTTTTAAACATATTCGCGCTACTAGCACCCACACAATCAGCAAATAATATGTTCCATTCATTTACAGTCCTTTGTGAAAATGAGAACTTACGTATATATAATCTACACTGCTCTTTTGCTAATGTAATTTCATGTCCTCTAGTCCTTCTATCTTTCTTAACTGAGAAAAAAATATTTCTATCAATATTTTCGTAACCATTTATTATTTTAAACACTTCTATCTGATCTCCTCTCATCTCTCTAGTGTTGTTTCATAACTAAGATCCCTCAGTTTTGATATAATTTTAGTCGCTCTCCTCTGTACTCTTTCTAGCATATCTATGTCCTTCTTGCGATATGGCCTCCACGCTTGTATACAATATTCTAAATGAGGTCTCACTATTGTTTTCTACAGCGGTATTATTAGTTCTTTTTCCTTATACGCTATATTTCGCCTAATTAATCCAAGGATTTGATTTCCCTTTGAAGCTGCAATTCCGCACTGCACTGAAACCTTCATATCAGCACTAATGGTTAACCCTAAGTCCTTTTCTTTTATAGTAGAACTTAGTACAGTACCCCCCATTGTATATTCTACCTCTTCGTTCCCATGTCCTGTGTGGAGGCATTTTGCATTTCCCAAAATTGAACAGCATTTATCACTTTTCAGACCATTTGATCAACCTGTCAAGATCATCTTGTAAATGATGTCTATCTTCATCACTTTTAATCCTTCTAAACACTCTTGTATCATCCACAAATTTCAACACCTTGCTTGTTATTTCATCATCCAAATCTTTGATATATATTAATAATAATATAGGTCCTAGTACTGATCCCTGTGGTACCCCACTCAATAACGATTTCCAGTTTGAAGCCTCCCCATCAACTACTACACGTTGTCTTCTGTCAATCAGCCATTTTTCTATCCAGTTTATTATACCATTTCCTATGCCATGGGCCTTTAGTTTAAGCAGTAATCTTTGATGCGGTCCTTTGTCGAAAGCCTTTTGAAAAATAAGGTGCTAAAACATAGGTCCTCATAACTAGATATTGCATAGTAACTAGAACTAATAATAATAATAATAACTTTATTTAGACACTCATTTCCAAAGAATAAACATGTGAAATTGTGTTAACAATGTTTCTAAAATACTAATGCACATGTAATGATTAATAGAGGTACTCAAATGTGAGTAATAAAATAAAACCTTCACAACTATTTTTCTAAAATAAAATTGTGCTAGAAAATCATTATCTAACGCTGTAATACATACAGCAATTACGGTATCGTGGATAATTATCAGGTTCGATTTATCCAGCGTGTATTGCACTTGTTTGTTGTAAAATGGTGTAAGTTGCTGTGTTGATGGTAGCTGCAAAAAGGACGTTATTGTTGTAACAGGTTGGTGTTCCTTGCTACATACAAATGAGTGTTCATTGTCACGTGTAGATGTTCTGTGTGACATGTTTGTATTCATTGTCACGCCTAGGTGTTCCAGCGAAGACAGGACGGCTCCGTCGACTTCTTCCGTGACTGGGCCGTCTACAAGGAGGGATTCGGCGACGTGGCCGGCGAATTCTGGCTTGGTGGGTCAAACATTACTGGTAATTTAATTCATACATCAAATCAAACCCCAAATGTGTTAATGTCAAGCGGGTTTGGGAGCTGGATTTCTCAAAATGGAATATTCCTACATAACACATCCATATTACAAAAGTATTGTTATTATTTAATAAAAAACATACTTTATACAAACAAATATAAATGTAACGTCGTATCTTTCAGGTAGTACTTAGTTTGACATGATTTAGATTAGTATAATTTGTATTGTATGTTGTGTACATTTGACGATACATTCAACAGCAGTGAGTTATTATTTTGTTGTTTTATTACTGTCGTTGTAGCTGGTGATACTTCGTGGTAAATGCGACGTTGTTTTTGATTAGAATTGTTATATATGTTGTACACGTGGCGTGGTGTGCACTATTAAACTATATATTTCAGGCAACGATTACCTTAATGATTTAACATCGCAAGCACGATATTCGCTACGAATAGACATGGAAGATTTTCAGAATGAAAGCAGATATGCAGTGTACACCAACTTCGCTGTTGCCCCGGAAGGAGACAAATACAAACTCGTACTCGGGGCTTACAGCGGCACGGCAGGTAAATGGAATATGTATTTATAAGTATGCATATAGGTTGTACAAGCACAATATATTATATAGGTACGTTTCTATTTTGACTGTTCAGTCGGATCAATTCGTGTGTCAGTGTAGCTGTGGTTGTGAAAGCGTTACAAATCACAGCGGAAATATATAATTAGATCGCTACATCCTTCATTCATAATGGAATATTCAAATTATGAACGCATGTCATAAACTTTCATATGGACATCAAATTTCGAAAGTTGTTGGCTATGTATGTTACACAGTTACATAGACAGAGGTCTCATCGTGGCTGTGTCTCAATTATGGCCAACGGGTAATGAATTGGAACTCTCAGCCAACCCAATAGTAACAACAACAAAATGTTTATCTATCAGAGCATCCGACGTGTCATAATAATGTCCATTGTTCCACTGTATCGATCAAACCGACGACCAATGAAAATCATGACTGCTTTGTTGGTACTGTTCTAGTCTTTGCTGCCTTGTGAAGAGAATGATAATATATATGTATATACATATAAATATACATGTATATATATATATATACACACACATACACACTCACACACATATATATATATATATATATATATATATATATACATAGAGAGAGAGAAAAAAAAAAGTCTAAAAGTATGTTTCTCTTTGATTTATGACACAATTCATGCTGCAGACGATTCGCTGTCGGGCCATGCAGGCCATTCATTCAGCACAAAGGACAGGGACAATGACGTGTACGGTGGACACTGTGCTCAAGCGTTCAAAGGAGGCTGGTGGTATACCAAGTGTCATTCTTCCAACTTGAACGGCCTCTACCTCGGAGGCCCTCACGCTTCATACGCTGACGGCATCGAGTGGCACAAGTGGCATGGCCATCACTACTCGCTCAAGAAAGTGGAAATGAAAATCAGACCTTAGTTGAAATCAGTCATGTATGGAGAAAAGTACGAACCGATAAACATTTCACTGATAGCCTTATCCAAACAACTAATGGCTCTATTGCTTATATCTAAACATTACAGTCAGGTCGACTAACCAAGGTCTCAACATCTTCTGATATTTTAGCGGAAATGTGTTGTTTCCTACGGATCTTCAGTTTAATTTGTGTTCTCGTTCGCGTGAACGCGTGCGCGAGAAAATGTGAGACCACTGAAACAAAGACGTATTAAGAATTATACTAATAGGTATTTGATATAGCTACAATGCGTTAACATACGTGGAACGACCTCGTGGGTAATAAATGTATCGATTTCATAATTAAAAAAAAAATATTTGTTTGTCTTGGTATCGGTGTGACTGCATGTGTATCCTTGTGTGCTCGCGAGCGAGCGAGCATGCTTGTGTGTGTTAGTGTGTGTTTGTGTGTGTGGTGTGTGTGTGAGAGAGAGAGAGAGAGAGAGAGAGAGAGAGAGAGAGAGAGAGAGAGAGAGAGAGAGAGAGAGAGAGAGAGAGAGAGAGAGAGAGAGAGAGACAGAGAGAGAGAGAGAGAGAGAGAGAGAGAGAGAGAGAGAGAGAGAGAGAGAGAGAGAGAGAGAGAGAGAGAGAGAGAGAGAGAGAGAGAGAGAGAGACTGTGTGTAAGTGTGTGTTAGTATGCGGGATAATAATAATAATGGAATGACTTCTTTAGCGTCAATATCCTCGGGAAATCGTAGCGCTGTGGCGTAACACATTAACTTAGTGGCACAACCAATCTAAAGGATTAATTTTAGTGTTTCCTCCAACTTGTTGCGCGGCACTTGGGTTGCATGGGTTTTGAGTGTTGTTGACACTCTCGTTCGACTTCACCGCTTGCTTTATCTGAGCCGCGTATTAAATCGGTGCCCGTGTACAATGAGCACTGTTTTTTTATTTGTCTTAATGATATCTTCTCCTGAGACTTTGGTATAAACCATCAACGTATTATAGTTTACTGTAGTCGCAAACGGGAAGTTTGTGGTAGCTCTGTATAGGTTAAAAACCCGAGGAAATGTTATGTTTCCTTCTAAATAAGCAACACAACATTGAAGGTGGTATCGTTTCCAAATCATTGGCTCTGTGGAAACTCAGAAGTGATAGTGTTCCCGTGTGTGCTGGCGATAACATTTGGAACGGGAAAATCATCGCAGTTTGGCTCGCTTAAAATGTCTGCGAACTTGATTACACCCATCGATGTAGCAGTAAAACAAAAACAGCAATTGTCATTATTATTTCAGTTGGTTGAGGTCAATGGTACAAGGAAGCAAATGAACAAAGAAAGACTAGCGGACTTCGAAACCTGGAAGGAGATAACTACACAATGCCTCCAAGACTAGTGGACATCGACACCTGGGAGGATATACATACACAATGACTCCAAGACTAGAGGACATCGACACCTGGGAGGAGATACATACAGAATACCTCCAAGACTAGTGGACATCGACATCTGGGAGGAGATACATACAAAATGCCTCCAAGACTAGTGGACATCGATACCTGGGAGGAGATACATACACAATGCATCCAAGTGTAGAAAACAGGTACATTCGCAAACTTAAACAAAACACACCTACACATAAATAAAACCCACACACATAAACCCACACTCACATGCACACAAACATACGCCCGCAGAAACACACACAAACACACAAACACGTGTTCCCAACGTTTCCGAACGACGTTAGTTTCGGGTATTCATTACACTATTCATCCAATTGCGGTGCATTTGTATAATTCCAATAATCCGATTGCGGTGCTGTTTGCATCACTTGTATAGGATTTAGATAATCGCACTTCACTAGTTCTTGATTTCATATTATAAGCTCCATCCACTTTTAAACGGCTGCGAAACTGATGTCCTCGATGTCGTCGTGACGTCACAATACAGCTATTCTTCAAGGAAGACTCATCAGCCTCCCTAACCTCTTATCATACAAAGTCTTACATACATACATCTCTATCATTACATTTCATAGGTACACCAGTTCTTCAATCCTATACTATTTCATCAAAAGATTTTATAACATAATCGCCATATAGGCACAAAAGTTCAACACCCTACGGCTGTCTGCGTGGCACTCGCAATGTAGAGATGCGAGAACATAATGTTTATAATGAACGATACCACATTTCGTCATGACCGTCAACCTGAGGATAACTTGTTCCTCAGCAGTCGAGCGAAGTAGTTCTCACTCGGTTCATCGGGAATTCCCTCTTCGGGTGTGAATTCCCCTTTGTCGCGTAAGCCGTCTACTCAAGCACTGTTGTTACACGAGGTGTTACTCGGCGTCTACCGCCCTCGAGTGTACTTTGTCATACTTCACCCCGCCCCGACACTACAATAAATGATAACTATAATAATAAAAATATTCTTATTCCTTGGTGTGTAAGCTACACCCTTCATATCATATGTTTTTACATCGACACCACATACAATCATAGTACTTACACACAAACATGTGTAGCTAAGCTAACTCCATAGATATATACATATCCGTACCCAATATCCCATTAGTAATAACAACCCCACCACCTTACATATAGGATAGGCCCTGGTTACCATTGTTTTTATACAACAATGATTAGGGTTAAAAAAATCATGAATTTTTTAATAAAAATTAAATGTTTTTTTAAATTGAAATCTGTTTTATTTGAATCTAGTATGTAGACATTTATGTAGATGTTTGTATTGTGTTTAATGCATTCAGAAAGGGAATAGCTCAAACATCTGGAAATAAGGAAATAAAATACCATTGTAATGGATTCAGAATGGAATCAACAGTTAGGTATGTAATGCTGTGTTGGTCAGCCAAAGGGCCTTGAATTCATTAATTACTCCAATCCCAATTCAAGCATCTGACCTTTGTTCAGTGCATCCCTGCTGATCGCAGCAGGAGACCCCATTTGTTTTATCTGTTCGTTTTGCATAATCCATAGCACCTCTGTTGGTGACAATTGCCAGTTGACAACTGTAGATAACAGCAGTGCCATGGATTATGCAAAATAAGCCTATGTTCACCCTGTGGCTGGGGAGGTGAATCAGCTTGGGAGCACTTCTGCTGCTCATAAGTTATCTGCTTATATTGCACAGCAGTTGCTCATGGACCACTTTTTATGATGCAATGCTTCCTATTCATTCAAATTGATCATCCTTGACCAGTCACGTTTTATGGGTATTGGTGTTATATACTTGGATTTAGCAAAATATACTTAAATCAAACACCCTTGAAAGTGATCACTTGCAACTGATTGGTTCTTTCCTGGAAAGGTTAAGTGGTAATCTCTCTACAAGACCATCCATTGCTAGTTCCATGAAGTGGGTTGGGTGTCTGCGAACGTTCTGGTGTTTACATAAATCTGTGTTTCTAATGGGTCTGTCATAAAAATCTTTATTTCTTGGAATGAGACACTTGTTTTTGGCTTGCTCGCTGTGAATATTTGGATTGCTTTGACAACTTAATTCGATCGTCTGACTTATTGTCAGTACTTTATTTGGTTTGTAATACCTTACCTTATGATGGTTCTGATCGCATGATCCATTATGTTCCTCCATGATCAGATCTTCTTCATTATCTAGTATTAACATGTTGTTGTTTTCGGTTTCAGTAATAAAAGTAATAAAAAACATTTGCCTAGACGATTTTTGAATGAGTTAATTGATGTAGCTTGGATAACTTATTCGGGTAGACTATTCCATGGTTCTGTGACTCGAAGAGGGAATGCATTTTTTCTTAGATTTTGATTTGGTCTTTGGGTAAATAAGTTAAGGGAATGTCCGCTATTTCCTTTTCTAATTGATACATCATCCCATTTCTGTAGATTAGGAGCGGATTCAGTATCGTATATTTCGTGCAGTATTTTATTAACTTTTATCATGTCTCCACGTAGACTTATGTTTGAAGTGTTGGTAGTTTTAATAATTTAAGTCTTTCTTTATAAGGTAGGTCCCTCACGCCGGGTAATTCTTTAGTGGCTCTCCCTTGGACATTTTATATTGCTATTTTATGTTTCATCTTGTATGGACACCATACTGCTATGGCATAGTCTACTGGGGATCTAACCATAGTCTTGTACAGTTGTAAGAAGGTGTGAATGTCTAGGAATTGGAAAGTTCTTCTGAATATTTTTTAAAATTTGGTTGCTTTATTAACGACTTGATTTAGTTGATATCAAATGATAGTTTTGAATAAAACAATACACCTAGGTCACTTTGCTTTTCTGTGGTGATTGGTGGTTGTTTGACATTATTGGTTATCATGTAATATTCGTTTTTACCTGTATTGTTTTTCCCCATTTCCATATGCTTACGTTTGTCTGGATGGAATTTTAATAACCGTTTGTCGCTCCATTGTTCTGGTATACTAAGGTCATGTTGTAGTATATCCGGTCATTTTAGTTAGTTCTGGCTTTGAATATCTTGATATTGACTAACTTTCTGGTTCTCATTGTCTGTATAAATCTGTGTTTCTAATGGGTCTATCACAAATACATTTATTCCTTGGAATGAGACACTTGTTTTTGGTTTGCTTGCTGTAAATATTTGGATTGCCTTGACAACTTGATTCGAACAAAAAGTAGTAAATAAAGGTATTCATTACTTCATTTGTAAACTAAATTGTGCATCTACTACTTGCAATTCCTCAACATGGCCTACTTTGTGGCAGTCTACTCAGGCTCGATCTTCAAGTACCTGCCACAGAGAGTCGCTGATGTTGAGTTTCACCTCCACTCATTTTTCAACTTTCTAAATCATAGTATTCCACACTATTTTGTTAGCATAAAAACAAAGAATAGCTTTGCACATTACCTTAATACATACTGGTTTCAATGTGCATGGAAAACAACGTTTACTGCCGAGACAGCACTCTTGGTTCCGGAGCAAGATAGGCGAAATCCACTTTTGTTGACTAATACTATAACGGAAATAAGTTCAGGTTGATTGTACAAAGGGGAAAATGCAAATCATTTTAATAAATCTCTGGCTTTGCAAGTATGAACATTGATTGATAGAACACTTCCCAGGTATGCACATGACACAGTGTGTATCGCTACTAATTTAGCTAAATTTCAAAATCAGGTAAACAGTTCCCAGGTTAAATTATTGAAGTGTAATATGAAAGATATAGATCTAGTTCAGGCAGGAAAAGTCAATCTGATTCAAAATTGGGAACAACATGGGTGGGTGTTTGTTACTTCAGAAGACCAAAAACAATCCGGAAATGATCAGGATTATTCCCTAAATGCAGCTAGTCAAAATGTGCTTACACAGTTGAACACACAGGCAGCTACGACATTCCAAGGTGTTGGATCCCAGAACCTACCTGTTCCGGCACCATATGAGGGGTTTGCGTTGTTACAATATGTCTTAATATTTGCACATGTTTAGGTTTTGTTCACAAAGGACAGCCATATTTTTTGTAAACATTTACATGCAATGCTGGCAACTGCATATAACTGTTATGACCTATTGAAATTGTTGGAATTGTATTTTGCTACTGTACCAAACATTTTTAATTTAAGTATAGTTTGATAAATCTAAGTACGTAACACCAATACTCATAAAAAGTGACTGGATAAGGATGATAAATTTGAATGAACAGGAAGCATTGCATCATAAAAAGTGGTCCACGAGTAAGACCCGGAGCTAGATAATAAACCGTTAATATTTTACCTTAATGTAGTTTTTATTGTTTTAGATTTTACACCAGGAGACCCTCACATTGCAGCTTTACTTCAAAAGAAGAAATGTGAATATGGCTGCCTTTTTTCAGATCGATCATCAAAAACAAACGGCTCTTTTCAGAGCCTCAACTCTTTCTCAAAAGAGTTTGCTACCATCGTATGAATGTTCAATACAAATTAAATGGTTATACATGTACACTTTTGTCTTTTATTAAATATATAGTGATTGTGACTACAATGTGAAAACCTGTATGGAAGTGCCATTCTAATTCGAATGTGCAGGCTTATATATCAAATCAGGACACTTCGGTTCGGTACTCAACGTCAAGGACTTAAGGCTAACCATTAGTGCTAATATGAAGGTTTCAGAGCAGTGCGGTATAGCCGCTTCAAAGGGAAATAAAATGCTTGGATCAATTACGCGAAATATAACTTATAAGGAAAAAGAGCCAATAATACCGCTGTACAAAACAATAGTTAGGCCTCATTTATAATATTGTATTCAAGCGTGGAGGCCATATCGCAGGAAGGACATATATATGCTAGAGCACAGAGGAGAGCAACTAAAATGAACTCAAAACTGAGGGATCGTAGTTACGAAATACGCCTACAAATGTGGTTTAACAACACTAGAGACCAGGAGATTGAGAGGTGGTCAGATAGAACTGTTTAAAATAATGAATGGTTATACAAATATTGATAGAAATATGTTTTTTTCAGTTAAGAAAGATAGAAGGACCAGAGGATATGATGTTACATTAGTAAAGGAGCATTGTAGATTAGATGTATGAAAGTTCTCATTCATTAAATTCTTTATTTCCAATTGAGAATACAACATACAACATATATACATATTACAGTTGACACAGTTCATAATGGAAAGGGGGAAAGTAGAAGCTCATTGCTTATTATGCACTTTCCCCGACATCATTATAACATGGTCATAATCTTAAACACAGTGTTAGTAACATAAAGAATATGCTATTGTTAAAGTGAGACCACTACTACATTCGTGCTTCCAAATACTTTCTGAACCTTAACAATAACCAAATTAATTACATAACTTATACTCTTCAATTAAGTAATTTTTATATTGTTTTTTGAGATTTCTCACAGTAAGTGATCTTTTTATGTGCTCGTCTAAACAATTCCATAATTTAACACCATACACAGATATACACTTAGCCTTTAACGTGGTTCGGGCATAAACATGTTTTAGTTTATTTCTTTGGCGTGTTACATAGGGTGTAGTATATTTGACATTGAAAAAGAATTGAAGGTTATCAGGCAACAAGTTATTGTTAGCTTTAAACATTACGATAGAAATGTTTAATTTTACTAAGTCATAAAGTTTAAGAATGCGTAGATCATAAAATAATGTATTAGTATGACTTAGTGGATTCTTATTACATATTATTCGTACAACTTTCTTTTGTAATATATAAACACCGTTAATATATGTTTTAAACGCATTTCCCCAAACTTCGCAGCAGTACGATAAATATGGGAGAAATAATGAACAATATAGTATAAAAAGCGACTTTTTATCTAATAAATATTTAGCCCTGTATATAATGGCAATAGTTTTTGTTAGTTTAGACTTGATCATATTTATATGATCTTTCCAGCTAAGCTTATCGTCTATTAAGACACCTAAAAACTTAGTAACATATACTCTATCAATAGTTGTATTATCGATTTTTATATCAATATTTGTTGTTTTACTATAGTTGGTAAACAACATGTAGTTTGTCTTAGCAACGTTTAAGGATAATTTATTTACTGAAAACCAGATATGTAGTTTTTGTAGTTCGTCGCTGACAATTTTGCTTAGCTGGGCTGGATCTTTACCAGAACAAAATATATTTGTATCATCCGCAAAAAGAATGAATTTTAGTATATCTGAACAATTACAAATATCATTTATGCATAGTATAAATAATTTTGGACCCAGAATGGAGCCTTGTGGTACTCCACATAACACCTGTAACAAATCTGAATTGCAGTCATCTATGCTGACATACTGTAGTCTGTTATACAAGTAACTTTTCAGCCACTCGCTGGCCATCCCTCTGATACCATAAGCCTCTAATTTACGGAGTAATAAATTATGATCAATTGTATCAAATGCTTTTCTTAAATCAATAAATACACCAATTGTGCAATTCTTTTGGTCTAAGGCAGCAGTAATATTTTCAGTTAGTTCTAACAGAGCCATTGAAGTTGAAATTTTTGTCCTAAACCCATATTGACTGCTGTTTAAAATGTCATACTTTTCTATAAATTTATCTAGCCTAGAATTTAATAATTTTTCTAATATTTTTGAAAATTGCGGAAGTAGAGATACTGGTCTATAGTTAGTAAAAAAATTATTTTCCCCTGCCTTAAATATAGGAATTACTTTGGCAATTTTCATTTTACTGGGAAATACACCACTACTAAATGATTTGTTACATATATGAGTAAACGGTATTACAACATTGGAAATTACCTTTTTAACAATTGTCATATCAACATTGTCATAACCTGTAGACTTTTTGTTTTTACAACCGTTAACAACATTCATCACTTCCTGTTCTTCTACCCCAGGTAAGAACATGGTGTTGGTGTTCGTATTTTGTTAAAAAAATCAAGCACACTTGTATTTCCATTTGGTACTCTTATATTTTTTTGCAAGATTTGGTCCTACATTTACGAAAAAATCGTTGAAACCATTAACAATATCTGTTGTATTTCTGGTCAATCTACCATTGCTAATGAAAGAGTTTGGGTAACATGACTGTAGTTGTCGTTTCTTTATAATTGAATTTAAAATTTTCCACGTACCTCCATTCTCACAAAGGACTGTAAATGATTGGAACAGATTATCTCCTGATTGTGTTGGTGCTAGTAGCGTGAATATGTTTAAAAATAAAATCGACACATACCTTAAAAGGGCGGATACACATAGATAAAAAGTATCGGACTCTCGATAAGACAAAAGGCTTCCTTGTCCACTTGCCATATAGAGTTAATTTTTCTGGATGGCAATCTTGTTAAATCTTGTTAAAGATATTGCCTTCTAGAACACCTATAAAATCGTACTTAGATAACACGTTCAAAGGTTTTACTTCATTTATTGCGTTTCAACTGAACACGTTGAGATACGATAAATTAGCATACCGCTTGCAACAGTTTTCAACTTGTCATTGGAAGAGGGAGTGGTTCCTTTAGAATGGAAAGAAGCAAACATTATACCGTTATTCAAAAAAGGTTCGAGAAACAAGTAAGAGAACTATAGACCAGTGAGTTTAACATCAGTGATTTGTAAATTGTTAGAAAGACTAATTAAAGATCACATGGTGGATTTTCTTGTTAAACAAAACTTGATAAACCCATCTCAACATGGTTTTTTTAAAGCGAGGTCATGCTTAACAAATATGTTATGTTTTTTGGAAGACTTCACTAAGTGGGTAGATGAGGGATCACCAGTAGATATCGTCTACTTAGATTTTCAAAAAGCTTTCGACAAAGTACCACATCAAAGATTACTGCTTAAACTAAAGGCCCATGGCATAGGAAATGGTATAATAAACTGGATAGAACAATGGCTGATTGACAGAAGACAACGTGTAGTAGTTGATGGGGAGGCTTCAAACTAAAAATCGGTATTGAGTGGGGTACCACAGGGATCAGTATTAGGTCCTATATTATTCTTATATATATATATCAAAGATTTGGATGATGAAATAACAAGCAAGGTGTTGAAATTAGCGGGTGATACAAAAGTGTTTAGAAGGATTAAAAGTGATGGAGATAGACAGCATTTACAAGATGATCTTGACAGGTTGATCAAATGATCTGAAAAGTGGCAAATGCTGTTCAATTTTGGGAAATGTAAATGCCTCCACACAGGACATGGGAACGAAGAAGTAGAATATACAATGGGGGGTACTGTACTAAGTACTACTGTAAAAGAAAAGGACTTAGGGTTAACCATTAGTGCTGATATGAAGGTTTCAGAGCAGTGCGGAATTGCAGCTTCAAAGGGAAATCAAATCCTTGGATTAATTAGGCGAAACATAACGTATAAGGGAAAAGAGCTAATAATACCGCTGTACAAAACAATAGTTAGGCCTCATTTAGAATATTGTATTCAAGCGTGGAGGCCATATCGCAGGAAGGACATAGATATGCTAGAAAGAGTGCAGAGGAGAGCAACTAAAATGATACCAAAACTGAGGGATCTTAGTTACGAAATACGCCTAAAAAAATGCGGTTTAACAACACTAGAGACCAGGAGATTGAGAGGAGATCAGATAGAAGTGTTTAAAATATTGAAGGGTTATGAAAATATTGATAGAAATATTTTTTTCTCAGTTAAGAAAGATAGAAGGACTAGAGGACATGAACTTACATTGGCAAAGGAGCAGAGTAGATTGGATATAAGAAAGTTTTCATTTTCACAAAGGACTGTAAATGAATGGAACAGATTACCTGCTGATTGTGTGGGTGCTAGTAGCGTGAATATGTTTAAAAATAAAATCGACACATACCTCAGACGGGCGGGATACACATAGATAAAAGGGTCGGACTCTCGATAAGCCAAAGGGCTTCCTTGTCCACCTGCCATCTAGAGTTAATTCTCTGGGTGGCAATCTTGTTAAATCTTGTTAAATATTGTTAAATCTTGTTAAATCTTGATACGCCATGGTAATGAGGAGATACACACGACGGGTGTGAAGTGGTGGTGGTTGTGGGAATATATTAATGGTGATCGTGAGGAGGGGTTGTGATAAGGACGGGACTTGTCAGTAGAGATTAGATTAGTAGCGCTATACCAAATCAAGCACAATAATAACAAACTATTGGTGATATCTTGAACTGGTTTCTTTGAGGAGTTGATATCAGCGTGTAGGCAGTATTGGGGTAAACAAACTGATATACTATATGACTAGCAAATTGATATGTTTGTACTGCGAACCTTAAGTTTGTAGTCTACGTATTTAATGTCAAACGTTCGGGCATTGAATGTAATGTATTTTGTGGGACATTTCAATTTGACTACAAAATATGCCGGTCTGGAGGATGGACATCTTGTATAAGATGGTGACCAGGGCCAGAACTTGTCAGTCTTGAACGTCGTGTTGTTGGAGATGGTGAAAAGGGGTGAAGTGATGAGAATATTGTAGGGCTATGAGAATGTCAACAACCACTTAATACATTGATGATACAACTAGTGGATTTAAACAAAATGAACAACGCATCAGTGCTAAATACAGTAACTGACTCTGTACAGGAGTTTAATTTGATAGCAGTTTCGAGTAAATAAAAAAATAGTCATCACAGTCAATCAAAGAAGATGATCTACTAATTGTCTCTACACGCACAGTTAGTTGTCGGGGAAGAATTGTCTATTTCTAGTGTTCGTAGAAATAATGTTAATTCAGTTGATGGTCCCACAATTTTAGTAAGTCTTTTGGTCAAACCATGGGTATCGTCTTTGCATTTGAAACGAGTGTAGGCTCCCACAAACATATATTTGTTTGTTTTGATTGTTTCATCAATGCTAAGTGATTGTATGGTAGTCTTGTATCTGCATTATTACAAGTACATTACCTTATTATATGCGTAATACTCCGTCTACGGGGAAATAGCAAGTAGGAATTGACGCACAACGTTGTGTTCACGGTGACCATCCATAACGTATCCCCTCCAAAAATAGATCAGGAGTAGTCATGACTCTGTAATTAATATTAGCTGCTACATATCGCAAAAACAACCTGCCACCTCAAGCTTATAGTAATTGATGACATGTCTTTGTCATCATCAAGACCAACAGCATTAATAATTCCGTGCAATAATTACACTAGTATTCTGGATATTCATACACTCATACTACTACTATATTTATTATCAATAACTGTGTGCTTGGTATTTGCGTTCCTTACAATATAATATAAGTAATAATAATGTATTGTTTTGTTATGTTTTCAGTTTATGTTTTAATTGTATTTTATATGTAAGGTATTTTATCGTAGTCTTGTTATCGTATTAAAATCCACTGTACTTATTACATAACAGGCCTAATAATGATATTTTATTCGATTATCTAGGCTTACTTGGATCAACAAAACCGTGTATAAATTGGCGTTTGACTCTGTATTTGCGATAGAAACAAATTAACTTCACAGTGTATTTGGACATTTTTGAGACCACCCAACGCACCGTATCTCTGGTCTGTCCACCCTATGCCTAAAACTATTTTGTTTTGAGAAATACCCTCCATCCATAATGCATACATTAATGGTAGATTCGTCACATGTTATCATTCATATGCCATAACCTACTAGTAATCAAAAATAACGCAACCTGTCCAAGTTTATGAAATAACACATACATGCATAGGTTGATCCGGGGGGCAGGGGGCAGGGGGCATGTGTACCCCTATACCTTTGTAATTAATTTTGCGTGCCCGTGGCCCTTTTTGAATGGGCCGAACTGGCCGTGCCCCCCAGATAGTTTGAAACATGCCCCCGTTGAGGTTACAATCAAGTGAAGTAACGCCGACGTGGCCGCGAACATTGTTGTATAGCATCCCCCCTCCGTCTTCGATATCACAGTGACAGTGTAGCTATCGGCGAGCCAGCGGAGTAGCCGAAGATGAGCTGAAAATACGGTTGCCCGGCGGTGAGAAATTTTCAAGAGCACCCCACCCCGTCTTCCGATATCACCAACGTAGTCGGCGAGATGATGAAGTAACGGCGGCGCGGTAGCGAAAAATGTTCACCTTTTATTCGGCTGCCAGTGGATTTCGATTTCTGGATCCGCCCCTGACATGTGGGGTGCAGTTGTTAAAACAACTTTATCGATCTTGCAAATAGGTCAGCGCCGCGCACACTGTTCGGTGTATGCAACGCAGCGGTTACGAAGAAAACACGCTCCCGAAGTTCATTCAACTGGAAATTACTGTCTGAAGACTGAACTATATTTTCACACACGACTTATAGCTAAAGAAAGTCTTTCCCACAAGTATATGGTATTTTATGCGAAAGAATTGTGGACGTACGAATCTTTTACACTAAATTGCGCTTGTAAAGTGATCGTTATTCGATGAACCACATATTCCAACATTCCCAAAAGTAATACTGCGACAAAAATACCAAAGGAAATACTGTGAAGTCAGTTGTGACAAGATGTTTTTAGAAGCAGTGTAAACAAATGGTGGCGCCGCATAACGGAGCCCGTATAATCGACGCTATGCACACGACCAGGACGTTCACTGCGAATATTTCGGCTGTTGGACACAACAATGTTTTAGGGTAAACAACTTGACAATGCCTACGTCTTTGTACACGGTTTCGCTATAGGCGGTGGTCATTCTCGCAAGCGTCATCAATCTAGGACCGGTCTTGTACAGGTATGCCGTCAAATACGACGGCGACGTCGGTGCTCTGACGGCCAAGGTGGCTCGCCTGCAAGCCACCGTCGAGCGGCTGCGGCGGCATATCGATGGCGCAAGGAACAAGAACAACTGGGGCGACACACACGGAGACATTGGCGAAACCGGAAGCGTGTATATACCAGTGTCCTGTGCGGGCCTAGAGTGTTAACCCAAGCCCGGCCTGCACTTAAGGTAGCTGGAGCGGGTATCATGTCAGTTGATTTCTTTGTTTTGTTCTTCATAGAACATTAGTAGGTGTCAGTATGAACATGTGTACTATTAAAAAAAAGCAAGGCACTATCGCCATATGTCACCAATCCGTCCTTTAAAAAACAGTATTTTTAGTGTGTCTGTGGAAAGTCCCTTTTCAGATTCTTGGAAACTGACGATGTTTCCATAGTGACGATCACGTGTGCATCAGCCCAGTTCAAACATAAATTCGTTCACCATGAATGCAGATCATATAGTCTGGTTATTCTTATGCCACTATGCTGTTGTATTATAATTACCTAAATGCATCACACTGTCAAATCACCAAATACTGGCAGTACTTTTGTTTATTCTCCGATAATGCCCGACCTCAGCCGCCAGTTGCAATGACATGTGACTGACCCTAGCAGGTGTCAATCAATCTTGTCTACCACAACAAGTTCAACACATGGCCCTTCGTAACACAATATCATGAGACAACTTGGCGGGAAAACCTTGGGGGGAAATATAAGTAATAGAAGTGTGTGTCAAATTGTGTTGAAATAAGCCACATGCCAGTAAAAAATTCACATTTCTAAGCAAAAAACAAGCATCTGGTGATACTTGTATTATTGGTAACAAGCAGGAAGTATTACTTAATATAACTTTTTTATATAAAAACTACAATACTTACAAAGCCATAACTTGACATATGAACTCGACTTGTGTTTACCCAAAAATGCACGGGATGGTTTTATGTTTGGTGAAGGGGTCGTGCTAAAAATGCAGTACGGATTTTTGTTATCTTTCAACATTGTAGCAACATGTTTATGAAGCTGTATAAAACTTAATATGCATTTGTTTACAAAAAAACCGTTTGAATGTCAATAACATGTTTGTACTTACAACCATACAGATTTTTCTTTTGGGGAGTTTCTCAAAATGAAATAAAATGCCATTTTAAGGTGATTTTTGACATATTTTTAAATTGTCTTTAAACACATTTAAATATCTCTAAACAACATACATTCGTTTTGGTCTGGAGTGTTGTTTAGTATCTTAGGCGAACTCTGAGAAAAATGGTTAGCTTATCTTCAAAACTTATATTAGAAATAATTAAATCAAAAGAAGCATATAATAGCCGATCCAGTCACCGTAACAGTTAGAGTCCAGGCCCTCAAATTACCTCAGGCCAGGCCCGACCCAGGCCCGCAAACAAGCACTTAGGCCCAGGCCCGCCCCAGGCCTGAAAATCACTTAAATGTTTGTCCCTGTCCCGGAGCGATCCGCATGTTTCCGGCCCATACTCGCGGGCCAAACATGGGTAAGACCGCGAGCTGACAGCCCGTTAAGCACAAGATACCAACTTAGGAAACACAAAGCTATTAAAATATAATAAAAAGAAACTCAACATAAACTGTATATGAACTATATTGCATAGGTATAATTTTGGTTTTAACATTAATAAAAACATCAGCGTCTTATCATTGTCCATAAACTGATCCTGCTTTCTGATCAGGTTTGGTCCCGCCAGGAATTTACATTTTATAAATGTGTAAGAGGGCCGGCCCGCGGCCCCAAAGCCCGGCCCGTGCAGGGCACAAGTATGTATTGCATTAGTAGGGCCTACGGCTAATAGTAATACATATGTTACTGGTATTGATACTGGTAATAATAATTTTTTTTCAACTACGCAGCACACATTTTCCGTCTCTATAGAACCGTTGAGGATGACAAACGCTCCGGCATGATGTTACTAAACCCCGGCTTGGTGTCAGAAGAAAACTTCGCGATAACGTTCCACAAAGGAAGGTGTTCCGTAAAAGGCAGACTAGTTGAATGTGGATTTATAATGTCATCACTCTATTCAAGAAGACAGGCATCGAGACGGCATCGAATTTTCCAACGGCGTCAGGGGCACTCCAACCCCAGTTATCTCGATCGACATTTGTTTTCAACTGCATTCCCGTTCATTTCACCCTGCGTTGAAACGACCTACCGCTGTCCGTGACTGCTACGATCTACTGCGGGACGGTAACACCGTGAGTGGCGTGTACAAGGTTATCTGGCCAAGGCAACGAGATATGTCCGCGAGTACTGCGACATGGAGACGGATGGCGGCGGCTGGCTCGTACGTATTAATTACACCCAGTCTCATTTGTTATCTAGTCTCACTGCATCTTTAGTAGCCTTCCTCTCCTCCGCTGTCCTTGTAAGCGTGTGCTTGCGCTAGCGCGTGCGTGTGTCTGCGCGCGCGAGTGCATGTGTGTAGACATGTCTGTGTGTGTGTGTGTGTGTGTGTGTGTGTGTGTGTGTGTGTGTGTGTGTGTGTGTGTGTGTGTGTGTGTTCCTTGCCACTTGTATGATTGTGTTCGTTATCAAACGTAGGGGTTCTTTGTGACATGTAAATAAATGTTCGTTATCACATGAAGGTGTTCGTTGTCACCTGTAGGTGTTCTGTGTTACATGTAGGTGTTCGCTACCAGATGTAAGTGTTCGTTGTCACATGTATGTGTTCGTTGTAGGTGTAGGTGTTGGTTGTAACATATAGGTGTTCAGTGTTGTCACGTGTAGGTGTTCCAACGACGACAGGATGGCTCCGTCGACTTCTACCGCGACTGGGCCAGTTACAAGGAAGGATTCGGCAAAGTGGCCGGCGAATTCTGGCTTGGTTGGTGGGAAAACAGCAAACACAAGAAATGTTGTTAATCTCAAATGTTTTGGGAAAGGTTGTTGAAAATGTGACACTACACGAAAGATCATGTATATTATCAAATGTCATTATTATTTAATAACAAAACCTATATTAAGTAATATCAAAAATAGATCAGCGAGCGAAAAATGCGCTACTGAAAACACGTCTAAAACATTCAATTCAATGGTTGCTACCACCTTCACGGCTCGTCCGATCCCGACGATCTTGGTATCGTTTTAAATTATGCTCTTTCTGTTATTCTAGCATTTAGATCCATTTAGATTCCCGGTAACCAGTCACAGAATACATAAAAACGGACTTATAATCTTGTCGTGTTCGGTGTTCCCTACGTTTCCGAACGACGTTAGTTTCGGGTATTCATTACACTTAACATCCAATTGCGGTGCATTTGGATAATTCCAATAATCCGATTGCGGTGCTGTTTGCATCACTTGTATAGGATTTAGATAATCGCACTTCACTAGTTCTTGATTTCATATTATAAGCTCCATCCACTTTTAAACGGCGGCGAAACTGATGTCCTCGAAGTCGGCGTGACGTCACAATAACGTAGGCCAACCAAACGGAGACTAAGGGTCAAACATTATTTGCGTTGGTTGGTTGGTTGGTTTATATACATGCTTGCGACATCACGCCGACTTCGAAAATGTCAGTTTCGCCGATGGTTAAAAGGGAGTGGAGCGTATATAATCAGAAATAGTATAAAATATAGTATATAAAATCAGAAAGGAGCGCCTCAATCGGTAGATAGGTGAACTGTGTCGACGAACCAACATCGTTCGCCAGTGTTTAAGACACAGGAAACGGCACGGTTGTAGGTCCATTGATAGGTTATTTTAGATATGATTATCGGGATACCAATTACATGATAGAGTAGCAGAAAGCGTAAGCTTTCACAAAATATCAAGATTGTTGGGTCGGGCGAGCCATAGGGGTGCTAGCAACTGTTGAATTGAGTGTTTTGGGACGTGTTTCTTATCTACTTTTTGATCGTATACAAAACTAAAATAAAAAACGTTACCACGAATGTCTTAGCTAGTACTAAATGTGGTGTGATTTGGAATATTATATTTTAATTAAATGTGGATTAAAGTAACATGTAATGTTGTTGACCTTTGAGAGTACTGTGGTGTTCTATTTTGCAATTGTACTTGATGACACTACCTGGTAAAACGATACTGTTTTATCAGTGTTGTTATGGGTGTTGTACCCGTGACAGTGTAGTGTTAATATGTATATATTTTCAGGCAACGATTATCTTAATGGCATAACATCGCAAGCACGATACGTGCTACGAATAGACATGGAAGACTTTGAGAACGAAAGCAGATACGCAGTATATTCCAACATTGCTGTTGCACCAGAAGGAGACAAGTACAAACTTATACTCGAGGCTTACAGCGGCACGGCAGGTAAATGGAATATAGATTTCTATATAAACACACAGGGATATGGCATTCACATATAACCTAGTAAAGAAATACGTTTGCGTTTTTATTGTGTGTTCTAACCAACAATTGTTCGTCATTATAGCTGTACTTGTCAAACAGTGACATGTTACACGTGAAACGTATCGTTCGACAGAAGCACCCTTCGTTCAGAGTCAAATCGGAATATCTGTTTGGTGAACTTTCAGAGGTTGGAGAATCGTTGGCTACGAAAAAACATATACATTTCACAGTTATTAAGTGTGTTTTACTGATGACCAAGAGGTCCTTGGTTCAATCTTTCAAGCCTTCTAATTCATTGTAGCTGAATGTGTTAACTAATGTTTTGTAGAACAAATTGACAACTCGGAACATTTTGTTGTTATATTCTTTGGGACAATTGAAACGATTTGAGGAAAGGTAAGTTCTTATATAGCGCAGTATCCAGTCCTGTGGACTGCTCAAAGCGCTTTACTCTTTACTCGCTGGCAGACCTGTTCAATCAAACACCATCTTGATGTCTCTGGGAAGCATCCAGTCACGGTGCAATTATTGCGCGAAGACTATTCGTACACAAATATCCACTACTGTCTATAGCCAGATACTCGTTCATACAGCTGAGTGAACTGGAGCAACATAGAGTGAACGAACTTGTTCAAGGTTCGACATCGCAGCGCAGTATTCGAACCAGGTTTCTCTCGGTCGAGTCTCCGAAGCTGTAGTCACTGCACCACTGCGCTTCGCACACATTAAGACAGACTGGGCTCGGCCACCACAGCCAGACGGCAATTAGAAACCCTTTGGAAGACCTAGAGTTCCTGAGTGGAGAGAGTCATATATAGAAACGACTCTTCCAGATACATTCTGGAGCTACTTGAGAGGCTGTCCGAGGATCTGAGTGAATCACCAGAAACCACTGCGGGCAATTGCTCCATAACGTCATAGTGTGAAGAGATCTACTGGACTAGAGAATACATAGTTCTTAGAAGGTTATAAAACCGAAATGAATTAATGATCTGTCGGCTGAGCAAGAACTTAATACAAAATTTCACTTTCTGCTGAACAAACACACAGCATATAACATTACGGCTCGTAGGCGATGATCACCAGGGTTCGGCGGATCCACCCTCCGCAAGAGAGTCTCGAATCTACGCATCACATTACAAATTCTTATCACAACAATATGACCACTCGTCCAGTAAAGTGATGTTAATCTTTACGTATCTGCAAGCGTCTGTGAAACAAGACCGCATCAGTGACTTGGCCTCCTCAGCATAAACTCGTAGAGATTGGCAGCAGTGACTCGTAGAGAGAGCAGCGTAGAGCAAATAATCGATACAAGTAATTGATACGTCTACAACAACAACAGCGTGAAAAGCTGTCTTTGAGTTAAGTTCCTCTTCAGTGCGCATACCTGTTAGTGTTTGTAAATATTTATGTTGCTTGGTATTTGTGAATACTTATTGGTTTTACCTTGAACAGTTCACAGTTAATATCGAATGAAAAAGTGAAGTGTACGTTTGGTGATCCCATAGGCCTAAGACTAAAGGGTCAGTTTTTCTTAGGTGTGGGCCATATTTTGTTTAAGTCGTGACGCTGCCTATTTTTTCTCTTAATAGGCCTATTACTGTCAGGAAAGAGCAGAGAGATCGTCAGTCACAACCAAACCTTCAAACGATATCGAATGTTTTTGATATGATGTCGTCGTTAGAAATTCCCATATGGTTCAAAGAAATGCTGCCATAAAGTATCAAACATGTGTGCACTGTTTCGAGCAATCGGCACTGTTTCCGCTGATAAAACACGAGGATGTCTTTTATAGTGAAACATTCTTCTTTCAAACCCTCGTAATGTTGCAGTCCTGAAACAGTGGTTCTCAATCTATGTTAAGTTTAGCGGCACACGTACATGCCAAGTTTGTCATCCAGTAATTATGTTTACTAGCAAAACTGTCCGTCACCTGACGGGATGCCTTGATAGACAGTCGTTATACTAATATTTACCAAGTGTTAGAAAACACAGAGCATCGTTACATAAACACCACACCATGCTCGCAGATACTCTATTAAAAATAACGAAGTGTGAGATAAGGTCCGTTTTCCCGAAGTATTTGCCACACGCGATTGTTAAGTTAGATTTTACGTATTACGCGCACATTACGTTTTGTGTTCCGATCAACTGATTTACCCCAGAAAATGTTATCATCTTCAGATATTTTTGGTATTTTAGGTCCTATTGTAGGTGTCGTAGATCAATCCCTGAAAATGTGGCGCTCGAGGTTCAAGCCGTCTGAGAGAAAACCGTTAACCTACCCGCATACTTACGCAAGCTCGATTATATTAAGTAAATGCCATGCTGCAATCCGTTGTGTAATACCGGAAACTGGTGTAACTTGTCTCTAAGTTCAATGTTATTCACTAGACCTTAATTGCCTAGCGAATGCTGACGAATCCATATGAACAACGACAGCATACATGTCAACTCTCCGGCAATCGTACGGAATTTTCGTAGTTTTGATACAGCCAATGAATGTCCGTCACGATGACTGAAACATCCGTCATTTTATATTCAACGGACACAACCACTTGCGAAGTATTATGACAAAATATGTGTATAATGTTGTTCTGTTGATTATTCGTATGTGGTGCTATCCACGAGGGTGGCGATTGCAAGTCACACGAAAAGATCACATATAGTACAATAAAACACAAGAATAGAACAACATGGCACCAGTTGCTATACAACAGAACTCGAGGAGCACTTCATGATTTGCCCCACACAATTGAGCTCATCGTGCAGCGGCATTGACTTGGAGTTGTGGAACAAACACGTGCAAAATACAAGTGCACGTAGTCTTTAAAATGGGCACAGGCGTCGGCCGACATTGACGAGACGCAGAGAAAAATGCGATTTCTGGGAACGGGAACTCCAGACAATGTCCAACTTCTTCTGTCTACTACTGGAGGGTCCATGCATATTGGAAGACGTCGCCACCACCACGGAGGGGCAATACCATGCACCAGGACATGGCTACGTGTGAACGAAACAAAAGCGAACGGAGTTAACTCCGATTTATGATTTCCAGGTACAAGTTACTTACACATTTAATAGACATGTTAGTTACTGTATTGTTGTTATTATTATTAAAGTACTCAAAATGGCTATTGTGTTTTTAATTATAATATTGTGACAATGCGCTGATGGCGCCTACTCCGTTATTAGAGCGATTGGTTTGGCAGCAGCTAATGCAGCACCACTATGAGTTATGGTAGATTGAGGGGTTTGGCTCTGCGAGTCTACAACAAAGGTTCTACCAGTTGTTATATGTGTGGTATTTTATTTCCCCTGGCATATAATCCAGATAGAAGGGACAAACGAGTTGTAATATATCCTTCGAAATAAAAATGTACAGTGGTGTGATCGAAATTGTCAAAATTTTCCATAGGACAGGAAGTTAATTCGAACCACAATACTCTCGAAAACATGAATCTAAACATTATTGACACATAGCATTGCTCAGACCTGGCAAAGGAGACCTTTGCACCAATGATGATCATTGCTCATCCCTTTTCACGATTCTACCTAATTATCCTTGTATGTTGCGCCTCTGATGTCAGATTCCTGAGGACATAGGCGCTATAGAAGTTTATTATTACTATTAGTATTATTTATAATAATGTTTTCCATCTTTTTGGTGAACTGCATATCAGACTGTAAGAGAGAGTTGAGAACTATCGCAATAAGTCTTACAGAAAACGACTGCTACCGTCGACTGCAATCGTACTAACAGAACTTCATCAACACGGTGACTCATAAGTATTTTTAAGTAACAGTTTTTTTGTATTCCTTTACAATGTTTGTTTGGTGGATCAGGTGTGAAGCAGCGGGGCGGAACGACTGAACGCGTAAGTGCGAGGCGGCGACAGATTCGACGCAGTCGGACCTGCGCTGGGCGGTGTTCACTGGCTAGTAACCTCTGTAATTTTAGTCATCACAAGTTGATGAAAAATGTATGCAGAGAAACTTGACAGGCATTGGACGACTGTTCAAGGCTTCAAACAACACTTTGTTCAGCTGATCCAGCTGACTGTTTCCCATTAGATTTTCACGATCAATGAAACTGTGTGGTTTGATCACTAACGTTTAGATTTTTTTCACATTTGACACACCCTTTGACATTTCCTGGTGGCTACACTGGTAGAATTTTAATTATAGTCTACCACCGAAACTGTGTGGGCTTTTGCTATTAGTTTGTTAACACTGTATATGGTTCTTGCGTCTAGTCAGAACAATTCTCGTCGGTTTTCATCAATTTTGTTTCAACACATTGTCTTAGAGATCCTCGTGCAAAGCAGCTTTGTCATCTTTAAATGATTGCGACAAGTTCGACAACATCAGGTTGAGCGGTAATCAAACTTGAAAGGAAGCAGTGAAGTTGGCAGGTCGACCACTGAATGTGTCAGTAGACTGTCCACCACACGGACAAACACCGGGTTGGCATCTTCGATTCGCGCAACGTCATCGCCTCAACATTTTCTGGTGAACTTGAAATGCAGAAAGTTGTCGTTTTAGGCATACATTTTGAAGGGCGACAGCTTTATTTCAAAATTTCTGCTGCTTCGTACACATTGCTAATCAGCCTTTGCCTTCACCGAAGCAATAAGTTCAACTTGCTTAAATGTCCGAAAATGAGTGTCAGAACGCAAAGCTGAATTTGAAACTCAACATATTCCATCTGAACGATTGGCCCACTAATGTCAGAGAGAAAAAGTCACAAAAGTAAAATAGATCTCGCCAGAATCGCTCCACGGCTCAGCCAACAAACACTGTTGTGTGATCGAAGATGACCATGTTACGTTGTTTTTTTCAATTTCCAATTCTTAGCGCGATTTTTGCGAGCCAGCTGGATATCGTTCGCGGGCCAAATTGCAATAATTCAACGTTTAATGTACCGGTATAACGTTTAATGGACCGGTATTGATTTTATATGCAAGACATTTTTAGTTTGCACAGTTGCATGGCGATTTCAGTTTACGTAGAACATCAATGCCCACCAGAGTAAAACAAAGCCGCTGACAGTCCAGAGAGGATATTGTGATATATTTTTACAATTACTCCGATATCAACGGTGGGCAACCAGAAACCAACAGGATAGGGCAATTGTTTCGTAACTGGGACAAGATAGTTCCAGTGACTAAGTCGTCCTCAGCACAGAGACGGCGATTGTAGAATCAATAAATGTCGAGTTCGCAGGACGAAGCCGGCTCGTGCAGAGCACTAGTATAAATACACCAACAAGCTTTATTCTGTGCGTAAACTCTATATTTATGTAGGGTTTTCGCAGTCAAGTGATATCAACCTACAACGTGCTGTTTGATATGTTGCATACATCACATGAAGGGAAACATATTGATGACATCTTATAATGTTTGTATAAGTATTATGTTATTGTATAGTTATTATATTATGTTGTACAATTCTCCTGTTTAATGCCCCGTGAAAAACATCAGGTCGTAAGTGACAGTTTCATACTCAATAAAAGTACCGACATATTCAATAAAAACTGTCCATGCTAATTAAATATATCTTTTTTTTGTAATCTCTAATATAATGAGGCACATGTTATACCAGATATAAGAGAAGACGTGATTTGTTTTCAGCATGATGATTTGTCATCAGCAAGTTATTTTATTGAATATCATGTATGAAACTGTCACGACCGTGTGTTTCTCATGTGACGATTTGGTATATGATAATATTTATGATGCAGGCGATTCGATGACGTATCATGCTGGTCATTCATTCAGCACGAAGGACCGCAACCACGAAGGGGGTGGACATTGTGCTCAAAACCACAAAGGGGCCTGGTGGTACGACAGTTGTCACCAAGCCAATTTGAACGGCCTCTACCTGGCAGGCCCCCACGCATCATACGCTGACGGCATCGAGTGGCAGAAGTGGCAAGGTTACCAATACTCGCTCAAGAAAGTGGAAATGAAAATACGACCTTAGCTGAAGACAGAACTTTGAGAAACCTACGAAAGTAGTATATAAGCGATTCTGGAGGGGTATCCTGAGGAGTTTTATGGTCATTTTTGAGAGATACTAGGGAGGTTTCGAAAGCCGCCCCCCTGAGCAAAGTGAGTAGTCACGTGACCGTATGTAGTGCGCCTCCTAGCGGAAAGAAGTGTACCTAAGCGTCCGTAGTGTCATCTAGCGACTCGGACTTTAAGACATACTCGGACTTTAAAACATGTGATGTATGTATGTATGAAGAATTAGTACTAAGGGAATAACTGGTAAAAACCACAGTTTGAAAGTTGATTAGGTTTTTAATGACACCCCCTAACGAGGAGTGTAGAGAGGGTGCGATTATTAGTTGTGTATGAATGTACGTGTATGTGAGGGGAGTGTAGAGAGGGTGTGTATGAATGTGCGTGTATGAAAGAACTAACGAAACACAAGAGTATACGAGTGCACACGTATTTTATTGACGAATGATACAAGCGTATAATATGAAACCGTGTTTTATTAAGCGAAGTACACGAACATCAAGACTTGTGGGTGAGTGAACACCACGACAGAGGTCGTGAGCTTAGGGGTCAATACGACCACGCCAGTGGCTCGCGGGATGATGATGATGATGGTACGACTTACGGGTGAGTGAACACCGCGTCAGAGGTCGTGAGCTTACGGGTGTGTGACCACCGCGCCATAGGCTCGAATCGTTAATGACGATGATGATGATGATATCTGTTCGTTAATGAAACACGGTTATCGCATTTGTTTAAGCCAATCGAATACGCGGCAGTCGTTTGCTACCAGATCAGTGCCGAAACCTTTTACGAAATCCTTCATGACAAGTCCACGACATCGAAACATGAGATAAGCAACACAGTATTGTCCGCAAACGTTAGACACGGGACACTGCAGTCTCTTAGAATTATGAGTCCACGTTACACAATGTTTATTCAAGAAACGTCGAAACTCGACGTGCCGTGGCGGCAAGCCGTAAGAGCAGAAGTATTCGCCGCAACCGTTGGCGTCTACGTAGATCGCTATCCAATGTTTTCCGGGTTTACCTGTGTCGTGCGTGTTGCACACGAAGGCGACGGGGTAAGCGTCTATCTGGAGTTCGAGGAGCACGTCTTTGGGTACGATCCCGCGCATGACGACACGGGCGTGCGTATCGCGGGTGAGTAGACGGACGAGCTGCATGGTTTCATCAGTTGTCGTAGATGACGTTACGATTCCTGTCGATCTCCAGCACCTTCTCGAACTCGGCGTAGGCGACGACGTTCACAGTGGTTGTCAGCGCGTCGCGGAAATGAATCTCGACGCGCACGTTGCCCTTTTGTACCAGATGGAAGCAGCAGTCGTAGCACGCATCGGGGGTGAGGTCCACGCCGAAGAAGGTGTAGCCGTGTCGGAAGTCGTAGCGAGTCAAGCCGTTCCCTTCGTCCTGCCACGCCTTACCCGTCGAGGTGAACAGGTTATGGTAGCACCTGACAAAGAGGTTGTTGTCGAAGTCGGGCTGGAAAGGTTTGGCGGGTATCTGTCGTCCTTCGACGTACACGGCGAAGAAGTTGATGTGGTTGTTCTTAGCGTGAAAGGGATTTTTGTCGTAGCGTCCGTTGTAGGCGTCGTTATCGATGCAGCACAGCACGAGACGTTTCGGAATAGTACCAAGAAAGAGGTTCTCGTGCGTGTACGATCGGGTACCTGTGGGAATAGAGTAGACCTTGCATTCGACAGGTCGCAGCGGATATTTGGCGGTGGCCTTTTCGAGGGCTTTGATGTGTGCCATCTGCACACTCGGATTCAGGGTGACTTTCTTGACGAACAGTGTAGCGTTGACGATCTGTATCTTGTAGGCGGCGTTGGCTCCACCAGCAATGAGCGCGAACGCATCCTTGCTGCGTACGAAACGCATCTTGAGCTCGACGCCGTTGATGAGGAGTTTATCCTGAAGCAAGAGGTCGACGTGGACACGACCTATCATGTCGACCACACGACTCTGGGCGATCATGTGGCGTCTGGCGACGAACCCCGCGTTGGCTGTCGGATCGGCACCATCAACGACGACGGCGTCCATACGACCGGCCGTGTCCTTGTACCACATCTGACTCGTCAGTTGCGTCTCCTTGGCATCGTCGCCGTAACTGAGCAGCGTCTCTATGTAGGCGCGGTACGGGTACGTGTTGGTCGAGGGAGTCACGAGCGTTCCGTTCAGGTAGAAATCGACCTGACTGAACAGCGAATGGAGCCAGTTATTCACGGGAGCGACGGGATCGGCGGGGTCGAGATCGCTTCCGTCGGCACGCGTCACCTTCGCCTGAACGTGTAGTTTCGTGTCGGCAAGATCCAGGTAATCGTCTCCCGAACCGGGTACGACGAATTCGATCGGGCCACCCGAGTCGAGCGAGGATATCGGCTGGTGATGGACCGTGCGACTGTCGATGATGCCGGTCTGAGTCAGAGGTACGGTGAAGAGTTCGAGTTCGCTCTTGAGTCCCTCACACGATAGTTTATGAACGAACGCCATCGTCGAATATATCGGGTTCACGACGTACCTTCGGTCTCTGCTGTTTCCTCCGACGTCTCGCGGATGTACTGACTCGTTTGGCAGCGGGTGTGCGTCTTATACGCTTACGCGGTCGCACGCCAGGGGTCAAGAGATCACTCATCATATCTCTACCGGCAGTGGTGACGCGACGTTTGGCGGCCGTTTTGATGTTCTGTCCCGACAGGACGTCGTCGGCTATGCGTGCGCCGGTCGACAGAGCTCTCTTTCCCAACGCCACGGCTCCTCTCTTGACGAGCGACATGACGCTACGCAGTAGACTTCCGAATAGACTTCCCAGTCCGTGTCCCCGTTGGTGTCGGGCACCCACGAAATAAGGAATCGCACCTCCCGCTTGACGATCGTAGTAGTCGGTGTAATTCATCTCTCTCTCTCTCTCTCTCTCTCTCTCTCTCTCTCTCTCTCTCTCTCTCTCTCTCTCTCTCTCTCTCTCTCTCTAGAACAGTGCCGTCCGTTGCCGTTGGAAATGAAGTGTCACCGTCACCTTACCAACCTCGAATGGCACGCGATATCCGGTGTCGTCTCTTATATCTATCTCGATCGTACCAAACTCTTTGTAGAGCACGGGTACGTAGTGAGTCTTGTCGAAGGTCTTTGATACGATGTCGCCATGGCGACCACTCACCGGGACGATGCGCAGCAGCGGCACGAGACTGTCACCAACAACTCGCGGTTCCACGACATCCTTATAGATGTAGAGCGAGTCGAGCCCTCGTTCCATGGTGATCACGGTGTCGCCTTCCGTGATAAATACCTTGAACTCGGGTGCAGCGGGATCCTTCGGGAGAGCCTCCAGCGTAGCGGTGCGAAAGCCGAGAACGGTGGTCAGTATAGCAGCACGGAAGACGGTATTCGGTGCCATGTGCACCGATACCTTACGCGTAATGATGTTGTAGCTCAGTTTCACTCGTCCCTCTCCCACCACGCGACGTAGAGAGGCGTTAATGGCGAGGATCAGTGACCACGGATCTTTATAGTATCCGGTTCCGATTCGGAAAGTCTTCGTGTGCAGGGACCGTGGGTCCTGCTCTTCGTCTATCGGTAGTGTCACAGCGAACCCCGCGTCGTCGTCGACGATGTTGTACCAACTGTGCGGGTACTGTACCTCCACCAGTCCGCACTCCCATTGTCCCCGTAGTAGGATACGTTTCGGTAGCGTCGTGATGTAGTAGGTCAGCGTGTTGTCGGGGTGCGTGTACATGGAAGCATTGCTGGGCAACGTGAGATAGAAATCACTCGGCTCCATGTTGTTGTGGTTGTTGTCTTAACGTCGGACTGGGTAGCAGGTAACCCAACGAACTGCTCAACAGGGCCGTCCACAGAGTTGGATCGTGGTGGCCGAACGTCAGGTTGTAGATGCTGACCAAGATGACCGTGTACAAGACGTCGACCTCACACAGAAAGACGATCTCCTCTTTGGGACACGCGGTGCCGAATATGTGCCACGGAGTCCTCTCTTTCTTTAGTGGTGGTGGTGATGGTAGAGTGTCGACGTCGTCTTCTTCTTCTTCTTCTTCGTCGCTAACGGTGATCCGTGATGTTGTCTCGTCTGCCATACGTGGACGACTGACATTGCGACGGACGCACAACTAGTCTTTATAATCCGACGAGACCCTTGGCATCGATCCAGCTGTTGAACTTCCAAGGGTATCCGACCCATTTCACCAACACCTCCCGTCGCCTGCCTACCTTGCGGCGCTGTACTATCGATTCCACGCGGTACAGTTTATCGACCGGAACCGTCACCTTCTGCATCTCCGGTTCGTAGAAGGTACCGTCCAGTATCTCTCCGAGATCGTCCGTTAGACGATAGACGTGTGGATCGGACGGATGCATCGCGTATCGTGAATAGTTTCTGTCCAATTCATCGCCTTTATCGAACCGTCTCTTGACCTTGCTGATACGTGCGATCCCCCCGTGGTACTGTACACCCTTCCGTGATGACCATACAGGCGCTGCCACATCCTGATTAGTCGTGCGACGGAGGCATCCCGTTGCGGTATCGACGTGCGCACCGATCGGAAGGATATCGATGTACCGACTTTATGTGTCAGGTATTCCGCGCATTAGTGTGCGATTGAAGCGTTGGATGCCGATCTCCGCGTTGTAGGTGGAGAAGTGTTGACCAATACACCCCGAACGCTACGGTTATAGAATTCCAGACCTCTATCGGTCTGCAACGACAGCGGCTGAATGTCGGTGAAGAGGCCGTTCAGCGCCTTCGACACAGACGTCGCCGACTTGTTCTTCAGTGGAACGCATCGGGCGACTTTCGAGAAGACGTCGATCACCGTGAGCAGGAACGTTGTACCGTCGTTTTCTTTTTTCAGACTGGTCACGTCGACGAGATCGGCCTGCCACTGTTGATCCCGTCCTCCGACGACCGTGCGCCGACGCTTGAAACGAACTCTGACCGGTTTATGTAGGGTATAGGCGTTCTGTTCCGATAGCCATTGTTCGACGATTTTTCTCGGTACGCGCGGTACATCTCGGAAGTCGGATCGTCGCAAAGACGCGATTCCTCCGTAACTACCCACCTTGGCGGGATTGAAGTAGACTTCCTCCAGCTGTTTACGACGGCGCACCATGATGACGTACGTACGATATAATCGATGGTAATCCCGCACACGATGGGAAGTCCGGCGTAAGCGACACCGGTAAACAGACGTGTTAGACTATCCCGTGGATCACACATTATGTCGGTGAATCGAGACGGTGCGCCTCTTTTATTCGAGACGCTCCCATGTCTTACTAGCCGACGACGGTGGCGTAGGTAGAGTGGACGGGCTCATTCGTGATCGCCTCCGCGAGAGGGGTGTCCACTGCAGAGTTCGACGCGCTCTACCGAGCGATCGTGCGGCCGCCGCTTCTATGGTACGCTTCCTTTGTTCCTGTCGAATGGCCAGTCTCCTGGCCTCGTTACCCACCAACTCCATGGGCAGATTCATGTCGCCGAGTTGAAGCGCAAACACTTGCCACCCCGTCGGAGAGCCGATGGTCTTGCGCTGACGCAACAAATCGTTCACGACGTCCACCACGTTACTTCCGGGTACCGCTATGCCTTTGTTCATGAGCTCTCCGCGCGCATTCCACGCGACGTCTCGTTTCAGACGTTCCATCAGTCGTCTGGCTTTGGCCTGGAGCCGTTTGGGAACACTGTCGATGACTTCCGCTTCCACCCCCGCCTCCGGCGGGGTCGGGTCCGTATTGGCCGCCGCCGCCGCCGCCGCCGCCGCCGCCGCCGCCGCCGCCGCCGCTGCCGCCGCCGCCGCCGCCGCCGCCGTGACCACCGGGGACGTGTCCTTGTTGACCGTTATCACGCGCATCGGTTCGCGCGTGCGTCGATCGGACAACGCGTTCTAGCGTTGCAACACTTGATTGTACATGACGACCTTTTCGCCGTCGGCGAGATCTTGTCTGTCGAGTATGACTTTCATCTCGTCGTCGAGCACCTGTACTTTGCGTCCTAGGGTATCCGTCGGTGCCGGTGCGCGTAGACTGTCCAACAGTCGCGGATCTACCAAGGCCATCTTCCGTGCGTGTTCTATCGTCGTCTACTTGAGCAGCACCTGTTTTAGCAAGGGTAGAATGACCGCACCGGCCAAAGGTGCCAGCAGTGCCGACAGGAAACCACCAGTCTGTCCTCCTCCGCCCTGGTTGTTACCCCGTAGCAAGATGCGACGTCTCCTCGCTGCAGGTGCGTCTCTCTGTGCCAAAGCACGCAGGTTTGTTTTGTACACGTTCAGAGCACGTCTCTGTGCGACGGTCAAGGGCAAGTTCTTCTTTAATATGTTGTAGGCACACTCGGCTAGTGCACACAACAGATCGGCGTCGGCGTTTCTGATGATGGCTCGTCTCAATTTCGTGCTCTTGTACCTGTTTAGCGTCTGTATTCAGAGGATGTGTTTCTTCACGAGTTCGTACATGCTGTTGTCTTCACGAGCATGCTGCGACTGAAGGGACGAGGCGCTGCGCGGACGTCTTATACCTTGGGTTGGTACACGTACTGGACACTGTCGTCCGGAAGGACGCCCTTGCGCAGACGCATGTCGTCGAGCGTGTCCTGTTTCAGATCGACGAGGAGATAACCGTACGGGAGTGCCGTGGCGTCTCGGAACGCTTCCTGTACAAACTTCAGGCGACCCGGATACATCTGTCGTGCCAAGTGTCCGATCTGTGACGCGTCGCGAGAATTCTTGAAGATCACCATGTAGTGAGCGTTCAGACTGATCGTGCGACTCTCCTTGTTCTTCGGAAACAGGTTCTGCACGAGATACAGTACGGACGTGTTCTGGTGATGACTCTTTTTCGTGAACAAGGTCGTGACCCGTTCGTCCGTTTCTGCCACGCGTCGATGCGTCGATGCGTCGAACGCGCCGCTCGGCAAGCTTTCCTCGAAGCGTACCAGGTCGTTGTCAACGTAGGCACTCTGCCATACACCGTAACACCACGTGATCTTCTCTGGAGGTGGATCGATCATCGTTGCGGCGTGACGTAGCAGACGCATCACGAACGTGGTCTTACCGCATCCCGTCGGCCCCGCGACGATACAGGTGAAGGGGTGTTTCCATCGCGTGTCCATCTAGTAGTCACCGGTGGCGTTCGACAATGTCGCGTTGACCACTGTGCTGTTATTGCGACGACGACGACACCTCCACCACACCAACGAAGGAAGGGATCGCGGAACAAGACGTACAAGACGTACAGATACAGACCGAGTATCCCCACTAGTGCTACAGCTACAAGCGTTCCCGTCCGTGACATGCTACGTTATGACTATCGATTGCGTGGCATCTGACTAAATAGTGTTATCTTTTTTTCGTGTGTCTCCGCCTACTAACCGCGTGACAGCTAGAGGCGCCTATAACCCCAACTGACGTAGGGGCGCATTTCCTCATCGTGTCAGCAGTGGTTCGGCATTACACGTCCACCGGTCCCGTGGTGATTCCGTCTTCGTTGACCACGCGCTTGGCGTAGAAGTAGGTCAACGCCGCACGTTCCTGGATGTACGTCAGCACGGACGAGTGATTGACCCGGAACCCGCCGTTCTTCCCACTTCCGCTGCGACGATTGGTCAACACGTCCAGGAACGCCTGCTTGTCGATGGCGTTGAGTCGTTTGTTCAGACCTTTGGTGCTGTATTTATCGACCGTACCCGAACAATAGTAGGTCTTGCTGCACAGGCCCAGGAAACAGTCGCCGGACCATTCGACCTTGAAGAGACCCGGTGTTCTCTTGTCGTACGCCTTGCGCTCCTTGCAACACGTCTCGGTGCCGTTCCACGGACGACCGGCCAGGCGACAGCGCACGTAGTCGTACTAATGATCGTCGCAACATTCGGACGGTAGCCATTCGGAGCGGTGACGATAGTAGTGGTCGCGCAGTACCGGGGTCACGAGGTCGTCGACGGACTCACCGGCCAGAGCCAAATAGGCGCTGTCCGTATCGGTTTCGCAATACTCGAACAGCGGACGATCCACGTACCTGACCATGAAGTCGTAGTAGAACTCCAACATGCGTAGTTTGGCCCACTGCAGCTCGAAGAATCCCACGTGTGTGGCAGTGCGTATTTGACGGTGCGCTTGTGCATTTCGATCTCGTATGCATCGGCAGCGACGACGTCTAGTTGACGGAAGCGACGATTGTTGATCGCGATCGATGCACTCTTCTCCGTGCGGTAGGTGACCTCGCGATGCTTATCGACGTTGGTGATAAATTTCCCATAGGAAGAATTGCCCATAAGTTTGTTGGTGTCCGCGATCATGGCCTTGTCGGGATGGGCGTCTCCTTCGCGACGTGCAGTGGACACCGCCTCGCCGAATCGTCGGAAGCAGGCGACCGGTGTGTACTCGATGACCTGGTAGACGTGCGTCACCTCGAGTCCTTGCGCGAGGTACCATCGCAAGAGAGGTGTGGCGAGCAAGATCTTATCTCCGCGATAACTCCCGACGAGCATGCGACGCGGAGTTGCCATAAAGTTGTGTTCTTCGGCGTAGCGACGCATGAACGGTCCGAGATAATCGCGGGTCAGGTGAATGTTCTTGAAAATGGGATGCATCTCGGCAAAGTGCGCGCGTAGGTCCTCCGGTACACGTATGTCGCACTGAATCATACCGAACACGCTACCGTTGCATACACCTGTCAGGATCTGTTGTGACGTCATTTTCCAGCGCACGTGTCGACGACGTTGGCGAACGTCCAGAAACTTTTTTACGCACGGATCGCGTCTCGTGACCTTCCACTCGCATTCCCACAACTCGACGACCCTCACAAAGTGTCGAAGATAGGCTGTGTTCTTTCGTGTTTCGGCGAGCAGTTGCGTCATGGGTTTCCCGTTGACCTCGTTGAACTCGCATCCGGTGCACGGACACCCGTGGTAGTAGCATCCGTGAAACTGATAGGCCGTCTTCGTTTCGCTGCACCAACCGTCCACCAACAGTTTACCGATGCGCTTCTCTCGACTGTTGGACTGATGACGTATGGCGAGTCCCGTGCTTTCTGACTCCCACGTAAGCCATTCGACAGCCATCTGACCTGTGGGCTGTGCCACTTCGGGTCGGAATTCCTTCTCTTCCCGTCGCCGCGTGTACCATCCAGTCGGCATCTCTTGTGATATCGACCACAGATACAATGCATTCGCATCGTAGCCAACAATGGACTGACACGTTCGAGCCGCGTCACCTTAGTCGTTACGACGTATCTTCGTGACCCACTTCTCGTGATGTCTGGTGAAGATGAGTGACGGCCCTCCGACGATGTTCTCTCTGATGAGCTGGTGGACGTCCTTGTTCGTCTCGTTGAAGAGCGTAAAGAACGTCCTCTGCGGTACGTAGGTGAACAGGTAGGACAAGGTCTAACCAGGTATACTGATCCCTTGTTTGAACATGTCGAGACCGCGGTGTTGGTAGAAGTCGAACTGTTTGGCGATGGCCTCCAAGAACGGTACGACGTCCCTGTTGTTATACCAGACGAGAAAGTCTCGCAAAGTCTCCATGTCGTTGTCTCGCCACACCTTCCGACATCGTGTGTAGTCGTCGTAGGATATACCTTCGTTCTTCAGTCGATTGAAGAAGGCCTCTTTGGGAGGTAGAACGGTGTCGTCGAGTCTCTCCAAGCTATCCATGTATTCGTACGGGAAGTGACCTTTCGTGACTGCACAACCGTACGCTTTCAGGTACTTGTCGTACGAGAATCCCGGGGCAATGCAATGAGTCATGTCGAGGAATTTGAGGTTGTCCGTCGATAGACACATAAACGTGTTGCCACGTTTGATCACGTGAAACGTCCCCTCCTCCTCCTCCTTCTCCTCCTCCTCCTCTCCGTCCTCTGTTGCTTTCTTTTCGGACAGGAAGTAGGGTACCAGGAACTGTTTGACGACGTTCAGATCGTACCTGCCCGAGTTGAAACCGATGACGGGCAACTGATGAAGCCAACCGTACAATTGCCCCATGAGAGTTTTGTAGGGATTGGTCGGTTGTCGCTGTGACTCGTTGTCCCCCGCCTCCTCCACGGCGGACGCTTCCTGTTCGTTTCACTTCCTGATAGCCTCCGCGAGCTCGTGTAGGATGCCCTCGTAACTGTCTACGATGACTTCGTAGGCTGCTTCGCTCATGTTCTGAAGGATGGTCATCATGTCAGATACCAACTTGTTGCTGTCACCAACCGTGATGAGACATTGCACCTGTTCGAATCCGGGTACGTTACTCGTCAGGGACACACTCAACGGTACGTGACGAGCCACCCAGTGGACCTTGGCACTGTCCGACGGAAGCTGCGATGTATCGAACCAGGACTCGAAGTCGAAGGTGGCGCGATACGGATAGTAGCGCAACCATTCGGCAACGTGAATGTTTTCGTCGTCCAACCGCTGGAAGACTGTCGGCGACGGATGGTAGACGCCACCGGGATAGATCTTTCGCACGCCTCCCGTACACCCGCGCTCGTGTCGTTCTAGCTCGAATACGCGGCTCCATAGTGCGTCGCCACACTTCCTACATCGATACGAATGACAGTACATGTTCACGTCTTGTATGTAGGAAAAGTGTGTCTCGTGAAGATTGATGTACATCGTTTCAGGATAGTGACACAAGGAACGGCGTACGAGTTCGGCAGTCGCCTCTCCACCTTCTTCTTCCGGTTCGACGAGCGTGTAGACGCATACGTTGGACTCAAAGGTGGTCTCGACGCGATAGAGATCGTCCATCTTCACCCCGTCAAAGTCTTTCATTGCCACTCCGTCACGGTCGTACTTCGCGTAGAGTACCCGCACAGCGGGTTCCAGGTGGTATCGGTCGCATCCACGATGCAGAGCCAGACATCGGAAGAGACACAGATTGTCGGTGTACTTTGTCTTGTTGACGGAGTCTCTTTCCAATCCGATGACGGCTTTGTTTCGTTTGATGTACCTCGGCAGTGTGATGTCCACACATCCTATCGGATGATGTACGATGTGATTGACGAAGAAGGTAACATTCGTGACCACCTCACATACCCATTGATTGTCCGGACGCTGATTGATGACCCACTGCAGCACGTCTGTTTCTCGGATACGTTCGAGAAAGGAATCAAAGTCTGCAGTGTTTGTGATCAGACACGGTTCGTCAAGGTAACGACCACAACAGTTAGAGGACGACTGAAAATACCTGTACCTGTTCGTGGTCTTGTTCCTTAGCACAAAACCGTAACTAAGATTAATCTTAAACGCGGGCGTCTGTTCGCGGAACATGAGTTTCAGTGACGGTCCTAGGGCACTCGTGTCCGGTGACGACACTCTGTAATTGTACCTGTATTGCACGGGTCCTCTAGCCGTGTGGGTTCGGATGGTCGACCAGTGATCTCGGACGACGTCTCGTAGTTCCCTCGATAGAGTATCGGCGAAGGGGAGTCGGGGTGGCGGTTGTATCGGGTCGTCATCGTCGTCGTCGTCGTCAGCGACACTCACACGTGGTCGCTCTGTGCGTCTCACTCGTTTGCGTAGGGGTGGGTCGTTCGCTTCCATACATACCGACTTCATATGACGTAACAGGTTGTCACGTCTCGTGAACTCACGTGCACATCTCTCACAGCGGTGCAGTGTATCGCTTTTTTGTGAACTGTCACAAGACTTCCTGTTGTGACATACCAGGTCCCGTCGTCTCGTGAAGTCTCTTCCACATCTCGAACAGGGATACCTAGCACTTTTTGGTGGTTCGCTAGATGGCGCCACTCGTGGCGGTGATTTACTGTAGGCGTGATCGTCGTGTGTTGTTGATGATGATGAATGTGTTTGGTCTATATGACGTTGTATGTCGGCGTGTGTATCGAGCACGAGACCGCAGTGACGACACGTGTGCTGTTTCATCGTCTACCTACAACTGAAGGATGGGAGATCCTTGTACGTGTCTATATATATATATCCTACACTGTGTGACGTCATAAGAGGCGTGACTTGTATGAGTGTGCGTGTATGTATTCACCGATCGCAACGAGCTATGAAGGTGACAAGAACAACAGACACCGGAATCCTGGATTACATACCATCTTTATTCATTGAATATACAATAAAAGCGAAAGGCAAATAAAAGTGAGTACATGAAAGGAAAGCTAAGCACCTGCAGTAACAGACAAGCGGCGCCTATAACCCCAGCTATAGCGTAGGGGCGCATTTCCTCTTGTCGTCACTGCAGGCGCTTCTGGAGGCTATTCAATATGTAGGCGACGTGTTCGTTGCGCGTGACATTACGTCCGATTTCGTCACAAATCGTGCGCACGGCCACGTCTAGGCTGCATCTCTGCGTAGCAAAGAGTGTCCCCGCTAGGGACTCTATATTTAGTTCGAGGTGCCTCACGCTATCGAATGGAGCCGAGTAGGCCCACGGGATCGTTGTGTCGGTTTTCGACCATACGATGTGGCCGTCGTAGGCAATGTCGAGTGTCGAGTTGTTCCTCCGGAGAGCCTCATTCTCGGAGGTGGTCATGGTGACGTCATAGTCGTCATCCTCCTCGCATGTCATGTCCAGTGATGATGATGCTGCTTCCGTGGAGGTTGAGGGTGAAGTGGCTACACATGTCAACTCCAGTAGTGGAGATGAGTTGTGCTGCTACTCGTGTAGCTGGGTGAGTAGGGCCTGTCGCAGCGGCATGGGGGTGTGGTGGCGGCGACGTTTTCGTGGCGCCCACTCTAGTGGGTTCTGGTCATACGACTGTCGAATGAGCTCCAGTCCACTAGAGGGAGCATCGGTGGCCTGTTAGCAACACAACAACAACAACATTAGCAGGGTGTTTTTTCGTCCGCCATTGATATGCCACGTGTACGCAGGATGGCTTGCACACGTGATACGACGTCACATCCCCGCTCCGGTGTGCCCGTCATAAACCTGTAATGGTGCACTGCATATCTCAAATTGTCTTCGATCAGGTCACTACGCACCAGGTAGATGACGTTTGACTCACCTTCGAACGTGCGCCACAGTTCGTTGCTTATGAAACGAACGATAGCATCGCGTGCTACTGCGCACAGCTCGGTGTACCAGATCTGCCTTTCCTCCCCCATGTCGTCTTGTTGGTCCCAGGGCAGTGCCTCCTTCGGTGTGAGTGCTTCGTCTTCCTTCTCATCCGACACGGTTATACCACGGGTATGTAGACTCGCTTTCACCCGTGCTACGACATCACGAGCAAACCACGGTGTGCGCGCTACGCATACCAACTCGGATACTACCATATCAAAGCTATTATAATTACGCATGCGATCCACTTTGTACATGTCTTCGTGAACGTTCGCATAGCGACGACACAGTGCGTCGGCTGCCTGTCGAGAGCAAGCAGCGGTTATAGTGGCCATAAATAGACCGTCATCTATCATTTGGTCTGCACGCTTCTGAATGACATTCAGCTTCTCTACCGCCTCCTGTAATTCACTACGCCTCCGACCCTCGTCACGGTCAACATCATCAGCCCAATCAGTATCAAAATCACCATCATTAGCAATATCATCGTCATCCTGATCACTAGACCAAGAACATGACCCCACACAGATGACACTTGCCTCATCAATGTCTTCAGACAGTCGGCGTTTCACCCCACGCACGGTATAAGGCGATGGGATCGGTGTTGACCAAGGAGGAGTCTACAACACACGACAGAAGCAAGTGTCAAATACACACACATCATTCATTCATTCATCGCTGTCAGGTGGCGCCACATCATTCATTCGTCACTGTCAGGTGGCGCCTCTTCCGACTGGAATATTTCCAGTAAGTCACTGTCAGGTGCCGCCTCTTCCGACTGGAATATTTCCAGTAAGTCACTGTCAGTTGACGCCTCTTCCGACTGGATTATTTCCAGTGCAATCACGGTGTAGTTTCGATAGCCCTCCTTTGTCTCCTTTCTAATTGTCACCCTAGCCCGTTTGCCACGTAGGACATTCAGTGCCGCGTAGCGTTCTTGGCCGGGTTTAAGCGTCATATAGTTGATTGCTGTCATTCCCTCCAAGGCCCCCTGAACTATACGATCAAATCCTGTGCCCCACACTTCATTCCCCTTGCGATCGGCAAAAAGCATACCCATAGCATACTTGTAAACAGGATTACCCTTCTGACGGCCGTGTACAGCACATATACTGACGCTATGGCGGTTCCCCTTCGTCATTTCAAGACGAACTTTCCGATTACATATACGACATGCCGGGTAGCATACATGTTTATCTGTCAGAGCACATGTTACTAGTGTCAGTGGGCGAACAAATGCGTACGTTCCGTCACTTACTTGTTCGAGTTCTGACAGAAGCATTTCCTCGGATTTGACATTGGGCATCGCCATCTTGTTGAGCAGTGAAGTGAAGTCGAGAGCGGCAGCAGCGAGTCGGAGAGAGAATGTTTGTCCTGTTGGATTTACCCTGGGTTTATATACATAATCATTCCCTCCAGGCATCGATCACGTGTACCGTAGACAATGACATCACGCGCCCCTGGGTGTTCGCGTCTTATCGGGCGCGTGACTTTATCTCTCGCTCTCCCGTACTCTGTCACCGTGTGGCTGACTGTCTGTTTTTTAATGGACGCCTTAGCACTGCCTAACGAAGTCTCTCACCTGCATAAGAATCACACCGAGTATATTCTTACCTGCTTCGTTACGCTTTGAACTCTTACCCCAATACCCTTCCGCTCTGGGTACATTCTCAATAAGTCGTGCGTCACCTGTAGCCAGCAAGCGCTGCCGTAGTTTAGAGGCACGAAACTTCACGGCTAATACAGCGTGCATCACGCCTCGACGTTGTGATAGCCATGTAGCAGTTCGATCCGGTGTCCACCGAATGTTTTTACTCCAGTATTTCGCCTGTATTCCTCTGCGTGCAGTCTGAATCTTTCTCGCTGTGTTCTGATCGTGAAAATGTCTGCCTTTTTTAAACTGATAGGCTGCTTCTGCACAAGAAAAGTCTTCGCCCCATATGTGTATATTACATGGATGGAAATTCGATAGGAAGTGACCAGCACCCCTGAATTGTATATCCAAGCTCTTGACCACCATATGTTTCATCGCTGACCACTCACAGAGTTCTTTTCTCTCGTCTGTATTGTTAGCGTTCTGATAAGACGCATTGTCGTCTAGTCGCACTTCGTACATCATGCGCTTATCGCAGGGTCCTATGACTGATATCGGTTTACTACAGTGAAATTTTCCATAATGTCACATGGCTGGCTACATAACCAGGCATCGGTCACGTGACACCCCTAGATGATGATGTCATACGTCCCTGAGTCTTCAGCTTTTCATACACCGGTATTTTTCCACGCTACAGTGTGTCTTACAAGTTGCCTTCATATCTGCGTGCATATGCTCTATCCTATATATATACTAGCTCGTTTGTTACATTCTTCACATCATCTCTTTCGCAACTATGTCGTCGATACCTTGGAACCAACTGTGCGCTGAATGGCGTCTTCGAAATACGGGGATGCGTTCTATATCGTCGATACCTTGGCTGCAACTGCGTGACGACTGGCGTGGTCTCGAAATGTAAGTACTTTTATTAATATTATTATTATTCTTTGTTTCATTCAATATATATCCTATACATATCATACTATAATAATCACAGTGTTCTTCACGTAAACTACCTGTGACGTCTCACCTCTAGTATTCCTTATGCTTACGTTCGTTATGTGTCACGGTTATCTATATTACCTTTCAGGTCTGCCGGTGCCACCGATGCTGCTACCTGGAGTCTGACAGGAAGTGTCTCCAGTGACTCCAGTATTGAGGATTGCAATGATACCTGGAGTCTGACAGGAAGTGTCTCCAGTGACTCCCGTATTGAGGATTGCAATGATACCTGGAGTCTGACAGGAAGTGTCTCCAGTATTGAGGATTGCACGTGAGTGTTCAACGATTACAACAATATTTTACTACCTTATTTATGTTTTCTCTTACCCCGTTTCTCATTCTCTCCAATGTATATACACAGTCTTTCTTATCTATGTGTAAGCTGATCTCACTTGATCTATTGTCGTTTCGACTAGGTATGCGGTGTTTGGTTACCGATCACGTCAGCAGACGTCTCCATTACGTATATCATAGTCCGTTGATCTAGCTTGCCCTTTTATCGTATGTCGATTCCCTACGCGGTGTCTGGTTACATCACTGGCTTATTCCACCCGGCTGTACTTTGCATAATATAATTCATATATATATATATATATATATATATACAAAGTTTTCATATATGTTTCAGAGAGGAGGAGCACCGCGACAATCATTATTACTTGTTCTGTCACGTACTACGCGAACTCCTGGCGACACGGACTCCCTTTGATGCAGACCCTGTTCCTTCCCTGGCGGAGGATGTTGTCGAAGATTGGGATGCTGAGATCGTTGAACGCTAACAAACTATTCAACTGTGCTTTTTGAATGCTAACATGTTGTTGACGAACGCACATTATTAAAAAACCTAATCAACTTTCAAACTGGTTTTTGTCGGTTATTCCCTTAGTACTAATTCTTCATACATACATACATACATACACACATACATACATCACATATTTTAAAGTTTCATATATCTTATATACACGGTTTATAAACATTATTCACACACACACACACACACACACACACACACACACACACAACTTTTCTCTTTGATCTTTCGTTATGATTCTTATCACACCCTCTCTATACTCCTCGTTAGGGGGTGTCATTAAAAACCTAATCAACTTTCAAACTGTGGTTTTTTGTCGGTTATTCCCTTAGTACTAATTCTTCATACATACATACATACATACATCACATGTAGGTACACTTCTTTCCGCTAGGAAGCGCTCTACATAAGGTCACGTGACTACTCACTTTGCTCAGGGGGGCGGCTTTCGAAACCTCCCTAGTATCGCTCAAAAATGACCATAAAACTCCTCAGGATACCCCTCCAGAATCGCTTATATACTACTTACGAACAGGGAAAGAACCATGTCCCTGTGGTGCACATTGATTTCACTGTGGGTACTTTTACCTAAACAACTAATTACACTATTTTTTTTGTATATAAACACAACGGTGGGGCATTCTAACCTAGCTGTCAACAACTGCTCATGACAAAGCAATCATCGTTTTCATCCAATCAAAGATCATCTATATTTAGCGATCACGTGTTGTTTGTGCTGGTCGTCAGTTATAGTTGCTGTTCTTGTTCGCTATGAACGCTTCTCCGATACAACGTGAGGTCATAAAACAACAATGTACTAACATGGGTTATTATCAGATTGCGGTGTACTTCCAGGGATTTGATTATTTAAACAGTAATTGTCAGATTTGACTAATTTTTTTGACTTCTCATATTGGCAAATACTTCAACTTATTACTCCAATGAACGACATAGCGTTATTCAGTTGTTTATTTACTCAGAAACTGAAGTATGTATGTTGTTCATTAAAACCACGAGCGTCCGTGCTTTCGTATGTGTGCAGACGTGTGGACGTTTGTGCAAATTTTTAATAACGTGTGTACTATGCACGTGTGTTTGTATGTGCGTGTGTGTGTGTGTGCTTGCGCGCATGGGTGAAGTATGTGCGTGCGTGTGTGCGCGCGTGTGTGTGTTTGTGCGTGCGTGCGCGCATGGGCATAATGTGTATGCGTGTGTGCATGGGCATAATGTGTATGCGTGTGTGCATGGGCGTACGTACGTGTATGCGTGTGTGTGTTTGTATGTGTGTGTGTGTGTGTGTGTGTGTGTGTGTGTGTGTGTGTGTGTGTGTGTGTGTGTGTGTGTGTGTGTGTGTGTGTGTGTGTGTGTGTGTGTGTGTGTCTAAAATGAAGTTACGCCAGGACTGCAGACGACGATGTAATAGAAACGTTTTATGAAACACTGCAACGAACAGTTGACGAGGTAAACAGGAGAGACATGGTAGTACTGATGGACGATTTCAATGCAAAAATTGGCAGTTGTCAAAACGAAGAAGAAAATGGAAATATCGGGAAATATGGATTAGGCGAGAGAAATGGGAGAGGAGATAGACTTGTTGAGTTTATCATAGAGAATGAACTTATGATCACTAATACTTTCTTCAAACAACATCAAAGAAGACTGTACACATGGACAACACCTGATGCTCGGAACATAAATCAAATCGACTTTACACTGATACCAACGCGATGGAGGACGTATGTGTTTAATGCAAAGACATTACCGGGAGCCGTTTGTGGCTCTGACCATGAATTGCTAAGCGCCAAAATTGCGATAAAATTAAGAAAGATGAAGAGAGAGAAAGAGATAGTGAGGTATGACGTCAGTGATATCAAACAAGGATAACGACTAGAGGTTATGAACCGTTTCGGGGTATTACAGACAGTGGCTGACGAGAAGGAACCAGAGGAGTTGGCAGTATAAATTAGGAACATCATTATGGAATTAGCTGACAAACACTTCACTAAAAAGAGGAGACAAAAACAACCACGGATAAGCAAAGACACACTGCAGATGACTGACGAAAGGAAAGAGTTAAAGAAGAACAAAGAAATGAGTGAGAATTATCATGAGAAATACAGAGAAAAGTGCAAGATGATTAAACGAATGTGTAAGGAAGACAAGAAGAAATATCTAGAGAAGAAATGCGAAAAGATAGAACTATGTATGAGAAGGAACGATAGTCGCAGTATGTTCGAGGAAATCAAGTCTATGACACAGTCGTTCAAACCTAGACTTGGCGTTATTAAATATGAAACGGGAATGACTCTGACAGAAAGCGATGACATACTTGAAAGATGGAAGCAATATTGTGAAAGCATGTTTAAGAAAGAAGAAACAGAAGAGGTAGACATGGATGAAGGCAGAGAGAGGACAGAATCAGAAGATGAACTTGAGCCTTTGCGTTCAGAGGTGGAGTGGGCAATAAAAAGTCTAAAAGACGGAAAATCACCTGGCACTAATAACATCACTGCAGAGCTAATAAGAGCGTGTGGCGAAGCAGGCGTGGATATCTATCACACATTATGCAAGAAAATATGGAAAAGTGGAACATGGCCCATGGACTGGAAACGAGCCATCCTTATACCAATACCGAAAGAAGTGACATACAAGAATGCTCAAACCACAGGACTATATCTCTCATCAGCCATGCAAACAAAATTATGCTCAAAATCATAATGAAGAGAATCACACAAAAATTAGAATGTGAAGTCAATAGAACACCAGCTGGTTTCCGGACTGGAAGAGGAAAAAGAGATTACATTTTCAACCTGAATATGTTAATTCAGAAATGCAGAGAATTCAACCATGACCTTAGGATCTGTTTCATAGATTATCCAAAAGCTTTTGATAATGTTAGTCATCAACAACTCTGGAAAACCTTGATACACATGGGATTTGACCAGAAAATTACATCACTTATCCAAAATTTATTTGTTGGACAGCAGTCTGCAGTGAGATTAGAGTGTGGTACCACAGATTGGTTCCCAGTCGGCAAGGGAGTGAGACAAGGGGTGCATTTTGTCCCCCACCTATTCAGTCTATGCACAGAGAAGATCCTGAGAGAAGTCGAGATTGACACGAGAAGCAAGTTTTTTAATGGACTGAAAGTGAATGGACAGGAGATATATGAATTGAGATCTGCCGATGACACAGCGTTAGTATCCGATACAAAAGAAGGATTGGAAAAACTGATAACTACTGTTAAAGAGCGCAGCGAGATGAACGGATTGAAACTAAACGTAAAGAAGACTAAGATTATGGATGTGAAGGGATGTCGAGAACCATCAGAAGTCACAGTAGATGGTGAAGAAATAGAACGAGTGGAAAGTTTTGAATATCTGGGGTCACTGATAGAAGCCAATGGAGATGGGACGGAAGAGATCAAGCGGAGGCTGGCAATGGCGAGTAAAAAGTTGACGGAGATAAAGAAGCTGTGGAAAGCAACGAACAAAGATATGAAACTACGAATTATCCGAGTCTGCATATTCCAACGGCTACGTATGGATGCGAAACCTGGACTCTTAATAATGTATGATTGTTGCTTTTAAATAAAACTCACCATTTATCAAACTGAACGAAACATGGCCGTCGTTTATTATCTGATCCGACCAGCACCGGAGAAATCCGAAGTCAACGGGATCCGTCCGAAATACATAGGCTACTTATGTATATAACATGCAGGGAGCGGCTATATTACATCCCTCTCTACCTTGATTACTTAGTCACATTTGTTAATTAAAGGAACATTGAACTGCAATAAAGTTTGTGACACGGATTCCTAACAAGTGTTCGTTGTGAAAAGTGTTCGTTGTGAAAACAGATGAACGCACAAACATGCCATGTTATTTAACTGAACACTTAACTAGATAACGGATATGAAGGGCAGCGATCCGCCTACACCCTTATATCGTGTAACTAACTATATCTAGAACGGGCAGCGATCCGCCTACACCCAATTTCTAGATTTGCTCGATTAAGCGCTGTCGCATTTTTCGAGCTCGTTGTGGACGGACAGCTTGCAGATCAGATGGCTTAAGCACCTCTTCGTCATCGTGACGGGTCTCAGATGACTCATCATCTGTTGGCGGGTCGTCGTCCGCAGCTGTGTCCTCGCGATGACGTCGTGCGATTTCATCGGGCGACAAGCCTCGCACGCGACGGAACTTAGACACATTTCGCGTCACCGTGGACCCATCACCACGCACGGCGGTGACCATTGGTCCTTTCATTGCACTGACGATGAGCGGTGTCGGTGCGAACGGAGTAGAGAGTTTGTTCACTTTAGGCTGTTGTACAAGCACAACCTCTCCCACTTGTAGGTTCACATGTGAAGCGTGTGCACGATCGTCTGAGTACTCTTTCATTCTCGCTTTTGCACGAGCGTCTTGTCTGCGAACGACTTCATCTTCTGGGTGCACGCTCTGAAGCGTTGGCAGCTCAGGTAGCTTAGTTCTCGGTTCTCGACCAAACAGTAGTCGGTGAGGTGTGAACAGCGTAGAACTATGCGGAGTAGATCGATAGTTTCGAAGAAACTGCTGCAGTTCGCGACGCCAGTTGTGATGTTGGATGATGGCTGAACGTATTGCCTTCATCATCGCCTTGTTGAAGTTCTCCACTTGTGCATTAGCCATCGGCTATAGCGGTGTGATTTTGCGGTGACGGACGCCACACGACTGCAAAAACTGTGACCACGCATTACTCTGGAATGGTGGGCCATTGTCCGACTTTATCGTTTCTGGATATCCGAACATGGCAAAATGGACTCCATGATCGGCATAACTGTCTCTGCACTGGTGCTTTTGGTCACGTGAACGACTGGATATCTTGAATATTCATCTGTGACGCAGAGTAAATATTCGCCTGTCGGTATTGGGCCGCAGAAATCAATGTTCAGATTGATCCACGGGCCTCGCGGTAGAGTAGTCATGTTTAGTGGCTCCATCTCGCGGCGGTTGGAGTTTGCAAGACACGGAATGTAACCCATGACGACTGCTTCCGTTTCCTTGTCTATGCCTGGAAACCACACTTTGCTTCTGATCAGAGCTTTGGTCTTGCAGATGCCCTGATGACCCTCATGTGCCAACTGTATGACACGACTGCGAAGTGCTGTCGGGATGACAATGCGAGAATCTCGTAGCAGAAAGTCTCCATTCTCTCCCACTGTCAGTTCATCCCTCACTTTCCGGAATGCAGCAATGTCAGCTGACTCGTTGCTAGCTGTGTCATGCCAACGACCTGTGCGGATGACCTCGATGACCTTGTTTAAGGTCGCATCTTGTCTGGTGTGCACCTTAATTTCGTCAAGGGTGATGGCATTTGGCGTAGAGCTGTCAGCAATGTGATTGATGAAGTCCTCAGCCATACGCTGCGCTTGGTTGACTTTTGTTGCTGGATTGACTGGCTGTGCACGTTTCTTTTGCCATGTCTGTGAGCTGCGCTGTGACTGCTGCCTTGGTTTGCTTCGGCACATGACAGCGAAATGTCCACGCACTCCACATTTGTGACACTCTTTATCACGTGTGCACTTGCATTCGTCACTTGTATGCCCTGAAAGCCACAGCGAGTACACCGATCGTGACGTTGCTGAGTGTTAGAATGTCTGTTGACCGGTTTACGAGTGTGCGTTTCGAATGGTATGCGTGCTGACCTGTTGAATGCAGCATACACTGTGTTGTTTGCTGTGCCACGAGCCATGTCTTTTGCCTGGCGTTCTGACGATTCTCTCGTTTGCATTATCTCGATCGCCCTGTTTAGCGTGAGATCCTTTCCTGCGGCCAGGAGTTTGGTACGCAACGAATTAGAGCGACACCGATCGATTACTTGATCTCTGATGTACTCATCGACATTGTTCCCGTAATCGCATGACGATGCCAGCTGTCGTAACCGTGTTACGAACTGCCCGACGGTTTCACCTTCATGCTGTTCAGCGCGATGAAACGTGCCTGTTGTACGGGACGTTTGATTTAGGCGTGAAATAGTCCGTCAGTAGTTCTTTTGTCTTTTGAAACGACGACGACGTACCTGTTTCTGTTTCGGGGAATGTATCATAAATGTCCTGAACGCCTTCGCCCGCGGTGTGTAACAGCAAATCACGTTTTTGCTTGTCATCGGTGCATCCTGACGCACTGGCCATCCTGTCAAAGTTTCGTATCCACTTTTTTTAACGTTCAGCCGTTGTTGAAGGCTCGTTTTGTGCATCGAAGGGCGGTAGCTGGGCCACATTGATCGGAACAGCCATGGTGATTCGGTACGGTAGGCGGTTGCTTACTCGTAGGCATAGCAGGTTCGCTTAATTATCGTCGTCATTGTATGATTGCTGCTTTTAAATAAAACACACCATTTATCAGACTGAACGAAACATGGCCGTCGTTTATTATCTGATCCGACCAGCACCGGAGAAATCCGAAGTCAACGGGATCCGTCCGTAATACATAGGCTACGTATGTATATAACATGCAGGGAGCGGCTATATTACAAATAAGAACATTACTAAACGTATAAATGCATTTGAAAACAAGTGTTATAGAAAGACATTACGAGTTTCGTGGACTGAATGTAGAACTAACGAATCCATCGCAGATGAGCTTGGTGTTATACCAGGGACGTTATTGAACTTTGTAAAGAAACAGAAACTAAGTTATTTCGGCCATGTGAAACGGCATTAGTCTCTAGAGAGACTAATAATGGAAGGAAAAGTGGAAGACAGCAGACGCAGAGGAAGATATAGGAGACAATGGGGGAAGGACATAGAGGAATGGATGGGAGCAGACGTCTGGCGAGTGGGGAGACTGGCAAACGAAAGTGGTGTCTATAGACAATCCATCAAGGCTGCAACGTCCGGAAATGGATAAGCAAACTCAAGAAGAAGTTATGCACAGTATTTGATAAACACCTCTGATCAACAATTGGGTTCACGAAGGCATCACTTAGGCAGATATTCGTCAATATAAATACAAATCATTGCACTGTATTATATCACTACATAAAAACAATAATTTATAACTTTTGTTATGGCTAAAACAAAACGTTATGGCTGAGACATTAGTGACACTAAATTCTTATTATTACTGTTGTGAGTAAATATTTAATTATTTACGAAATACTATAATGCTTAATCGAGTATATAATTGTTAAACAGTATTGCAGTTGAAAATGTTTCGGCGCCGCGCCGCTTATTCACTTGTTACTGTGGGAGAGGCAGAACACCCCGTCTGCCCTCCAGTTGCACCCAACTTTCATGGTCGCCAAAAATCACTTTAATCCTCTCAGAAAACCTCCATTTGTAACCGCCCTTGACGCTGGCCACAAAACACATTCACGCTTACATTTACTGGGGGTGTGGACAAAACCATATGTCTACCCCCAGCACGTGGAGCTGCCCCCCCCCCCGACTTTTCCTGCTCATATGGCCACTAACATGTTTCATTAAGTGGACATAGTTTATTATATTATGCGTATTTTAGAGTATGGGGGGCATTATTACAGCGTATAGTAACAGAATAATGGTTGAATATCTAAAATGTATAGCAAAATCGAATATTTCATTCACACACACACACACACACACACACACACACACACACACACACACACACACACACACACACACACACACACACACACACACACACACACACACACATATATATATATATGTATACAGGCTGTATATATATATATATATATATATATGTTACTTACTTAGAATTAGACTTAGAAGTTCCCGCGTCGTCCGACGCATGAGGCAATCGACGCTCTCCAATTGGATCGGTCAGCAGTCAATAATTTTGACGTCACTCCATATCCTGTTCACTCGTTGAAGATCTCGCTGGATGGTCTGTCTGGTGACCTGACGATATCACTCGGCTTCTTACCAATCTTCTCTCGAGTCATTCATTCTCCATCTGCTCATGTTGTTCGATCATGGACATGCACATGTTGCTGCGTAAGATGATCTGTCCTGCAGCATAGACAGGTGGCGCCATGGTGGCGAGACCCTTTCTGTCCACCTGTCCTTTCACGGGTATTGTGTTGTTCCACGTTAAAGTTACAAGAGGCTATATTGATCCGGGTAAAACACTGTTGCGTTAAAAATAACAGTAACCCCCATTAGCCCGCAAGTCGGTCAAACCGCGCCAAAAAATGATCCGTCATGCCGAATATCAGTGGCGGCTTCTAGCGAATAGTTTTGAAAACACAATATAGGTGACACCCTTTAGGTCTAATCTATGACGAGATAAAAGGTGTTTTTTTAAGGGTGCACAAAATCACACATGTATAGCTTCTAAAGATAATGCAACTAATGTAAGCAGTGTTTCATTATGACATAGCTGGCCACTTTAATCAACTTGCATCCCCTTAGATTAAAAAAAACTTACTTTTTGCCAGTATAGTTTACTATATAACGGAAGCAAACAGTTAAATTTAACTTTCACGATTTGTATTATTATTTATTAGGATTGCAACTTTGTGTTCATAGTCAAATATTATTCTGCATGTACCTGAGTTAATTCTTCGGTGCAGTGTAGAAACGAGACATCTGGAAGAATGGAACTGAATGCTTGTGGAAAGATGTGAAAAGAAAAGCTAAAGCAACAATTGAACAGAAGAAAGATCAGTTCAGGATGAAACTAGAAAATCAGTTTGTCTCAGGAAACTCTAAGCAAATGTGGCATGGGATGCAAATGCTAACTGGTTACAAGGAGAGGAAAAAAACATATGTGTAGAAAATGAAAACCATGTAGCAAACGAAATGAACACCTTTTTTACTCGGTTTGAAACTACTGATTTCTCCTAAGAGCGTGCACTAGAAATTCTCAACAGTGAAAAGGGAAATCCAAACAATCTAGAGGAAGAAGAAGTAAGAAAAAACTAGCAAAAATCAACCCAAAGAAAGCTCCGGGTCCGGACAAGATTAGGGGTAGAACTGTGAGGGAGTGCAATAGAGAACTACCTTTAGTATCCTCAATCTCCCCCAGCAGTCGTTCGACACACACATTGTGCCCTGCCTCTGGAAATCATCTTGCATCGTTCCCATCCCTAAGAACTCATCCATCCCAGATAAATGACTGTCGACCAGTGGCCCTTACCTCCTTAGTGATGAAATGCCTGGAACAACTCCTCCTCTCTTGCATTTCCGTGGAAAGACCACGCTTTCAAAATCCTCATCAGTTTGCCTACAGGCAGAACAGGAGTACCGAAGATGCCATTCTCACACTTGTTCACCATGCTCAGAAACACATGGACACACCCAAAACCTCAGCCCGCATTTTCTTCTTGGACTTTTCCAGTGCCTTCAACATCATTCATCCACATACACTACTCCAAAAACTGAGAGCCATGTTTGTGAATCCATCGCGCAAGTGGATTTGGAACTTTCTTACATATAGGAAATAGTGGGTTAAGATCAATAACACAATCTCTACTACCATCACTACAAACAGCGGCGCCCCTCAGGGCTGTGTGAGTTCACCAGCACTGTTCTCTGTGTACATAAGTGATTGCAGGCCAGTTGACAGCTCTATCAGAAAGGACCATATTTTCAAATCTGCTGATGATAAGGCCCTACTTTGTTTGATAAAAGAAGATACCCACCTGATCTATGAGAAAGAAGTTCAAAACCTGGTTTCGTGGTGCGATTCGAAATGTCTCCACTGATGTCTCTGACTTCCGTAACATTCAGTCCGACCCGCCTCCACTAGTCATCAAAGGTGAGGTAGTAGAGAGAGTTCCTTCATATTCCTATCTATGGATCGACATCTCCAACCAGCTCGAGTGGACTCTGAACACCAAGCGCATCCAAAAAGTGCTGCCAAATGAAGTATGTTGTGAGGAAGCTAAGAAAATTTAATTCAATGTGTGTAGGACAATTAGTCATCAGTTCTACCAGTCCACTGTCCAGTCAGTCCTGTGCTACTGTTTAGTTTGCTGGGGTAGAAGTCTGTCGGTGAAGAACAAAGTGCTGCTCAATCGCGTTATCTGGTCAGCCAGTAAAACCATTGGGGTAACGCTACCAACTGTGGATGAACTATATGAAACATGTGTGACCAAGAAGACAGCATAAATTATAAAAGACCCATCCCACCCACTGCACGAGTTCTATTTTGTTGCTCAACTTGGCTGTAGGTACCTATCGGAAAGGGTACGAACCAACAGGTATCGAAACACCTTCCTGCCAACCTCCATCTGGCTACTGAATGCGAGGTCTAGGAGATGGAAGTGAACGGGGATGGTGGAGGGATTACAATGATTAAAGTGGTGGAAACTTGGGTCCAGGCAGTTCGCCTTATCCGTCCAGTAAAACCGTTGGGTGACGCTACCAAGTATGGATGAACTCTATGAAGCATCGGACACTAAGACTGTGACTAATATTGTTGTGTACTCTGTGATGGCAAAATTATATTATGATTTAGTAATATAGTAATGTCATGATTGGTCGTTGGGTGACGCTATAGTCCATTTGTCATTCCATGAACTTAGAAATCTTCTATCCTATGAACTTTTTTGTTGATTTGTACTCATATGGGGTCCTAGAACAAATTCAGCTTGGCTGCCCAAACAGCAACTTTGGGCAACTCTGGTAATTTGCATAAATCCAAGATGGCGACTTGTCGACATCCTAAAAAATTAATTTTAGAACCACTTGTCCTAGAATTATGTATAATACCTCTTTTAAGGGGTGTTGGGGTGCGTAGAATCCATTTTTGATGTTATTTTTTCAGTTCCAGATGAATATTAGATACTGAAGGTCAGGTGAAGGTCAAATTTTACCTCTTGGTGGACAATGAAAGGAAACTTCTACTAAATTATATTTTAGTTTATTCATGCAAATAAATGGATAATTTTGACACATTTGTTCGTGAGAAAAAATGGGCCAAGAGGCCCTGAAGTCCTTTGGACTTAATACGTCTATATGTGACCCGGGCTGACCAAATGAGTGATAAGTCGGAGAAATTGTAACATTGTTTTCTTTCATCCTTGTAAAGGTTGGGTAGAGTGCTTTACACGGTTTCAAAAATTATGACTGCTACAAAAATTGGCGAAGTGGAGAATTGAACATGGTAGGGTTCAAAAAGTGAAAATGAAGAAAACGCCTGTTGAAGTTTTATATTATATATGCAAATGGATTGCGTGGAAATATTACATGCATGACTTTCAAATGTGGCACACAGTATGTATGTTAAGTTGCACTGATACACTGGAAGTACCAATGTGGTGTTACAAAAACTTATCAAGTTACGCCACATTATGTCTTATGTGTAAAACTAAGAGAACATATTATTTGAGAGCAAAAGGTAGCATCAGACACTGGGACAGCGTGAGAGCTGCGTGGCAAAATGGACGCAATTGTGCTTTGAAGTTAGTTCTTCTGCCAACTATCCTTTTCACACAAGCCTATAGGTTTAGTGGCTGCCAGCACACTACTGAGCCTAAACTACCACGCAGGTGTGAAAAACGTCCTGATGTATTTGAACTTGAGCCACTAATTAACTGTCCATCAAACAGTAGCAGAGTAGTTTTATAATAATAATCCACAAGTTAAGTGGCAGTGATCTTCTTTTTATCATTCATGTGATGTTTATTGTGAGCAGGGCGGACAAATGGTTATCATACGTAAACAGGTACAGAAAGAAACTGACATTTTCTATAAAAAGAACACGTTTGCCTATCAATGGCATGTATTTCCTACTGTTGCCGTTACTGCCGGGCAGAAATCAAACAACCCTGTAGGTAATTATTAATCAAATGTTTTTTGGTGAATCATAGTTACAGACCATAAAGGGTTATGATGGAAGTAAAATGCTGACATGTTCACTTATTGCACCATGTCTTGCATTTAGATGAATAATTATAATAGAAAATAAAAAGTTGTTTTTAAATACATGCATTGATGAGAAACTGGGAAATACAGATTTCTTGTGTATAGCGGAACTATGTCAACTCTTCTAATGGTTGACATTTGGTTGTTTCAGATGTCAATTACATTGTGAATCTGTAATTATTAGTCTGTATTGATACAATTGATTTACATAGTACCATGTCTACACAAGGCATGGCAAGTGTAAACAGAACAGTACAGTGCATTTTATATCAATAAAGGGAAGGATATTTCACTCTATAGTTGTCCACAATATTAATTTTATGTTTGTCACCTACAGGTGACAATACATCTTTAACCATTAGACACCACAGTCACACCATTTTATAATAATTAAATGAACATCAAAATAAACACAACTTGCAATAATAGAAAATCAATAGTTTTGAAGATACAGTTTAAAAGCTGCACGCAACTGAGTTTAACAGGGGTCAAATGTGTTTGCTATGCCTGTGACCAATTAAGGATTAGTCAAGGTCTCAATGGAACAATGCAGAGTGGAGTGAGGCCGTGGCACCGTTTCTGGCACAATACACAACATATGCTGTTGGGGATGGTCTTAAGGGCCCTTCTCAAAACCATATCACTATATAATGTAACACGTTTGCACTTTGGGGGACCCTGAGATGCCCTTAGAATGATTCAATCAAATACAGATTTCGAGTGTATAGTGGCAGTACCTTAAGATACATATATGCCAAATTAAAACAAAAAGTTGCTGAACAGTTTCTGAGATACGGCAAATAACGGCGGACGTCGGACGCAGAGTGATGGCAAAAAACAGTAATCAGTCATATTTGAAACACGTTGTCACATCTGTTACACGTAGTGTATACGCAAATATCATTATAAACATTGGCATTCATACATCTTTGTGATGGAAATTCTTGCATTAAGTAATCATGTACGAAGTCATTGTATGAATGTTTCAATTACTATACATAAAAGATAGTCTTACACAATGCTATGCTATAAGCGTAAGGTTTACGCTATCTTAGTAACTGCAGATATCGCCTAATAATCGTCACCTTTTATCTACTCCCACTCATCATCCAGGTAATCAGGATCAACAAGACCATCCTCAACGTCCTCCTGCTGAAATTAATGTGGCTGATTCGATTGTGCTTGGAGAAAAGATGGAGAGAAGTACATCGCCAGTCTCCCCGATGGTTCTACGACCCTATCAGTAGTCCCATCAAGGCGATGGATGTTCTAAAGAAGCAGGACAATGGCAACAAGAGCAAGGCAGTCATCGATCTTCAGAACATTTCTCTCCGGTTCTTGATGATTGGTCAGCGACGGCAAATGGAGCTTGGGCCTCTGTTCAACTACGAGCTGTGTGCAATGCCCCCATCGTTCATCGACGAGCATGGTTGTTTCTGCAAAGCCAACAAATCGGGGCTGGTCAAACGCCAGGGTGTGTTTGAGATCTCGCTAACAGCTGCAGAAATTGTCATCGTGGATGTTCAGCAGCTGTTCTACCGTGTCGTGTGGCCACACGGCGGCAGTCCCTCCAGTGTACTGTGTTATGTTAGGTATTTTTATCACCCACCAGAGTGCATGCAATACAAAGGGTATTTGGAGTCTGGAGCTGTTTATTGTAGCTGGAAAGGTGTCCAGTGCTGAAAGACACTGGTTAAGTGACAACTGGGATTATTTGTTTGAACTGCTCATGTTCTGGAAATGTAATAAATGATCTGGATCAGACAGTGAACTAATGATAAACTCTTACTAGTTGCAGTACTTACCACACCATGTATAATTGTTTCTGTGTGTTCTTAGAAAACACTTATTAAATGTGTTAACGTTGTCAATCAATGAATTGCTATATTTTTGTCAGTTTTTTTTACCACAGAAAGTTTATTGTTATTTGAATTAATGTTACTGATTAATTTATTGAAGTTAATTTAAACTTAATTGTAGTTTAATTAATTAACTTTTCAAGTTAATTGCCCCATGCCTGGTTCACTCACACAAAGTGACATTCACTTACAAGACAGTGAAGTGGAGCTACACCAATGGCATTGATGACATTAACATATATACAACGACATAAATACATGAGGCTGGTTGTCGGCGAGACGGCAGATCGCGTCATCAAATACTCTGGTTTCCTGATACAAATTTGTACATATATTCACACGGTTCGCGCACAATTTGATGTCATATTGCTGGGTCCACTTTGGCAATTTTCTTGCTTGATACCCAACGTCAGCCCATTGATGGGTACCTACCTGGCCAGGGAAACGTACCTGGCCAGAGAAACATCTGGCCAAGAAAGTTAACTTGTCTACTTGACTTGGGAAACTAACGTGGTCGAGAGAGAGAAATTACTTGTCAACTTGGTCGAGAGATATTTTACTTACCTATTTGCCAAGAGAAACTAACTTTGCCAAGAGAGAAGTCACTTGTCTATTTGCAACTTTCTTGGTCGAGAGAGTTTATTTGTCGTCTACTTATCCAGGGAAAGGTGGTGGGCCAAGAGTAGTTACTTTGCTGGGGAAACTTACTTGGTTGAGAGTTTACTTGTAAGCTTAGCCAGAGAAATGTACTTAGCCGAGAGATGTTACTTGCCTACTTGGCCGGGAAATTTACTTGGCCGAGAGAGATAAGTTACTTGTCTACTTGGCCGAAAGATAAATTACTTGTCTGCTTGAAGGTCCAGCTTTAATCTATATATACAGTGTGCATATATATATATATATATGTATGTACATATTTACATAATGCTATTTTGGCAGGATAAGAACCTAGTGTCTGGACTGGGATGTGGTGAAGCCAGCCATGTCAGTCTGCCGTGTTGTACAGGTGCGAGATGATGTCACAATGACTTCTGCAGGCGTGTGAGTGTGACATCCAACGGTCAATGAGTAGACCTCGCACAACAGTATCCGGCCACCCTCTCTTGCCAGTCTCACCCCCTAGTGACAGCCACAATACAGAACTGTCACCTAAGGACACAGTTTAGCTTTCACTTTCACTTTGGTGCTGCCTCGTCTTGCGTTAACCTTATCCGACGACTAAAGTGGCCTTGTTTAAAGTAGCATTGTTGTGTGACCAGGCGTACTCGCAACTGGAATGACAATTTCTCTCAGTAGTCAGCTGATCTCGCATAAATACGTATGTACAAACATGCAGGCATGTACGTTCTGCGATACTCAACTTCGTTTATGCCTACACGATAGGTGGCAGCACAACCAGTTTGACCGGTGGATATGGAAATACGACTATTTTATATGGCGATTCCTACAGGCGATGCCATCGCAGACCTGCCTACCCCAAAAACTTCCTGTCAGTAATCCGTCTTCCCTTTTACACTGATTTTCAGGAATATAGGCCTGCTGTCAGTAATAGTTCAGAACCGTGTCAGCTATTGTCAGGAAAAGAACACCACTGTCAGTAATACTTTAATACTGTTACTACGATGATAGTTGTGCCCAAAACATAATTGTGTCTAATAAACTGTGAGGTGTTTTGAAGCGTTCAGTTAAGAAGTTAAGATAGATGTTCATAACCAGCATTGGTGGAAATCAAACGTGAAGAAGCGTAACTCTAATGTAAATGCGCCTATACACTATTGGCGTAGCTAATTTACAATGACTAGAACTGTTTTATTGTCTTTTCAAGTCAAACTTTAAGCAACTGAAATAACTTCAATAATTTTGTGTTGTTTAATACTAACCATTGTAATTCTGATTTTAAGTATCTTTCAAAAACAGCATGCTGACTCAAGGAAAATTCCACATTACTGCCAGATTATGTAATAAACAGCAAATAACAAATACCACTCAGAGATTTACATTGTAAACTTTACTAGAGAGAGGAACACACGATAATCAGAGTGCACAATGCATGGTAGTCTCCAAATTCTAAGTTCAGAATCAACATGTGCAAGTTGAATGCATGTCGAACTTTAGAATGCACACTGTTGCGACTAGGGCACTTGTGTACTTCCTTCATTCAACATCATCCCAGGCATATTTATATTATGAAAATATTGTGTCTTAGCACACTTTTGTCTTTTTGACATCCAAATAGCGTATGGGGGTGCTTTTTACGTCTCAAAAGTGCTCTAAGACGCAATATTCTTAAAAGTAAATATGCCTGGGATAATGTTGAATAAGTGCTGCGACTAGTTGTGTCCACTGTCCACACAAGACATATCTGGTTAGACTCAGAGTGTTGTCAGTATGCTGTTATAAACTTCTGCAGCACACATTTCTTCTTGGCTGATGGTTTTGTAAAATGTTGATCTCCGTCATCATTTCGTACCGCGTGAATTATTTTTGTTTGAGTGTGGAAATGTGAATTTATCGTAACGCTGTTTCCTATTGGTCACATTACGACCAGAAGCAGCCAATGAAAAACCATGTCACAACAAACTGTGTATATATGCTGCCACCTGTTGAATAAAGTGGAAGCTAAATTTGAGGAGCACTGAAGTGATTGACGATCATTGTGATAAAGAAAGAATCCGTAATATTTGCATCCCTCGCCATAATATCGTAATTTGAGGTGTTTCCGGAATGATTCCGGACAATCCGGAATGGTAGGCAGGCCTGCCATCGCCTCAATGTGCCAACGTAGTGCGGTGTTCCTGTCAGTGGTGTCTTTTTCGTCAAAGTGTCATCGTCTGCGTAGCTTGTTTCGTGTTTCTGGTTCGTCTCGTTGACGTATGACACCCATAGGAAACTCTTGCTTAGGTTCAGTATCTCGAGGATCTGTCCAAAGCTTGGATGACTGTTTAGTTGGAATTTCTAACACATGGCCATCAACTTGTCCCTGTAACATAGGTCGGAAGTTGTGTTATTCTCCCTTTGCTGTGTGTATCAACGCATCAGTTAGAATTTCTCAGACTCTGCACCTACTCTGACCATTTCTCCATTAAAGGTGGCACCTCAATTCGATTTTTCATTTCTCTCATTTCAAATTAATTTTGTGGAAAAGCAAAGCTATCTAGTATCCACATGCTAGTTTGATTGTGTATCTTTTAAAAAGCAGTTTTGGTAAAACCACCAAACATGCTCTTAACTTAATTAACATCAGTTGAAGTAATTATGATTAGTTTCTGTGTTTATGTAGTAAACTTTCTTTGGTCTGTTAAAAACAATGTGACCAACATATTCTATAGGTTAAAGGTTACATGTCGGCCTTACAATTCGCTTTTGGCAATTTACCAGATATAATGACAAGGTTATTCTTTTGACCATTTAAACAAACGTATGTACTTCATTTATTAAACCGAATGCAAATAGTATTTATACTGGACATCAAAGAACCAGATTCATGATGAGCTAAACCAGCTAAAGAAGAAGCTTTAAGAATTATGAAGAATACATTATGTACATATGGACTTTTGTCTGAAATAACGATTATTATTACTATTATAGAAATTAAAACTAAAATGTTATGGTGGAACCCGTCCTACTCTCGCAGAACTTGTCGCCCAAACAAAACTTTGTGAGAGATCCTCATACTCAAGCGGCTTAGCCCATCATGAATCAGTTTCTGTCATGTCTAAATATGTAGTGTGAAGAGTTGAAATGATATCTGTAGTTGGTTTAACAAAGAAGGTGTGTCCATTTACTTAACTGGTCGACAGACCTGGTTTTCGTTGTCACCTCTGGTAACTTGCCATGGTCAATTGTCGGGGCCAACATGTAGACTTCACCTACTGAACTTGTCACTGACGGATTTTTGAGAGACAAAGAGAGTCAACAACATCAACAGAAAAAAAATGTGCAGTCGTATTTTGCACTCATGTTAAGATTCCATTTTTTTAAATCACTTCAGTCATTATTGGGCAAGAATTCAATAAGTAGTTTGTTTAAAAAATTTACCAAAACTAATAAAACAAGTTGTTCAAACGAGCTCACATGTCGTAATAGATGCTAGAGATGTAGGTTTACTTCCGACTGAAAATTTTTGTGAAATGAGGCAAGCACAAAAACTTAAATGAGAAGGCACCGTTAAGAACGACAACATTTCACTTACATTCCTTGGAGCGCGTAGGCCTGATTGTGTTCTTTAAAATGTATCTTGCTCCTCAACAGTGATATCATGTACTGATAACTGACAACAGCAGAATGCCACACTGGGACACTTTTGCAAGTGTGTTTAAAAAAAATTCCATAATGATATGGCGGTGGTTTTTTTGCTTCTAGAAAATGCTTCATAAATTTAGTAGCAGATTTGTTAATGGTCGATTTTCCATATGACCTCTTTAACTTACTGACCGGCTCCTCAGTCTCACCGAGGTTAATCTTGTAAACACTGTAACAACCTGAACCTATAGGTAAAGATCTCAGTGTATCACCACGTTAAGGGGATGACAAATTAAACCTAATCAATTTGGTATCCTAACAATGCCATCAATATTACAAATAGCACTGGACGTGTTTGCACAGAATGTCAAGCATAGTGCTGATGATTGTTCAACATTGCTCTGTTCGAAGTGGTCGACTGTGTTGAATGACGAGAATGAGGCAGTGAGATTGCATCTCTTGGTGGTACGTACATTTTTTCTCTGGATAACTCTGTGGCATGTCCATGACACGGCTGGTGACAACAAAGTGAAGGACATCCTTGTTGGACAGGCCTTGGTAGGGCTATTCCGTTAATGTCACCATCTCCCATAGCACCATGGTGCACGACCTGAATCAAGACACGACCACACTGTACGACATGAAACAAGAAAATACCACACTGTACGACCTGAAACAAGACAGTACCTCACTGTACGGCCTGAAACAAGACAATACCACACTGTACGACCTGAAACAAGACAATACCACACTGTACGACCTGAAACAAGACACTACCACACTGTACAACCTGAAACAAGACAATACCACACCGTACGACCTGAAACAAGACAATACCACACTGAACGACCTGAAACAAGACAGTACCACACTGTACGACCTGAAACAAGACAATAACACACTGTACGACCTGAAACAAGACACTACCACACTGTACGACCTGAAACAAGACAATACCACACTGTACGACCTGAAACAAGACAGTATCACACTGTACGACCTGAAACAAGACAGTACCACACTGTACGACATGAAACAAGACAATACCACACTGTCCGACCTGAAACAAGACAGTACCACAATGTACGACCTGAAACAAGACAGTACCACACTGTACGACCTGAAACAAGACACCACAACACCATATTACCGGAAACAAGACTGTACCACACTGTAAGACCTGAAACAAGAAAGTACCACACTGTACGACATGAAACAAGAGAGTACTACAATGTACGACCTAAAACAAGACAGTACCACACTGTACGACCTGAAGCAAGACACCACCACACTGTACGACCTAAACAAGACAGTACCACACTGTACGACCTGAAACAAGACAGTACCAAACTGTACGACCTGAAACAAGACAGTACCACACTGTAAATCTGAAACAAACATAACTACATCAAGTTCACAACAACAGCATTTACACATCGATTACATTAGGTTGTTAAAAATCTATTTTCCACATTACACAACTATAAGTTCGAAACTCACTGCACATGCACATCATAACACACTGATGAAAACATTATTCGCACAAGGTAAGAGCAAACATGTCCTACAGATGTCCCTGACCGTACACACACTTGGACTTGAGCACACCACTTACCAGACATCAGAGTGACTGTCGAACTTTCCATCCCGGAGCAACTCAAGTTTCAGGCAGCCAGGTCACGGTGTATCAACTTCCTGAAGGAGAGGTTGGCCATGCCGACCATGATGTCCCCAGCCATCACAAGGCCATCATTGTCCTACACAACACAAACTCTATACTCACATTAGCGCCGTCATTGTCCTACACAACACAAACTCTACACTCACACAAGGTCGTCATTTTCCTACACAACACACACTCTACATTCACACAAGGCCGTCATTGTCCTACACAGCACACACTCTACACTCACACAAGCCGTCATTTTCCTACACAACACACACTCTACATTCACACAAGGCCGTCATTGTCCTACACAACACACACTCTACACTCACACAAGCCGTCATTGTCCTACACAACACACACTCTACATTCACACAAGGCCATCATTGTCCTACACAACACACACTCTACACTCACACAAGGCCGTCATTGTCCTACACAACACACACTCTACACTCACACAAGGCCATCATTGTCCTACACAACACACACTCTACACTCACACAAGACCATCATTGTCCTACACAACACACACTCTACACTCACACAAGGCCGACATTGTCCTACACAACACACACTCTACACTCACACAAGGCCATCATTGTCCTACACAACACACACTTTACACTCACACAAGGCCATCATTGTCCTACACGACACACACTCTACACTCACAGAAGGCCATCATTGTCCTACACGACACTTTTTTGACGCGTACCACAGACGTTCGGCCATGCAGGTAGGACGCTAGCCAAGCATGTGCTGCACCACATATGCCATAGCTGTGCAGGCGTCGCAACAGAATAGCGTGGTCAAGTGTGTCGAATGCAACAGAAAGGTCAAGTAGCACGGGCCGTATGCACGAAGAGCGGATAACTCCCTTATCCGCGTTTAGCGGCTATCCGGCGGATAAACGTAATAAATCGGTATGCACAAAGCGCGGATAGGTCTATCCGGTGACGTAAACGCGGATAAAGTTATGCATATATTTTTTTATGTTTAGTGGCCTATGCGCCGGATAAAAATGGCTGCCATTATTTTACAACATTACCGGCAGCGACGAATGTTGAGAATAAATAAAATGTTCAGAGATCGAAGCAATCCTTTTGATGTGTTCGATGAAAATGACATCTTGCAAAAGTTCCGCTTCGGACGACAAGAAATCGTGGCGATAACAGACGGGATTGCGAGAAACATAAACATCTAAAATAGATTGGGCTCGCTGACGCCGCTGCAACAAGTCCTAGTAACGCTGCGATACTATGTCTATGTCAGCGGCAGTTTGCAGGATGTGTGTGGGGAACTCATCGCCGTTGACCAATCCATCGTCAGCCGGACAGTGACACGGGTCACGGAGGCACTACTACGTAGTCGTAGAGCGCCTGATCACATCAAGTTGCCGAATCAGCGCCAAGCGGACAAGACGAAGGCAACATTTTACCATGCAAATGGGATTCCCAAATGTGGTTGGGTGTATCGATAGAACTCAAATTCTATTCAAGCTCCGTCAGCGAATGAGCACGAATTTGTCAACAGGAAGGGGTGTCATTCCATGAATGTGCAGGTAAGTGTATCATTATCCACTAGTCTAGACTAGCGCTACGTAATTTAAAAAAGTGAAACCTGCCTTACAGTTACACGAGACACAATCAATGAATGTGTGCCATCTGTAAATCGAGCACCAAACATTTATGTTGGTGCTCGTTTGCTGGACCTGTGGCTGTGCAATGACAATGAATAATATGGATGCGCAATCTGCGGATTTTTTTATCTAGCAACTGCGTCAAACACAAATACGACATTGTTAGTAAAAACAGGCTGACGTAAACAAAACAAAACCTTAGTATAACGGATTTATGTCCACCCACTATATGTTATGTATGTGTTTTCCCATTCTTGTATCGCTAGCTGTGGGTTATTGCCCAATTTTGGACTTACCACAGTATTCGAGATAAGAAGAACTTACGGGACGATGGGTATGAATGTTTTATTTTTCGTACGGTGTGTGTCTGTATGTATGTACGTATGTATGTGTCATTGTCGGTACAACTACGACGTTTTTAGTAAAAACAGCCAAACAAAAACAACACCAAACATTGGTATAACGGATTTATGTCCAGTACATGTACTGGTTCAGTGGGCGTTGATGAACTTACTTCATAACATTTATAAGTCAATGCGTCATTCCAACACTCGTTGTTCGTGTTGCGCAGTACAGAATGTTGTAAATTCTGAAAGACTAAATACGTGTGCTGTATTAAAGGTTATTTTAAAACACTATCCGACCGGTCGTTGGTTTTGACGTTACGTACTGTGGTGCGTGTCATAAAGGAATGCATGTGCAGACACGATTATTATAGAATATTTTATTAAATACAAATGTATAACTTGTATGTAATTAATTAATCATGTAGCATGTAAAGGTGTATCATTGTTAACTGTATCACCGTATGTATGTGTTTGCGTATGTATGTATATATGTATCATTGTATGTATGCACACACAGACACACATGCGCGCGCACACACGCACACATAGAAAGAGGAAACGTGATCTTTCCAACATTTGACTGGACGAAGTCGAGGATACCGAAGCACAAGATGAGATGCGTGCAAGAACAAAGGCTCTTTTCAGAGCCACATAACAACGGCTCTTTTCAGAGCCACACAACAACGGCTCCTTTCAGAGTTAATCACGTATTCGTGGAAGAGTTTGCTACCTCGTGTGTTTGCTATTATTAATATGATTGTTTTGGCTAAAAAAAAAAGAAATACATTCATTTCACTGGATTAGCTATGGTGATAGCAATGGTTTTTGTCTTGTGCTGAAGTGAAGTTTTGTGAGTTATGATGATTCCATACGGTGAACTTTATTATAAGTTATTATATCCTAAACTACTTTTGGTGGGTGTACCCTTTAAATCATTGTAACTTTAAAAGTAACCATCGTAATTGAATACTACCAGAAGGTAGTATTAATGTGCCTAAACTGACAGACACAACTGCATTTGCTTCACTGTATTCGTCATGGTAAAAGCAACCAAATAAGTTGATATACTTTGTTGGTATGTTTAATTATGAACACAATCAAATGAATACAATAAAAGGTGTGTGCATGTAAGCACTTTTTGTGTTTCTTACATTTCATTTTTAAATATTGCTTGTTTCCCAGGTTATATGTGATGCGGACCTTGTCTTCATTAATTGCATTGCCAAATGGCCAGGAAGTGTTCACGATTCTCGGATCCTACGTGAGTCATCTATCTTCGATGCATTTGAGAACAACCAAAGAAAGCCCCTCAGAGGAGTCATCCTGGGAGACAGTGGCTATATGCTGCGCGACTGGTTATTCACTCCACTGGAAAGGGCCATAGGAGTTTTAAAGAGAAGATGGCACTGTCTTCGCAGACAGCGTGTGGCACCTGCCAAGGCGTGCAAGATTATTACAGTGTGTGTTATGCTTCGTAACCGTGCTAGGAGGCTGAGAGTGGAGGTTTCATCAGACTCTGACAGTCTCCTCCTCGGGGAGTTCAGATGCCGATTCCGATGTGGATGAACCGCGTCCTGCAAACAACAACCCTGTGTCAGAACGAGCCCGTGTTGCAGCTGGAAGAGGGGCCCGAGACCGAGTAATCAACAATTATTGTTGATAACGGTGTGATTGAACCTCGTCCTGCAACAACCCTTTTTCGCAGCGGACCTGGGTTGCTGTTGGGAAAGCTGCCAGAGACTGAGAAAACAATAATAACTGTTGATGACGATGTATCAGTGTTTGATCACTCATCATTTTTATAGGATATTTTATTATTACATTATCGTTATAAAAAATGAATTCATTTTACATTTGGACACTGCATTTCTCAATTATTAACTGTTGAATCAGTTGGAATATGACTGAATTTCTTAACATTTTAGACCACAACAATCAATTGTACAACAAACAGTAACACTTGACTACATGCTAATGCAACAACAAATGTCGGCCACATACATGCAACACTGGTGGAGGTATGCTCAGACACACAGATAAACAGCGTCCCACAATCTTTAACAAATAACGTGTGGGCAGCAACACTGCTGTCATTTTGCAATCTAAGCCAGTTCACTCATTTCACTTGCCGAAGTCTTGTTCAAGTTTTTTAATCTCAAGCAAGACTTTTCTGTTTTTGTTATCCACCAAAACAGTCATCATCTTGTTTTTTTCTATTTCGCTGTGCAGGTAGTCAGCAGAGAGGCCAGTTTCGTCTTTCAGCCCTTTTTCTAAGGACTTTCCACTTGGATTTTGGTGAAATTTGCCTTTTTTACTTTTTGTCTTTAGCGTCACTCCTGTGCCACTGACACATGCTGCTCCTGGTGCTTCTTGTGTTGCACAGGTAATGGATGCAGCTGCAACAAGACATTATGTAGAATGGATGGTTGTATAATTTCTAGTATACAGTGATAACATCGTGTGATCGAATTATTCTTGTTTGGGAGGAGGAGGGAGATCATGCCTACACGTATACATCAGGCATGTGTAATAGGAGCGCCCATGAAGAATTTAAGGACATTTGTTGAAGTCATGAAACCGATTGTGACATCGGCAAATTGCAATGTATCGGATCCGTCTACTCATGAACCGAACAGGAAAAGAGCAAACGGGGAAATTAATCTGTGCATTAGGCAAACAAACAAGATATATAAAAATACAAAATAATGAAGAGAAGTTAATGGTAGTGGTGTTTATACAATCATGAATTGATAGGGTAATTACATTAATGTAATATTTAGCTGTAAAGTTTTGAAACATTTTGTATGTACGGTATACATGTGATCATTCAATTGATTATTTAAAAAAATGTATCTACTTACCTAGGACTACCTACAGACACTGTTAGGCTGTTACCGAACCAAATAATACCCACCTTGTGATGAAGGGTCGTACCCGAACAGCAACAATTATATTGTCGGACATCCTGTTTTATTCCTGCAAGTCAAACAGAAAGAATAATTACACAACATGTACATTGGTCTCAGACTGTCTGCATAGATCAATGTGTTTGTGCACTATGTCCTCATCTTTTAATATGATAAAATTCAATAAATATGACGAAGAGAAAAATTATACTGTCCGCTTAGAAGACTCATGTGGCTTTTTGTGGTATATGGGTGAAGACTCTGTTAACATGACACTGCTTTTAAAGCAGGTCTTTGGAGAACAATGAAAACAAGAAAATCTATGCAAGATGTGGAGTGACTAAATCAAACATGACATAGGACTGCAGTTGTTATCAGCAGCATCTTGTGCTCAAGAGAGGACTAGTTGGAGCGAATTGTGAGAACAGCGCGGGATCCAGTTGGTTTGTGCGTTTAAGTCAAGTTAATCATATTAGTATTCGCAATTTGAATGTTGCACCCACAAAAGATAAAACTGGGATTCTCTACCTTAAGGCATTATTGCGGAGGCTGACCGAAAATTCCTGGAATAGCTCTTTGAAGTTAGCTTCTTTACACAATCAATACGGCAGATGGAGCAAAGTACAACCGATTGCGATAACTTCCTGTTCACACCACTACCATATCTGACTTGAGAGGGTGATTCCGGGAACTGAATGGCAATAAGGTAACTTTAATTGTTACTAATATTTTGTACAATTACAATCAATGTAGGTCTACCGATATCTTTTGTTGATACTTAGTTTCTGTTACAAGCATAGGACAAATGTGTCACCAGGAAAACTACTGTATTCATTTTATTAAGCTTACACCCCACTTTTAGCCATTTTTGACAGTGACAGCAATCTCTGGAGTTGGGTCTGTTTTTTTCAACTTTCAATTTGTTATTTTTCACAGCTGGGCAAATGACCTTTTTCCCACTTGATTGCTGGTCAAATGACCGGTGGGCAAATGTCCGTACATTCAATCTCCAAGGCCAATTTGTGACTATTGAATCATCATTATTATTTAATTTGTACTAGTGTCATACCAGATTCAAAGCTCAGTAAAAATATTGAAAAGCCACCTAAATTATCTTTAGTTCAAGTTCTTCCCAGCACTCGGCAATGTTCTACTGACTGACCAGTCCACAGGTACACTTTGTGGTTACAATGTTATGATCTTATCAATAATAATGAGGTCTCATTCACCTAATTAGTCAGCCTTTTACTAACATTATTGCCAAGTCGACCTTTCTATGCTGGCATTGAGGGTGGTCACTGCCAGGGTGATTGTTATCCTCGATGGTTCTTTTATGTCCCAAATTAAGATAGGACCTACATTAATGTGATCTTGGATTTACAAGGGATATACAGTCGCCAATGTTGAGAGCCTGGTTTTTACACCATGCCTGCCCAGTCCGGGAATTGAACTCAGAACGCTGGTATGCCAGGTGGATGTCCTAAACACCACGCTCTCTTAAACCATACTACTCTACTGCTGATGGTGGACAGTTATTTATTGGCTTAAGTACAAATATTACACCAGGACGTTGTTCACACCCGTGGTAGTTTAAGCTCAATAGTGTGCAAGCAGCCACTAAACCCATCTATAGGCTAGTGTGAAAAGGAAACACACACTTTAAAGCGCCATGTTCAAATTATCCTTTAAGTTTAACCATGGGCACAGTAGTCACACTGTCCCAATGTCTCATGCTAGATAAACTCTCATGAACTCATTGAATACTATGAATCACTGGGGGACAATCATAAAGCCAGGACTGGAGAAATTGGTAGAATCTACTTTTCCTTGTTATTTGTAAATTATAGATCTATATTAACAATTAAGTTATAACAATTAATATATTTAATTTAAGCACAACTCCAATCGAACTTTGTCTTTGATGTGGTTGAAATGTTTAATGGTAATATATAAGTAATAGGTCAACTGCTATTACATTGCTTCCTATTACTAGTATATTGTGTTTTGTTCAATCAGCCTAGACAAATTAAACGTCAAACTTCCACTGTTGCCGTTGCAGCCTAACCACGACAACAACAACAGCAGCATGCTAAAAATCACGCTGCGGTCCGCCAATAAAATGTGGCCGTTTCGTGAAATGAAGCCTGTCCTTGTGTGCGAAACGGTTTACTTATTATAATCGTTGTAAGATGTTAGTGAGTCATTCGTTTGTTACCTGGCTGATCAAAGGATATGTTAAAACACCACACGGCTTTGAAGATTCAAGAATGATAGTAGTTGAATACCAACTTCGAAATTTCCCTCCGTTACAACACATATCACGTGGTTAGATCACATGACATCGTTGTGTATGCGCCAGTACGCCGAACTGGTGACCGTCACGTCAATTCGCACCATATTCGCTACGTGCCGCCACTCGTAACGTGGTTCCTTATATAGACCTTTGGAATTTAGCGTGACGTGCCTCCCAGATCTTCAAATGTAGGTATTTTGGGGGGTTCAATTGGGGTTTTCGAAAGCCTGATTTGCTAGTATTTAGGTGAGACATACACCTGTGGGGTGCAACGTACTGGAGGTTTTTGGAGAACCTGAAGTGTTGGTAGATTGGTAATTGGGCGAACCTCAGGGAGGATGCAATTGGAGTGTTTTTGGCCCCCTAGAAGTTGAACAGCTTGTTCAACGCACAACTATATCATACGGGGGGAGCCCCAACACTCATATGCAATCAAATATATATACACCAGGGGATGTATAAAAAGGTAAAATGTAAGTTCTTATACAGCGCAGTATCCAGTCCTCACGACTGCTCAAAGCGCATACACTTTACTCCCTGGCAGACCTGTTCAATCGAACACCATCTCGACTTCTCTGGGAAGCATTCATCTACGCTGCAATTAATGCGCGAAGACTATTCGTACACAAATATTCATATCCACCACTGTCTATAGCCGGGTACTCATTCATACAGCTGAGTGAACTGAAGCATTGCAGAGAAAACGAACTTGCCCAATGTTCGACACCGCCGCAAAGGAAGTCGAGAATCCGGAGCTCTTACCGCTGCGCTACTTCGCTACTGCGCTCCATATATATATATATAATATATATATATAATATATATATATATATAGCTAGCTGGGCCCTTAGCTGGAGACACCAATGAATTAAGGAAGCCATATTGTTCTAATCAACTGGCGGCACCGACTTGGTTAATGTAGGGAGGGGACAGTCATGTAATAATTAACAATCCATAGGGTTTGTTTTTTCTGAAAATCTTCAACAGCACCACCCTCCGCCGTCTTCCGATGTCATTAATCGAGCCGAGACAGCAGTGAAGCTGAAGTTATGGCGGCGCGTGGCGATTAATTTCTTATGAGACGATTAATGTGTGTTGTTGTCGACTATGAAAGGTGGCTAAGGGTGTGTGCAATTGGAGGGCAGGCATATGGTTTTCTGCCCCCCCCCCCTCTCCAAGTAATAGACGGCGCGGCTGCAACATTTTTTTAAAGCACAATCCCCCTTCCCGTCTTCGGATGTCACCATTTCAGCCGAGACAGCGGAGATCGAGAAGCTGGATAACTGGAGAATGTAAATTGACAGTAGCGGCGCGACGTAAAAAAAATAATTGTCTACAACGGCCCTGCCCCCCTGTGTTCGGATGTCATGGGTTCACATCCGAGACAGAAGTTACAGCGGCGCAGCGAAAAAAAATTAAAAATAATTCAACAGCACCCGCCATTCCCGTCTTCCGATGTCATAGTCGAGCCAACCGAGACAGCCACAAGGTGAAGGAAGACGTGAAGATATGCGGCGACGAAAATGTTTCGGTGGTGCTGAAGCTCCGGTAGCCCCCCCCAGTATGAATTTCGTTCCCGCGCCACTGCCCCTGGATATTTTTGATCTTAGCCGTAACATTCCACGAACAGTACCACTGCGTGAAATCGTTGAAACGGTTCCAATAACGAGTGAATTTACAAAGCATGGTCAACGATCCCACTCGAGCTGATTAAGGCAATTTCCTTGACCTCATACTCACTTCAAATCAATCAATAATTGTTTATATTCACACCAGTCCTGGCATGAGTGATCATGAAGTAGCGACCGCTTAACGTAAACCTAAATCCAGTCCGTAACAGTAAATCACCACACAAAGTATTCCAATCTAAATCTGCCAACTGGAATAAGTTTAAAGACGACATAAAACAACTAACAACAACATACTTTGACACCAATCCAAACTCAAGAGATACAAATGTCCGGAATAATCTTACTTCATTAGTCAACAATAATATTCCCAGCCGCAACGCCAAAGCAAAATCCCACCTCCCCTGCATAACACATGACATAATAAGAATGCAAACAAAACGTAAAAAAAACCACAAAAAGAAAAACTATCTGGACGTAACAGCGACTGGGAAAGGTTTAGGCAACTCCGAAAACAAACCACAGTTTCATGGTGTATTGTTTGACAATCAATCAGGGCAATGCCAACTCTCTTTGTTTCGTAAAATTTAGTTCGGTTGCAACTTTAGAATATACAAGAAATACGTGATCTTCTGATAATAGGCAGTCATTTAGTAATACCCAGAAGATCGTGAAGAAGTATAAACACCCTTGTTTGGTATTACACCAGGGACTTAGGCTCTTTGGCTGTTTACAAAAACTGACGTTCATTTCTGTTGTCTTTCATGTTGCCACTTTCATGTTACTGGTTGTTAACAACGTTTTAACAACATCAATTTACTCTGGTGAAGAACCTGAGAAATGTCAGGATGTGACTAACATATAATGATATATAATATACCTGTGTACTCATGAATATATGAAACACTGTTAACTGTGTCAGTGATATGTATAATCATTGGTGAATGCTTTTGTACTATAATCCCAAAAGAACACTTATACTATATTGATACGTGTGCATCCGTGTTCATACCAGTGGGGAAATTGGCTAACTATTAAAGGTGTGTATATGTTTGATAACCCTCTTATTCCACCATATTGACGAGGGTCTGTTTTGTCCACAGTAAAACCCAATATGCACTGCCTAACTACTGATTCTAAATGTCTGGATAGAACTGGTTTCAGTAGTGTTTCTTGAGAACTGACTCATGTTTTCCACGATATATGAAAATATCTCATGACGCAATCAGTTTGTCTTTGTTATTGGTTTGTGGAAGATATTCATCCACAATTGTCCAACTTAGCGTGGAGTCTGTTTCATATTGTGCAGTTCGTCTATGGACATTGTTTAGCACAATCATGATTGGTCACTTGAGTGTTGGTTGTCATCGTTTCACTTGGTCACATATCACACCTGACACGGCATAGCTAGATATCAAAACTCACCATTTTGAAATACGAAATAATGAAATATTTGACTAGATGACTTCGTACCTAGAGAAGTTGGTGAACATGACCGAGAAGGGATTCCTTCGATGTCATAATAATAAACTTATTTTTATACACCATCAAATCCGGGACTAATGACCCGTTCACGAGTGTTTACAAATCGGTAATCATCTAAGAAACATAAAAACGCATTTAAGAGAAATAAATAAGAACAAAATTAAGTTAGGAAGCAAAATCCTAGTATGTATATATATAAACCTATGTATAGTAATTTTACGGGTAAATGCAATGATAAAGTAAATGATTAGCAAAAGTGCTGAACAACTGAACACACTGGATACAAAATAAATAAAAGCTTAAATTACATTAAATAAGTTGATTAAATACTAAAAATGTGATTCTGAGATAAATAAGACTACAAATTAATTAAAACTGTATGCAAGAATAATACAAAGGTTAAATGGCTCGCAGATCGATCGTGCAACGCTTGCAACGCCAACATATCACCCTTCGACCTGAGATCAGACGAGACTACCCGCTGAATTTAAGCATATCACTAAGCGGAGGAAGCGAAACTAACGAGGATTCCCTCAGTAACGGGAGCGAAGCTGGATCGCCCAGCACCGAATCCCCCGCCCCGACGGACGGCGGGTACTGTGGTGTATAGGACGGACTTTGGCGCGCGACGCGAGCGTCCAAGTCCCCCTGATCGGGGCTTCACACAGAGAGGGTGTTAGGCCTTTACGGCCCTCGCGTCCGCGTCTCTGTGTGTCCTCTGAGTCGGATTGTTTGGGAATGCAGCCCAAAGCGGGTGGTAAACTCCATTTAAGGCTAAATGCGGACACGAGTCCGATAGCGGACAAGTACCGTGAAAGTTGAAACGAATTTTGAAGAGAGAGTTCAACCTATACGTGAAACCATTCAGAGGTAAACGGATGGGACCGTCGTCGCGCCCTGATCCTTACCGACCGGCACGGGGGCGAGCGTGCGCCGCGGCGGGTGCCCTTTCCGCGGGTTGACCGCCACGACCGGTTCGCCGGCGGTCTCAAACCCCGAGAGAAGGTGATCGAGGCGGGGCTTTCGCGCTCCGCAGCGAAGTTATAGCTCTCGGCGGCGCTGGCCCGCCGGTGGACCGAGAAACATTCCGTTGCCCGCCGAGGCGCGTGCGCCGGGCCCCGACGTCGGTCGTTCGACCGTGCGAAGACCGCTCTCTGTGTTTGCCGACCGCGGATGCTCGGAGTCCCTGTTCAACACGCGCTCACGCTCAGGGTCTGTGGCGAATCGGTCGGACGCCTATCCGACCCGTCTTGAAACACGGACCAGGGAGTCTAACATGTGCGCGTGTCACGGAGTCGCACTAAGCCTGGAGGCTCAGTGAAAGTGAAGGCCCCCTTGTCGGGGGGCCCAGGTAGGATCTCGGCGACGTCGAGCGTCGGGCGCACTACCGGCCCGTCTCGTCCGCAGCGTCAGTGGGGCGGAACAAGAGCGTACACGTTGGGACCCGAAAGATTGTGAACTATGCCTGGGTAGGTCGAAGTCAGAAGAAACTCTGATGGAAGACCGTAGCGATTCTGACGTGCAAATCGATCGTCAATTTTGGGTATAGGGGCAAAAGACTAATCGAATCGTCTAGTAGCTGTTTCCCTCCGAAGTTTCCCACAGGATAGCTGGCGCTCGATGAGCAGTTTTTTTTCCGGAAAAGCGAATGATTAGAGGCCTTGTGGTCGAAACGACCTCAACCTATTCTCAAACTTTAAATGGGTAAGAGGTCCGACTCGCTCGATTGGAGTCGAACCTCAGAACTGGCGCAGTGGGATGAACCAAACGTCCGGTTCAGGCGCCAAACGAAGACGCTTATCAGATGCCATAAAAGGTGTTGGTTGATATAGACAGCAGGACGGTGACCATGGAAGTCGGAATCCGCTAAGGAGTGTGTAATAGTACAGCGGCTAAGAGCCAGAAATTTTTCGAAGTATGCACTTTTTGACAAAAGCATGAAAATTGGCACATATGTAGTTTATAATATATAGAATCACATAAAGCTAGGTACCCATCGCTATCGACAGGGTACCTAGACGCCATCTTGATTTTTAAAATGGCCGCCGCGGAAATCCAATAGACAAGAATACCAGCTTCTAAACAATATAGAAATATGATCTTGGTGTCCAAACCAACAAGTCCAGGTTCGAGGAATCCATTTATGTCATGTGCAGTATCCACGGATGACGGCTATATTGAAATTCAAGATGGCCGCCATGGAAATCCAGTATACAGATATATCAGTTTCTGAGCAACATAAAACATGTTATTTGTGTCTAAACCAACATATTCAGGGTCAAAGAATCCATTTCTTCCTTATGTTGTATCCCCAGATGAAAGACATATTGGAATTCAAGATGGCCGACATCCATATAATCATATATGTTGATTTAATTCGGCTTACGTGCAACACAAAACAGACTCTTCGTGTTTAATCCGGTAATACAGGTGTAGATATATATATAAACAGACTACAACCATCAAATGATAGTCACACAGAATATCAAGATGGCTGCCATGCATATAATTATATGTTCTAGGAAAATGATCTCAACGTGTGTTGGGTTTAGGAATTCATACCTGGTTTATGGTACGTGTCTTCACGATTACAACCTTTCAGGCTGTTACACAAAATTTTACTCAGTTATATTATCGACCATAATATATATATATATATATATATATATATACACACAACATATATATATATACATGAAAATAATATATAAATTGGACTACACTTAGATTTGCAACCACAGTGCACTAGGTCATGGCATTGCATCGGTGCCTCTGAGAGTTTAAGTACACCATGGTTTCCACACTAAGGTTCCAACCACAGTGTCCAAGACTAGGCAGATGGAGATTTGGCACACAACTTGTGACATGATATAACCAATTTGACAAACAGCCCTTCTCACATGTTGGTGTAATGCATGTTTTGTTGGTGGGTTATTCCAAGTCGTACCAGATCCCTGGGCAAACAGCTGTTTCCTGGTTTCATCCTGCTAAATGCAAAAGTCTTAATGTAAATTCGGCGATTAACCTCAGTATCTCTTTTAGTGTACATGACTCGACGTCTTATGAATGTGATGACAGGGCAAGGAAGACATCTATAACAGCGGGGAATGAAGCCCATGCTAACCATGCCAACTTCTTCCCTCGGCCAAAGAAACTGGAGACTGTCACAAATCAACTCAGGACATAGCATATCATTAACGTTTCCGATATCACAGGTTGTTGACAATGGCATGGGTGCAATGGGACAAAAGTGGGTTTCAATCGCGAAACGTTTATTTATTTCAACAGCAAGGGATGCTTTACGGAGAAAATAACCACATATGTAAACACTACCGGATATCCACTTTGGGAACTCCTTGGTGAACACATTGTGCTATATGGAGTAATATGCTGCCGTTGCCCGCCTCCTCTTGTGTTCATGGCTGAAGGTACTGCAGGTCGTTGGTGGCTTTGTGGACTGTCACAACTATCTGATCTTCGGTGCTGATTAATACCTATCCACCGGAAACGAATGACCTTGTACATTGTAGCAAATAATAAAAAAAACTTCTGAGTGATTCGGCTATACATTCTGCTTTCTCTTATTGGTTGCTTGAGGATGTCAGCAAAATACCTACTACATACAATATATACTCTTCCGACAGTTGCCAACTGGGATGTAATGTATATGATACGTTATTCTGGGCATCATCCACATTGCACTACATGCACTGCTCACATATTTGTGCCGAGGTGTGGAGCAATCTGCTATGATGATAAGTATTATGTTTGGTACGCCAATCAGTCTGATTATGATCTTCGTCATCACTGGCGTTTTTCTGTCGTTTCGACCGCATATCTACTCTACTATATTCCCATGTGCCCTTAACAGTGTATTCCGTTTGCAGTACATAGTTTTGTCCATGACTAAGTGTGTACCCGGAGTCTGCATATATGCGTGAATTTCAGCGATTGTTCGATTACACAAATTTGTACATGTTGAGACTAAAGATGATATTTATTTAGCAAAGTTGTTTTGTATGCCAGACTATAAGACAGTTATGCTTTGTTCAGTTTTTAATTGGCAGTTTTAACAATACCTTCCAACTCCATCTAGATACCTGTGATATATCTGGCCCAGTCACCACCATAAATTTACAGCACAACCGTCATTCTTTGTGGGTGATTGATTTGATCTTTACATCGGCCTAGTGTTATTGCTGAGAACACATGTTGTATTGTCAACACGATGTTGAGTATGGTTTCCATATCGCTGACGTGAACTTGAAATGAAACCATTTGTGTTGTCCATTCTTAACCAATGACATATTTGTCTTCACCAGTATATGCACCTCTATTTATTTATTGTTCAGAATATAGCTCTGAAACTGGCGCTAAAATTAAATTCGTAAAACGCATACGCAGGGCAGCCATCTTGAATTACAATATGGCCGTCATCTGATGATATAGCATGGGTAGAAATGAATTCCTTGATCCTGAAAATGTTGGTTTACACACAAAGAACATGTTTGTATGTTGCTTAGAAGCCGAGATATCTGGATAATGGATTTCCAAGGCGGCCATCTTGAATTTCAATATACAATACAACACAGAAGGAGCAGAGTTGTGACACGGAGACTGAAGAAAGGAGACTGAGAGGAAGAAAGGTGACCGGTGTGAAGGAACAAGACATAGAAAACAGAGGGACGGAGGAAAAGTGTTCGGCAGAGGAAAAGAAAACGGGCCATTGGGAATAGATAAGCAGGTAGTCAAACTGTAGAGAACGAGGAGAGACACGACAGCGATACTGGTGGTGAAGAGGTAGATACCACAGAGGCAGTTGGTAAGACTGTGAGACAGAAGACTGATGGAAGAAGACAGTGTTCAGCAAAAAACAGAAAACATGACAGGCGTGAAGTTGACAGGGGATAAAGTGACCGTAGTGAAGGAGGTAGCCGGGGAAAAGGGACGGGAGAGGAGAGAAGAAAATGTGGTGGGAGGAAAGAAGAAGGGACGAAAGGAAGTGAGAGTAAATGTGCTAGAAGAGAAGATGACAGGAGGAAAGAGGACAAGAGAAATAACAAGGGAAACGGACCAGAAAGAAATACTTATCGAAAGAAGCCATTAGAAAAATTAAGTATAAACACATGATGTGGAAGTCATATAGACATACTGGAAATGACGAAGACTACAACATTTATAAAGAAGCACTAAACCAAGCTACAGCTGAAATTCGAAATTCAAAGAGAAGATATGAACATAAATTAGCTTGTAATATAAAACATGACAGAAAGAGTTTTTATGCGTATGTTCGAAGCAAACAGAAAGTTCAGGATAAGGTCGGTCCTCTAGAAGATAGTGCTGGAAATATAATATCAGAAGGATTCTTAATGGCAGAAGACCTAAATGAGTATTTTAGTTCCGTGTTTACCAGAGAAGACACTAGTTCACTGCCAGTACCAGAGGCTAAGTTCAAGGGGGCAGAATCAGACTATTTAAGACAGTTAATTGTAACCCCAGAAATGGTAGCTAAGAAAATTAGGGCTATGAAGGAAAATAAATCACCTGGAGTGGATGGTATTCCACCCAAACTACTAGTGGAAATTGTAGAACAAATTAGCATACCGCTTGCAACAGTTTTCAACTTGTCATTAGAAGAGGGAGTGGTTCCTTTAGAATGGAAAGAAGCAAACATTATACCGTTATTTAAAAAAGGTTCGAGAAACAAGTCAAATAATTATAGACCAGTTAGTTTAACATCGGTGATTTGTAAATTATTAGAAAGACTAATTAAAGATCACATGGTGGATTTTCTTGTTAAACATAACTTGATAAACCCATCTCAACATGGGTTTCTAAAAGCGAGGTCATGCTTAACAAATATGTTATGTTTTTTGGAAGATATCACTAAGTGGGTAGATGATGGATCACCAGTAGATATCATCTACTTAGATTTTCAAAAAGCTTTCGACAAAGTGCCACATCAGAGATTACTGCTTAAACTAAAAGCCCATGGCATAGGAAATGATATAATTAACTGGATAGAAAAATGGCTGATTGACAGAAGACAACGGGTAGTTGTTGATGGGGAGGCTTCAAACTGGAAATCAGTTTTGAGTGGGGTTCCACAGGGATCAGTACTGGGACCTATATTATTCTTAATATATATAAACGATTTGGACGATGATATAGCTAGCAAGGTGTTGAAATTTGCAGATGATACAAAAGTGTTTAGAAGGATTAAAAGTGATGGGGATAGACAGCATTTACAAGATGATCTTGACAGGTTGATCAAATGGTCTGAAAAGTGGCAAATGTTGTTCAATTTTGAGAAATGTAAATGCCTCCACACAGGACATGGGAACGAATATGTATAATATATAGAATGGGGGGAACTGTACTAAGTACTACTGTAAAAGAAAAAGACTTAGGGCTGACAATGAGTGCTGACATGAAGGTTTCAGAGCAGTGTGGAATTGCAGCTTCAAAGGGAAATCAAATCCTTGTATTGATTAGGCGAAATATAGCATATAAAGAAAAAGAACTAATAATACCGCTGTACAAAACAATAGTTAGGCCTCATTTAGAATATTGTATACAAGCGTGGAGGCCATACCGCAAGAAGGACATAGATATGCTAGAAAGAGTACAGAGGAGAGCGACTAAAATGATACCAAAACTGAGGGATCTTAGTTATGAAAAACGCCTAAAAGAATGTGGTTTAACAACACTAGAGACCAGGAGATTGAGAGGAGATCAGATAGAAGTGTTTAAAATATTGAATGGTTATGAAAATATTGATAGAAATATGTTTTTTTCAGTTAAGAAAGATAGAAAGACTAGAGGACATGAAGTTACATTAGTAAAGGAGCAGTGTAGATTAGACGTGAGAAAGTTCTCATTTTTACAAAGGACTGTGAATGAATGGAACAGATTATCTGATGATTGTGTGGGTGCTAGTAGTGTGAATATGTTTAAAAATAAAATCGACACATACCTCAGAAGGGCTGGATATATGTAGATAAAAGGGTTGGACTCTCGATAAGCCAAAGGGCTTCCTTGTCCACCTGCCATCTACAGTTAATTCTCTGGATGGCAATCTTGTTAAATCTTGTTAACCGGGATCGTCGGATCGGCATCTAATTTTGCTACAGAATCGCGACCCGTCCAGGTATCGAGACGCGGTCTTCTGCGCAGGGTTCGCGCAGCCGAGCGCAAGCGCAAATGAGCAAAATTCGGCTAAGTAAAGTCAGTGTAACTGCGAATATCGTGAAGCGGTTTGAAGCATACGCTTGCGCTCGGCTGCACGAGCCCGGCACAGAAGACCGCGTCTCGATAGCTGGACGGGTCGCGATTCTGTAGCAAAATTAGATGCCGATCCGACATAGTTACACTGACTTTGGCAAATCCGTCACTGAATCGTTTTTTAGTTATGGTTTGCGTACAACTAATGAAAGTAGTAAAATGCAGTTTGTGGTTTCATGTATGATGTATGTAAACAGAAGACACAAAAATAAATTATATTTGCACAATTTATTACCTAAATTACACAACTCTACAATCAAGCCCGACATGAGACGAGGCGACAAACGTTGTGACAAGACGCACTATGATAACATATATCATGACTTCAGACACGTATCAACAGACATCATGTTATGACACACGAGGTGTGTCCTGACGTCTGACATAGTACATGACAACTTGGCATTATGGCAGATATCATGTATGGACACAAGTCACATAATGGCAGACGTGGCATGGTGTGATAGCAGGCATCACGTGACTTTAGATGTGACAGCATCACTGTCTGTTTGAACATACGTCATGTGGTGTTATGTGATGGCAAACGTCAAGTGGCAGCAAACATCACCTGACAATATGTGGTGTGGTGTGAAGGCAGATGGCGCATGACAATCCACGTGGCGTGGCGGCAGGCGACATGTATTAGTAAATGTCACGTGATTACAGGCGTGACGTTTGATGGCAGACAATTTGTGCAATTTTTTCTATATCAACAGCATAATCAATTATATTACCCAGGCCAAGGTCTATAGTTGTATATGCTGTCTACGATGAAATAAATAGGCATAATAAAATAAATGAAAACATGGGGATGCGATGGTCAGAGCACTTTTTCTTATTAAAAACTAATATAAATAAATACTATCAAGAGTTTTCATCAATACTTTAAAAAAAAAAAATATTTTTTATTTTTGAAATATTAGATTATTTGTTTCGGAAAAACGGAGGGCAAATTTTACTTTCAAAATCCATTATGCAAAAATCAGGCAATGTCTTCAGAAAAGTTACTTACCAGTTTTCAAGAGCATACCATCAACAAATACTGTGGCAAGTTTCAAGCATTTCTGTCAAGTAACAGCTCGGATTAGTGACACGGAAGACAAGAGGTGAAGGGAAAACATGTTTCTGCATAAATCGCGTTCAAAGTTTGGGCACATTGGTACACATTGTTCAACATCTAAAATGTAACCTAGATGAACTAAACTTTGCATATATTTTCTCCAATGTATACTCTAGCAAACATATAAAGATCAGTCCATTTGCATTCCAAAATAATACTATGCATTCAAAAAGCAACGCAACTATACCAAAAAATTTGCAGGGCAAAAATACGTATGTATAAACAAGACCACATTTCACTTGATCACAGATAGTCACATTGCTGAAACTTTCAGAGATTGAACGTCATGATAACAACATAACTGATTTTTTGTTTCAGACTTTTTGCGGGACTTTCTCACATTGTGATGACCATCTTAGATTGAATTTTCCTTTCACATATCACTGTAACTACCGGCCTTAGACGACCCAAAATTGTTGTGCAGTTATTACATACAACCCAAATGACCTGTCAGTAATGTTTTACAAATTTTTTTAAATGAAGGCTCATTATATAAAAAGCTTTTCAAATAACGAACTTGACTAGTTGAACAAAACATATCATTCAATGTCCAATCTTTACAGCGATAAGTCCATTTGCACTGCAAAATAATGATGTATGCAATGATATGCAAAGTATCACAGAACAGGAGTTCCTAAAAAATTTCCAAACTAATACACAATAATCAAGAACTTCGCGAGTCCAGCATGGCCAACACCCATGTCCATTGCAGCAGATGTAGCCGATCTCACCACGACGAATGGGACGTATGATGCCCGTGAGCCACCAACATGGTCTGACAATAGGGTTGAGTTGATGACTTCGTCGCAGCCGGTGCAAAAAGTGCCAGAGCATGCCAAGATGCCGGTCCACAGCACGGATAGTAAGGGTACGCTGTCCACATGCTGTACATGCCAGGGGCCGGTTTCACGAAGCAGCTAAGCACGTTCTTAACGCTAAGATGATTGTCTGCGTAAACTCCTATGTTTGCTAGTATTTTTTTAAATACTAGCAAACATAGGAGTTTACGCAGACAGGTAGCGCTAAGTAATTGCGTAACTTTATGTACGCTTCATGAAACCGGTCCCAGGTTCGCCACGAGTGAAGGCAGCACAGCACAGCACAGCGTATGATCGCTGCCGACATGCCTGCTGTGTCATCACCATCGTCAAACGAGAAACGCGTCACACCCATGTCTTCCAACAGTTTGGCGTAGCGAAACTTCCGCTCCATAGCTTATATCCTTCGAGAAGTTGAAGGATCAGTCTGCAAAGTTGCTGGCTGACTCGGAGCCTGCAAATACAATACCAGCACTTTAGCAACGTATCATGACATTTTCAAAATGCAAACAAAAGCACCCTCCATTCATTAGATGGCATCTGATGTAGGTTCTTAATATGATGTACTTTCTTGCCCTACAATGCATAATATATTATAAATATATATAAATGCCAATCATATTTCTAATATAAACCACACTATCACTGAACATTTAGAATACTAATGCCATTCATCAACATCATCCGAGACGATATTATATGTAGGACTCCTATTCGTAACCTCTATACTGGTGTGCCTTGACGGGTTTGACAGCCCATGCCTATCGACCCTGGACCAATGAACAACATAATTAATAAACTAGGTCAACTTTAAATCGTTTCTACACCCACAAAGGTTAACTATGATAGGTGAAAATATACATATACACATATGAATATGCGAATAATATGCATTGTCAGTGTATATGACAGAGCGTGGAACAAGCAAAACACCAGACATTGAACTTACTCCGCTCGTGGTTGTGGCCGTAGGTTCGCTGACACCAGGTTCATCAACACATTCGACATGCGCTATCTTCGAATCGTGTGCTTTCTGAAGCTGTGCAAGCTTCCGTCGCTTCCCTACACCGTAACCGCCATCTCGCATCCGAACAAATGGCATAATGTTGTTTTAGAAAGCTACGGAAATGAACGAAACGTGGAAGTTATAAAATTGCGATGGATTCTAACGTAGCTGGTATCTCAAGCTGACGTCATTGAGTGGAACATAGCATTACAACCAATCAGAGCCGTTGATTTGAGGGAACCCGACATCATGTGATGCCGTCTGGCCAATCGTCGTGGGATTTCCCATTCCTTCGTCGCTGAGATGGCGTAAGAGGGCTTCGTTCTTAGTCGCGATTACTCGGATACGTTTGGGCCTAATTTAAATCTGATTCTACCGTGATGCAAAGCGAAAAAGGGGCTTTCCCGTGGTATCCGCCATGTTGGTATTGCCCTTTGTTTCGGCTGGCAATCAGTCCCGGAAAATCACATAATATTCGTTTATTCACGCTTCATTTGACAAAAACAAAGACTCAGCAATGATAGGCATAACACAAAAGGCATGTTTTGTGTTAGAAACACGTTTATTTCGACAATGCAATGTACATGAACGACAAGTTGAATAATATTTATATACGGAAATGTCAACAACTCGAAACTCGTTTTTTTCTCAAAAATCCGAAAAAGTCGTTTATGCTCCGACCATCGCATTCCCATCATAAGACAGAGGAGTCACCACGTTAGCGCATAAGACATTACTTTCAAACAGAAAGCAAAAATGGCGGACGAAGTGGGGAAGATCGTACGATTTCGACAAGGTGTATTAGGCCAACGATGATTTACTTTATACTGTCTTGTACTGATGATAATAAGGAGGCAGACAATTTGATAGACAATATGATGCCGCTGGACATGTTGATCAATTCTACATTTGTTTGTGAAAGCGTACTTTGGTAGCTGCGATATGCATTGATTGAAAACAGCGCCGATTGTGTCTTGGTCTGTGCGTGATGCATTCTCACAACATCCAAGGCATCACTTGCCTATGCCAGATGCATCCGGACGAACATATTACACCAAATAACGGGTTAACTTGAAATACTGTGTGGCATTATAGGTATATCATACACTACAAAGACAAATTCTTACATTGTTTGGAATATTTAGTTCGTCTTGCATGCATCGGCAAGCTAAAGGAAAGTTTGGTAGTTACTAGAGACTCTTGGCGACCTACACAAAATGGCTTGGCGACCCAATTTTTGGTCACGACCCAGGGGTTAAACCGTTTTAGGCCTATGTTTGTAATATTTTAATTTATTCATGTGTTTACATAATTTTGCACTATAATGATAATTTTTATTTTAATGTATACATTTTATCTATGTCTATGCCGATGATGTTTAAATCAGTCATTTTACAGTGTTTCCACGTTTTAATGATATTATACTTAATTGTTTTAATTTACGCAATTTTATGTAAAACGTCCTAGAGGATTTTATTTTAAATAGGTTCGGGCGCTATATTTGTATTACTGTTATTATGATTGAAAGCACACAAAGTGAAAAAAAAAAAAAATCCGAATTCCAATCACTGTGGTCCTCAAAATTGTTGTAAGTAACGACTAACGTTACCTGTACTAATTCCATCGAAGTGAAAAGGGTGTGTGGCTTTGGGTATTCTGTAAAATTCTAAGTGTGGATGTATGTTTGAGCGATTCTCATACCCGACAGCACAGCACAAAGATGGCATGACGACTCAAACGCACACACCACTGCCTTGTTTCTGTTTGTTTCTGCCGCCAGTATGCGCGCGAAGGGGAATCGACCAATGGATAACTCTGTTACATATAGAGCCACATCTCATTCATTTTGAACGCGATCGTTTCTGTGTGGAGGTACGTGAAGTTTAATGTGTTCTACACTTGTTAAACAATTACATAAAATGTATGAGGCTGTGTATGAAATTGCGAAGGCAGTCTAGTATGGAATATTAGCTTTAAAATGGTATATGTAGCATTATGGTGTGTGCTTGGCGAGCGACACAGTGAGATGGGCAACTTTGGCGTTGTGGGCATATATTTTCAAAATTCAACAGCCAACGGTCGCCCGCCGGCATCACAGCCATCAGTGACGGAATCAGTAAGGGCTATCCAGCATTAATTAATTCCACTTCCATCACCATCATCGTATAATGTTGATGTTATTGTTCTCTTGTGGCAGTATATATATAATTAATGTTTAGCCATTTTTACTTTTTTTATTAGCATGCCATAATTAAATATTTCAAAGAATATATACAAAAATCCGTGTCTGTTTGCAATGACCCATTGACATTGTTAGTGTCAGTGACGTTTGCGTTGCCCTTGATAATCGTTTTCCATAGAATCGTTAAAATCGAAAACAACTCAAACTTTAAAAGTAATTGCTTTTACGTTGTACTTATTTATATACTTATAAGCACATCATGATTTGTTTAATCAACATTATTTTTATTATAATAAATTTATTGTTTTTGTGTATTTCTTTTTCATACTGCACAACTTCTAGACTCTAGTAAGTGATTCAGTGTTGGAAGATCAACAGGTTAGTCTAAGTCTAAGTAGACTAAGATAAGTTGTTTAAATAATTGGCGATCTTTTCTTTCTGACCTAACCATGATGAAAACGACCACTTAAACTACAGCCAACAACTTCTCACATATATTACAAACATACACATGTACTACGTTACAAAAACAATTCTCTTATTGCAATAACGATCACGATTCACAAAACAAACTCAAAACTCGACATTACCGGCAGCGACTACGCGGTTACCGTAAAATCGATATTGCGTCGAGGCGTCGCGAACACGCGCACACGTCACATGTAAAGCTGTATACACTTACATGGTTAATGGGCTGATTTAAGCCATTGGCCTTTGTTGGTGTCCATATCCCAGGCTATTCCAGTGCTAGTCGAGTCTGGCCTTAAACTGTATACAGGGACGCTTCTCACACAGTAACGATAGCGCCAATGACAAAGTACGGAATTCCTGTGAAGCTCGTTTATGACATTCATGTAGCGACGCCTCGGCATAAAATAAATGTTATGGCAACGGCGGAGCTACGGGTAATCGCCGCCGGTGACGCCGAGTTTTACTTGAGTTTCTTCTGAATTTTGATTGTTATGGGAATGCAAGAGAATATTTTTTTGTAACGTAGACTCGTCGTAATGTGTGTATATGTATGTAAGATATGCGAGGAGAAGATTGGCGGCTGTAGGTGGTCTTTTTCATGGTTAGGTCAGAAAGTAAAAGATCGTCAAATAATTTGTTTTGTCAAAATAAAATAATGTAATTTATAGCTTGTAAGTGAAATGTAGTTAAGTTTTTTAATCAAGTAATTGTTCCTTCCAAGAATATATCGTAAATAAAACGACTGCAATTGTTGAAATAATAAAAAAAATTGTCAACAAAGTTATGTATGATGTATATATTTCATTGCTCAAGGCATTGTTGTAAGGTGATGGACATTAATTTGTGAAATTGTTGCTAGAATACAATTGAAATTGTTGCAATTCCTTTACATTTTGTAACAAAAATGTTTTAATTGAATATCCTTTGCATTAATTGTTGTTCAATATTTGTTTAGTTTCGGGTAATGGCTGTAAAGCATATTACGAAAATTGTGATTTAATTAAATCAATTATATTTTTTTATTAATCTGCATTACATATCATAACACTCTTCTTGCAAATTCACATACAAATAAGTCCAACATCAATTCAATCAACTTATTAGACATTTAGCTACACCTTATGCCCCGTCTCTCACAAACTTGTTTACTTTTTATACATGTTATGCAAATATATCTTCAACATTTATAATCCCATCATTTTCTCTTCTAAAACCACTGATCAAAAACAACCATTATTTATTATTGATGTTATTTTCCAAATGCACTACAATTTTGGCATATCACAACTTCAGTTACATTAATTAGCAGTACCACATGAAAAATATAAAGAGCTTCTTCTTAAATAAATGTTTTTGATTTAATGAAAATTGGGCAACTACTGACTAAGTTATTAAGTTAGAAAGGTTACTACCCTATGTGTTTTCGTTTGAACGGTGAGCATGGATAATAACAGAATTAATAGGATCTCAATATTTCCAGGATGTACTCCTATTTTACAATTGTCGTCGACCTAATTTGCATATTTCATGGGCTAATTAGCATAATATGGCGGACATATTGGATCCTAGACTAACAAGATGCAATTCACGTCATATCATTAATTGTTTAGTGTATATTTACAGGGTTTTAGAAAGTATTTAATATCTTGTTTCATTATAGCTAATTTCAGTGCCAAAACATTTGTAAAATGTATCCATCATTAGCATAATTATTACAAAATGGCAGCCATATTGAATAAAGGTTCCCAATGCTTTTATGACGAAATTGTTGTTCTGAGCATGTAATTAACTCTGTAATGGAGTTTACAAATTATAGTACAACATAAACTGTTCAATTGCTATAAATTAATTATCACAATTTGAATAATTGAAATTATGTTACAGGCAAGTTGGTGACTTGTGCACTACGGTTGGTACGTGCACACAGAATGCACAGACAGACCGAGTACATCACGAGTGCTCACGCGCCGCAACATAATTCTGTTTAATGCTTCGTTTGGCGACTTAAAACAAAAATTTGCTATTTATTTTGTGGAATAAAAATAAAAGTTGATTTTCGAAAAAACAAAAACGTACGGAAGCCTCCGACCCCCCTAGCGTACGGTTTGTACGCTTCGGGAAATGTCGAGCATTTTGGACGACCTCTAAGTGTAGCCAGTGTACTGTGTATATGGTTTGCCTGCATGACAGCTAGGCGTCAAATCCGCCTAGCGGACAACCATCGCAACGCAGTTGTCCGCCTGGGGTATATCCAGCGACATGCGGATGTTACCAAGAAGCTAGTCTATTTTTAGCACAGCGTCACCGTCTGCAGTGGCGTTCTCGAAAACCGTGTACCTAGGTCGCACATAATGCGATTTCTGCACTTGTAGACCTTTTTCAATTGTCACATAACATATATAATCTGAACAGTGTGAAACTGACACAGATGCGTATATATATATATATACACGAAGGTTAATTTTAGGCGATAACATTATCAAAATTTTCGTCAAATTTACCGCAGAAACTTCGAGCAATGTCTGCAGTGAACATGAACACGTCTTCGAATTGGTCGAACAGACCTCATGACGATCCAAATAGGTTTACAAGTGCGGGTTTTTAAATTGCTGCGACCTGTTTTTGCGAAAACCGTCGCGGAGCGCCATCGGCATAACATTTTTGGCGCGCATTATCGCTAAATAACAAACGATCAGTTCGTCAAATAAAGAAATATTAAAAAAACACTTTATACCATTGTAAAGAACATTATCTTGTCATTCCAGTGATATTAAATATGTCGCGGACTAAATGATGTAAGGGCTGCGTGACCGGTAGCCGGCGGCCGCAAAGGTAATACTACATTAATTATGCCTACATCATTTGTTCCTACATTGACCGTACCGTCGCGGAGCGCCGTCGGCATCACATTTTTGGCGCGCATTATCGCTAAATAACAAACGATACGTTCGTCAAATAAAGGAATAATTTTGCCTAGATCATTTGTTCCTATATTGACGATGAACTCATTTGATACTAATGCATGCACAACTTAAATTCTCTGTACTATACCATCCATCGTTAGTCTTCATCTTCTTTAGCAGATGAAATTGTCACCCGTATCTGACTGTTCAAAATTGCCATTATTTTAAAAGTTACTTTTCAAAATTGACCTGGAAATGGATTTTTTTAAATAAAAAACTACTTTTATCAATTCTGAATCTTAAAAGTTCACTTCTAAATTAAAATTTTCATGAATCTACTTAAAAATATTAATCGACGCATGAGACTGTGTCTAATTCAATACGTGGGTCTGCACCAATGACTGGAATTCGACACTCGCATTGGACAATTCTTCCTCGGCAGCTGGCATTTATGATCTTTGCACAAGTGGCTTGTGTCAGCATGACTACAAAACGGTTGATTCTCTTGCAATTACACTGAAAGGGACTGCTGACCAACGTTGTGAACATGACAACTCATCACAAGTTGTTAATTCATAATCAATGTGACAATCAATGCTACCAAAACATCAAACGAATGCTGTGTGAAATTGGTTAGAGTGGATCCTCTATCTACGGTCATTGTTCTGACGTGGCTCCTCAAGAAAGCTGACAGGTTTCTTCACATCGGTTGTTCAACTGAAAATGACATACATAAATAATGCAACTCTGCTTGCTTGCTACATGAACATTATGACATTGCCTCAGAATTGCAGATGTTGCTGTATCGGCAGGACTACAAACTGTGTTGCATTGCCTTGGAATGGCATGTTGCTGTACCTAAAAGTTGCTAGTAACGCAGAATTTCCCATGTTACAGATCAAGCAAGATTTCACAATCATCAGTACATTGCGAATATTGACAAATGTTCTTTTACCTGCAAGACTCTTTTTTAGCTACCCGTAATTACATTCTCAAATTTTGATGCACCTGCAGCACTTGATATACGTTGCTGTGCTGCCTGAATTACAAGATGTGCTACTCTATGACTATATATGCAGAGTTTTTCAAGCAATGTTCCAGTGCACATTCATGGACTTAATATGAACATTTATACAGTGTATCTGCATGGACTTATATTGACATTCACGATATCTACCACATGTTTTGTATGAGGTGTAATCGGCTGGGTGGTGCTATTTACGCCGTGTGCGAAACATAGAAAACCCACGAAAGTAGGTTTCTTTAGGACGAGACAACAATATTCCTTTCGCCATGGGGACAGCCATGTTTACACCAGATGACGCAACCGATCCCTGGGATTGGTCCAAATTACTCCTCCCGAACGAAACAGAATTGTCCAACAAAAACAAGAGTTAAAGTGGCGCAAATTTTGAGTTAAACTGTTTCTTGGAGGTGCAACATATCGCGTACTGTTTTTTTCTTAGTTCCCGAGAGGTCTGAAAGGGACTAAAGGAAAAATGGGTTCACGTTGCGGCATATATCGCACGCGGGTCGGCGTTCGACGTACAGTGGCGCACACTAGACAACGATGCAAAATCGTCGTCGACGAATCGCGTAAAATTAAATATGTTCAATTTATACGACGATATTATGACGCGACGAAAAACACGTCCAAGATGGTTGTAGAGATTCACAAACAACTGCATGTTACACAACAGTCCGTCGACGACGAGTCGCGTACATTAGATTTATAACCATCTCAGTGTATTGCATCAATTGCTATATAACACATACAAACACGCAATCACAAGTACCTCAGAATACTTGACAAATAGGCCTATATAAATGTCGACGGGAACAACAGGTTCACAAAGAAAGACAGTTATTGGAATTGGATTTTATTCAACAACAAACATATATATACAAGGTGAACTCATACATAACACATCAAATTGAATCTATTTACATCATCAAGGTGGTGTGCCTACCTAACTCTATACAATCTTGAAAACTAATTACAGGTATGTTGAACGGAAATGCAAGAAGTTAAGAACTTATGATATGCATCCCCTACTACTAATTTCTAATATAATTTCATATATTATATAAACACAATTGACTAGAATTACTGTTGATGTAACCTTTACATACAAGTTGCTATGTATATAGCTACGGGGATGTACATAAACTCATCAACAGGATTCGATTGAGATGTCTCGATCCGGCTGCTGGTAACTGCTATTGTCACACGGAATTACCGGTGTCAATATATATATTCTGAACACTGACTTATGGCAGAAAAACCACAGGGAAATAAAGATAAATACAATTATTCCAAACTGATATGTAAACAATCTTTATTCCCTAATGAACAATCAATCAACATGGAAGCGGCTTATATATGATCTGGGCGATTAATGTTGCATACTGAGATCGTCAATCTTTAAATACAAATTTCCAGTAATTCAACATGCCGTTTACATCATGTATCACTTTCCTCAACTCTCGCACGGGAATGAAGGCTCAGATATTTGCACCCTCTCCCTCAATCTCTACCTTACCCTCTTCCCCTCTGTAACTCTCTGTCTCTCAATCTCTCTTCCCTTATTTCTCTCACATGCATTTTTAAGATAAAACGGCACAAAAGACTTATATCCGTGTGCCATACGTTTATTATTCAGCTAGCGACCTGCCAAAATGGCGTATATGGTATCATGTATGATCTAAACAACAGCCATTAACCGACAACATTTAATATATTTAAGTTTAATATACTGTTACTATGTACGACTTTAAATGCTGTATAGTTATATTAACAACATATTATTATTCATCAACAGATTGCACAAGAACTCGTCAGAATGAAGGTCGCCGTCTTCTTCGCTGCATTTTGCATTTTCGCTCTCTTCATGCCTAATGAGGCGTACGCTCTCCGCAAAGTCAGAGATAGCAAAGGTGTGTGTTTATGAAATTATCGATATTCGTTTCACAAAGATCATAATACACAATATTTCACTTAAGACATATGTTACAGAATGTTAAGATTGCCGGTGAAATACTGAAATAAGCTTCTTTCTGACCGGATTCAGTTAGCAATATATAATTATATGTATAAATATATATAATAATAATATAGATCCAGTCGTTGGTACCCAAATAATGCGTAAAACGCAGTCGTTCGTGCCCAGCAGTCGTTAAAATTAATGCCCAGCGCACTAAAGTCCAAAGTAATATTTATTATGTTTAGCTAAGTGTAAATGACAAGTAGTCGTTTTCACTACCAAGTTTAATCATAATGTAGTATGTATGCAACGTGGTTTTGGTTAGGGTTGTTTGAATGTTTATTAAACAAACGCTGTAAAGTGTGGCTTTCAAGCGTATATCTCGGTATATATTTGTGTGTGTAAAATTGTAGTTGTTCGTACCCAATCAAGTATACGTGTTTTTAAACCAAACAAAAGGCATTGTTTTGCTATAGCTTTCTGCATGTGATTGTCACATGGTTTATTCGTGATGTGCAAAAAATCAATGCTGTATGTTTTACGTGTAGTTTATAGTCGTGAAAAATCAACATTTACATCGTGTGGACAGTCACGTGGTACGAAATATCGTCGATTTGCGTGGTAAGAGGTAAGTCACTTTCGTCAATTTGATTTCTGTTTATTTCATTCTTGAAAAGATCCTCCATAACTTCACTCATAAAATGAAATCAAGAGGTTTCAAAATAGTATCTTCAGAATCAATATGCAGCTAAACCCTGGCCACTGATTTTTAAATAATTATGTAGTAATTATATAATCAGTTTGCTTTTTCATAAGATACTTTTATGCAATGAGCGATGTCCCATTAACAAAAAAAAAATTTCAGGGCCTCAAGACCTGTGAACCGAAGAGTGACTTGGACTACAATGGAGGACATTATGCAGATAAATAAAGGAGTGAGTCTTTCCCACGTACGTACAAGCATAAAATGAGATTGAAAGATAAACGTCATGGTATACTAAGAGCACAAACAAGAAAACAACTCGCCTACAGAACGTCATGAAGAAATGGTTGTTCATATACCATGTCTGTGTTTGCTAATAAAAGTTGGATTGTGTATATATATAAATAAATAGATTGTGCAACGTACTCATTTTAATTCCTTTACCACATTTCCAAACACATTTTAATTGTTTGAAATGTTGCCCATCTTCATGTCAGCTGTTTGTTACTTGGTGCTTCACAATGCATTAACCGTATCAGTAGTTGCAACAACTGTTTTATTTTCTTCAAATAATACTGCATTAGTCAGCTTTCACCCATCCATGGAGCAACAAGACCAAGAGCAGCATTTGTTATCGTAAATTATTACCCTAAATTCGTGCGTCGCGCAATTCCGTGAAACCTTTCCAGGTGTTATTCATTTTGGATGACTCACGAATTTGGGATACGCAACGATATATCCGTCCCTCTCAGAGAGTGGCGGTCGATTAACCGCGCCGGAAAAAAAACAGGCACTGACTGTAATGTTTAGTGATCGATCGCCAGACGGCGTCGTGGTCACATGAAAAGAAAACATTGAAGTTTGACATGGACATTAATAATATTCTGTTTATATGCCATCTGGTTATGTTCTACTATAACATCATCCTATGTGTGTTTTGTATTCTGTACGTTAGATACAGACTGTATCACTGAATAGATAATATCCTTCATTGTAATTATGCATGTATTACTGTACCGTAATTTAGACAGGCTCATAGCATACAGGGCCTGACCCTATTCAGTTGTATAATTGCGCTCTCGGATTAAAGTATGGGCTTGGCTTCTACCATGAGGCTTTCGTCGCGTGCTAACGTATCGTGCCGTTCATTGAGCTCTTACGTTTCGTGCCCGCTTGGCTAAGTGTAAGGTATTCGTGGCGTAAGGTGAGGGTTAACCAGGTGTAGCATTTCTGGATGTTTAAATCTACTTTCCTGAGGTTTAATTTTATAAATGAGGAAGGTCAAGCCAGTAGATAGACATATTGTTAACCAACCGCCTTAGTTGCGTAATTACAGCAACACGGTTGCAGATGCGCTCAGTGGGGCGTGGTATTCTGTTGCTAGCGTTTCTAGGCCAGCAGGTGGTTTCACTGTATATTAGAGGGTGTTCCACAAGGCGTAGCTTGACTTGTATATTGTACTAGCCAATATAAATTATGGAAACCTTTTATATGATGTGTAATTAGGTCCGCTTATATAAACATATGTTGTACGCATTTCGCCATCTGGGCGCTGGCAAAGGACTGGGACGGATTGAATGAGACAGGTTGCCCTGCTGCCAAGAGAATGGCAAGTCAAGTCATGAAGCGTGGTGAGAATCGTTAACGTGGGTTACGTTCCCAAGCTTTTGTGTGTGTATAATATTCAGTGTCCAGAGTGACATTATTCGAGCTTCGAAGAAGCCATGCCGCCACGTCAGCGGTATATTGAGACAACGTTCCGGTCTGCCCCAACGTATTTGCGTCGATGAGCGATAATCGCGACGCGCTCACCCAGCTCGGGCCATCCTCGAACAGCGGTCTCACAGCGACGTCGTCAGAAAGCTTGACCGAATGCGACTCGTAGCGGCCGGCGGTAAACGTATACTGCCAGGCGTTGTCATTCGCGCGAACCTGTTCATCCGACTTCTCGATTGTTTGTAACATGGCAAGACCTCTCGATCGAATTCGTAGCGGCCGGCGGTAAGCGTCTACTGCCCGGCTTCGTCTTTCAGTTGAACGTATTCAACTGACTTCGCAGTCGTTTGCGACCGTGCGATCATTGAACGGACGCGACTCGAGAATTCGCGGCGTACGACGGCAGTCGTCAATTGCCCAGCATCATCACTCGTGCGGCCGAGATACACCGTTCTAATTGTATTCTGAGCTCGGCGTGTTGACTTCAACAAACGTTCGTATATATTCGAGATGGGACTAGCCCAGTGTAAATGTCTATTTTTGGATTGAACTTATCTATTATTTGCTGTATTATGATTGGTAGGTTTTGAATTGAGGTATTATTACCCTTGAAGTGTGTGTGTGTGTGTGTGTGTGTGGTGTGTGTGTTGTAACATATTACTAGCTATATACTGTGTATTTATATTATGGGAGTTATTCTTATATAACACTTGGCGCCTAGTGTTTGGTCGTGTAGTGGTATAATCCACCTTAGAGAGGAACTGGAATTTGGTAATTGAAAGATTCAATGTTATTGTTTATTATGTTCTATTAAGATCTGGTTACGGGATTTCTTTATTCTGTTTATTTTTGTTGATCGAGATATATACCAAAAGGAAGGCATCTTGGAATAAAGTTTATTCAATTTTCCTCGTTCTTTGTTACTTGTTCACAATAACCATTCTTTCTCATATGCGTTGACCTTGATATATAAGAACCCTACTAGACTGAGCCATCTAATGTACGGAGACCTCGCTAATCCTGGCCGCCTTTTCGATCTGCAAAACATGTCATTAACGTCTTCTTTAACATTATTTAATTGTTTCAAATTATACAACTACAGTGCTACAAGCAAATTCTGCATGTATGTCAATCATCTTGTCTAGAAAAGAAATGAGATTGTTTGCTCTTAAAAAATAGGATGTATTAAACATGGTCAGTATGTTCATATCAGCTCACAATAGTCACAGCGCTAAAACTTATCACTTTCTGACTAGGTAGAAATTAGAAACATATTCAATATATTTTTAACTCCATAATTATGATCGCACGCACGCACGCACAAGTTCGTTTTGTAAACAGGTAGTGTCAATTTGTAAACGGTCCCGCTTATTGGCTGGTCTCGTGTGTTGACTTTTATTGTGATGTTTGAGTTGGGAAGTGCTTCGCGTGGTGGCGTTTTCAAAGACAACATTCATACAATTACATGTATAGTACAATAAAAATTGACAAACTGTTTACTTGTGGCGTCCAATAAATCACGTGCATTTTATCGTCGGAGTAAAACAACGTGGCGAAATCTCCATCTGACTGCACTACCGTAACACTTAAAAAAGGTACTCGAATTTTTGCGTTAGCGTGCAATAAGTTTCCATAAAAAGTTATACTGTAATCCCATATTTGAGGAAATTGTTATAATAAATTATTCTAGAATAGCACTTACGAAAAATCGCCATTGAACAATTTACAATGGCAGTAAGAAATTCGTAAGACGTTCGGGAATACTGAAACCGAGAAACAGCAAATATATGTTATGCTCTCTTTAAAACACAGTCGTTATAGTCATTTAGTGCGCCCTGTCCACCAACGACTGGATTTATGCTAAGTTTTTTGAACAGTAGTCGTTCGTACCCACCAAATATTCATATGTTTTATTTATGCACACACATAAATATAATTTAACTGATCAGTACTAATTTATATATTTAACCTATGTGTAATGTAATAATCTGGAAATTGTACCTTGAAAGGAAAATATGGGATATTTTGTAATTGCCATAAATTGGGCACTAACGCCTACTAATTTAATGCATTGGGTACGAACTACTGGAACCGCACGTATATATTTAAGCTATGCGCGGGGCGGGTTTTGGCCCGCGGGCTACTGCGGGCTGACTTTTGTAACTCATTAATGGTCACCAGTTACTCCAAAGTTTTTTGTGCTAGTTAATAGAGCACACTAATCTCGTCAGCAGGCATGTTGGTTTTATGCTATTTTGCCCTTTTAATTCATGACTAATAAAGATGATATATTTTAAAATTATTCCATGTCATCTGTTGTGAGCTGCGGAGCCGGTGCGGGCTGACTTTTGACTAATAGGGGCGCGGCGGGTTGCGGGCCAAGTTACTGCGGGGTGGGGCTAGTCTCGACTCTAGACTCTAGCCTGGCTGCGTGACTTCGCCAGAACGATAGTCTGGCTCAGAGTCGTGTTTAGAATGCCCAATTGTTGACAGTCGTGATAGATGCACCAAGTGATGAAAAGGCACTAAACTACGAAAAAAGTTTAATGTCGGTTTATTTTGTGTGTGACATGTTTCAATATAAGTTTAATGTTGAATGGTTGTTATCTGATAACAGTGTATCCTTTTTTAATTTGTTATTTCATAGTTGGCCTGAGAGCCAGAGAGAGAAACACAGCGAGAGATAGAGAGAGAGAGAGAGACAAAGAGAGAGGCAGAGACAGAGTAATGCTAGCAGTTTGAATATGTTCAAACATAAATCGACAGCTATCTGGGGAGGACGGGTTATACGTAGATGGGAAATTGTTGGACTTTCGATAAGCCAAAAGCTTCCTTGTCCCCATGACTTCTGGAGTTTGTGGCTCTGAACGACAATCTTATGAAATCTTGTTATGCCTCTCGTTATTGCAGGTGTGCAGTGTGCTGTCAAGTGCAAGTACGACTCATGCAATAAGCACTGCGTGCACTGCGCCATGTGCTACTGCATGAATTCCTCCGGTTATTGCAAGTGCTGCGACTAAACGTACACACGGTCGATGTTGATGACTTGCACTGCAATAACGATCGCAAAACCAAAGCAGAACCTAACGGAGATTCTTATTGTGTTATGTATCATTAATTGTCGCCTGTGTCACTGATGTTTGGTGATTGAAATAAAGTGGTATTCTCTTCTACATATCTTTGGTGATGTTTCACAAGTAGTCATATCTATCGAAATGACGCAAACCGATTTTCGTTAAACGAATCGGTGTGATAGCAAAGAGCAAATCTAATATTGATCATGATCAAAAGGCATGTTGAGTAATTACCAAAGAAGCATGTGTACAATCAAGTAAATAGTGTTCATATCGTGCATACACCTTCCTTAAAAAACAGTTGAAATGGTAGTTTAACTCAGAATGCAAATTTAATGATGATAAAAGCAATCGCAATATTTGTGAAAGCCTTTAATGAATGAAAATATGTATGAAAAATGTTCACGTGCAGCTAAGTGCTATGAAGCAGTTACTATAACATAATTTAGGCTTATTACCTCGTGATGTACCAACGATTCGCGATTTCTTGCTCGTCACCGTGCACAATAACATGTTAACGTCATGTATATAACTGCATTGGCAAATAAACAAGCACGAGTCGTCTCCATCAATCTCTGCAAGCACATACTATTACGACTCTGAAATTGTGTGCCGGTAAATATATAAGTGGCGAAAACGTTAGGTAAGCACACGTCGTCACGAAGTGAATATTCCAAAGTTCGACTGTCTTGAGGTTAGTAAACGCTATTGCATTCTACCAAGAATAGATAAGCGAGCGAACAATGAATAACTCGGAACACGTCCAACACATGACATTTTACGGTTACTAGCACCCTCACTCTGCTCGTCCTGTCCCGACGATTTTTGTATCATTTGAAAGGATGCAGTTTTTGTTATTGTAGCGTAATTTATATTAACCGTTCATAGAACACCTATAAACGGACCTACAATCGTGCCGTTTTCGGTGTTCTGTACGATTCCGAACGATGTTGGCGGCGGGTACTCAGTGCAATAGAGACCATTACCTAACGCAATTAAGCGCCACGACCGTACGCCAAATCTAAACGCGACCTCAAATTTGAGGTAAACCGCAGATCTTGAGTCAACGTTTAAGAAAACACCATTAGCTATGCGCGCAGTGAGCGGTTTTACGATCGGATCCAGTAGGTAATTGTTTTCTCATGTGTTGTGATTTTCTGTGTGTTACTAACAGTAAAATGCATGTACGAAACATATATATATGTATAAATGTGTTAACGGAACTATTTAACCTTTATCGCAATCGATAATCGCAGGAATGTAGAATTTAGGACGCAAGAACGGCAAACGCGAACCCCAATGCAATCATTCCGGCTCGTACGATTAGGCTAAGAAAACAAAAAGTTGCGTTTCGAGTCCTTTTATGCAATAACATAGCCTAACCAATAGCAGAAATCGTAAGCTTTCAAACGATATCAAGATTGTTTGGATCAGATAAACCGTAATAGTACAAGCAATCGTTAAAAAAAAGCATTTTTGGGACGTTTTTTCAGTTGTTCATTTTTTGCTCGCATATCTATTTTTTATTCTACTCGACATCAGAGAGACGTCTTGATAGAATTATACTGGAATGAAGAGGCGCTTTAAATGCAGTGTTTTCAAATAATTGTTGTTGAAAAGTCCATAAATTTGTGTTTTTTGCTAATGCCGTGTTTCAAAACATAGCGCGGACCACCACATTTATTTAAACTATTATAATGTATACATATTGATTTAAATTACAATTGAATACATTAAACAGAACCCCGTAACTAAGAATCAGAATTGATTAATTTCCCCAATATCAAAGTTCACCAGTGTCAACAGATTAAGTCTAGTCTGATGTATTTGAAACGGTTTGTTTATAAAGACGCAATATTTCTTCATATCTGTTAGTGAATCAACGCTACCAAAACGGTTATAATAGTATTGATGATGTTACCGAGAGATATACACTACACAATACAAAGCAATTGGATAATAAACCAGTTAATCTTGCAAAACCATTAGTCCCGGCTTTACAAAAGCATAGGTTCTTGCCGAATGTAACATTTTAAATAGCAAAACAATTATAAAAAAATTATAATTACTAGATCGTGGACATTATTGTGCAACCGTAGTGTTTCCTGTTTGGGCGAAGGCCTCAGCACGTCGTTTCCAAAATCTGCCTGTCTTGTGCTATCCTCTGCCAGATGGTGCCCCTCCCCTCCAGTACTCGTCTAGTTCGTTTCTCCACCGTCTCGCCATTTTCCTTCGTTAGGTCTCCCGGTTGTGATATGCGATGTCCATCGGTTACCTCGTAGTCTGCTAATGTGCTCTTCTGATTTGTTTTATCACGTATATTTCAATGACCCCAGTCCTAGCCCTAGGGCCCGATGTTATAAAGCCGTACTCGGTGATCTGGGCCCGATGTTATCAAGCCGTACTTTCACACCATGCTCATACTCACGGAGGTTATAATACTTTCTGAGCACGTAATCGTACTCAGACTTGAGCATGAAACGTCTAAATTCTGAGTATGCTATGGACCTTGCTCAGCGCCGTACTCAAACAAACAAAGATGGCTGCTCACGTAAAAATTAGTCGAATTCGTTGTTCAAGTTCGATGTTTTTGAAAAGAAACGCAGCTCGATACCAGCGTTCGAGTCGCTTCCGAGATGGAATCAATCCATTTCAAGAAGTGGAGCAACACGAAATTAGCGAAAGCTTCCGTGTTATGCCTGAAACTGCACTATTTACTGAACATTTGTCAAATCTAGCGGGAGACACTACACCACAATGTTACAACGTTTATGTTTTGGTGGCACCTTTTTGACAACGGGGACCATTCGTTTACCGCTACTGCTTGGGGATACAATTTCACGATCAACTGCCGAGCAGTTCATACGAAACACTTCTCCAAAACAGTGTTGTATACCTGGACGGTTAATAAAATACCACGCCATATCAATACAACGTACATGTGTATACCTTAAAACATATAAAATAACTACTAAAATTACGAGGTCACAAAGTTTACCAGTCAACACAACCAAGTGTTGTTATTGCCTGAAACTGTTATTAATATATCATTATTCTGTGGTGCCGTTTTTTCAATTGGGAAAAATGGAGGAGTCCTAAGTAGTATAAAACATATATTATTTATAATGTTTCATCGTTTTTAATATGAATAGCATACTAAGAATGAAGCCCATGCAACGTGGATATAATTGATAGCCATGTCCAAGGCTTTCTGGATGTCATGATATTACAAATTTGTAATGCCTATGATTTTGCAATCCAAGGGCAGAAATAAGACTTCAACACAGAGGTAGACGATGCACAACATATGCAGACATCCTCGATAAGTTAACAACTTCAATGTATATGCGATTACACTGTCATTGGTGTGGTCACTCGGGCACTATTTTTGTTGAAGTATTATTTAGAAAATGAATATGATCACATGGACAAGACTACCAAAATTTAGTTAGTTCGATGAACTAACGAGCAATACATATTTGTATTTTTCTAATCAAATGGTTTACCCTGTAGTAAAACAATGTTTTCCAAATAAATTATACAAACTATATCAATCATAGTGAAGCAATGAAGCCATACTTGTTGACAATAGAATATAAGATGTACTAAAAATGTAGCCATACAGTGGTTATGGGGAATGTAGCACAGTTGACTGAGATGGTTATTGCATCAGGACGGAAGACCATAACATAACTGCGTGTTTGCCTTATGAGCTCAAACCCAGCATGGTGGTGAAGGCAGTGACTAATGTAGTGCAATTTAACAAAGTAGTATTTCAAAGATACAACAAGCAAATGTGAAGCAAACTATGTAAAACAACTTAGAATGTGGTTATTATACAAGTATGTTATGTGTATATACTTATTATTATCCTTTTAAACGTGTAATTGTACAGCAAAATGTCATAATATTATATACACATATCTGTATAAAAACAACAGTTATGTATAACATGGATTTGGGTCAATTATATATGTTTAAATAACTATTTTCGGATTTGCAAATAATAATTATTGTTTAATGAAACAGCTATGTAATTATTGCCAAAGAATTGCACGAATTTTGGACAAGCAACAATATGATTGGAGGTTGGGTGAACTTAATTTCAGATCAGAGTACGTATGTCCACGAATCCTCCAGCACAGTTGATAAGTAATGGTCGCTCCCATACAAGTCATTACAATTAATTTGTCAGTTAATGTGTTGCAGATAATGTAAGTTGTATCACAAGTACGAATGCCAGCTCCAATTGATGTGTGTAAGGTATTTATTTATTGTAAACACGGTAACATCGACGCCGTCGAGCCCGAATTCATCGTACCTACTTACTGTTACAATGATACAAAATATCATAAATAATACAGCGTGACTGACCAGTGGCAGGTCATGTTACTACTGTTTTATGCTATTTCATCTTTTGAATTGTCTTGTGCCATGTCTGTTTCATCGTGCACGGCGAAGTACTTTCCTCGCAGCGTTATTCAGTCGATATTCCTCTGCGCATTTCACCATAAAATAAACACATTCACAACGGCGTAGGTCTTCGTCCATACTGTTTTATAGTCGGAAGTTCATATTGTTTATAGATAGGTGAACGTTTGTTATCTTCTTGAACAAGAGAGCTCCGAAAGAGCTCTTTGTTTTGCTCTCGTAATCAAGAAGGCGAACTCAGTTGAGCACGCACTCAAGAAGGTTTATATTAACCACCGTGAGCATGGATTCTCCGGTGAGCATGGGATCTCGAGTCTAAGGCTGAGTATGGAGTTGAGTATGAGCACCGAGTACGCGTTATAACCTCGGGCCCTGGTGTTTGTTTTCCTCTCCCAACATGTGATATTTAACGTACTTCCTTCCATCTTTGTTTGTGCAGCTGCTAGCTTATTCTTTGCCTGGATGGTGAGTGCCCATGTTTCCGCGCCGTATGTCATCGCTGGAAGTACGCATGAGTTGAAGACTTGTCTCTTCAAGCAGGTTCCAGAGTTACCCTTGAAGATGTCGCGGTGTTTGGCGAATGCTGTCCAGCCGTCGGTGATTCTTATTTTAATCTCCTTGTCTTGTTTTTCGTTTCTGACAGTGTATCGCTGTCCCAGATAGGCGTAGCTTTCAACGTTCTCTATCTGCGTGGTGTTGATATATATATATATATTGGTGTATCATTTTCTAGCATCACTTTTGCCTTCGAGATGATCTTCAGACATTGCTTTTCATCAGGTAAATCCTGCAGCATGTTGTGTAGTTCTTGCGGTATAGTACCGCATATGCGTATGTCGTCGGCGAAGCGATGATGTTTGATATATTCTCCGTCTATCCTCAAGCCTCTGTTTTCCAAGGTTAGTCTTCGAAATATGCTTTCGAGTGTTGCCATAAACAGCTTGGGCGATATGGTTTCACTCTGTCGTACTCCTCTCTTGATGTTGATCTTGTTGCTATTTTTGTGTAGGTGGACTGTCGCCGAGCTGTTGGCGTAGATGTCTTTCAAGAATTCGATGTATACGTCTTCTATCCCCTGTTCTTGAAGGGAGGTCAGTATTGCTTGAGTTTGCACCAAATCGAAAACCTTGTCGTAGTCGACGAAAGCGATGCAGAGCGGGATATTACATATTCTCGGCACTTCTCTTTCAGTCAGTTTACGACGTGTATGTGGTCTGTCGTTGAGTACCTGCTTCTGAATCCTACTTGCTCTCGTGGTTGGTTTTCGTTGAGTGTCTTCTCTAGCCTACTCGCTAGTATCTCTGAGTAATTTGTAGATGCTTGATAACAGACATATAGGTCTGTAGTTCTTTAAATCTTTTTTATTTTCTTTCTACAAATTATCACTATCTTTGCGTTCTTCCATGCGGTGGGTATTCGTCTTTCTGATAAGCATTTAGTATACGGCTAAGCCAGTATCTTCGAGTTGATATCTTCTGCTTTTAATGTTTCAATGTTTACATGGTCGATGCCTGATGTCTTATTATTCTTCATATCTCTTTGCGCTGCTTCCAACTCCCATGGTGTTATCTCTGGTACCTCTTTCGGGCCGGTGTGAATTATGATACTCTGTTCACTGTCGTATAGCTCGGTGTAGAATTCCTCTATCCGTTAGTAGTTAACTCGTCCATCTGAATACGTAATCAGGGGGGCACCCATGTTAATTCTAAGATGGCGGTTGTCTCGTAATCTACCCACTGGCGGAAAGAAGTGCAAGTAGGGCCACATGGCGGAATGTTATGTATGTACCACCTGCTGCGGGAAGATGGGACAAGATGGGTATGCAGAGGTAAGTAGGGTGTAATTAGGGGTAATGAGGTAATCACATAGAGAGGTGTGTGCGTATGAATGCACGTGTATGAAAGAACGAACGAAACACGAGAGTATACGAGTGAACACGTAGTTTATTAACAAAATATACAAGCGTATAATGATTAGCATATGCATGCGTGTGTGATATAATACATGAAGCCGTATTTTATTAACTGAATAAAGTGGACGATGTGACATGACTTGCGGGTTATTTTACAACCACGTCAGCCATTCAAAGCGGTGACGAAGTAGTGTTCTCGCAGTGCCGGGGACAGGAGGTCGTCGACGGACTCTTCTGCCACAGCCAAGTAGTCACTGTCCGCGTCGATTTCGCAGTACTCGAACAGCGGACGCTCCGCGTACCTGTCCGTGGAATCGTAGTAGAATTCCAACATGTACAGTTTGGCCCACTGCAACACGAAGAAGCCCATGTGCATGGACAAGGCTTATTTTAAGTTGCTCTTGTGCTTCTCGATCTCGTACGCATCATCGGTAACGACGTCGAGCGACGATCGTTGATCATTATTGACGCCCACTTCTCCGTACATTAGGTGACGTCACGGTGCCTATCGACGTTGGTTATAAATTTCCCATACGAAGAATTCCCCATCAACTTATTGGTGTCTGCGAATAGTCAGAAGGAGGCGACCGGTGTATACTCGATGACCTGATAAATGTGGGTCTCCTGTGTGGCGAGCAAGATTTTATCCCCACGATAAGTTCCGACGAGCATGCAGAACGGGGTTGCCATGATGTCGTGTTCTTCGGCGTATCACGGGTCATGTGAATATGCTTGAACATGGGCTGCATCTCGGCAAAGTGTGTGCCCAATTCCTCCGGTACACGAATGACGCACTGAATCAATCCGAACATGGTGCCGTTGTGTACGCCTGTCAGGATTTGTTGTGACGTCAACTTACATCGCACGTGTCGGCGGCGGGGAACGGTGGCGTCCAGAAACAGTTTCACACACGGATCGCGTCTCGTCTCTTTCCACTCGCATTCCCACAGCTCGACGACCTTGTCGTCAAAGGTAAGCCGTGTTCTTTCGCGTTTCGACGAGTAGTTGAGCCATGGGTTTCCCGTTGACCTCGTTGACCATTCGACGGGTACACGGACGTCCGTGGTAGTAGCATCCGTGAAACTGATAGGCAATCTTTGTTTCGCTGCACTAAACGTCCACAAGCAGTTTGCCAATTCTCTTCTCTCGTCCGTTGGATTGATGACGTATAGCGCGCCCGATACGTTCTGACTCACACGTCTCCCATTCCGCAACCATCTGCCAGGTCGGCTGTGCCGCTTCGGGCCGGAACTCCTTCTCCTCCCGTCGTCGCGTGTACCATGGCTTCGGCATGTCTTGCGATAGGGACCAGAGGTAGAGAACATTCGCGTCATAGCTAAGTATGGACTGACACCTTCGAGCTGTTGCACCGTAGTCGTTACAACGTATTTTCGTGACCCCTTTCTCGTGATGTCTGGTGAAGATGAGTGACACCCCTCGACGATGTTATTTCTGAGCAGCTGATGGAGATCCTTGTTCGTCTCGTTGAAGAACGTATAGAAGGTATTCTCCAGAATATAATTGAACAGGTAGGTCAACGTCAAACCGGGTATGCTGATGCCTTGTTTGAACGTCGAGACCGCGTTGCCGGAAGAAGGTAAACTGTTTGGTGAGGCCTCCAAGAACGGTAAGACGTCCCTGTTGTTGTACTAGACGAGAAAGTCCCGCAACGTCTTGATGTAGTTGTCTCGCCACACCTCTTGACACCGGGTTTAGACTCCATCGGATATACCTTCGTTCTTCAGTCGACTGAATAAGGCCTCTTTGGGAGGCAGAGCGGTGTCGTCGAGTCTCTCCAAGCTGTCCATGTATTCGCACGGGAAATTACCTTTCGTGACCTCGCAACCGTACGCTTTCAAGTACTTATCGTATGAGAATCCCGGTGCGATGTAATGAGTCATATCCAGGAATTTCAGGTCATCTGTCGATAGACACATAAACCTACTGTTCTGTTTAATCACAAAAAACGCGCCTACACTCTCGTTGCCCTTGTCTTCCTCCTCTTCCTACTCTGTTTCCTTCGTGGACACTAAACAGGGTTCCAGGAACTGTTTGACGACGTTCAGCTTGTACCTGCGCGAGTTGGATCCGATTGCAGGCAAGTGATGAAGTCAACCGTGCAATTGACCCATAAGCGATTTGTAGGGATTGGTCGATTGCCGATGTAACTCTTTGTCCACCTGTGCATGTGCCTGTTGTTCGTCCCAGCTCGCCTAGTGGATCTTGGCACTGGCCGATGGAAGGTGTGACGTATCGAACCAGGACTCGAAGTCGAAGGTGTCGCGATAGGGGTACTCGGGTACACGACTGTTTTCGTCGCCCAAATACTGGATCACTGTCGGAGACGGTTGATAGACGCCGCCGGGATAGATTCTTCATACACCTCCCGTACACGTGCGCTTGTGTCTCTCCAGTTTGGATGTGTATTTCCATAACGAGTCACCACACTTCCTACATCGATAAGAGTGACAGTTCATGTTCACGTCTTGTATGAAAAATGTGTCTTATGAATGTCCGGACGTTGATTAATCACCCACTGCAAGACGTCTATTTCTCGGATACGCTCCCCAAAAAAAACAAAGTCATCGGTGTTGGTAATAAGACACTGTTCATCAAGGTAACGACCACAACAGTTTTGTCACTCTTTAATTGTACCTGGATTGAACAGGTCCTCTGGCCGACCAGTGGTCTCGAACGACGTCTCGCAGCTCCCTAGACAGAGTGTCGGCGAAGGGGAGTCGTGGCGGAGGTTGTATATAATCGTCGTCTTCGTTGCTAACACGCGGTCGCTCTTCACGTCTCGCTCGCCAGTGTAGCGGTAGGTCATACAACGTTCTACCTCTACGAGTCCGATAGTACAGGATTCACTCCTTCTGCCAAGATCAAACACGGGTATTACTACAACGTGACCCAATTGTTGCGCACCATCAACAGGGTACTGTTGAAAATGTCGACGGATAGGGTCTATGCGAAACTGAGCTACGGCGACATCTCTCACAAGGTGACTTTGCACATGACATCCCCAACCGAGTTTAGCACACCCCTAGGGAGTGCAGTTGAGACCATACTACATTTACATACGACGATGATCACCAGTACCGACACAAAGTCCACACGAACCCACGTCCCCCACCCATGCAAGGAAACAACAGCAAACCGACGTCGACCACTGACTTCGATACACCAGACAATGTTGGTGGTAAGTACACCTTCGAAAAAGAGGCCACTTCCGTGGTGGACATGCATCAAGGATTCACCAGAGAGAGACGAAGACACGCACGTCGCGGAATCGTGAGCCCGACATATTTGACGATGGCTTTCGTGCATAAACAATCGTGTAAGGGGGGGGTCAAGATCGAGCTCGAACTCTTCACCTTGCTTCCGAGTCAAACCAGCATCATCGATAATTGCACGGTAGAACATCAAACCGTGTCCTCACTCGACTCGGGCGGATCGATAGAATTCGTCATACCCGGAGCGGGAGACGATTACCTGGATCTCGCCAATACAACGCTACACGTTCAAGCCAATGTGACCCGTGCCGACGGAGTCGACCTCGACCCCACCGCTCCCGTCGGTCACGTGAATAACTGGCTCCATTCGCTGACCAGAAGGCTTGCGACCCACTCGACCCGTACCGCGCCTACATAGAGACGCTGCTGAGCTACGGAAACGATGCCAAGGAGACGCAACTGAAGAGTCAGAAGTGGCAAAAAGACACGGGCAATCGCATGGAAAACGTCGAAATAGTCGCCGGAGATGCAGCCAATGCAGGGTTCGTCTCCATGTGGACCTGTTCCTCCAGAATAAATTCCTCATCAACGGTGTAGAGGTCAAGATACGTCTGGCGCGCAGCAAGGATACGTTCGCGCTCATGACCGGCGGAGCCAACCCCGCCTACAGGGTAAAGCTAGTTAACGCCACGCTGTTTGTTAAGGCCACATTGAATCATGACTTCAAAGCCCTCGAAAAATACAGTGCCAAGTATCCGATGCGACCCGTCGACTGCATGGTATACTCCATATCCACGTGTACACGCTCGCACATGCATGAGAATCTCGTCCTTGACACTCTGCCAAAACGTCTCGTTCTGTGCTGCATCGATAACGAAGCCTTGAACAGAACGTACACCAAAAATCCGTTCCACGCCAAAAACAACCACATCAACTTCCTCGCCGTGTACGTGGACGGATGACAGATACCCTCCAAACCTTTCCAACAAAATTCCGACGACGACCTCTTGGTAAGGTGCTACCATAACCTGTTCACCTCGACAGGTAAAGTGTGGCAGGACGAAGGGAACGGCGTGTCTCGCGCCGACTTCCGAAACGGCTACACCTTCTTCGGCTAGGATCTCACCCCCGACGCATGCGATGATGGCTGCTTTCATCTGGTACAAAAGAGCAACCTGCGCATCGAGATTCATTTCCACGATGCACTGACGACCACTGTGAACGTTTGTCGCCTACGCCGAGTTCGAGACCGTGCCGGAGATCGCCAAGAGTCGCAACGTCATCTACGACTTCTGATGGAGACCCTGCAGATCGCCCGTCTACTCGCCCTAGATCCGCACGCCGAGGTCATCGATCGTGCGATCGTACCAAAAGACAGACTGCTGGCGATAGATGCTGTCCCGGCCGCCTTCGTATGCAATACGCACAACACCAAGAAACTGGGCGAACATTGCGCTGTACGTGGACGGCAAAGGTCACGGTGAATACTTCTTCTCGTACGGCTTGGCGCCGCGGCACGTCGATTTCCGCCGATTCATCAGTAAACATTGTGTAGAATGGACTCATAATTCCAAGAGACTTCAGAGTCTTGTGTCTAACTTTTGCGGACAATACTGTGTCGCTTATAGCATGTTTCGCTGTCCTGATTTCCTATGAAGGAATTCGTGAACGGTTTCGGCACAGATTTGGTAGCAAACGATTGTCGTGTATTTTATTTGCTTAAACATTTGAGATAAGAAGTGTGTTTCGGCACTACGTTTACTACTGTTTCGCTATCGATAACTAGGTCATCATAGGACCGATGGCGTGTTTGACATATTGTGCATGTGCCGTGTCTCATTAACAGGCAAATATCATCATCGTTGTCATTCGCGGTGGTCAGACACCCGTAAGCACACGACCTCTGCTGCGGTGTTCAGTCATCCGTAAGTCGTATCACCATACGATCCAATGGCGCGGTTGTAATGACCCGTAAGCACTCGACCGCTGGGCGTGGTTGTAAAATAACCCGCATGTCATGTCACATCGTCCACTTGTCTTCAGTTAGTAAAATTCAAGAACAGGGGATAGATGACGTATACATCGAATTCTTGAAAGACATCTACGCCAACAGCTCGGTGACAGTCCACCTACACAAAAATAGCAACAAGATCAACATCAAGAGAGGAGTACGACAGGGTGAAACCATATCGCCCAAGCTGTTTATGGCAACACTCGAAAGCATATTCCGAAGACTGACATGGGAAACCAGAGGCTTGAGGATAGACGGGGAATATCTCAAACATCTTCGCTTCGCCGATGACATACGCATATGCGCTACTACACCGCAAGAACTACACAACATGCTGCAGGATTTACCTGATGAAAAGCAAGGTCTGAAGATGAACATCTCGAAGGCGAAAGTCATGCTACAAAATGACACACCAATATATACATATATCAACACCACGCAGATAGAGAACATTGAAAGCTACGCCTATCTGGGACAGCGATACAGTGTCAGAGACAAAAACAAGACAAGGAGATTCAAATAAGAATCAAAGCTGGCTGGACAGCATTCGCCAAACACCGCTTCATCTTCAAGGGTAACTTTGGGACCTGCTTGAAGAAACAAGTCTTCAATCCATGCGTACTTCCATCGATGACATACGGTGCACAAACAAAGATGGAAAGAAGTATGTTAATTATCACATATTGGGAGAGAAAAAGAAACATCAGGGCCCGAGGTTATAACGCGTACTCGGTGCTTATACTCAACTCCATGCTCAGCCTCAGTCTCGAGATCTCATGCTCACAGGATAATCCATGTTCACGGTGGTTATAAACCTTCTTGAGTACGTGCTCAACTGAGTACGCCTTCTTGATTACGAGAGCGAAACAAAGAGCTCTTTCGGAGCTCTCTTGTTCAAGAAGATAACAAACTTACACCTGGACGAAGACCTACGCCGTTGTGAATGTGTTTATTTTATGGTGAAATGCGCAGAGGAATATCTACTGAATAACGCTGCGAGGAAAGTACGTCGCCGTGCACGATGGAACAAACATGACACAAGATAGGTATGTCAACAAAAAAATAGAATATGTTATATCATCATTTAAATGGTGCTACATGATGGATAATGATATGTAGTTTACTACCCTTTTTGAATTTTGTTGATATCTTCAGTATTTGCGGTGCTATTCAACTTTTAAATCTTAAAATGGTGGCATTTTTTGTCTATTGGTTTTCAGTCCATTTCTTGTGCACAGTCTGCATTTATTTGATTGGAAAATAGTAATAACATTGGAACCTTTTAACTTACTTATGTGAAATCAAAAATGGTGCAACTATGTCAATTTTTGGTGACCTTGACTTGACCTTCACAGTTGACCTACTTTCCACTTTTGACCTAGATTTGGTCCACAGCATGGGATTAATTCTTATTAATGGCATCATTTAGCTGAAAATTAATTAGGTAATGAGCACTGTTAACGTTTGAAGTATGAATATTGCCAATGTAATGAATTTAATACTATGCAACCTTTAAACGGCTATTAGAACTTGACCTATTTATTTGACCTATATTTCACATTTGACCTATATACCTGAATTTATGGCATAATTAATTCATAAATGCACCCACTGGTTTTTGAATTAAATGCACCCACAATTTTGAATTGTCGGGCTCGACGGCGTCGATGTTACCGTGTTTATAATAAATAAATACCTTACACACATCAAATGGAGCTGGCATTCGTACTTACATTATCTGACAAAGTAGTTGTAATGACATGTATGGGAGCGGCCATTATTTATCAACTGTGCTGGAGGATTCGGGGACATACATACTCTGATCTGAAATTCAGTTCACCCCACCTCCAATCATATTGTTGCGGGTCCCAAATTCGTGCAATTCTTTGGCAATAATTTCATAACTGTTTCATTAAACAAGAATTATTATTTGCAAACCTAAAGTTCAAAATAATTATTTATGTATAATTGACCCAAATCCATGTTATACATAACTGTTGTTTTTATACAGATTTGTGTATATAATATTATATTTTGCTGTACAAATACACGTTTAAAAGAATAATAATAATAAGTATATACACATAACATACTTGTATGATAACCACATTCTAAGTTGCTTTACATAGTTTGCTTCACATTTGCTTGTTGCATCTTTGAAATAGTACTTTGTTAAATTACTCTACATTAGTCACTGTCTTCACCACCATGCTGGGTTTGAGCTCATAAGGCAAACACGCAGTTTTGTTATGGTCTTCCGTCCTGATGCAATAACCATCTCAGTCAGCTGTGCTGCATTCCCCATAGCCACTGTATGGCTACATTTTTAGTACATCTTTTATTCGATTCTCAACAAGTCTGGCTTCATTGCTTCAGTATAATTGATATAATTTATTTGGAAAACATTGTTTTCCTGCAGGGTAAACTATTTTATTAAACAAATATCAATATGTATTGCTCGTTAGTTCATCCAACTACCGGGTAGTTAAATTTTGGTAGCCTTGTAAATGTGATCATATTAATTTTCTAAATATACACTTTAACAAAAATAGTGACGGAGTGACCACACCAATGACAGTATAACCCCACACCACCACAACCGCATATACGTTTAAGTTGTCAACTTATCGAGGATGTCAGCATATGTTGTGTATCGTCTACCTCTGTACTGTGTTGAAGTCTTATTCCTGCCCTTGGATTGCAAAATCATAGGCATTACAAATTTGTAATATCATGACATCCAAAAAGCCTTGGACATGGCTTCATTATTAGTATGCTATTCATATTAAAAACGATGAAACAATAGAAATAATATATGTTTTATACTACTTAGTACTCCTCCGTTATTCCCAATTGAAAAAACGGCACCACAAAATAATGATATATTAATAACAGTTTCAGGCAATAACAAAACTTGGTTGTGTTGACGGGTAAACTTTGTGACCTCGTAATTTTAGTAGTTATTTTTTAAGGTATACACATGTATGTTGTATTGATATGGCTTAATGTCTGGCATGGTATTTTATTAATCGTCCAGGTAACAAACACTGTTTTGGAGAAGCGTTTCGTATGAACTGCTCGGCAGTTGATCGTGAAATTGTATCGCAAAGAAGTAGCGGTAAGCGAATGGTCCCCGTCGTCGAATAGATGCCACCAAAACATAAACGTTGCAACATTGTGTCGTAGTGTCTGCCGCTAGATTTAACAACTGATCAGTAAATAGTGCAGTTTGAGGCATAACACGGAAGCTTTCGCTAATTTCGTGTTGCTCCACTTCTTGAAATGGATTGATTACATCTCGGAAGCGACTCGAACGCTGGTATCGAGCTGCGTTTCTTCTCAAAAACATCGAACTTTCTACGTGAGCTGCCATCTTTGTTTGTTTGAGTACGGCGTTGAGCAAGGTCAATAGCATACTTAGAATTTATACGTTTTATGCTCAGGTTGCTCCTTCCTGGATGATGTTGGGAAGATGTTGTTTATTGCCTCGGCCCACCCTAGTGAGACTATTGTGTGTGGCGATTTTAACACGCGATATGGCGACCCAACATGTACTGATGCAATGACCAAATGACGTCAATGAACCTAGCCTAGCCCTAGCTGATTTGCTGGAGATGTCTGGCTTTGCACAACATGTCAGAGGATCAACCCATGAGCGTGGCAACACACTGGATCTTGTTATCACATCGGAGACGTCAGATATTATCGCCACTGAAGTTAAGCCGATGACTATGATCACCGACCACTATGCAATTGAATGTAAACTGCACCTGCCCAAACCAACGCGCCTGAAACGCCACGTCGAGTATCGAAAGTACGCAGCGATCGATAACAGTCGGTTTGCAGCTGATCTGGCGGCTTCTGATTTCCTTGCTCCTGATTTGGACCCGGTCGCCATTCTCGCACGGTATGACTCCTGTCTACGCACTGTCGTAGACGACCATGCCCCACTCGTCACCGATGACTCTATGGCATACCGGCGAGCTTGCCGAGGCGAAACGTGCATTACGCCGTGCTGAACGCCACTGGCGGCGATCTGGTCGACAGTCCATCGTCACATATACACGGATCTGAGCAACATTTATCGGAAGGCACTGAGGATGGCACGGTCGCAGTATTACCAGTCCTAGATCACAGCAGCTGACGGCAACATGCGACGGACACATAAGATTGCCAACACCCTGCTTGGCCGAAACGGTAACAAGTCGCTATCTGAAGGGTCTCATGCAACCGATTCTGAACTTGCGTCTAGCTTTCAAGGAAGCTTCACCGAGAAGATTGATGCGCTCCTGCGCAATCAGCCTCGGCAGCCAGTTGTCGACCTAGCAATAGATGTCATGTCTCCACTGATGTATTTTGAGGCTGCGTCGCCGACAGATGTCAATAAGATAGTGTTGGCATCCGCTGCCAAGTTATGCGAACTTGATCCACTCCCATCGTCGCTCCTCAAGAGGCATGTTGATGCTCTCTCTCCGGTGGTAACACGTATAATCAATGCATATATATCCTCTTCCGTTGTTCCACAGGCGATGAAGCACGCTGTTGTAATACCAGTACTGAAGAAACATAACGATGACGTCAATGTACTCTTTAACTATCGCCCCATATCGAACATATCGTTTGTAGCGAAGACAGCACAGTGTTTCATAGCACGACAACTACAGCACTTCCTCGAGGGAAACGGCGTATATCCAGTCTACCAGAGCGCATATCGCCCACGTCATAGCGCTGAGACAGCGGTTCTGCGCATCCACAACGATGTAGCGCAGTCGACTGATGCACGTCGAGGTGTACTTCTGGGTCCGTATGCATGTAGACCAGATAAAGTTAAACGCGGATAGCCGTTATCCGCGGTTAGCTATTCGCGTTTAACTTCTGTTCCCATTTCGTATGCACAAGTCATGGATAGGTCGCGGATAGCTATCCGGTCGTGTTTAAGTTTAGACTAGGAATTCCCGGCCACGCATGGGATTCTGGAACTGTCGATCTCACTTCCGCGAAACTGGAAAACAAGCAGACGACAAAAAGGCCGAGGAAACCAAATTTCACAGACGCCGAAATCATAGTACTTCTGGAAGAGATAGGAGTCGACCACTATATTATGTTTAGTTCACACAATCAATCAGTGACAAACAAAACAAAACATGAAGTTTGGAGAAAGATAACATCAAAAGTTAGTGCTTGCGGTGTAGCCGAGCTGTCGCCGAAAGAGGCAAAAGATAAGTGGCGGGCCCTCAAACACAAAGGTAGGTATGTCAACAACAAAATAGAATATGTTGTATCATCATTTAAATGGTGCCACATGATGGATAATTATATGTAGTTTACTACCCTTTTTGAATTTTTTTATATCTTCAATATTTGCGGCGCTATTCAACTTTTAATTCTTAAAGTGGTGGCATTTTTGTCTATTGGTTTTCAGTCCATTTCTTGTGCACAGTCTGCACTTATTTGATTGAAAAATAGTAATAACATTGGAACCTTTTAACTTACGTATGTGAAATCAAAAATGGTGCAACCCTTAAGGAAATGTCAATTTTTGGTGACCTTGACTTGACCTTCACAGTTGACCTACATTCCACTTTTGACCTAGATTTGACCCACAGCATGGGATTAATTCCTATTAATTACATCATTCAGCTGAAAATTAATTAGGTAATGAGCACTGTTAACGTTTGAAGTATGAATATTGCAAATGTAATGAATTTAATACTATGCAACCTTTAAACGGCTATTATAACTTGACCTATTTATTTGACCTATATTTCACATTTGACCTATATACCTGAATTTATGGCATAATTAATTCATAAATGCACCCACTGGTTTTTGAATTAAATGCACCCACAATTTTGAATTGTCGGGCTCGACGGCGTCGATGTTACCGTGTTTATAATAAATAAATACCTTACACACATCAAATGGAGCTGGCATTCGTACTTACATTATCTGACAAAGTAGTTGTAATGACATGTATGGGAGCGGCCATTATTTATCAACTGTGCTGGAGGATTCGGGGACATACATACTCTGATCTGAAATTCAGTTCACCCCACCTCCAATCATATTGTTGCGGGTCCCAAATTCGTGCAATTCTTTGGCAATAATTTCATAACTGTTTCATTAAACAAGAATTATTATTTGCAAACCTAAAGTTCAAAATAATTATTTATGTATAATTGACCCAAATCCATGTTATACATAACTGTTGTTTTTATACAGATTTGTGTATATAATATTATATTTTGCTGTACAAATACACGTTTAAAAGAATAATAATAATAAGTATATACACATAACATACTTGTATGATAACCACATTCTAAGTTGCTTTACATAGTTTGCTTCACATTTGCTTGTTGCATCTTTGAAATAGTACTTTGTTAAATTACTCTACATTAGTCACTGTCTTCACCACCATGCTGGGTTTGAGCTCATAAGGCAAACACGCAGTTTTGTTATGGTCTTCCGTCCTGATGCAATAACCATCTCAGTCAGCTGTGCTGCATTCCCCATAGCCACTGTATGGCTACATTTTTAGTACATCTTTTATTCGATTCTCAACAAGTCTGGCTTCATTGCTTCAGTATAATTGATATAATTTATTTGGAAAACATTGTTTTCCTGCAGGGTAAACTATTTTATTAAACAAATATCAATATGTATTGCTCGTTAGTTCATCCAACTACCGGGTAGTTAAATTTTGGTAGCCTTGTAAATGTGATCATATTAATTTTCTAAATATACACTTTAACAAAAATAGTGACGGAGTGACCACACCAATGACAGTATAACCCCACACCACCACAACCGCATATACGTTTAAGTTGTCAACTTATCGAGGATGTCAGCATATGTTGTGTATCGTCTACCTCTGTACTGTGTTGAAGTCTTATTCCTGCCCTTGGATTGCAAAATCATAGGCATTACAAATTTGTAATATCATGACATCCAAAAAGCCTTGGACATGGCTTCATTATTAGTATGCTATTCATATTAAAAACGATGAAACAATAGAAATAATATATGTTTTATACTACTTAGTACTCCTCCGTTATTCCCAATTGAAAAAACGGCACCACAAAATAATGATATATTAATAACAGTTTCAGGCAATAACAAAACTTGGTTGTGTTGACGGGTAAACTTTGTGACCTCGTAATTTTAGTAGTTATTTTTTAAGGTATACACATGTATGTTGTATTGATATGGCTTAATGTCTGGCATGGTATTTTATTAATCGTCCAGGTAACAAACACTGTTTTGGAGAAGCGTTTCGTATGAACTGCTCGGCAGTTGATCGTGAAATTGTATCGCAAAGAAGTAGCGGTAAGCGAATGGTCCCCGTCGTCGAATAGATGCCACCAAAACATAAACGTTGCAACATTGTGTCGTAGTGTCTGCCGCTAGATTTAACAACTGATCAGTAAATAGTGCAGTTTGAGGCATAACACGGAAGCTTTCGCTAATTTCGTGTTGCTCCACTTCTTGAAATGGATTGATTACATCTCGGAAGCGACTCGAACGCTGGTATCGAGCTGCGTTTCTTCTCAAAAACATCGAACTTTCTACGTGAGCTGCCATCTTTGTTTGTTTGAGTACGGCGTTGAGCAAGGTCAATAGCATACTTAGAATTTATACGTTTTATGCTCAGGTTGCTCCTTCCTGGATGATGTTGGGAAGATGTTGTTTATTGCCTCGGCCCACCCTAGTGAGACTATTGTGTGTGGCGATTTTAACACGCGATATGGCGACCCAACATGTACTGATGCAATGACCCAATGACGTCAATGAACCTAGCCTAGCCCTAGCTGATTTGCTGGAGATGTCTGGCTTTGCACAACATGTCAGAGGATCAACCCATGAGCGTGGCAACACACTGGATCTTGTTATCACATCGGAGACGTCAGATATTATCGCCACTGAAGTTAAGCCGATGACTATGATCACCGACCACTATGCAATTGAATGTAAACTGCACCTGCCCAAACCAACGCGCCTGAAACGCCACGTCGAGTATCGAAAGTACGCAGCGATCGATAACAGTCGGTTTGCAGCTGATCTGGCGGCTTCTGATTTCCTTGCTCCTGATTTGGACCCGGTCGCCATTCTCGCACGGTATGACTCCTGTCTACGCACTGTCGTAGACGACCATGCCCCACTCGTCACCGATGACTCTATGGCATACCGGCGAGCTTGCCGAGGCGAAACGTGCATTACGCCGTGCTGAACGCCACTGGCGGCGATCTGGTCGACAGTCCATCGTCACATATACACGGATCTGAGCAACATTTATCGGAAGGCACTGAGGATGGCACGGTCGCAGTATTACCAGTCCTAGATCACAGCAGCTGACGGCAACATGCGACGGACACATAAGATTGCCAACACCCTGCTTGGCCGAAACGGTAACAAGTCGCTATCTGAAGGGTCTCATGCAACCGATTCTGAACTTGCGTCTAGCTTTCAAGGAAGCTTCACCGAGAAGATTGATGCGCTCCTGCGCAATCAGCCTCGGCAGCCAGTTGTCGACCTAGCAATAGATGTCATGTCTCCACTGATGTATTTTGAGGCTGCGTCGCCGACAGATGTCAATAAGATAGTGTTGGCATCCGCTGCCAAGTTATGCGAACTTGATCCACTCCCATCGTCGCTCCTCAAGAGGCATGTTGATGCTCTCTCTCCGGTGGTAACACGTATAATCAATGCATATATATCCTCTTCCGTTGTTCCACAGGCGATGAAGCACGCTGTTGTAATACCAGTACTGAAGAAACATAACGATGACGTCAATGTACTCTTTAACTATCGCCCCATATCGAACATATCGTTTGTAGCGAAGACAGCACAGTGTTTCATAGCACGACAACTACAGCACTTCCTCGAGGGAAACGGCGTATATCCAGTCTACCAGAGCGCATATCGCCCACGTCATAGCGCTGAGACAGCGGTTCTGCGCATCCACAACGATGTAGCGCAGTCGACTGATGCACGTCGAGGTGTACTTCTGGGTCCGTATGCATGTAGACCAGATAAAGTTAAACGCGGATAGCCGTTATCCGCGGTTAGCTATTCGCGTTTAACTTCTGTTCCCATTTCGTATGCACAAGTCATGGATAGGTCGCGGATAGCTATCCGGTCGTGTTTAAGTTTAGACTAGGAATTCCCGGCCACGCATGGGATTCTGGAACTGTCGATCTCACTTCCGCGAAACTGGAAAACAAGCAGACGACAAAAAGGCCGAGGAAACCAAATTTCACAGACGCCGAAATCATAGTACTTCTGGAAGAGATAGGAGTCGACCACTATATTATGTTTAGTTCACACAATCAATCAGTGACAAACAAAACAAAACATGAAGTTTGGAGAAAGATAACATCAAAAGTTAGTGCTTGCGGTGTAGCCGAGCTGTCGCCGAAAGAGGCAAAAGATAAGTGGCGGGCCCTCAAACACAAAGGTAGGTATGTCAACAACAAAATAGAATATGTTGTATCATCATTTAAATGGTGCCACATGATGGATAATTATATGTAGTTTACTACCCTTTTTGAATTTTTTTATATCTTCAATATTTGCGGCGCTATTCAACTTTTAATTCTTAAAGTGGTGGCATTTTTGTCTGTTGGTTTTCAGTCCATTTCTTGTGCACAGTCTGCACTTATTTGATTGAAAAATAGTAATAACATTGGAACCTTTTAACTTACGTATGTGAAATCAAAAATGGTGCAACTATGTCAATTTTTGGTGACCTTGACTTGACCTTCACAGTTGACCTACTTTCCACTTTTGACCTAGATTTGGTCCACAGCATGGGATTAATTCTTATTAATGGCATCATTTAGCTGAAAATTAATTAGGTAATGAGCACTGTTAACGTTTGAAGTATGAATATTGCCAATGTAATGAATTTAATACTATGCAACCTTTAAACGGCTATTAGAACTTGACCTATTTATTTGACCTATATTTCACATTTGACCTATATACCTGAATTTATGGCATAATTAATTCATAAATGCACCCACTGGTTTTTGAATTAAATGCACCCACAATTTTGAATTGTCGGGCTCGACGGCGTCGATGTTACCGTGTTTATAATAAATAAATACCTTACACACATCAAATGGAGCTGGCATTCGTACTTACATTATCTGACAAAGTAGTTGTAATGACATGTATGGGAGCGGCCATTATTTATCAACTGTGCTGGAGGATTCGGGGACATACATACTCTGATCTGAAATTCAGTTCACCCCACCTCCAATCATATTGTTGCGGGTCCCAAATTCGTGCAATTCTTTGGCAATAATTTCATAACTGTTTCATTAAACAAGAATTATTATTTGCAAACCTAAAGTTCAAAATAATTATTTATGTATAATTGACCCAAATCCATGTTATACATAACTGTTGTTTTTATACAGATTTGTGTATATAATATTATATTTTGCTGTACAAATACACGTTTAAAAGAATAATAATAATAAGTATATACACATAACATACTTGTATGATAACCACATTCTAAGTTGCTTTACATAGTTTGCTTCACATTTGCTTGTTGCATCTTTGAAATAGTACTTTGTTAAATTACTCTACATTAGTCACTGTCTTCACCACCATGCTGGGTTTGAGCTCATAAGGCAAACACGCAGTTTTGTTATGGTCTTCCGTCCTGATGCAATAACCATCTCAGTCAGCTGTGCTGCATTCCCCATAGCCACTGTATGGCTACATTTTTAGTACATCTTTTATTCGATTCTCAACAAGTCTGGCTTCATTGCTTCAGTATAATTGATATAATTTATTTGGAAAACATTGTTTTCCTGCAGGGTAAACTATTTTATTAAACAAATATCAATATGTATTGCTCGTTAGTTCATCCAACTACCGGGTAGTTAAATTTTGGTAGCCTTGTAAATGTGATCATATTAATTTTCTAAATATACACTTTAACAAAAATAGTGACGGAGTGACCACACCAATGACAGTATAACCCCACACCACCACAACCGCATATACGTTTAAGTTGTCAACTTATCGAGGATGTCAGCATATGTTGTGTATCGTCTACCTCTGTACTGTGTTGAAGTCTTATTCCTGCCCTTGGATTGCAAAATCATAGGCATTACAAATTTGTAATATCATGACATCCAAAAAGCCTTGGACATGGCTTCATTATTAGTATGCTATTCATATTAAAAACGATGAAACAATAGAAATAATATATGTTTTATACTACTTAGTACTCCTCCGTTATTCCCAATTGAAAAAACGGCACCACAAAATAATGATATATTAATAACAGTTTCAGGCAATAACAAAACTTGGTTGTGTTGACGGGTAAACTTTGTGACCTCGTAATTTTAGTAGTTATTTTTTAAGGTATACACATGTATGTTGTATTGATATGGCTTAATGTCTGGCATGGTATTTTATTAATCGTCCAGGTAACAAACACTGTTTTGGAGAAGCGTTTCGTATGAACTGCTCGGCAGTTGATCGTGAAATTGTATCGCAAAGAAGTAGCGGTAAGCGAATGGTCCCCGTCGTCGAATAGATGCCACCAAAACATAAACGTTGCAACATTGTGTCGTAGTGTCTGCCGCTAGATTTAACAACTGATCAGTAAATAGTGCAGTTTGAGGCATAACACGGAAGCTTTCGCTAATTTCGTGTTGCTCCACTTCTTGAAATGGATTGATTACATCTCGGAAGCGACTCGAACGCTGGTATCGAGCTGCGTTTCTTCTCAAAAACATCGAACTTTCTACGTGAGCTGCCATCTTTGTTTGTTTGAGTACGGCGTTGAGCAAGGTCAATAGCATACTTAGAATTTATACGTTTTATGCTCAGGTTGCTCCTTCCTGGATGATGTTGGGAAGATGTTGTTTATTGCCTCGGCCCACCCTAGTGAGACTATTGTGTGTGGCGATTTTAACACGCGATATGGCGACCCAACATGTACTGATGCAATGACCCAATGACGTCAATGAACCTAGCCTAGCCCTAGCTGATTTGCTGGAGATGTCTGGCTTTGCACAACATGTCAGAGGATCAACCCATGAGCGTGGCAACACACTGGATCTTGTTATCACATCGGAGACGTCAGATATTATCGCCACTGAAGTTAAGCCGATGACTATGATCACCGACCACTATGCAATTGAATGTAAACTGCACCTTCCCAAACCAACGCGCCTGAAACGCCACGTCGAGTATCGAAAGTACGCAGCGATCGATAACAGTCGGTTTGCAGCTGATCTGGCGGCTTCTGATTTCCTTGCTCCTGATTTGGACCCGGTCGCCATTCTCGCACGGTATGACTCCTGTCTACGCACTGTCGTAGACGACCATGCCCCACTCGTCACCGATGACTCTATGGCATACCGGCGAGCTTGCCGAGGCGAAACGTGCATTACGCCGTGCTGAACGCCACTGGCGGCGATCTGGTCGACAGTCCATCGTCACATATACACGGATCTGAGCAACATTTATCGGAAGGCACTGAGGATGGCACGGTCGCAGTATTACCAGTCCTAGATCACAGCAGCTGACGGCAACATGCGACGGACACATAAGATTGCCAACACCCTGCTTGGCCGAAACGGTAACAAGTCGCTATCTGAAGGGTCTCATGCAACCGATTCTGAACTTGCGTCTAGCTTTCAAGGAAGCTTCACCGAGAAGATTGATGCGCTCCTGCGCAATCAGCCTCGGCAGCCAGTTGTCGACCTAGCAATAGATGTCATGTCTCCACTGATGTATTTTGAGGCTGCGTCGCCGACAGATGTCAATAAGATAGTGTTGGCATCCGCTGCCAAGTTATGCGAACTTGATCCACTCCCATCGTCGCTCCTCAAGAGGCATGTTGATGCTCTCTCTCCGGTGGTAACACGTATAATCAATGCATATATATCCTCTTCCGTTGTTCCACAGGCGATGAAGCACGCTGTTGTAATACCAGTACTGAAGAAACATAACGATGACGTCAATGTACTCTTTAACTATCGCCCCATATCGAACATATCGTTTGTAGCGAAGACAGCACAGTGTTTCATAGCACGACAACTACAGCACTTCCTCGAGGGAAACGGCGTATATCCAGTCTACCAGAGCGCATATCGCCCACGTCATAGCGCTGAGACAGCGGTTCTGCGCATCCACAACGATGTAGCGCAGTCGACTGATGCACGTCGAGGTGTACTTATGGGTCCGTATGCATGTAGACCAGATAAAGTTAAACGCGGATAGCCGCTATCCGCGGTTAGCTATTCGCGTTTAACTTCTGTTCCCATTTCGTATGCACAAGTCATGGATAGGTCGCGGATAGCTATCCGGTCGTGTTTAAGTTTAGACTAGGAATTCCCGGCCACGCATGGGATTCTGGAACTGTCGATCTCACTTCCGCGAAACTGGAAAACAAGCAGACGACAAAAAGGCCGAGGAAACCAAATTTCACAGACGCCGAAATCATAGTACTTCTGGAAGAGATAGGAGTCGACCACTATATTATGTTTAGTTCACACAATCAATCAGTGACAAACAAAACAAAACATGAAGTTTGGAGAAAGATAACATCAAAAGTTAGTGCTTGCGGTGTAGCCGAGCTGTCGCCGAAAGAGGCAAAAGATAAGTGGCGGGCCCTCAAACACAAAGGTAGGTATGTCAACAACAAAATAGAATATGTTGTATCATCATTTAAATGGTGCCACATGATGGATAATTATATGTAGTTTACTACCCTTTTTGAATTTTTTTATATCTTCAATATTTGCGGCGCTATTCAACTTTTAATTCTTAAAGTGGTGGCATTTTTGTCTATTGGTTTTCAGTCCATTTCTTGTGCACAGTCTGCACTTATTTGATTGAAAAATAGTAATAACATTGGAACCTTTTAACTTACGTATGTGAAATCAAAAATGGTGCAACCCTTAAGGAAATGTCAATTTTTGGTGACCTTGACTTGACCTTCACAGTTGACCTAGATTCCATATTGACCTACATACTGGGATTAATTCCATATAAATGACATGATTTAGGTGAAAATTAATTAGGAAATTGGCAATTATCATTTGGGTACAAAATTGCTAATATAATGACTTTAATGCTATGTAAACTTGTAAATTGCTATTAGAACATGACCTATTTATTTGACCTATATTTCATATCTGACGTATATACTGAAATTAATAGAGTAATTAATTAATAATTGTGCATACTGAACGTTTGAGGGATTACAAATGTCAAAGACAATAATACATATAAACTTTAATGAACTGTGACCTTGTAAGTACCAATTTTTAATACAACCTACTAGTAGTACAAATTAATTTGGAAGTGGCGCAATCAACGTTTGAGGGATGGAAGTTGTTAATATATAATTTCATGCTACGTAACCTTGTACATGCCTCTTTTAACATGGCCTACTTATTTATCCAAGTGCTCACAGTTGACCTATCAACAGGGATTTGTAGAATAATATTTACCGGACCATTTTATACACTAGAGGACCTTTTATTGAACAGTGCATAGCAGTTTTACATTGGATATGTATCACTCCCCTAAATTTTGACTGAATTCAAAATGAGTTCACCATGGAAAGAAAAAGAACACATTTTATAGGTCAATCAAATAATGGTGTGGGAGGTTAAAGTGAACTTGGCTCCTATAACCGAGTGTGAAAAATCTTACAAAACATGATATAATTGGAAAAAACATCAAGGCAATTTATTATAATGTAAACAGTGCAGCACCATTCATAATATTTTACAAAGGTTAATGTCCAAAACACCAGGTTATTATATAAATGTTCATAATTTCACAATAGGTAACGTGCATAAGTCCGTGCAACATGCACTGAAGTTCATAACTTCACGATAAGTAATATGCATAAGTCCATGTAATATGCACTGAAGTTCGTAATTTGTGTGTGAAAGTCCACGAAAGTATGCACTGGGTTTGCTACGACACCAGCATCTTCTACCATGATCAGAGAACTCTGCCAGTTGCTGATGAGTTGCACAGCAATTGCATAGATAATTACATAGCTGTTTCATTAAACAATAATTATTATTTGCAAATCCGAAAATAATTATTTATATATAAAATTGACCCAAATCCATGTTATACATAACTGTTGTTTTTATACAGATATGTGTATATAATATTATGACATTTTGCACGTTTAAAAGGATAAAAATAAGTATATACACATAACATACTTGTATAATAACCACATTCTAAGTTGTTTTACATAGTTTGCTTCACATTTGCTTGTTGTATCTTTGAAATACTACTTTGTTAAATTGCACTACATTAGTCACTGTCTTCACCACCATGCTGGGTTTGAGCTCATAAGGCAAACACGCAGTTATGTTATGGTCTTCCGTTCTGATGCAATAACCATCTCAGTCAACTGTGCTACATTCCCCATAACCACTGTATGGCTACATTTTTAGTACATCTTATATTCGATTGTCAACAAGTATGGCTTCATTGCTTCACTATAATTGATATAGTTTGTATAATTTATTTGGGAAACATTGTTTTACTACAGGGTAAACCATTTGATTAGAAAAATACAAATATGTATTGCTCGTTAGTTCATCGAACTAGCTAAATTTTGGTAGTCTTGTAAATGTGATCATATTCATTTTCTAAATAATACTTCAACAAAAATAGTGCCCGAGTGACCACACCAATGACAGTGTAATCGCATATACATTGAAGTTGTTAACTTATCGAGGATGTCTGCATATGTTGTGTATCGTCTACCTCTGTGTTGAAGTCTTATTCCTGCCCTTGGATTGCAAAATCATAGGCATTACAAATTTGTAATATCATGACATCCAGAAAGCCTTGGACATGGCTATCAATTATATCAACGTTGCATGGGCTTCATTCTTAGTATGCTATTCATATTAAAAACGATGAAACATTATAAATAATATATGTTTTACACTACTTAGGACTCCTCCATTATTCCCAATTGAAAAAACGGCACCACAGAATAATGATATATTAATAACAGTTTCAGGCAATAACAACACTTGGTTGTGTTGACTGGTAAACTTTGTGACCTCGTAATTTTAGTAGTTATTTTATATGTTTTAAGGTATACACATGTATGTTGTATTGATATGGCTGAATGTCTGGCGTGGTATTTTATTAACCGTCCAGGTAAACAACACTGTTTTTGGAGAAGCGTTTCGTATGAACTGCTCGGCAGTTGATCGTGAAATTGTATCGCCAAGCAGTAGCGGTAAACGAATGGTCCCCGTCGCCGAAAAGGTGCCACCAAAACATAAACATGGCAACATTGTGTCGTAGTGTCTCCCGCTAGATTTGACAAATGTTCAGTAAATAGTGCAGTTTGAGGCATAACACGGAAGCTTTCGCTAATTTCGTGTTGCTCCACTTCTTAAAATGGATTGATTCCATCTCGGAAGCGACTCGAACGCTGGTATCGAGCTGCGTTTCTTTTCAAAAACATCGAACTTGGACAACGAATTCGACAAATTTTTACGTGAGCAGCCATCTTTGTTTGTTTGAGTACGGCGTTGAGCAAGGTCCATAGCATACTCATAATTTAGACGTTTCATGCTCAAGTCTGAGTACGATTACGTGCTCAGAAAGTGTTATAACCTCCGTGAGTATGAGCATGGTGTGAAAGTACGGCTTGATAACATCGGGCCCAGATCACCGAGTACGGCTTTATAACATCGGGCCCGAGGGCTAGGACTGGGTAAGACAGAAGACAAAGGTCATAGAAATAGACGTGATAAAACAAATCAGAAGGGCACATCAGCAGACTACGAGGTAACCGATGGACATCGCATATCACAACCGGGAGACCTAACGAAGGAAAATGGCGAGACGGTGGAGAAACGAACTAGACGAGTACTGGAGGAGAGGAGCACCATCTGGCAGAGGATAGCACAACACAGGCAGATTTTGGAAACGACATGCTGAGGCCTTCGCCCAAACAGGAAACACTATGGTTGCACAATAATGACTACGATGTAGTAATTATATATATTTTTTAATTGTTTTGCTATTTAAAATGTTACATTCGGCAAGAACCGATGCTTTTGTAAATCCGGGACTAATAGTTTTGCAAGATTAACTGGTTTATTATCCAATTGCTTTGTATTGTGTAGTGTATATCTCTCGGTAACATCATCAATACTATTATAACCGTTTTGGTAGCGTTGATTCACTAACAGATATGAAGAAATATTGCGTCTTTATAAACAAACCGTTTCAAATACATCAGACTAGACTTAATCTGTTGACACTGGTGAAATTAATCGATTCTGATTCTTAGTTACGGGGTTCTGTTTAATGTATTCAATTGTAATTTAAATTAATATGTATACATTATAATAGTTTAAATACATGTGGTGGTCCGCGCTATGTTTTGAAACACGGCATTAGCAAAAAACACAAATTGATGGACTTTTGAACAAAAATTATTTGAAAACACTGCATTTAAAGCACCTCTTCATTCCAGTATAATTCTATCAAGACGTCTCTCTGATGTCGAGTAGAATCAAAAATAGATAAGCGAGCAAAAAATGAACAACTGAAAAAACGTCCCAAAAATTCTTTTTTGAACGATTGCTTGTACTATTACGGTTCATCTGATCCAAACAATCTTGATATCGTTTGAAAGCTTACGATTTCTGCTATTGGTTAGGCTGTTATTGCATAAAAAGACTCGAAACACAATTTTGTATTTGCTTAGCCTAATCGTACGAGCCGGAATGATTGCATTGGGGTTCGCGTTTGCCGTTCTTGTGTAATAAATTCTACATTCCTGCGATTATCAATTGCGATAAAGGTTAAATAGTTCCGTTAACACATTTATACATGTTTCGTACATGCATTTTACTGTTAATAACACACAGAAAATCACCACACATGAGAAAACAATTACCCACTGGAGACAATCGTAAAACCGCTAACTGCGCGCTTAGCTAATGGTGTTTTCTTAAACGTTGACGGAAGATCTGCGGTTTACTTCAAATTTGAGGTCGCGTTTAGATTTGGCGTACGGTCGTGGCGCTTAATTGCGTTAGGTAATGGTCTCCATTGCACTGAGTACCTGCCGCCAACATCGTTCGGAATCATACAGAACACCGAAAACGGCACGATTGTAGGTCCGTTTATAGGTGTTCTATGAACGGTTAATATAAATTATGCTAGAATAACAAAAACTGCATCCTTTCAAATGAAACAAAAATCGTCGGGACAGGACGAGCAGAGTTAGGATGCTAGTAACCGTAAAATGTCATGTGTTGGACGTGTTCCGAGTTATTCATTGTTCGCTCGCTTATCTATTCTTGGTAGAATGCAATAGCGTTTACTAACCTCAAGACAGTCGAACTTTGGAATATTCACTTCGTGACGACGTGTGCTTACCTAACGTTTTCGCCACATATATTTACCGGCACACAATTTCAGAGTCGTAATAGTATGTGCTTGCAGAGATTGATGGAGACGACTCGTGCTTGTTTATTTGCCAATGCAAAGTTATATACATGACGTTAACATGTTATTGTGCACGGTGACGAGCAAGAAATCGCGAATCGTTGGTACATCACAAGGTAATAAGCCTAAATTATGTTATAGCACTTAGCTGCACGTGAACATTTTTCATACATATTTTAATTCATTGAAGGCTTTCACAAATATTGCGATTGCTTTCATCATCATTAAATTTGCATTCTGAGTTAAACTACCATTTCAACTGTTTTCCAAGGAAGGTGTATGCACGATATGAACACTATTTACTTGATTGTACACATGCTTCTTTGGTAATTACTCAACATGCCTTTTGATCATGATCAATATTAGATTTGCTCTTTGCTATCACACCGATTCGTTTAACGACAATCGGTTTGCGTCATTTCGATAGATATGACTACTTGTGAAACATCACCAAAGATATGTAGAAGAGAATACCACTTTATTTCAATCACCAAACATCAGTGACACAGGCGACAATTAATGATACATAACACAATAAGAATCTCCGTTAGGTTCTGCTTTAGTTTTGCGATCGTTATTGCAGTGCAAGTCATCAACATCGTCCGTGTGTACGTTTAGTCGCAGCACTTGCAATAACCGGAGGAATTCATGCAGTAGCACATGGCGCAGTGCACGCAGTGCTTATTGCATGAGTCGTACTTGCACTTGACAGCACACTGCACACCTGCAATAACGAGAGGCATAACAATATTTCATAAGATTGTCGTTCAGTGCCACAAACTCCAGACGGCATGGGGACAAGGAAGCTTTTGGCTTATCGAAAGTCCAACAATTTCCCATCTACGTATCATCTACGTATAACCCGTCCTCCCCAGATAGCTGTCGATTTAACTGTTTGAACATATTCAAACTGCTAGCATTACTCTGTCTCTGCCTCTCTCTTTGTCTCTCTCTCTCTCTCTATCTCTCGCTGTGTTTCTCTCTCTGGCTCTCAGGCCAACTATGAAATAACAAATTAAATAAGGATACACTGTTATCAGATAATACTATACTATAACCATTCAACATTAAACTTATATTGAAACATGTCACACACAAAATAAACCGACATTAAACTTTTTTCGTAGTTTAGTGCCTTTTAATCACTTGGTGGCATCTATCACGGCTATCAACAAGTGGGTATTCAAAACACGACTCTGAGCTTGACTATCGTTCTGGCGAAGTCACGCAGCCAGGCTAGAGTCTAGAGTCGAGACTAGCCCCACCCCGCAGTAACTTGGCCCGCAACCCGCCGCGCCCCTATTAGTCAAAAGTCAGCCCGCACCGGCTCCGTAGCTCACAACAGATGACATGGAATAATTTTAAAATATATCATCTTTATTAGTCATGAATTAAAAGGGCAAAATAGCATAAAACCAACATGCCTGCTGACGAGACTAGTGTGCCCTATTAACTAGCACAACAAACTTTGGAGTAACTGGTGACCGTTAATGAGTTACAAAAGTCAGCCCGCAGGCTGCGGGCCAAAACCCGCCCCGCGCATAGCTTAAATATATACGTGCGGATCCAGTAGTTCGTACCCAATGCATTAAATTAGCAGGCGTTAGTGCCCAATTTATGGCAATTACAAAATATCCCATATTTTCCTTTCAAGGTACAATTTCCAGATTATTACATTACACATAGGTTAAATATATAAATTAGTATTGATCAGTTAAATTAGATTTATGTGTGTGCATAAATAAAACATATGAATATTTGGTGGGTACGAACGACTACTGTTCAAAAAACTTTGCGTAACTCCAGTCGTTGGTGGACAGGGCGCACTAAATGATTATAACGACTGTGTTTTAAAGAGAGCATAACATGTTTGCTTTTTCCTGGTTTCCGTATTCCCGAACGTCTTACGAATTTCTTACTGCCATTGTCAATTGTTCAATGGCGATTTTTCGTAAGTGCTATTCTAGAATAATTTATTATAACAATTTCCTCAAATATGGGATTACAGTATAACTTTTTATGGAAACTTATTGCACGCTAACGCAAAAATTCGAGTACGTTTTTTAAGTGTTACGGTAGTGCAGTCAGATGGAGATTTCGCCACAACGTTGTTTTACTCCGACGATAAAAGGCACGTGATTTATTGGACGACACAAGTAAACAGTTTGTCAATTTTTATTGTACTATACATGTAATTGTATGAATGTTGTCTTTGAGAACGCCACCACGCGAAGCACTTCCCAACTCAAACATCACAATAAAAGTCAACAAGCGAGACCAGCCAATAAGCGGGACCGTTTACAAATTGACACTACCCGTTTACAAAACGAACTTGTGCGTGCGTGCGATCATAATTATGGATTTGAAAATATATTTAATATGTTTCTAATTTCTACCTAGTCAGAAAGTGATAAGTTTTAGCGATGTGACTATTGTGAGCTGATATGAACATACTGACCATGTTTAATACATCCTATTTTTTAAGAGCAAACAATCACATTTCTTTTCTAGACAAGATGATTGACATACATGCAGAATTATCTTGTAGCACTGTAGTTGTATAATTTGAAACAATTAAATCATGTTAAAGAAGACGTTAATGACATGTTTTGCAGAGCGAAAAGGCGACCAGGATAAGCCTGATGTCACGGATTAGCGAGGTCTCCGTACATTAGATGACTCAGTCTAGTAGGGTTCTTATATATCAAGGTCAACGCATATGAGAAAGAATGGTTATTGTGAACAAGCAACAAAGAACGAGGAAAATTGAATAAACTTTATTCCGAGATGCCTTCCTTTTGGTATATATCTCGATTAACAAAAATAAACAGAATAAAGAAATCCTGTAACCAGATCTTAATAGAACATAATAAACAATAACATTGAATCTTTCAATTATCAAATTCCAGTTCCTTTCTAAGGTGGATTATACCACTACACGACCAAACACTAGGCGCCAAGTGTTATATAAGAATAACTCACATAATATAAATACACAGTATATAGCTAGTAATATGTTACAACACACACACACACACACACACACACACACACTTCAAGGGTAATAATACCTCACTTCAAAACCTACCAATCATAATACAGCAAATAATAGATAAGTTCAATCACAAAACAGACATTTACACTGGGCTAGTCCCATCTCGAATATATACGAACGTTTGTTGAAGTCAACACGCCGAGCTCAGAATACAATTAGAACGGTGTATCTCGGCCGCACGAGTGATGATGCCGGGCAATTGACGATTGCCGTCGTACGCCGCGAATTCTCGAGTCGCGTCCGTTCAATGATCGCACGGTCGCAAACGATTGCGAAGTCAGTTGAATACGTTCAACTGAAAGACGAAGCCGGGCAGTAGACGCTTACCGCCGGCCGCTACGAATTCGATCGAGAGGTCTTGCCCTGTTACAAACAATCGAGAAGTCGGATGAACAGGTTCGCGCGAATGACGACGCCTGGCAGATTACGTTTACCGCCGGCTACGAGTCGCATTCGGTCAAGCTTTCTGACGATGTCGCTGTGAGACCGCTGTTCGAGGATGGCCCGAGCTGAGTGAGCGCGTCGCGATTATCGCTCATCGACGCAAATACGTTGGGGCAGACCGGAACGTTGTCTCAATATACCGCTGACGTGGCGGCATGGCTTCTTCGAAGCTCGAATAATGTCACGCTGGACACTGAATATTATACACACACACAAAAGCTTGGGAACGTAACCCACGTTAACGATTCTCTCCACGCTTCATGACTTGACTTGCCATTCTCGTGGCAGCAGGGCAACTTGTCTCATTCAATCTGTCCCAGTCCTTTGCCAGCGCCCAGATGGCGAAATGCGTACAACATACGTTTATATAAGCGGACCTAATTACACATCATATGACAGGTTTCCATCATTTCTATTGGCTAGTACAATATACAAGTCAAGCTACGCCTTGTGGAACACCCTCTAATATACGGTAAAACCACCTGATGGCCTAGAAACGCTAGCAACAGAATACCACGCCCCACTGAGCGCATCTGCAACCGAGTAAGCTGTAATTACGCAACTAAGGCGGTTGGTTAACAATATGTCTATCTACTGGCTTGACCTTCCTCATTTATAAAATTAAACCTTAGGAAAGTAGATTTAAACATCCAGAAATGCTACACCTGGTTAACCCTCACCTTACGCCACGAATACCTTACACTTAGCCAAGCGGGCACGAAACGTAAGAGCTCAATGAACGGCACGATACGTTAGCATGCGACGAAAGCCTCATGGTAGAAGCCAAGCCTAGACTTTTATCCGAGAGCGCAATTATACAACTGAATAGGGTCAGGCCCTATATGCTATGAGCCTGTCTAAATTACGTTACAGTAATACATGCATAATTACAATGAAGGATATTATCTATTCAGTGATACAGTCTGTATCTAACGTACTGAATACAAAACACACATAGGATGATGTTATAGTAGAACATAACCAGATGGCATATAAACAGAATATTATTAATGTCCATGTCAAACTTCAATGTTTACTGTTCATGTGACCACGACGCCGCCTGGCGATCGATCACTAAACATTACAGTCAGTGTCTGTTTTTTTTCCGGAGCGGTTAATCGACCGCCACTCTCCGAGAGGGACGGATATATCGTTGCGTATCCCAAATTCGTGAGTCATCCAATATGAATAACACCTGGAAAGGTTTTACGGAATTGCGCGACGCACGAATTTAGGGTAATAATTTACGATAACAAATGCTGCTCTTGGTCTTGTTGCTCCATGGATGGGTGAAAGCCGACTAATGCAGTATTATTTGAAGAAAATAAAACAGTTGTTGCAACTACTGATACGGTTAATGCATTGTGAAGCACCAAGTGACAAACAGCTGACATGAAGATGGGCAACATTTCAAACAATTAAAATGTGTTTGGAAATGTGGTAAAGGAATTAAAATGAGTACGTTGCACAATCTATTTATTTATATATATACACAATCCAACTTTTATTAGCAAACACAGACATAGTATATGAACAACCATTTCTTCATGACGTTCTGCAGGCGAGTTGTTTTCTGTACCTTTGTTTGTGCTCTCAGTATACCATGACGTTGATCTTTCAATCTCATTTTATGCTTGTACCTACGTGGGAAAGACTCACTCCTTTATTTATCTGCATAATGTCCTCCAATGTAGTCCAAGTCACTCTTCGGTTCACAGGCCCGGAAATAATTTTTAAAAAATGAGACTCGCTCATTGCATAAAAGTATCTTATGAAAAAGCAAACTGATTATATAATTACTACATAATTATTTTAAAATCAGTGGCCAGGGTTTAGCTGCATATTGATTCTGAAGATACTATTTTGAAACCTCTTGATTTCACTTTATGAGTGAAGTTATGGAGGATCTTTTGAAGAATGAAATAAACAGAAATCAAATTGACAAAAGTGACTTACCTCTTACCACGCAAATCGACGATATTACGTACCACGTGACTGTCCACACGATGTAAATATGTTGATTTTTCAGGATTATAAACTACACGTAAAACATACAGCATTGATTTTTTGCACATCACGAATAAACCATGTGACAATCATATGCAGAAAGCTACAGCAAAACAATGCCTTTTGTTTGGTTTAAAAACACGTATACTTGATTGGGTACGAACAACTACAATTTTACACACACAAATATATACCGAGATATATATCGTTGGAAAGGAACACTTTATAGCGTTTGTTATTAAAAATTCAAACAACCCTAACCAAAACCACGTTGTATACATACTACATTATGATTAAACTTGGTAGTGAAAACGACTAGTTGTCATTTACACTTAGCTAAACATAATAAATATTACTTTGGACTTTAGTGCCCTGTCAAAACTGGGCATTAATTTTAACGACTGCTGGGCACGAACGACTGCGTTTTACGCATTATTTGGGAACCAACGACTGGATCTATATTATTATTATATATATTTATACATATAATTATATATTGCTAACTGAATCCGGTCAGAAAGAAGCTTATTTCAGTATTTCATCGGCAATCTTAACATTCTGTAACATGTTTTAAGTGAAATATTGTGTATTATGATCTTTGTGAAACGAATATCGATAATTTCATAAACACACACCTTTGCTATCTCTGACTTTGCGGAGAGCGTACGCCTCATTAGGCATGAAGAGAGCGAAAATGCAAAATGCAGCGAAGAAGACGGCGACCTTCATTCTGACGAGTTCTTGTGCAATCTGTTGATGAATAATAATATGTTGTTAATATAACTATACAGCATTTAAAGTCGTACATAGTAACAGTATATTAAACCTAAATATATTAAATGTTGTCGGTTAATGGCTGTTGTTTAGATCATACATACCATATACGCCATTTTGGCAGGTCGCTAGCTGAATAATAAACGTATGGCACACGGATATAAGTCTTTTGTGCCGTTTTATCTTAAAATTGCATGTGAGAGAAATAAGGGGAGAGAGATTGAGAGACGGAGAGTTACAGAGGGGAAGAGGGTAAGGTAGAGATTGAGGGAGAGGGTGCGAGTATCTGAGCCTTCATTCCCGTGCGAGAGTTGAGGAAAGTGATACATGGTGTAAACGGCATGTTGAATTACTGGAAATTTGTATTTAAAGATTGACGATCTCAGCATGCAACATTAATCGCCCAGATCATAGATAAGCCGCTTCCATGTTGATTGATTGTTCATTAGGGAATAAAGATTGTTTACATATCAGTTTGGAATAATTGTATTTATCTTTATTTCCCTGTGGTTTTCCTGCCATGAGTCAGTGTTCAGAATATAGATATTGACACCGGTAATTCCGTGTGACAATAGCAGTTACCAGCAGCCGGATCGAGACATCTCAATCGAATCCTGTTGATGAGTTTATGTACATCCCCATAGCTATATACATAGCAACTTGTATGTAAAGGTTACATCAACAGTAATTCTAGTCAATTGTGTTTATATAATATATGAAATTAGATTAGAAATTAGTAGTAGGGAATGCATATCATAAGTTCTTAGTTTTCAAGATTGTATAGAGTTAGGTAGGCACAGCACCTTGATGCTGTATATAGATTCAATTTGATGTGTTATGTATGAGTTCACCTTGTATATATATGTTTGTTGTTGAATAAAATCCAATTCCAATAACTGTCTTTCTTTGTGAACCTGTTGTTCCCGTCGACATTTATATAGGCGTATTTGTCAAGTATTCTGAGGTACTTGTGCTTGCGTGTTTGTATGTGTTATATAGCAATTGATGCAATACACTGAGATGGTTATAAATCTAATGTACGCGACTCGTCGTTGACGGACTGTTGTGTAACATGCAGTTGTTTGTGAATCTCTACAACCATCTTGGACGTGTTTTTCGTGGCGTCATAATATCGTCGTATAAATTGAATATATTTAATTTTACGCGATTCGTCGACGACGATTTTGCATCGTTGTCTAGTGTGCGCCACTGTACGTCGAACGCCGACCCGCGTGCAATATATGCCGCAACGTGAACCCATTTTTCCTTTAGTCCCTTTCAGACCTCTCGGGGACTAAGAAAAAAACAGTACGCGATATATTGCACCTCCAAGAAACAGTTTAACTCAAAATTTTCGCCAGTTTAACTCTTGTTTTTGTTGGACTATTCTGTTTCGTTCGGGAGGAGTAATTTGGAACAATCCCAGGGATCGGTTGCGTCATCTGGTGTAAACATGGCTGTCCCCATGGCGAAAGGAATATTGTTGTCTCGTCCTAAAGAAACCTAGTTTCGTGGGTTTTCTATGTTTCGCACACGGCGTAAATTGCACCACCCAGCCAATTACACCTCATACAAAACATGTGGTAGATATCGTGAATGTCAATATAAGTCCATGCAGATACACTGTATAAATGTTCATATTAAGTCCATGAATGTGCACTGGAACACTGCTTGAAAAACTCTGCATTGATAGTCATAGAGTAGCACATCTTGTAATCCAGGCAGCACAGCAACATATATCAAGTGCTGCAGGTGCAACAAAAGTTGTAAGTCCTAAGTAGTTCAGCAATGTTTGTAGTCGTGTTGGCATAGAAACCCATATAATTCTGAGAATGTAATTACGTGTAGCTAAAAAAGAGTCTTGCAGGAAAAGACCATTTGTCAATATTCGCAATGTACTGATGATTGTGAAATCTTGCATGATCTGTAACATGTGAAATTCTGCGGCACTAGCAACTTTTAGGTACAGCAACATGCCATTCCAAGGCAATGCAACACAGTTTGTAGTCCTGCCGATACAGCAACATCTGCAATTCTGAGGCAATGTCATAATGTTCATGTAGCAAGCAAGCAGAGTTGCATTATTTATGTATGTCATTTTCAGTTGAACAACCGATGTGAAGTAACCAGTCAGCTTTCTTGAGGAGCCACGTCAGAACAATGACCGCAGAGAGAGGATCCACTCAAACCAATTTCACACAGCATTCGTTTGATGTTTTGGTAGCATTGATTGTCACATTGATTATGAATTAACAACTTGTGATGAGTTGTCATGTTCACAACGTTGGTCAGCAGTCCCTTTCAGTGTAATTGCAAGAGAATCAACCGTTTTGTAGTCATGCTGACACAAGCCATTTGAGCAAACATCATAAATGCCAGCTGCCGAGGAAGAATTGACCAATGCGAGTGTCGAATTCCAGTCAATGGTGCAGACCCACGTATTGAATTAGACACAGTCTCATGAGTCGATTAATATTTTAAAGTAGATTCATGAAAATTGTAATTTAGAAGTGAACTTTTAAGATTCAGAATTCATAAAAGTTGTTTTTTATTTTTATAAATCCATTTCCAGGTCAATTTTGAAAAGTTACTTTTAAAATAATGGCAATTTTGAACAGTCAGATACGGGTGACAATTTCATCTGCTAAAGAAGATGAAGACTAACGATGGATGGTATAGTACAGAGAATTTAAGTTGTGCATGCATTAGTATCAAATGAGTTCATCGTCAATATAGGAACAAATGATCTAGGCAAAATTATTCCTTTATTTGACGAACGTATCGTTTGTTATTTAGCGATAATGCGCGCCAAAAATGTTATGCCGACGGCGCTCCGCGACGGTACGGTCAATGTAGGAACAAATGATCTAGGCATAATTAATGTAGTATTACCATTGCGGCCGCCAGCTACCGGTCACGCAGCCCTTACATCATTTAGTCCGCGTTAAATAAGACATATTTAATATCACTGGAATGACAAGATAATGTTCTTTACAATGGTATAAAGTGTTTTTTTAATATTCCTTTATTTGACGAACTGATCGTTTGTTATTTAGCGATAATGCGCGCCAAAAATGTTATGCCGATGGCGCTCCGCGACGGTTTTCGCAAAAACAGGTCGCAGCAAATTAAAAACCCGCACTTGTAAACCTATTTGGATCGTCATGAGATCTGTTCGACCAATTAGAAGACGTGTTCATGTTCACTGCAGACATTGCTCGAAGTTTCTGCGGTAAATTTGACGAAAATGTTGATAATGTTATCGCCTAAAATTAACCTTCGTGTACATATATATATATATATAAATATATATATATATACGCATCTGTGTCAGTTTCACACTGTTCAGATTATATATGTTATGTGACAATTGAAAAAGGTCTACAAGTGCAGAAATCGCATTCTGTGCGACCTAGGTACACGGTTTTCGAGAACGCCACTGCAGACGGTGACGCTGTGCTAAAAATAGACTAGCTTCTTGGTAACATCCGCATGTCGCTGGATATACCCCAGGCGGACAACTGCGTTGCGCTGGTTGTCCGCTAGGCGGATTTGACGCCTAGCTGTCATGCAGGCAAACCATATACACAGTACACTGGCTACACTTAGAGGTCGTCCAAAATGCTCGACATTTCCAGAAGCGTACAAACCGTACGCTAGGGGGGTCGGAGGCTTCCGTACGTTTTTGTTTTTCCAAAAATCAACTTTTATTTTTATTCCACAAAATAAATAGCAATTTTTTGTTTTTAAATTCGCCAAACGAAGCATTAAACAGAATTATGTTGCAGCGCGTAAGCACTCGTGATGTACTCGGTCTGTCTGTGCGTTCTGTGTGCACGTACCAACCGTAGTGCACAAGTCACCAACTTGCCTAACATAATTTCAATTATTCAAATTATGATAAGTAATTGATAGCAATTGAACAGTTGCATTGGGAACCTTTATTCAATATGGCTGCCATTTTGTAATAATTATGCTAATGATGGATCAGTTTTACAAATGTTTTGGCATTGAAATTAGCTATAATGAAACAAGATATGATATACTTTCTAAAACCCTGTAAATATACACTAAACAATTAATGATATGACGTGAATTGCATCTTGTTAGTCTAGGATCCAATATGTCCGCCATATTATGCTAATTAGCCCATGAAATATGCAAATTAGGTCGACGACAATCGTAAAATAGGAGTACATCCTGGAAATACTGAGATCCTATTATTTCTGTTATTATTCATGCTCACCGTTCAAACGAAAACACATGGGGTAGTAACCTTTCTAACTTAATAACTTTGTCAGTAGTTGCCCAATTTTCATTAAATCAAAAACATTTATTTAAGAAGAAGCTCTTTATATTTTCCATGTGGTACTGCTAATTAATGTAACTGAAGTTGTGATATGCCAAAATTGTACTGCATTTGGAAAATAACATCAATAATAAAAAATGGCTGTTTTTGATCAGTGGTTTTAGAAGAGAAAATGATGGGATTATAAATGTTGAAGATATATTTGTATAACATTTATAAAAAGTAAACAAGTTTGTGAGAGACGGGGCACAAGGTGTAGCTAAATGTCTAATAAGTTGATTGAATTTATGTTGAACTTATTTGTATGTGAATTTGTAAGAAGAGTGTTATGATATGCAATGCAGATTAATAAAAAAATATAATTGCTTTAATTAAATCACAATTTTCGTAATATGCTTTACTGCCATTACCTGAAACTAAACAAATATTGAACAACAATTAATGCAAAGGATATTCAATTACAACATTTTTGGTACAAAATGTAAAGGAATTGCAACAATTTCAATTGTATTCTAGCAACAATTTCACAAATTAATGTCCATCACCTTACAACAATGCCTTGAGCAATGAAATATATACATCATACATAACTTTGTTGACAATTTTTTTAATTATTTCAACAATTGCAGACGATTTATTTACGATATATTCTTGGAAGGAACAATTACTTGATTAAAAAAGAACTAAGTATAAACAACAACTTAACTACATTTCACTTACAAGCTATAAATTACATTATTTTATTTTGACAAAACAAATTATTTGACGATCTTTTACTTTCTGACCTAACCATGAAAAAGACCACCTACAGCCGCCAATCTTCTCCTCGCATATCTTACATACATATGCACACATTACGACGAGTCTACGTTACAAAAAAAAATTATCTTGCATTCCCATAACAATCAAAATTCAGAAGAAACTCAAGTAAAACTCGACGTCACCGGCGGCGATTACCCGTAGCTCCGCCGTTGCCATAACATTTATTTTATGCCGAGGCGTCGCTACATGAATGTCATAAACGAGCTTCACAGAAATTTCGTACTTTGTCATTGGCGCTATCGTTACTGTGTGAGAAGCGTCCCTGTATACAGTTTAAGGCCAGACTCGACTAGCACTGGAATAGCCTGGGATATGGGCACCAACAAAGGCCAATGGCTTAAATCAGCCCATTAACCATGTAAGTGTATACAGCTTTACATGTGACGTGTGCGCGTGTTCGCGACGCCTCGACGCAATATCGATTTTACGGTAACCGCGTAGTCTCTGCCGGTAATGTCGAGTTTTGAGTTTGTTTTGTGAATCGTGATCGTTATTGGAATAAGAGAATTGTTTTTGTAACGTAGTGCATGTGTATGTTTGTAATATATGTGAGAAGTTGTTGGCTGTAGTTTAAGTGGTCGTTTTCAATTTCATCATGGTTAGGTCAGAAAGAAAAGATCGCCAATTATTTAAACAATAACTTATCTTAGTCTACTTAGACTTAGACTAACCTGTTGATCTTCCAACACTGAATCACTTACTAGAGTCTAGAAGTTGTGCAGTATGAAAAAGAAATACACAAAAACATTAAATTTATTATAATAAAAATGATGTTGGTTAAACAAATCATGATGTGCTTATAAGTATATAAATAAGTACAAAGTAAAAGCAATTACTTTTAAAGTTTGAGTTGTTTTCGATTTTAACGAGTCTATGGAAAACGATTATCAAGGGCAACGCCAACGTCACTGACAGTAACATGGGTCACTGCAAACAGACACGGTTTTTTGTATATATTCTTTGAAATACTTAATTATGGCATGCTAATAAAAAACTAAAAATGGCTAAACATTAATTATATATATATATATATATACTGGCACAAGTGAACAATAACATCAACAATATACGATGATTGTGATGGAAGTGGAATTAATTAATGCTGGAAAGTCCATACTGATGCCGTCACTGATGGCTGTGATGCCGGCGGGCGACCGTTGGCTGTTGAATTTTGAAAATGTATGCCCACAACGCCAAAGTTGCCCATCTCACTGTGTCGCTCGCCAAGCACACACCATTATGCTACATATACCATTTTAAAGCTAATATTCCATACTAGACTGCCTTCTCAATTTCATACACAGCCTCATACATTTTATGTAATTGTTTAACAAGTGTAGAACACATTAAACTTCACGTACCTCCACACAGAAACGATCGCGTTCGAAATGAACGAGATGTGGCTCTATTATGTAACAGAGTTATCCATTGGTCGATTCCCCTGCGCGCGCATACTGGCGGCAGAAACAAACAGAAACAAGGCAGTAGCGTGCAAAGACCGTATATCAATACAAGACGGTGCAGCGCGCGCTATCTACATTGTTCGAAGAAAGTACGTAAGCAGTTCGTCCGCCATTCTGGAGTTGCGCCAAGCCAGACCATACGCGTGCAGAAAATGCAGTTCTTTGCATTACCATTGCTCAACATTTTCAACGATAACCTCAATATTTGAATTATATAATAAGTGGTACAGCCTCATGATTATTCTGATGAAACTCTACGAAGTTCAGATGGCTTAATAAATAATTGCAACGTTTCTACGTGTTTTGTTTTCAAATTTCATTATTTGAATTGTGATAGGTAAAAAACTTAATCGATTACATTAATGTATTTCATTTTATATGACACACCACAGCTTGGTGATTATTCTGATGAAATAAGGTGACTGAATAGATACGCTAACATCGCGCGCTGCCAGTCCCGCAGGCGCATGCGCTTGCCTCCCGAATGGCGGACAAAAACCTTCAGTGTAGTCTGCCATTTTCTAGCTCAGTGACGCCTCCAGTCCAAATAGAGGCTCCTTCGTGGCGTGTGCGTTCGAGTCGTTATGCCATCTTTGTGCTGTGCTGTCGGGTATGAGAATCGCTCAAACATACATCCACACTTAGAATTTTACAGAATACCCAAAGCCACACACCCTTTTCACTTCGATGGAATTAGTACAGGTAACGTTAGTCGTTACTTACAACAATTTTGAGGACCACAGTGATTGGAATTCGGAAATTTAATTTTTTTGTCACTTTGTGTGCTTTCAATCATAATAACAGTCATAAAAATATAGCGCCCGAACCTATTTAAAATAAAATCCTCTAGGACGTTTTACATAAAACTGCGTAAATTAAAACAATTAAGTATAATATCATTAAAACGTGGAAACACTGTAAAATGACTGATTTAAACATCATCGGCATAGACATAGATAAAATGTATACATTAAAATTTAAATTATCATTATAGTGCAAAATTATGTAAACACATGAATAAATTAAAATATTACAAACATAGGCCTAGAACGCTTTAACCCCTGGGTCGTGACCAAAAATTGGGTCGCCAAGCCATTTTGTGTGGGTCGCCAAGAGTCCCTAGTAACTACCCAACTTTCCTTTAGCTTGCCGATGCATGCAAGACGAACTAAATATTCCAAACAATGTAAGAATTTGCCGTTGTAGTATATGATATACCTATAATGCCACACAGCATTTCAAGTTAACCCGTTATTTGGTGTAATATGTTCGTCCCGGATGCATCTGGCATAGGCAAGTGATGCATTGGATGTTGTGAGAATGCATCACGCACAGACCAGGACACAATCGGCGCTGTTTTCAATCGATGCATATCGCAGCTACCAAAGTACGCTTTCACAAACAAATGCAGAATTGATCAACATGTCCAGCGGCATCATATTGTCTATCAAATTGTCTGCCTCCTTATTATCATCAGTACAAGACAGTATAAGGTAAATCATCGTTAGACTAATACACCTTGTCGAAATCGCACGATCTTCCCCACTTCGTCCGCCATTTTTGCTTTCTGTTTGAAAGTAATGTCTTATGCGCTAACATGGTGACTCCTCTGTCTTATGAATGGAATGCGATGGTCGGAGCATAAACGACATTTTCGGATTTTTGAGAAAAAAACTAGTTTCGAGTTGTTGACATTTCCGTATAGAAATATTATTCAACTTGTCGTTCATGTACATTGCATTGTCGAAATAAACGTGTTTCTAACACAAAACATGCCTTTTGTGTTATGCCTATCATTGCAGAGTCTTTGTTTTTGTCAAATGAAGCGTGAATAAACGAATATTATGTGATTTTCCGGGACTGATTGCCGGCCGAAACAAAGTGCAATACCAACATGGCGGATACCACGGGAAAGCCCCTTTTTCGGTTTGCATCACGGTAGAATCAGATTTAAATTAGGCCCAAACGTATCCGACTAAGAACGAAACTCCCTTACGCCATCTCAGCGACGAAGGAATGGGAAATCCCACGACGATTGGCCAGACGGCATCACATGATGTCGGGTTCCCTCAAATCAACGGCTCTGATTGGTTGTAATGCTATGTTCCACTCAATGACGTCAGCTTGAGATACCAGCTACGTTAGATTCCATCGCAATTTTATAACTTCCACGTTTCGTTCATTTCCGTAGCTTTCTAAAACAATATTATGCCATTTGTTCGGAAGCGAGTTGGCGGTTACGGTGTAGGGAAGCGACGGAAGCTTGCACAGTTTCAGAAAGCGCACGATTAAAAGAAAGCGCATGTTGAATGTGTTGATGAACCTGGTGTCAGCGAACCACGAGCGGAGTAAGTTCAATGTCTGGTGTTTTGCTTGTTCCACGCTCTGTCATATACACTGACAATGCATATTATTCGCATATTCATATGTGTATATGTATATTTTCACCTATCATAGTTAACCTTTGTGGGTGTAGAAATGATTGAAAGTTGACCTAGTTTATGAATTATGTTGTTCATTGGTCCAGGGTCGATAGGCATGGGCTGTCAAACCCGTCAAGGCACACCAGGATAGAGGTTACGAATAGGAGTCTTAAATATAATATCGTCTCGGATGATGTTGATGAATGGCATTAGTATTCTAAATGTTCAGTGATTGTGTGGTTCATATTAGAAATATGATTGGCATTTATATATATTTATACTATATTATGCATTGTAGGGCAAGAAAGTACATCATATTAAGAACCTACATCAGATGCCATGTAATGAATGGAGGGTGGTTTTGCTTGCATTTTGAAAATGTCATGATACGTTGTTACAGTGCTGGTATTGTATTTGCAGGCACCGAGTCAGCCAGCAACTTTGCAGACTAATCCTTCAACTTCTCGAAGGATATTAGCTATGGAGCGGAAGTTTCGCTACGCCAAACTGTTGGAAGACATGGGTGTGACGCGTTTCTCGCTTGACGATGGTGATGACACTGCAGGCATGTCGGCAGCGATCATACGCTGTGCTGTGTTGCCTTCACTCGTGGCGAACCTGGGGCCGGTTTCATGAAGCGTACATAAAGTTACGCAATTACTTAGCGCCACGTGTCTGCGTAAACTCCTATGTTTGCTAGTATAAAAAAAAATACGTCATTTACTAAGACAATCATCTTAGCGTTAAGAACGTGCTTAGCTGCTTCGTGAAACCGGCCCCTGGCATGTACAGCATGTGGACTGCGTACCCTTACTATCCGTGCTGTGGACCGGCATCTTGGCATGCTCTGGCACTTTTTGCACCGGCTACGACGAAGTCATCAACTCAACCCTATTGCCAGACCGTGTTGGTGGCTCACGGGCATCAAACGTCCCATTCGTCGTGGTGAGATCGGCTACATCTGCTGCAATGGACATGGGTGTTGGCCATGCTGGACTCGCGAAGTTCTTGATTATTGTGTATTAGTTTGGAAACAGTTTAGGAACTCCTGTTCTGTGATACTTTGCATATCATTGCATACATCATTATTTTGCAGTGCAAATGGACCTATCGCTGTAAATATTGGACATTGAATGATATGTTTTGCTCAACTAGTCAAGTTCGTTATTTGAAAAGCTTTTTATATAATGAGCCTTCATTTTTACAAATTTGTAAAACATTACTGACAGGTCATTTGGGTTGTATGTAATAACTGCACAACAATTTTGGGTCGTCTAAGGCCGGTAGTTACAGTGATACGTGAAAGGAAAATTCAATCCAAGATGGTCATCATAGTGTGAGAAAGTCCCGCAAAAAGTCTGAAACAAAAAATCAGTTATGTTTTTATCCTGACTTTCAATCTATGAACGTTTCAACAATGTGACTATCTTTGATCAAGTGAAATGTCGGGCTTGATTGTAGAGTTGTGTAATTTAGGTAATAAATTGTGCAAATATAATTTATTTTTGTGTCTTCCGTTTACATACATCATACATGAAACCACAAATGCATTTTACTACTTTCATTAGTTGTATGCAAACCATAACTAAAAAACGATTCTGTGACGGATTTACTAAAGTCAGTGTAACTACGTCGGATCGGCATCTAATTTTGCTACATAATCGCGACCCGTCCAGCTATCGAGACGCGGTCTTCTGTGCCGGGCTCGTGCAGCCGAGCGCAAGCGTATGCTACAAACCGCTTCACGATATTCGCAGTTACAGTTACGAATTTTGCGCATTTGCGCTTACGCTCGACTGCGCGAACCATGCGCAAAAGACCTCGTCTCGATTGCTGGACGGGTCGCGATTCTGTAGCAAAATTAGATGCCGATCCGACGATCCCGGTTAGGGAATATTAACCCGATTTCCTTTCGATAGATGCAGACAGATGTATTAATTGATCGTAATCATATCGACGACATTGCCCCCGCGTCGGAACGGCGTTCGCCTATCTCTTAGGGCCGACTGACCCATGTTCAACTGCTGTTCACATGGAATCCTTTTCCACTTCAGTCTTTAAAGCTCTCGTTTGAATATTTGCTACTACCACCAAGATCTGCACCCGTGGCGGTTTCACCCGGACTCGCGTCCAAGGCTTCGGTGCTCACCACGGCGGCCCCCCTCCGTCGGCGCATGTCGCCCCTGTTGCGTGTTGTGCACCGACAGTCCGGTATAGGCCCGACGCTCCAGCGCCATCCATTTTCAGGGCTAGTTGATTCGGCAGGCGCGTTGTTTTAGTACAGCGGCTAAGGGACATGATTGTGCACTTTTTGTCAAAAGCATGAAAATTGGCACACGTGTAGATTATGATATATAGAATAATTTCAAGCTAGGTACCCATCGCTATCGACATGGTACTTAGCCGCCATCTTGATTTAAAAAATGGCCGCCACATTATCCAGTTATATCAGCTTCTAAGCAACATAAAATCAAGTTCTTGGTGTCTAACCCAACATTTCCATGGTCAAAGAATCCATTTCTGTCATATTCAGTATCCAAGGATGACGGCCATATTGAAATTCAAGATGGCCGCCATGGAAATCCATTATCCAGATATCTCGGCTTCTAAGCAACATACAAACATGTTCTTTGTGTCTAAACCAACATTTTCAGGATCAAGGAATTCATTTCTACCCATGCTATATCATCAGATGACGGCCATATTGAAATTCAAGATGGCTGCCCTGCATATGCGTTTTACGAACATAATTTTAGCGCCAGTTTCAGAGCTATATTCTGAACAATAAATAAATAGAGGTGCATATACTGGTGAAGACAAATATGTCATTGGTTAAGAATGGACAACACAAATGGTTACATTTCAAGTTCACGTCAGCCATATGAAAACATACTCAACATCGTGTTGACAATACAACATGTGTTCTCAGCAATAACACTAGGCCGATGTAAAGATCTAGTCAATCACCCACAAAGAATGACGGTTGTGCTGTAAATTTAATAGAAGTCCATAATCCATGGAGAGGTGGATGGTGACTGGGCCAGATATATCACAGGTATGTAGATGGAGTTGGAAGGTAGTGTTAAAACTGCCAATTAAAAACTGAACAAAGCATAACTGTCTTATAGTCTGGCATACAAAACAACTTTGCTAAATAAATATCATCTTTAGTGTCAACATGTACAAATTTGTGTAATCGAACAATCGCTGAAATTCACGCATATATGCAGACTCCGGGTACAAACTTAGTCATGGACAAAACTATGTACTGCAAACGGAATACACCTTTAAGGGCACATGGAAATATAGCAGAGTAGATATGCGGACGAAACGACAGAAAAACGCCAGTGATGACGAAGATCATAATCAGACTGATTGGCGTACCAAACATAATACTTATCATCATTGCAGATTGCTCCACACCTCGGCACAAATATGTGAGCAGTGCATGTAGTGCAATGTGGATGATGCCCAGAATAACGTATCATATACATTACATCCCAGTTGGCAACTGTCGGAAGAGTATATATTGTATGTAGTAGGTATTTTGCTGACATCCTCAAGTAACCAATAAGAGAAAGCAGAATATATAGCCGAATCACTCAGAAGTTGTTTGATTATTTGCTACAATGTACAAGGTCATTCGTTTCCGGTGGATAGGTATTCATCAGCACCGTAGATCAGATAGTTGTGACAGTCCACAAAGCCACCAACGACCTGCAGAAACTTCAGCCATGAACACAAGAGGAGGCGGGCAACGGCAGCATATTACTCCATATGGCACAATGTGTTCACCAAGGAGTTCCCAAAGTGGATATCCGGTAGTGTTTACAGATGTGGTTATTTTCTCCGTAAAGCATCCCTTGCTGTTGAAATAAATAAACGTTTCGCGATTGAAACCCACTTTTGTCCCATTGCACCCATGCCATTGTCAACAACCTGTGATATCGGAAACGTTAATGATATGCTATGTCCTGAGTTGATTTGTGACAGTCTCCAGTTTCTTTGGCCGAGGGAAGAAGTTGGCATGGTTACCATGGGCTCCATTCCCCGCTGTTATAGATGTCTTCCTCGCCCTGTCATCACAATCGTAAGACGTCGAGTCATGTACACTAAAAGAGATACTGAGGTTAATCGTCGAATTTACATTAAGACTTTTGCATTTAGCAGGATGAAACCAGGAAACAGCTGTTTGCCCAGGGATCTGGTACGACTTGGAATAGCCCACCAACAAAACATGCATTACACCAACATGTGAGAAGGGCTGTTTGTCAAATTGGTTATATGTGCCAAATCTCCATCTGCCTAGTCTTGGACACTGTGGTTGGAACCTTCAGTATGGAAACCATGGTGGACTTAAACTCTCAGAGGCACCGATGCAATGCCATGACCTAGTGCACTGTGGTTGCAAATCTAAGTGTAGTCCAATTTAGATATTATTTTCATGTATATATATATATATATATGTTGTGAGGTATATTATGGTCGATAATATAACTGCATAAAATTTTGTGCAACAGCCTAAAAGGTTGTAATCGTGAAGACACGTACCATAAACCAGGTATGAATTCCTAAACCCAACACACGTTAAGATCATGTTCCTAGAACATATAATTATATGCATGGCAGCCATCTTGATATTCTGTGTGAATATCATTTGATGGTTGTATTATGTTTATATATATATATATATCTACACCTGTATTACCGGATTAAACACGAAGAGTCTGTTTTGTGTTGCACGTAAGCTGAATTAAATCAACATATATGATTATATGGATGTCGGCCATCTTGAATTCCAATATGTCTGTCATCTGGGGATACAACATGAGGAAGAAATGGATTCTTTGATCCAGAATATGTTGGTTTAGACACAAATAACATGTTTTATGTTGCTCAGAAACTGATATATCTGTATACTGGATTTCCATGGCGGCCATCTTGAATTTCAATATAGCCGTCATCCGTGGATACTGCACATGACAGAAATGGATTCCTCGAACCTGGACTTGTTGGTTTGGCCACCAAGATCATATTTCTATATTGTTTAGAAGCTGGTATTCTTGCCTATTGGATTTCCGCGGCGGCCATTTTAAAAATCAAGATGGCGGCTAGGTACCCTGTCGATAGCCGCTGTACTATTACACACTCCTTAGCGGATTCCGACTTCCATGGTCACCGTCCTGCTGTCAATATCAACCAACACCTTTTATGGCATCTGATAAGCGTCTTCGTTTGGCGCCTTAACCGGACGTTTGGTTCATCCCACTGCGCCAGTTCTGAGGTTCGACTCCAATCGAGCGAGTCGGACCTCTTACCCATTTAAAGTTTGAGAATAGGTTGAGGTCGTTTCGACCACAAGGCCTCTAATCATTCGCCTTACCGGAAAAAACTGCTCATCGAGCGCCAGCTATCCTGTGGGAAACTTCGGAGGGAAACAGCTACTAGACGATTCGATTAGTCTTTCGCCCCTATACCCAAAATTGACGATCGATTTGCACATCAGAATCGCTACGGTCTTCCATCAGAGTTTCCTCTGACTTCGACCTACCCAGGCATAGTTCACAATTTTTCGGGTCCCAACGTGTACGTTCTTGTTCCGCCCCACTGACGCTGCGGACGAGACGGGCCGGTAGTGCGCCCGACGCTCGACGTCGCCGAGATCCTACCTGGGCCCCCCAACAAGGAGGCCTTCACTTTCACTTTCACTGAGCCTCCGGGCTTAGTGCGACTCCGTGACACATGTTAGACTCCCTGGTCCGTGTTTCAAGACAGGTCGGATAGGCGTCCGACCGATTCGCCACAGACCCTGAGCGTGAGCGCGTGTTGAACCGGGACTCCGAGCATCCGCGGTCGGCGAACACAGAGAGCGGTCTTCGCACGGTCGAACGACCGACGTCGGGGCCCGGCACACGCGCCGCGGCGGGCAACGGAATGTTTCTCGGTCCACCGGCGGGCCAGCGCCGCCGAGAGCTATAACTCCGCTGCGGAGCGCGAAAGCCCCGCCTCGATCACCTTCTCTCGGGGTTTGAGACCGCCGGCGAACCGGTCGTGGCGGTCAACCCGCGGAAAGGGCACCCGCCGCGGCGCACGCTCGCCCCCGTGCCGGTCGGTAAGGATCAGGGCGCGACGACGGTCCCATCCGTTTACCTCTGAATGGTTTCACGTACTGTTGAACTCTCTCTTCAAAATTCGTTTCAACTTTCACGGTACTTGTCCGCTATCGGACTCGTGTCCGCATTTAGCCTTAGATGGAGTTTACCACCCGCTTTGGGCTGCATTCCCAAACAACCCGACTCAGAGGACATACAGAGAAGCGGACGCGAGAGCCGTAGAGGCCTAACACCCTCTCTGTGTGAAGCCCCGATTAGGGGGACTTGGACGCTCGCGTCGCGCGCCAAAGTCCCTCCTATACACCAGAGTACCCGCCGTCCGTCGGGGCGGGGGATTCGGTGCTGGGCGATCCAGCTTCGCTCACCGTTACTGAGGGAATCCTCGTTAGTTTCGCTTCCTCCGCTTAGTGATATGCTTAAATTCAGCGGGTAGTCTCGTCTGATCTCAGGTCGAAGGGTGATATGTTGGCGTTGCAAGCGTTGCACGATCGATCTGCGAGCCATTTAACCTTTGTATTATTCATGCATACAGTTTTAATTAATTTGTAGTCTTATTTATCTCAGAATAATATTTTTAGTATTTAATCAACTTATTTAATATAATTTAAGCTTTTATTTATTTTGTATCCAGTATGTTCAGTTGTTCAGCACTTTTGCTAATCATTTACTTTATCATTGCATTTACCCGTAATATTACTATACATAGGTTTATATATATACATACTAGGATTTTGCTTCCTAACTTAACTTTTTTCTTATTTATTTATCTTAAATGCGTTTTTATGTTTCTTAGATGATTACCGATTTGTAAACACTCGTGAACGGGTCATTGGTCCCGGATTTGATGGTGTATAAAAATAAGTTTATTATTATGACATCGAAGGAATCCCATCTCGGTCATGTTCACCAACTTCTCTAGGTGCGAAGTCATCTAGTCAAATATTTCATTATTTCGTATTTCAAAATGGTGAGTTTTGATATCTAGCTATGCCGTGTCAGGTGTGATATGTGACCAAGTGAAACGATGACAACCAACACTCAAGTGTTACTGTTACGGACTGGATTTAGGTTTACGTTAAGCGGTCGCCACTTCATGATCACTCATGCCAGGACTGGTGTGAGTATAAACAATTATTTATTGATTTGAAGTGAGTATGAGGTCAAGGAAATTGCCTTAATCAGCTCGTATGGTATCGTTGACCATGCTTTGTAATCCAAATTCACTCTTTATTGGAACCGTTTCAACGATTTCACGCAGTGGTACTGTTCGTGGAATCATGATTGTGCTAAACAATGTCCATAGACGAACTGCATAATATCAAACAGACTCCACGCTAAGTTGGACAATTGTGGATGAATATCTTCCACAAACCAATAACAAAGACAAACTGATTGCGTCGTATGATATTTTCATATATCGTGGAAAACATGAGTCAGTTCTCAAGAAACACTACTGAAACCAGTTCTATCCAGACATTTAGAATCAGTAGTTAGGCAGTGCATATTGGGTTTTACTGTGGACAAAACAGACCCTCGTCAACATGGTTGAATAAGAGGGTTATCAAACATACACACACCTTTAATAGTTAGCCAATTTCCCCACTGGTATGAAGACGGATGCACACGTATCAATACAGACTACGTGTTCTTTTGGGATTATAGTACAAAAGCATTCACCGATGATTATACATATCACTGACACAGTTAACAGTGTTTCCTATATTCATGAGTACATAGGTATATTATATATCATTATATGTTAGTCACATCCTGACATTTCTCAGGTTCTTCACCAGAGTAAATTGATGTTGTTAAAACGTTGTTAACAACCAGTAACATGAAAGTGGCAATATGAAAGACAACAGAAATGAACGTCAGTTTTTGTAAACACCCAAAGAGCCTAAGTCCCTGGTGTAATACCAAACAAGGGTGTTTATACTTCTTCACGATCTTCTGGGTATTACTAAATGACTGTCTATTATCAGAAGATCACGTATTTCTTGTTTATTCTAAAGTTGCAACCGAAATAAATTTTACGAAACAAAGAGAGTTGGCATTGACCTGATTGATTGTTAAACAACACACCATGAAATTGTGGTTTGTTTTCGGAGTTGCCTAAACCTTTCCCAGTCGCTGTTACGTCCAGATAGTTTTTCTTTTTGTGGCTTTTGTTACGTTTTGTTTGCATTCTTATTATGTCATGTGTTATCCAGGGGACGTGGGTTTTTGCTTTGGCGTTGCGGCTGGGAATATTATTGTTGACTAATGTAGTAAGATTATTCCGGAAATTTGTATCTCTTGAGTTTGGATTGGTGTCAAAGTATGTTGTTGTTAGTTGTCTTATGTCGTCTTTAAACTTATTCCAGTTGGCAGATTTAGATTGGAATACTTTGTGTGGTGGTTTACTGTTACGGACTGGATTTAGGTTTACGTTAAGCGGTCGCCACTTCATGATCACTCATGCCAGGACTGGTGTGAGTATAAACAATTATTGATTGATTTGAAGTGAGTATGAGGTCAAGGAAATTGCCTTAATCAGCTCGTATGGTATCGTTGACCATGCTTTGTAATCCAAATTCACTCTTTATTGGAACCGTTTCAACGATTTCACGCAGTGGTACTGTTCGTGGAATGTTACGGCTAAGATCAAAAATATCCAGGGGCAGTGGCGCGGGAACGAAATTCATACTGGGGGGGGCTACCGGAGCTTCAGCACCACTGAAACATTTTCGTCGCCGCATATCTTCAAGTCTTCCTTCACCTTGTGGCTGTCTCGGTTGGCTCGACTATGACATCGGAAGACGGGAATGGCGGGTGCTGTTGAATTATTTTTAATTTTTTTTCGCTGCGCCGCTGTAACTTCTGTCTCGGATGTGAACCCATGACATCCGAACACAGGGGGGCAGGGCCGTTGTAGACAATTAATTTTTTTACGTCGCGCCGCTACTGTCAATTTACATTCTCCAGTTATCCAGCTTCTCGATCTCCGCTGTCTCGGCTGAAATGGTGACATCCGAAGACGGGAAGGGGGATTGTGCTTTAAAAAAATGTTGCAGCCGCGCCGTCTATTACTTGGAGGGGGGGCAGAAAACCATATGCCTGCCCTCCAATTGCACACACCCTTAGCCACCTTTCATAGTCGACAACAACACACATTAATCGTCTCATAAGAAATTAATCGCCACGCGCCGCCATAACTTCAGCTTCACTGCTGTCTCGGCTCGATTAATGACATCGGAAGACGGCGGAGGGTGGTGCTGTTGAAGATTTTCAGAAAAAACAAACCCTATGGATTGTTAATTATTACATGACTGTCCCCTCCCTACATTAACCAAGTCGGTGCCGCCAGTTGATTAGAACAATATGGCTTCCTTAATTCATTGTTATCTCCAGCTAAGGGCCCAGCTAGCTATATATATATATTATATATATATATTATATATATATATATGGAGCGCAGTAGCGAAGTAGCGCAGCGGTAAGAGCTCCGGATTCTCGACTGAGAGATCGCGGGTTCGAATCCTTTGCGGCGGTGTCGAACCTTGGGAAAGTTCGTTTTCTCTGCAATGCTTCAGTTCACTCAGCTGTATGAATGAGTACCCGGCTATAGACAGTGGTGGATATGGATATTTGTGTACGAATAGTCTTCGCGCATTAATTGCAGCGTAGATGAATGCTTCCCAGAGAAGTCGAGATGGTGTTCGATTGAACAGGTCTGCCAGGGAGTAAAGTGTATGCGCTTTGAGCAGTCGTGAGGACTGGATACTGCGCTGTATAAGAACTTACATTTTACGTTTTTATACATCCCCTGGTGTATATATATTTGATTGCATATGAGTGTTGGGGCTCCCCCCGTATGGTATAGTTGTGCGTTGAACAAGCTGTTCAACTTCTAGGGGGCCAAAAACACTCCAATTGCATCCTCCCTGAAGTTCGCCCAATTACCAATCTACCAACACTTCAGGTTCTCCAAAAACCTCCAGTACGTTGCACCCCACAGGTGTATGTCTCACCTAAATACTAGCAAATCAGGCTTTCGAAAACCCCAATTGCACCCCCCAAAAGCTCGCCAAAATACCTACATTTGAAGATCTGGGAGGCACGTCACGCTAAATTCCAAAGGTCTATACAAGGAACCACGTTACGAGTGGCGGCACGTAGCGAATATGCTGCGAATTAACGTAACAGTCACCAGTTCGGCGTACTGGCGCGTACACAACGATGTCATGTGATCTAACCACGTGATATGTGTTGTAACGGAGGGAAATTTCGAAGTTGGTTTTCAACTACCATCATTCTTGAATCTTCAAAGCCGTGTGGTGTTTTAACATATCTTTTGATCAGCCAGGTAACAAACGAATGACTCACTAACATCTTACAACGATTATTATAAATAAACCGTTTCGCACACAAGGACAGGCTTCATTTCACGAAACGGCCACATTTTATTGGCGGACCGCGGCGTGATTTTTAGCATGCTGCTGTTGTCGTGGTTAGGCTGCAACGGCAACAGTGGAAGTTTGACGTTTAATTTGTCTAGGCTGATTGAACAAAACACAATATACTAGTAATAGGAAGCAATGTAATAGCAATTGACCTATTACTTATATATTACCATTAAACATTTCAACCACATCAAAGACAAAGTTCGATTGGAATTGTGCTTAAATTAAATATAATATTAATTGTAACTTAATTGTTAATATAGATCTATAATTTACAAATAACAAGGAAAAGTAGATTCTACCAATTTCTCCAGTCCTGGCTTTATGATTGTCCCCCAGTGAATCATAGTATTCAATGAGTTCATGAGAGTTTACCTAGCATGAGACATTGGGACAGTGTGACTGCTGTGCCCATGGTTAAACTTAAAGGATAATTTGAACATGGCGCTTTAAAGTCTGTGTTTCCTTTTCACACTAGCCTATAGATGGGTTTAGTGGCTGCTTCCACACTATTGAGCTTAAACTACCACGAGTGTGAACAACGTCCTGGTGTAATATTTGTACTTGAGCCAATAAATAACTGTCCACCATCAGCAGTAGAGTAGTATGGTTTAAGAGAGCGTGGTGTTTAGGACATCCACCTGGCATACCAGCGTTCTGAGTTCAATACCCGGACTGGGCAGGCATGGTGTAAAAACCAGGCTCTCAACATTGGCGACTGTATATCCCTTGTAAATCCAAGATCACATTAATGTCGGTCCTATCTTAATTTGGGACATAAAAAGAACCATTGAGGATAACAAGCACCCTGGCAGTGACCACCCTCAATGCCAGCATAGAAAGGTCGACTTGGCAATAATGTTTATAAAAGGCTGACTAATTAGGTGAATGAGACCTCATTATTATTGATAAGATCATAACATTGTAACCACAATGTGTACCTGTGGACTGGTCAGTCAGTAGAACATTGCCGAGTGCAGGAAAGAACTTGAACTAAAGATAATTTAGGTGGCTTTTCAATATTTTTACTGAGCTTTGAATCTGGTATGACACTAGTACAAATTAAATAATAATGATGATTCAATAGTCAAAAATTGGCCTTGGAGATTGAATGTACGGACATTTGCCCAACGGTCATTTGACCAGCACTCAAGTGGGAAAAAGGTCATTTGCCCAGCTGTGAAAAATAACAAATTGAAAGTTGAAAAAAAACAGACCCAACTCCAGAGATTGCTGTCACTGTCAAAAATGGCTAAAAATGAGGTGTAAGCTTAATAAAATGAATACAGTAGTTATCCTGGTGACACATTTGTCCTACGCTTGTAACAGAAACTAAGTATCAACAAAAGATATCGGTAGACCTACATTGATTGTAATTGTACAAAATATTAGTAACAATTAAAGTTACCTTATTGCCGTTCAGTTCCCGGAATCACCCTCTCAAGTCAGAGATGGTAGTGGTGTGAACAGGAAGTTATCGCAATCGGTTGTACTTTGCTCCATCTGCCGTACTGATTGTGTAAAGAAGCTAACTTCAAAGAGCTATTCCAGGATTTTTTGGTCAGCCTCCGCAATAATGCCTTAAGGTAGAGAATCCCAGTTTTATCTTTTGTGGGTGCAACATTCAAATTGCGAATACTAGTATGATTATCTTGACTTAAACGCATAAACCAACTGGATCCTGCGCTGTTCTCACAATTCGCTCCATCTTGTCCTCTCTTGAGCACACGATGCTGCTGGTAACAACTGCAGTCCTGTGTCATGTTTGATTTAGTCACTCCACATCTTGCATGGATTTTCTTGTTTTCATTGTCCTCCAAAGACCTGCTTTAAAAGCAATGTCATGTTAACAGAGTCTTCACCCATATACCACAAAAAGCCACGTGAGTCTTCTAAGCGGACAGTATAATTTTTCTCTTCGTCATATTTATTTAATTTTATCATATTAAAAGATGAGGACATAGTGAACAAACATGTTGTGTAATTATTCTTTCTGTTTGACTTGCAGGAATAAAACAGGATGTCCGACAATATAATTGTTGCTGTTCGGGTACGACCCTTCATCACAAGGTGGGTATTATTTGGTTCGGTAACAGCCTAACGGTGTCTGTATGTAGTCCTAGGTAAGTAGATACATTTTCTTAAATAATCAATTGAATGATCACATGTATACCGTACATACAAAATGTTTCAAAACTTTACAGCTAAATATTACATTAATGTAATTACCCTATCAATTCATGATTGTATAAACACCACTAACATTAACTTCTCTTCATTATTTTGTATTTTTATATATCTTTGTTTGCCTAATGCACAGATTAATTTCCCCGTTTGCTCTTTTCCTGTTCGGTTCTTGAGTAGACGGATCCGATACATTGCAATTTGCCGATGTCACAATCAGAATCATGCGCATGATTTCCATCAAAATTTGTTCGTCAAGCTGTCCCTTACTAGCAATGTTTTCATAAGTAATAACATTATATAAATCTGCAATTCTAGTGCAGCATGATATCTGCTATATTCAAATCAACCGTTCCCACATGCAGTTTTCACTTGTAAGTTGTACAACTTTGTCTTATGAATTTGTCAGAAAGATGAACACTTGTAGCCAGAATTTCAACAAAATATGGCACAGAATATCTGAAAACTCAACGTGTGTTCGACATCTTTTTTCGATGGTTTGATGGACCTTGTTGCTAGGCAATTTCTCGCGTGATGGAGCTATAGGTCAGATGGTTGCATCATTTGTGCATTTGCAGGGAACGGGACTGCACCTCCTACTGGACAGTGGAACAGACCAATCAGATCAGCCAAGTGAACATTCATGAGAGACACCTTGCAACGTATGTCTATGGTAAGTTTCTTGTTGAAAGGGAGGTTTTCCGTTTGTTTTTATTATAAAATCAAGTAATGTTGTATAACTTGTAACATGCTGACCATCCAAACAGTCCCTTAACTAGAAATAACCTGATACATCTATTGACTTCAAGGGTGGTTGTTTGCAGATCGTGTGTATGACCAAGTGAGTTGCACAGAGGAGGTGTACAATGATACGGCTGCTCCTATCGTCGAGGCAGCAATGCTTGGATTCCATGGTAAGTAGCGTAGTCATAGCTGGCGCTCACACATCCAGGATAAATATAAACCCTGGAATATACCAGATAGGAGTGACTATTGTGACTATTTTGTGACAGTTTTGAGGCAGCTATATTACTATGTATAGCAATTTGCTATTGCATGTGTCGTAATTATTGTAATATTAATAGTGCAATAGTTAATATAGTAGAATAGTCAATACGTAGGAACGTCAGTCCTAAAACAATAATATGTGATTAAATATATTATTGCGCATTTGTGTGACTTTGGGGGCAAACTGGTGTATCCATGAATAGCACTGCTAACTTGCTAAGTACTGTTGATGCTTTGTCAGTAAATAAGTACTATTACAAAACGAAATTGAAAATGCATGTTTATGAACATTGTTTTTTGTGTCCCTGATATTATATTTGCCAACTATAGTTATTAGCAATAGCTTGATGTACTAGAAATGATCATTACGGACAATAACTAGCGATAGTTAAATTGACTATCGATAGTAAGTCATCGTCACGTGTTGGCTAATGCAGTGCATCAATAATTCCAGGTATTGTTACAATCCTAATACTTGAATTTGAAAAATAAATTCCATATCTTGTATATATTCTAAATTTTTAGTTGTGTATGTAAACATGCATGCAGTGTTGCGGACAAAAACAGGATTATAAAGTATAGCATAGATGACACGTTGTATTGGTTATTTCAAATCTGTTTTTTTGCCAGGGACAATATTTGCCTATGGACAGACGTCATCCGGGAAGACACATACGATGACGGGAGACAAAGATTTTCCAGGAATAGTTCAAATTGCTGTTGAAGACATTTTTAACACGATTGAAAACGTAAAGTTTCACTAAACATCTCGTTAGAAAAACATTATTTATGTTGTTGCTAAATCTGAAATCTATGGGAGATAAAATTGTCACAAAATTTGGTTTGTTGTTTTGTCACTAAATCAGTTTTATTTGGGGTATTTAAGGTATTATTAGAGTAACAATTCCTGTGAATAACATAGATGCATATATTGTTTATTTCATGTGAGAATATACCTATGTCGACCCTGATTTTTAAAATAACATTATCTCCCAATAATAACTGAACATAACTAATTTGTATATTTTAAGTGAAGGATTATGCAGGGGAACCTCACTTCTTTTATTAAATTGATCCTCAGGACTGCGCCAAACCATCCTATATTTGGCAAAGTGACCGTATTACTGGGAATAATTTCTTATACTTTACTATTTGTGTTACAGGAATAACTTGTGACAGTCCTGGGGGGGCCTATAATTGCAAAGTTACCGAGGTGGTCATAAAGTAGGGTTTGTGACTGACGGTATTTTACTTTTTTCCATGTGATATTAGAAAGCAAACATTTTGTGTCTCCTCCTTGTCATTTGACTTTTCCTTCCAGAGTCCTGAACGGGAGTTCCTCATCCGAGTTTCCTACCTGGAGATATATCAGGAGAACGTTGTTGACTTACTGGGAAATCTGGCGAAACACCTTGACGTCAAGGAGAACTACGTAAGTGGGATGTTCGGTAGTCACTGTCCGGGTGCAATATTCGTGCCCCCAAATTGTTGCACAATTTTGTGTGATCACTGTTGATGGGTTGATTACTGGTGTACAGGTCCACTTGGTATCTGCTGACCCGTTGAGTGCAATCATAATATGCAGTTTAAAAAAAAAATTAAGACGTCTTTCTACGATGCATCAATATTATTAATCAGAACTACCTATTTCGTCAGTGTCATGTAAACAATGCATCAAAGAAGTTGTTATTAGTGAAATATTTACAATATTCATTAGACGATATAATTTAATGTGCCAAATGGGGGTGTTTTCAATTATTTTTTGGATGGGGCTCATGTCATCTAGAATGTGGTTCTGGGTGGATGAATGATAGATCAAGAAATATACATCAGAATGTTAGCGGTTGATTTAGCACAAATGGTGCAGTTAATGTGTATGGTACATGAGCAGTAGATAGCAACTATTCTTTACTGATACAAATCTTGGGAACCAACTAAACTTTCATGCATTAATTTATGAATCGAGGAAGAATCCATAGCACTAATTTCTAAAAATTCCCATTGGGTTAAGAATTAGTACCAGTTTGTGATGATGATTATTTGCAATGCTATGCATATTTTCTATGATTGTTTCAAAGTTACGTAAACCATCCACCAATTAGTTGGGGGTGTGTTGCGTAACTAGCATCAATTGCAAAAAAACTGTTCAATATTACATAATCTTCGATAAACGACTGGTATGGATACTCCTTGAAACTGTCTTCTGTGACACTCTCACACATGTTAATATAAAACTAAGAACTTTATTGCTTGTTTTTTTACCTAACAATGAAGAAGATCACCTAGACGTGCTTACCCGTGTGAGGCGGGGACCCTCACTAGCAAGATTGCTAGCAAGCTAAGAGGATTCAACACGCAATGCGTGACCCACATCTATAGCTACGATGAGGCGACGTTCTATGAGAGCGTTACGGTGGAGACATCAGAGAGATGGTAGACAAGTGCAAATGGATATGGCTTGACGAAACCATACCCGTCATACGCAGAGGGAACATCGATGGCATTGTGCGCAATCTGGCCTATAATAAAAGCTGCACTAAGGCCAACAATAAAAAAGGCTGGATAAAACAAACAGGATGCATGCTACACTACTGTCGTTGCTTACTCCCAATGGGGTCGACGGCAGATCACAGATAGAACTACTTACAAACTACCAAATTATCCCCTCCAGAGGATGGTATTTTATTTTTACTTTAGTTTTTTATAATATTGTTTTGTGTTTGTTTAGCACGGGACAGTGTTTGTGGAGAACCTGAAAGAGAATGTTGCAACCAGTGTAGAGGATGTGATGAAGGAAATGAAAAAGGCTGAAGGTTTGTCATCGTTGACAGTCTTGGACATACTCAGATGTGTTGTTTTGTGTAAACTTTAGAATCTTGTTATTCCGCGTGCTCTATATGGTCCAGATTAACAAGTTTTTTGGATACAGAAATCATGAATATCACAGTACTATGTACTAGCATTTGGAAATTCTGTCCCTGTGAAATGATGTCCTGATGCAAAGATTTCCAGATTACTTTAAATTCAGATTAATTAATGAAGTTTATTGTATCATAACTCATGAAATCATTAAGAATTTATTCCAGTTTTAGACAAGTGCAACTCTGGTCCGTAGTCGTAACGGCACACCCCTCTATTGAAAAAAACATGTTGCATGTATGTGTAATTAAGTCATTCTTCTACTGTACTGTCACTACCTAATGTGTATTTATCAAGTGATAACTTCTTGACTTGCCTCCCTTAATTCTTGTATTTTTTATATATATTTGTTCAACTCTATAGAAACCAACTGGCATATGTCAGACTTCCCAATCATCTGAAGTCACCCACGGGATAAGTTGGACTGTAACAACTTACAATGTAGTGCCATCTGTGTGCTATTTGTTGGACTGTAATAACTTACAGTGTAGTGCCATCTATGATCTATGTGCTATTTGTTGGACTGTAACAACTTACAATGTAGTGCCATCTATGATCTGTGTGCTATGTGTTGGACTGTAACAACTTACAATGTAGTGCCATCTATGATCTATGTGCTATTTGTTGGACTGTAACAACTTACAATGTAGTGCCATCTATGATATATGTGCTATTTGTTGGACTGTAATCAATGTGCTATTTGTTGGACTGTAACAACTTACAATGTAGTGCCATCTATGTGCTAATTGTTGGACTGTAACAACTTACAATGTAGTGCCATCGATGTGCTATTTGTTGGACTGGAACAACTTACAATGTAGTGCCATCTATGTGCTATTTGTTGGACTGTAACAACTTACAATGTAGTGCCATCTATGTGCTATTTGTTGGACTGTAACAACTTACAATGTAGTGCCATCTATGTGCTATGTGCCATCTATGTACTAATTGTTGGACTGTAACATCTTACAATGTAGTGCCATCTATGTGCTATTTGTTGGACTGGAACAACTTACAATGTAGTGCCATCTATGTGCTATTTGTTGGACTGTAACAACTTACAATGTAGTGCCATCTATGTGCTATGTGCCATCTATGTGCTATTTGTTGGACTGTAACATCTTACAATGTAGTGCCATCGATGTGCTATTTGTTGGACTGGAACAACTTACAATGTAGTGCCATCTATGTGCTATTTGTTGGACTGTAACATCTTACAATGTAGTGCCATCTATGTGCTATTTGTTGGACTGGAACAACTTACAATGTAGTGCCATCGATGTGCTATTTGTTGGACTGGAACAACTTACAATGTAGTGCCATCTATGTGCTATTTGTTGGACTGTAACAACTTACAATGTAGTGCCATCTATGTGCTATTTGTTGGACTGTAACAACTTACAATGTAGTGCCATCTATGTGCTATTTGTTGGACTGTAACAACTTAAAATGTAGTGCCATCTATGTGCTATTTGTTGGACTGTAACAACATACAATGTAGTGCTATATGTGTGCTATTTGTTGGACTGTAATAACTTACAATGTAGTGCCATCTATGTGCTATTTGTTGGACTGTAACAACTTACAATGTAGTGCCATCTATGTACTAATTGTTGGACTGTAACATCTTACAATGTAGTGCCATCTGTGTTCTATTTGTCATCTTAAATCTTAGTTTATTTGCTTCAGAGTAGATGTATTTAACATGGTTTTATACACAGTTTTGAAAATGTCTTGCTGAATTTTTGTACATGGGTGGAAAATAGTTAAACTAAGAAATACTTTGTCGCAGTCAACCGACACATCGGGGCTACAAGGATGAATGAACGAAGCAGTCGATCACACACGATATTCCGAGTGGTGAGTAGTTTTTATGTTACAGCAGGTTCTAAACTCAAAATGCCTTTGAAATATACAGAGTTTACATATTGAATGGTGTATGTAGTTTCAGGTTATAAATTGTAAGAAGGGGATCATTTCTAATTTTGAGCAATGTTTCTGGTGGCATTTTACCTGCAGACGTAAAATATGAGTTTTTCAAGCGATACGATCATATCCCTTTTTAATACGGATTTACCACAAATATGAGAGTCATGATTATGTGCATATATTCACCACATGAGTATAAATTTGAATCATACTTATAGCAGTGTGGTAGCAAATAATGGTTACGCTAAGTCGATTTCCAATGAACTACAGTAAATTTTATTTGATGATGTTGGTTTTCTTCAGCAATGTGTATGTGAATCTATGTTAATTCTTTCTGTTGTCGCAGATTATTGAGAGTCACCTGCGAACGGACGAATCAGGGAAAGCCGACGATGTTGACGATGCAGTCATGGTGGCACATCTGGTATGGCACTTCAGAACTCACCTGTCATGTGACTGGGATTCGAATAAAATCCAGTTAGTCACATGTCTGCTACTGCACTAAATTGTAGTGGGTTTGACTATTGTAACAAATTTCTTCATTTGTTATATTTTTGTACAAGTACTATGTGCAGAAGTTGTCATTGATATATTTCTGCTATAATCAAAAAGAGGTGATGTATTTAAGTAATCTTTTACTTATCAGGCCCTCATCTTGTAGCTGTATGTTTCATTCTTAACTTGATTTATCTATCCTAAGCCGTTCATTCTATCATTTTATGTTTATGAAGGACACGCGCTAATACAGAAGGCATTGATCATGATGTAAATAATTTGAAACATTTTTCACGTAACATTATGAACAATCGATGTACATCCATCAGATATACGGTATGAACTAAAAAAAATGGTAATTTAGAACCCTTAACCAAAGGGGAATTTAAAAAAGGCATTACTTTTGTGCCAAAGGGTTGTGGAGTACTCCCTGAAAGTTTGGCATCCGAAATGCAAACACTAGGAGGAAAGTATTAAGATACATACGCTCACTCGATTATAGTTGGATGATTATGTTTTAGAGCAGTTTCATGGTCCAAATTGCACTATCAGCATCCAGGGTTGGGTTCAATTACATTGATCAATTACAATTACATAACTGGATAATTTACAGTTAGAGTTACAATTATTTTGCATTTCAAATACAATTACCATCCCATAATATATTCAATTATAATTGTCAATTACAATGGATAAATAAAATAAAATAAATAATTCCACAGTGAAAGGATAGTGTTAGTGCACAGCCTTATTTAACTAAATTACAATTAGTACAGCTAGCCTGTGTAGCACTGGACCACAGGCCTATCTTTTGTTCTTGACCTCCTACTTGACACTTGTCAACTGCTGAAGCCTGCTACTGCTAAAGCTAGTGCTTCAATGGGTCAGGTCTATATGCCCTCCCCAATGGAAGAGAAGCCATGTTTTTATCTCTCTATCAGTGCTTCCAATGTGCCAAGTCAATAAGGCAAATAAAGACTAGTTGGCACTGTGCCTGGGTGACTGTTTGTTTGGAAAGACATTGCTAAATGCTTTATGCAACAGGACTGTGCCAGGACTGTGGCAGGACAGGCAGACAGCTGTTATCTGCCCATGTTCACCAGAAAGAGTCACTGTCTGACTATAACACCCCCAAAATGGGGAGTATGAGAGGGAAGGTGATTTCAGAGGGAAACAGCGTTGGTTTTCATAATGAAAAAAAAAACAGTTATGGGAGTTTCACCCACAATTGGACAATTAAGGCAATTACAATGGCCAATTACAATTATGACACACACAAAGTCAGTTACAATTACGATACTTTCAAATATTTCAATTACACCGTAATTGTAATTAATTACACAATTATGAATTATAATTGACCCCAACCCTGACAGCACCTTTTGGACAAAAAGCAATATTTGGTGACAACCATTGCTTTTTGTATAGCTCGAATGAAAGAGTAAGACAGAATGACAATTTACAATTGACAACAGAAATCAAAGAATAAATGTATGCTGTTTCTCTAGGATTGCAGCCAGAATCTCCTATTTTGTTGTGATGGAGCTTTGATTTGTTGGCTTAGTACCATGCATTATGCCTAAATATTGGGTTGCTTTTACAGCCGTAACAATAAGGAACAACTATAGGTATGAGATTACCAGATTTTCACCATGTTGGAGCACAGTGGCTAGAGCATTGGACTCTCAATCAAGAGAACCCAGGTTTCAATCCTGTGCTGTGGTGTCAAACCTTGGGCAAGTTTGTTCACTCTGCATTGCTCCAGTTCACTCGGCTGTGTGAATGAGTACCGGCTATAGACAGTGATGAATGCTTCCCAGAGAAGTTGAGGTGGTGTTCGATTGAACAGATCTACCAGAGAGTAAAGTGTAAAGCGCTTTCAACAGTCCTGAGGACTGTATGTAGTACTGTGTTTCTTTCAGTGTGTTGTGTCAATGTTGTACTATTTGTTTCTTTCAGTGTGTTGTGTCAATGTTGTACTATGTGTTTCTTTCACTGTGTTGTGTCAATGTTGTACTATTTGTTTCTTTCACTCTGTTGTGTCAATGTTGTACTATGTGTTTCTTTCAGTGTGTTGTGTCAATGTTGTACTATGTGTTTCTTTCACTGTGTTGTGTCAATGTTGTACTATTTGTTTCTTTCATTGTGTTGTGTCAATGTTGTACTATGTGTTTCTTTCACTGTGTTGTGTCAATGTTGTACTATTTGTTTCTTTCAGTGTGTTGTGTCAATGTTGTACTATTTGTTTCTTTCAGTGTGTTGTGTCAATGTTGTACTATGTGTTTCTTTCACTGTGTTGTGTCAATGTTGTACTATTTGTTTCTTTCACTCTGTTGTGTCAATGTTGTACTATGTGTTTCTTTCAGTGTGTTGTGTCAATGTTGTACTATGTGTTTCTTTCACTGTGTTGTGTCAATGTTGTACTATTTGTTTCTTTCACTCTGTTGTGTCAATGTTGTACTATTTGTTTCTTTCAGTGTGTTGTGTCAATGTTGTACTATTTGTTTCTTTCAGTGTGTTGTGTCAATGTTGTACTATGTGTTTCTTTCACTGTGTTGTGTCAATGTTGTACTATTTGTTTCTTTCACTCTGTTGTGTCAATGTTGTACTATGTGTTTCTTTCAGTGTGTTGTGTCAATGTTGTACTATTTGTTTCTTTCACTCTGTTGTGTCAATGTTGTACTATGTGTTTCTTTCAGTGTGTTGTGTTAATGTTGTACTATTTGTTTCTTTCACTGTGTTGTGTCAATGTTGTACTATGTGTTTCTTTCACTGTGTTGTGTCAATGTTGTACTATGTGTTTCTTTCACTGTGTTGTGTCAATGTTGTACTATTTGTTTCTTTCACTGTGTTGTGTCAATGTTGTACTATGTGTTTCTTTCACTGTGTTGTGTCAATGTTGTACTATTTGTTTCTTTCAGTGTGTTGTGTCAATGTTGTACTATTTGTTTCTTTCAGTGTGTTGTGTCAGTGTTGTACTATGTGTTTCTTTCACTGTGTTGTGTCAATGTTGTACTATTTGTTTCTTTCACTCTGTTGTGTCAATGTTGTACTATGTGTTTCTTTCAGTGTGTTGTGTCAATGTTGTACTATGTGTTTCTTTCACTGTGTTGTGTCAATGTTGTACTATTTGTTTCTTTCACTCTGTTGTGTCAATATTGTACTATTTGTTTCTGTCAGTGTGTTGTGTCAATGTTGTACTATGTGTTTCTTTCACTGTGTTGTGTCAATGTTGTACTATTTGTTTCTTTCACTCTGTTGTGTCAATGTTGTACTATGTGTTTCTTTCAGTGTGTTGTGTTAATGTTGTACTATTTGTTTCTTTCACTGTGTTGTGTCAATGTTGTACTATGTGTTTCTTTCACTGTGTTGTGTCAATGTTGTACTATGTGTTTCTTTCAGTGTGTTGTGTCAATGTTGTACTATGTGTTTCTTTCACTGTGTTGTGTCAATGTTGTACTATTTGTTTCTTTCATTGTGTTGTGTCAATGTTGTACTATGTGTTTCTTTCACTGTGTTATGTCAATGTTGTACTGTGTGTTTGTAGAACTTTGTTGATCTTGCGGGTAGCGAGAACGCCAAGCAGACAGCAGCAAGTGGCCAGAGACTGGCTGAATCCTGCGCCATCAACAAGTCTCTGTTGAGTCTCAGTCTTGTTATAGGACAACTCAGCACCGGGTCCACGTATGTATTACTGTTGTGTATGGTATACAGGTATACCGGTGAACCAGTTATACTATATGGTTTTGAAATAGTTTTATATTCAGCCAAACTGGTATTCCATACGGTATGTATATATAATCAACTAATAATACTTAGATTCCTAAATAACATAAAAGTCACCGAATGTGAACCAAAATCCAAGAAAAGCCGCCCACTGCGCATGTGGTTGCCAAACAACGAACAAGTGTGGAACTGTATGAAACGATGCGATATACCTACAGTTCATCCTTCATTTTGTTTGAATGTCGTCTATGCAAAATCGATTTTTCATTTGTGAAATTAATTATGTCTCAAACCATCGATTCGGTGGACGATCACAGAATTTTGCATATAATGAAAAAAACAGCATACCGTACTGTACAACATATAAAATATACAGTTTGTATCATGTACAGTCTAGAGACAACTCAAATATGTATACTTGTAGGAGTCAATTGACCTATCCATAACGTTACCTGTTGCCTAGCAAAAGATCCGTTTAGCCATCACAAAATTAATGTCAATCACGTGGAGCGTTCAGATATTCAGCCGTATGTTTTTTTGAAATTCTGGCTTCAAAAGTGTTTCTTTTGACAAAAAACAATACAAAGTTTTAAAAGTTGAGGAATGTTTGACATAGCAGATGTCATGCCACCTTGTAGTGTAATTCATATATATAACGGTTACCAATTTTGTTGGCGAAGACAAAACTTGATGGAGGTCACTTGCATAATTTTAGTTGTGGCATGACAACAGATCCATCAATTCTGCAGCTGATATAAAAAAAAGTGCAGTTTTAACGAAATCATGAACAAACCATTGCATAATCCATATTCAAAATTGCAAATACTTGTTTCATTGATGCAACCAAATTGTTAGAATAGTTGTAGTCTAGTCCTTCCAAGTCTTTTGTAGCATTATTAAGTGCTTCCCAGAGAAGTTAAAATTGTGTTCGATTAAACAGGTCTGCCAGTGGGTGAAGTGTAAAGTGCTCTGAGCAGTCATGAAGACTGGATGTCAAACTACATAATTTATGTATGATTGTATCTGTTCTTATTTATCATATTTATGTTTTCAGACATGTTAACTTCTAAGATGATACTCAAATGTAGAAGTAACACTAGCAATGGTGAAATGTTTCTCTTTTCAGATTTGTGAATTATCGTAACTCACGTCTGACAAGAATTCTGCAGAATGCACTGGGAGGCAATTCAAAGACAGCCATTATATGTACCATCAGCCCAGCGTCTGTTGAACAGACAATTTCAACACTGAGGGTAAAATCATCACAGATGAAATTAATTGTCCAGGAGCGATTTTGAAATTTTGTAAATCTGTATATTAATATGCTAACTTTGGAGTCCGTCTGGTAACATCTCCTCCTGGATACTGAGGTTTACTTGCTTCTGATTGTGTTCACTTGCTTTGTACCAATGGCCTCTAATCTACCAATGGGCAATGTTTGTTAAGAGACAAACATAATTATTTGGAGTTAACTTTGTACGTGTTTTGTGACACACTCTCCAGATGGCGCCACTGTGGCATTATGTTCACTTTACCTCAAGATATTCTACATGTCGTAATTAGTGACAGTCGAAATGAAGTGTTCAGCGGAAGCAGGTTGAAGATGAAAAGTATATCATGCCAGACTGTGTTAACTGCTGTGTTTGGCTGGATACTTCTGGGTGTAAGCTAGTATTCACCCTCGCAAGCCAGGGGTGGTACTTGAATACACTATAACCCTGGCAGATATCATTCGCAATGTGCGGAAGTTTGCCGCATTAGTTGTGTTTCTGCCAATCATGCAGTGGGAACCATCAAAGTGGTATAATGCACTAACGTCCATGCCCCACATTAAAGGGTAGTTACGTGAAATCCCAATGTAATTACTCGCTCAACCATTCTCACAAGTGGCTAAGCGGTACTGTGTACTGAAATAATTTCTCGTGCTTCCCGAACATCACATGTAAAATGATGTAATATCAACCATGATTGGCTAAACACACGAAGTCACAAACAGCCGAATCTTGGAAGGCAACAAGATTATTGGCTGAGCTTAAAGGGAGCCAGTCAGTTCCTCTATCCGGAATTAGCGGCCGTAGTAATTTGTAACAGGAAGTCAGCCGTGTTTAGTCAAAGGGGGAGAAATGGGCCACCGTTGAACATCAAAGGGTAAAGCAGACCACTCGGCCCTACTTGGCTGTATTGCCAATAAAACTTGTTTTGAAACTGGATGGTTTGTTTACTATCTGAACATGCTCCAGAGTCGTGCCTTCCAAATTGTGAACGTTGCTACAGGCCTACTAAACACAGTCTGGCCGGCAGTATACCTTCAAAACAGCGTTGTGTTAAGAACATGATATTAATTAATAAATAAAAAACTAGGATCAGGCTGACTTCTTTTAGCGCCAGCGTTTTAGCAAGGTACTCTTCCAGGGGGTGTCATGACTGGTGTAATCAGCAGCGCCTCCTGGTGTGCGATGATGAGTTTATTTATTGTTGTAGTTCGCAACGAGTGCCAAGTCGATCAAGAACAAGCCGGTGGTGAATGAGGTGATCTCAGGAGAGACGATGCTGAAACGATATAAGAAGGAGATCAATGAACTCAAGAGACAGTTGGAGGAGGTGGGGAGTTCTCCACGCTACCGTCGAATGTTTGTTAACTTTTAGGGGTAGTCTCATGAATTTGCAAAGTTAAAAAAGGGTTCCACATCCCTTAGACAAAAATCTTTATAAAACCTATAAACATATATAGATTTGATCTAGAATACTATTTTTTAAATGTCACCATAAAAAAGTTATATAGAATATTGGAGAGAATTCTATAGATTTTTATGCCCATGTAATTTTTGTAGAGTTCATAGAAATTCGGAAGAATTCTACAACCCCCCCATCTTACGCGTAATGTATCTTGCCTTTCTCCAATGTTAACCTTTTTTCATAACTTGTGGTTGACCAAAATGTGTAGATCTGCCTCTCAGAGCAACCATGCAATCTCAAAGATGGATGCCACTTGCAGTGTGTGGCCCCACTAGGTGTCAAATTAATCAACATAGGGTCTTCTGGCATGAACTGTTAAATCATCTTGAAAAACAAATAATTGTTGCACACCAAATTCTTGGATGTATTTTTATGTACATCAGATATGTTTAATGTGAGGTTGTCCTTTCATTTTTTTCATGAAATCATGTTATACAATATAAACTGTCTTTCATGACATTGGTTCTTCCCCCTTGGTCTCTCTGTACAGGGGTGAGAGTCTGGTGTAATATTGTTGAACCACTCCTCCTGTTTGTTCTCTCCATTGCTTCCTGTCAGCAGCCTCCTCTCCATCTTTCATCCTCACCCGATCATCTTATGTCCCTCCTTATACGGTCCTCCCATTTCAGTTATGGCGTTCCCTTTCTCCTGCGTCCTTGGTGTTGTTCCGCCTCTGCTCTCTTTGTAAGTTTGCCTGCATCCACCCTTTGACCTCAGGTCTTATGAGATGGATTACCAATGAGATAGATATGTGCATCACATGATATGTCATCATGCCCCGTTGGGTCATGACCTTTCTCGAAATTATACGCGCTCGCTATTTGGGGATGTGAGTGACATCTCGGCAATTTGTTTAACATTGAACTGTTGAATTCAACAGTTGTTTCTGTTTCATTAAAACAAATATTTTGGCAGTAAGTATGTTAGAACACATGTATAGATTATACAGAATAACACATGTTTACAATAAAAACAAACAGACACCCTCCTTTTGCTGCATACTTTATGCGTAATAACACGACTGATAACACTGTCGGTTCTTACTGATTGAGACTTGTGTTCGCAGGCGAAATGTGCTTCGTCCCAAGTGCAGAGTGACGGCCGAATGAGCCGTAGCAAGGAAGACAAGATCGAGCTCCTCACTCGTCTCTTCTGCGTTAGCAGTCAGTTAGGGGGAGCCACTGGTGTCCGACACAAGGCCAAACTGGAGGTTTGTTTAGGAACCCCACCGCAACTCATGTTTGTTGATGCTCCTGTCAGTAATACGTGAATAAATTATATAGTAGAAGGGTAATTTTGGTATTGATTTGGATATTTAGATTGGGTAACTTGCAGGTGTGAATTTATAGAACCGGACCACTTTTGGAATTGTTTGGCAATTTTTCACGCAGCCATGTGAGCCAAGTGGAAGATGTTAATTGTTTGGCCAATTATTTCATTAAAATAGCATAGTTTCACAAATGAGCTATGGGTGAAACATTCAAGTTGCGATCAATGATTCAGGCTTATTAAAAGCTGTTTGGCGGGTAAAATTGCTTTAACATTTTTATTCTAGTATTAGAACATCTGACTGCAGTCGGACTGTCATATGTATGTTGGTATGTTAACGGTTTCCTTCTAAACAGCTTGAACCTCGGACATGAAACTTTCATGAAATAATCTGTGATGCAACGGTATTATTTGTGGGAATTTCCTGTTGGTTAGGATTTTTAATGGTTTTATGGTTCATGCAGGATGTTCAATGGATGTAGCTCAGTTGTTTGCAATCTTACGCATCGTTTCTGCGATAATTTTGAGTAATGTAAATGAACAGTTAGGGATGTTTTAGTAACTTTCGTTAACGTGAAAAACTGCAAACAGCCAGGTTTGTTTTAAAACGGCGAAGTTTTGAAAAGTCAAATTTTAAAAAGAATGAGACGAAACGTTGCAAGAGCATGTCTTCCTCACACAACGTCAAATTTTTAGGCAAGACGCAGAGAAACCTGGTGTCCTGGTAGAGGGGGAATGATGTTGCCGCCATTTCTGGCCACTGGTGGCACCTCATATCCACAGCCTCTGCTACCTGCATCAATGCTGCCACCAGATTCACCCGAGCCTTCACTGCGTAAGTTTTGCTGTAATGACTGGATTGTGATTTATCAGTCTGCATTATACATGTTACTGAATATTTTAAGATAATTCCTGTTTAGAAAACAGTCGTAATATCAAATTTGATATTATGGTCTTTTGACGATGTTCCGACTGGGAGTGTGAGTTAGGAACGTTAAAAACAAAACTTTTAATTGAATAATCATAATTTATTTTATTACTAACTGATACCCACCCATGGAACGACACATCAAAGCCAGCAATGATCCACAATTAGCGTCTTTATATATAAAATATGTTTTCTTCAAACTCTGGGAAAATAGGATAGTTGCTGGGTATGAAGTTGCATTAGCAGCTCGACTGTACGTTGGATGAATGCCAATAGTTTCTACCCTTCTGGGATACATTATCGGAACAAATTGCCTCCTGACTGGTAATGCAATAATAAGAGATGCAGCGTGTGACGAAGAGTTTATTGCAGGACTAAACATTACAACGTTATTTGCATGTTGTCGCTAGACACAGGCGTGTTTCCTGTGCACTGTGTCGAAGGGCCTGCTCAAGTGAACATGTAATTACGATACAAAAAGTCCTTCAGTTGTAAATAATTTTATACATTGAATAAAAGGATTACGTTATGTTTACAACAGTGTTCAGGTACAATGCAGTTTATTACACGGTCGGAGCGTGGCGGTGTTGTAATTAGACGATCAGATTTTCAATCAAGAGGTTTTGGTTCGAATACTTTTGCAGCCATTTTGAAACTTGGACAAGTTTGTTCACTCTACATTGCTCCAGTTCACTCGGCTGTGTGAATGAGCAGCCTGCTTTAGACATTGCTAGATATTAATGTACAATTAAATTTTGTGAAGTAACTGCTGAATGGCTAAATGATTCCCAGAGAAATTGAAATGGTTTCCATTGAATAGGTCTCTCAGGGGGTAAAGTGTAAAGCGCTTTGAGCAGGCGTAATGATTGGATACCGCACTATATAAGAACTTACCTTACTTTGAGCAGGCGTAATGACTGGATACCGCACTATATAAGAACTTACCTTACTTTGAGCAGGTGTAATGACTGGATACCGCACTATATAAGAACTTACCTTACTTTGAGCAGGCGTAATGATTGGATACCGCATTATATAAGAACTTACCTTACTTTGAGCAGGCGTAATGACTGGATACCGCACTATATCAGAACTTACCTTACTTTGAGCAGGTGTAATGACTGGATACCGCACTATATCAGAACTTACCTTTGCTTTAGTAAAATTAAAGTCATAGTTAAACGTTTTGATGTTCTTGTGATGCCCCTTTTTTATAACGCCCATTTTCCTCTTAACTATTCGTACTCTGAGCTTCTTCTATGTTTATTCAGTTTATTATTTTTACACAGCTCGACTAGAATCTCAAAAAGCTGAACCAGAAGACAAACAAAAGGTGGGTGAATTCATCAACTTGGAAATTCGTTCTCATCTTGTTAAATTGGACATTTTTGTGTTTTTTACAATGTTAGGAATATCAGTGACATTACCACATATATATGAACTATGACCCTCCACAAAATGAGTCAATATAATAAGATTCATCTTGAGATACAGACCAGAAATGAAACTGAGTGGTTGTTTTGTTGATATTAAGATATTAACAGCTGCTAAGACATTATATATAAACAATCCAAACTGAAATATAGTTTACAGTATTTCTATAAGTACCCAAGTGACGTGGAAGTAGAGTATCTTCAGGGGAACACATTTCAATGTTTAAGAGCATGATTCCTCAGAATAGCTTTTTCTAAAAGTACCTACTAAGAAACTACACAACTTTGCACAAGATTTAGATGGAGCGACATTGTTGGTGGCATTGGAAAGAATCTCTTCTCCTTTTTCACTTGGCACAAATAACACGAAAACATTGGATGGCATAACAAGACACATTTCATAGTGAAGGGTCACAAATATAAAAGATATGGAATACCACTGGAATTTTTTTTTTGTCAAACGTATACCCGTGGGAGTACAAATTGTGCATCCTAATGTTTTATGCCGTTTTAGCATGCCATATGATGCTCAACAAAAGAATTCTTCCGTACTGTAGCCATATTCTAAATTTCGAACACATGTCGTGTTCGATGTCATGGAAACAAACTGTTCAAAAAAGTCGTTTTGACTGAAGTACTTGTAAAAATAGGCCGGCAAAATCCAGATCTCATTAAAGATGCCAATGTTTAAAACTGCGTATCCTATTTGCGCTGTGTAAATTGTTCTATGGCCAGAACATGTCACATAAGTTAGTACGACATCTGGTAGTACATTAACATTGACCAACAGTGTTAGAACATGAGATTTCAATGCACGATTTCTAATTCATTCCGTTGTGGGTATAATAGTTAATGGGTTTTATTATTCCCTATGTTGGTAATTCGATCGATTCTATTATTTGCGAAGACTGCCACCAACATGATTGCGTTCTAATTCTGTTGTCTACAGTGCCACCTAGAGGAGATTGCATGCATCACACAGAGTCGCGATGAAGCTGCAGAAGAAGCCGAAGCAGCGAAAAAGCGACTGAGTGAGATTGAGACGTTTGGACGCGACATGATCTCCAAGTACCAACAGCAAGTTGCCGACCTGGAAGGTATCAATTTTGTTGATGTTTCATTGATTTATGTTAATTGATGTCAAATAATTGATTACATTTTGTGTGATCAGTTTGATTATTTAAAACCTAGGTTTAAGTTAAACATGTACGATTACCGAATGACAAGAACACATGTTTTGCCAAAAAAGATGCAGTTAAAAAATTTGAAATTTATTTTAAAGAAGAAAATTGGGCATGTGACCTCATAACAATGTTAGTGTCCCCAGAACTATTTAATATCTACTACGACATAGTTGCACAGTTGTGCAGGTTTGTTATTTAGTCTTGGTGAAGTCATTGGAAAAATAATTCATTTATTTTTTATTTATTCTCTTCCATGTCACCCTACAACAGTTCCAAGTCATCCTACAAATGTTCCATGTCATCCTACAAATGTTCCATGTCACCCTACAAATGTTCCAAGTCATCCTACAAATGTTCCATGTCACCCTACAATAGTTCCAAGTCATCCTACAACTGTCCCCTGTCACCCTACAACTGTTCCGTGACACCCTACAAACCTGTTGATCTTGTCTACAGCTAAGCTCCAGTCTGCTACACTCGAGGCTGACCACAAAGGCGAGGTAAGAACCAAGTTTAAAACTGTGTAACCAGCACATGTTTTTGGTGTTTACGGTTAATTTTCCGTTGTAATAACAATTCACCCAAGGAACCTACTATGAAATCTCTCAACCTACTCAAAATTGAAGACATTTTCCCGGGTGAGTGTTTTAACTTTTTCATAAACCGCATAGATCATTAGACGAGTTCCTGTAACTGTCCAGTCACTATTTTTGCAAAATGCTGAATATCTGGCTTATCCAACAAGGCAGTGTCACCAAATCGTTATCACACACAGTATAACCTCGGGTGCCAGAAAATGTATTAGATATACCACTTACCAGTTTTACTTAGAAAAATACCACCATGCATTGTGGATAAAATTTACATGCATCTAAAGTCTTCATGGTTTTTCCACGTACACCAAGCAATACTTAGTAACACTTCATTCCTGCACAATCACTAACTGCTACAAATGCACTTAGGTTGCAAGTGATCACTACGTTCTGCCTTCAAAAAACCTGTCACAGTAAATGTTGACAATGAAATCAAATGTGTAGTAAAAATGCCTGCTGAATAGGAAAACCATTGTATTAGGTGGCTCTCACAGTAGTGGCATAGTCGTTAAGTCTTAGTGAGAGTCTCTTGACAGTATTTTTATGCTCAGGAAAAAGTTGTAATATATATTTCCTTCTGTCGAATAAAGAAGATCTTTCCAGTCCACATTGATAAACGCTAGTGTAAAATGCAGGATTGAATCCCGGTTACCAATCTCGGTTCCTCACCTGCCAACGTTCTTACTCTGTTGTTCTCAGCTCCACCTGGTGGAGATTGCGCGCCTCACACGAGACTCCGAGGATGCGAGAGAAGAGCTCGTGGCAGCGAAGGAGCAGATCAGCGGAATGCAGAACTTGGGACGGGAGATGATCTCCAAGCACGACCACCAGGTGGAGCAACTTAAAGGTACAGAAATTCCTACCGCACCAGTGTTCATGTACTTCCTACGGTTTAATTGTAGTTCCCACTTTTTTCCTAATAATATATGTTATTAACCATCCACTTTCATATCTGGCAATTCTACACTATCATCACCAGGCTTTCTCACTCACTCATTCACTCCCTCAATCCTCTCTGTCCCTTACGTGGCATATTAGGCATCAACAAGAGAGCGCCACAGCTGTCGGTCGGCCGCCCACGCATTGACCATATTCCACGTCAGTTGGCAGGTCTTTAATTCCTTCTCCACTGTTCTTCTCCACGTCTTTTTTGAGCGACCTCGTCTCCGTCTTCCATCCGCTGTCCAACGTAGGGCTATCTTCAGTAGTGTGCCTGTGGGCATTTTGCAAATGTGTCCTAGCTATCTCCATCTCCGTCTCTTGATCTTCATAGCCAAGGATGTTGAATCTGTCTGGCGGAGCAGCTCTTCATTGGTGATGGTGTTCGGCCAAAATACCCCTGTACTCTTCCGGAGACACTTGTTCTGGAAGGTCTCTAGCTTGTGTGTTAGTCTTGCTGTCAGCTTCCAGCACTCAGACCCATAGAGAAGTACACTGAGGACGTTACTGTTGTATAGTCTCAGTTTAGTTTTCAATCTCAGCTGTCTTGACTGCCAGATGGATTTCAGCATGGCAAAAGTCTGGTTGGCTTTGTTGATTCTAGCAGTGACATCTTTCTTGGAATCTCCATCTGTTGTGACTTTGCTTCCCAAGTATACATATTCCTCGTCCTCTTCCAAGGCATCACCGTTGACGGTAGTAATGGTATTAACTGTCTTATAGTTGCTCCTCGTCAATTTGGTTTTCGATGTGTTGAGCTTTAGCCTGATCTCTGGTGCTGAGTCTGTAATTGTCTCCATTTTATCTTCCATGTCCTTGTGTCTGCTGGACAACAGTCATATATCATCTACATAGTCCAGGTCTTCCTGAATCTTCAAGTGTTCGTCTGATGCCCCTGTTTCCTTCTTTGGTGATTTCCGTCATCAGCCAATGAGTGGCAAAGGTGAACTGAAAGGGAGATAGAAAACACCCCTGCTCCACACCAAAATAAAAATAACGTACTTGCTGAACTTCAAAATTTGGCATGACTGTAAATTTTCAATATTATTTTGATGTGCACTGTAAAAATCGCACGTCTATGCCATGATATTATTCAAAAATTATTATTGCATATTCTTGATGAAATCACCCAGTTGAACTTAGCAAACACGAGATTTATGCAAAATTGTCTCTGAGAGAGTTCTTTAAATTTTCATTCACAGCTGAACTGAAAGCATCGAAAGAAGAAAAAGAAGAACAGGAATCAACCACCTGCAAGGTAAAGAAATATGTTTTTGGTCTGCTTACTTAACTTACTCAAACATTACCACAGGTTTTCATTGATTTTTAGTAATTCCCAGCATTTCAAGTTAAACCTCTTCTGTTTAACATTTGATATGCCACTCCCAGTCACATCACCCTACGCAAGGAAACAGCGTATATATATATATTAAAAACCACATAAAAACATGGATGTTTCCCAGAGAAGTCGAGATGGTGTTCGATTGAACAGGTCTGCCAGGGAGTAAAGTGTAAAGTGCTTTGTGCAGTCCTGAGGACTGGATACTGCGCTATATAAGAACTTACCTTTACTTTTTTTATATGTTACATTTTAGGACATGGAGGAAGTGGATTCCTGATGGGGTGAAGCAGTGAGGATGCAGCTTTATTAAGAGTATGCTCTGTTTTGCTAAGCCAGCGATGCATTAAGTTGTTCACAAACTACAGATTTGAATATCACAAAACTTATTTGAGAAGAGCTGAATCTATCAATGCGAGTTATACTCTAAGCTACAATCATCACCTACCTGGTTGGTCAGATTCACACGTTGAATGATGCGTTCTCGTTTTGTTGTTACCCAGCTCCAACTTGTGGAGATTGCGCGCCTCACACGAGACTGCGAGGAAGCGAGAGAAGAGCTCGAGACAGCGAAGGAACAAATCAGCGAAATGCAGAACTTGGGATGGGAGATGATCTCCAAACACAACCACCAGGTGGAGCTACTTGAAGGTATAACAATTCCTGGGTGCAGAGAATCGATTTTGGCTAATGACATGTGGAGTTATTTTTTATTAATCATGACATTTTTATAGACGGCACAGCAGAAATTAAAATGAAGTCTGGGGAACGAGTCCAAAATATGGCTATGGTGCTAGTTGCTAACTTGCTGTGGACAGCTCTAAAATCAGTTTTCTAAATACTTGAATTCTTTGTTTGGATCAATTCAGCCAGCAGTAACTTTGCGACAAAATGATGTAGACGGATGACATTGATACCATGGCAAACTGAACTGTTGCCCTTCATCGTGATGCTCATAACTCAGAAACGTGCTTTAATGTTTAAACTGATGTGGTCATTTTATTAATACATTATTACATGTTGTGCAAACTGCTAGACACCTGTCATCTGATGTCAACTTTTGGTTTATTTGTTTGTTTGTTAACACATCATTTGACCTTCTGCCCACAGCTGACCTTGAAGCAGCAAACAAAAAAGAGCAGTGCGTCTCGTGTGAGGTAAGGGAGACCTATTACACTGGCCGCACATTGTCCTCATTTAGTGTTGTCTGTCCCAAGATCGTGCATCACGTAATTATGGGGTAATGCAGTATTGTGTCATTCGTAAACTAACAATTGATCACTGGAGGTCATTGTTTACAACAAACGGACAGTGCAATTTACCACATCACATCATACCAAAACATTAGGAATTTATTTACCAGTAGAACAGTTGGATCGTGAGGTTAACCTTTCCTTGCATTCTTCAGACTGCTCTGCCTACGCTCAAACTATGAAATTGGTAACACTTTGCTGAAAACTTCTCCTGGAATGTCTATAAAATCCAAACACAATTTATTGACAGAAAAATCGGCAATAACTTACATAAAGTATGCGTAAGTTACCCAGCATGCATCACACCCACAGGCTTAGGGAACACCAGTGATGGCGGAGATGCGTGATAAGTTTGTAAATAATGTAATTTTTATATATTATGACACCATTTCAAATAGTTTGGTTGGCATTTTTTCGATGTTGGTGAGTACACATTTTTACAGCGGAAACGTTTTAAGATAGGGCCTGTAAGTGTGTCACGATACATGGCGAGATTCCACGTGAGTTGAGCCGACTAGCGACAGGAAGTCATTCGGCACCTACTTAGGGAATAGGATGTTTTTGTTTTGGGGTGTAATCACATGAATGACATATAAAGACTGATCATAATTCTGGTTTCTGACTGATCAAATTAAACTAAAGTGATAGGGGAAGTTTTGTAAGTAAACATTTTACTCAGCGTCATACTGTGGCCAAATAACTGCAACTGTGGTGGTGTAGCCTGCTGCGCTTTGCTAAGTTTATGTAGCAAAAGAAAGACATATTGTGTGGTTGGTAAATGGCAATGCCCTTTATATACATTATAGTAAACGGTAGTAACAGTGACATGGGCATTGCCGGTTACTTAACTAGAAAACAAAGGCAATTCCACTTACAGGATAGGTGGGCAAAGCAAAGGGATTGCTGATGATTTAATAACTAGCTAAGCATAATAAATATGGGGGCCAGAAACAACGACAATCATGGTACTCATTGATTACAGAATGTGTCAATTAACTCACCAAAGATCGTACAAATTTGGTTCCACGGACACAGTCAAAATGATGTAAAACAGCACTGGTAGGCTACACAAGGCTGTCCCTATGTCTTCAAGGCAACCAGATCTTCAACATAAAAAAACCGGCAGGATTGTTGACAATGCAGACTAGACTTCTTGGCTGCTGGAGTCAGTCTGAGCTGCTAAACTGACCCCACTGGGAAGCACCCTCCACTGTCCTCATGCAAGTAGGACGACCATATAAGGATGTGGGTAACTGTATATCCAGCACCAGACACCGCTGTGTCACATTCCAAAGCCAGCATGCATCCCAAAATAGCTTTGGTGCCCCAGCTTGTACTGAGCAGTAAACAAGGATGACCGGTCAGTGGCCACAACCAGTACTAGTTTAGTAAAAAGTATTTAATTCAATAATGGATTAAATACCGATTTACAGTAATCGTTTTAGCGGTGGTTATAGCTGGATATCTGTAATACAACCCAGGTGGCGATTTTACATAAGGCTAATAAAATGCACGTTTACCATGAACATGCATTAACTGTCTATGAAAACAGAACAGTGTTAACGAGATCGATTGTATATATCTCGTGTGGTTGTTGTATCCCCGAATAAAGCACAAACTTACATGGAGTAATGACGTAAACACATCGCCCGAGCAATATTACAGGTTATAACCAACACTAAACTCGATCTCTGTAACATTGTTACCTACAAAACTTCTCCCATCTGTTTGATTTATTTCCATCAGTCTCCTGTGTCGTTCCTGTGATTATACCCCACATGAAAATATATATCCTATTCCCTATGCAGGCGACAGTGCAACGGATGTCACCAGCTGACTCCAAAGTGAAACCGAGGCGCGAGACTTACAGGCCCTATAACACATGTAGAGATATGCAGTGTATAAGTGAAAAAGTGCCTAGGTGCACAAACTTAGGGAATTCTAGTATATAATATGTACAGGTGCGGAAGCCACACTGTAAGAAGGATGTAGGTACCGTGATATTAAGTTACTGAGATATCACTTGCCGCTTTCTTGATAGAGACCCTCCCGAATGCATTCTCTCGTTCACAGCACCACCTGGGGGAGATTGCGCGACTTACACAGAGTCGCGGCGAGACCGAGGAAGAACTAGAGACTGTGAGAACAGACATGGCTGAGATGAAGGCGATGGGGGTAGAGATGATCAAGAAACTGCAGCAGCAAGTAGCCAATCTGGAAGGTTGGTCTAAATAATACAATAATCTAACTATAATCGAGCTGATGTGTGTTTTATTTGATAGAAAACAGTTTAAATGATATGTGTACACATTTTTATCTAGTTGGAAATGTTTGTAGAGGTTGAACTCTGCTGCCCATAATATTTATCTTTTGTTGCAATTTTCTCGGACTTGTATTTCTGACGTCATCTCTTCTTCAGATTAGCCTCGTTTTGTATTGTACATCAGAATGCTTTGAAACATCTCACACACCTTTGTTTACATACCTTTCATTTCCAACAGAGCAACTTTGGGAAAATGCTACCTGTTTTTACAAAATAAAAAATGAATGTATGTCAACACAGCCATTTCTGGGACAAAAATTAATACTAATAATGGAATGACTTCTTTAATGCCAATATCCTCTGGAAATCTGAGCTCAGTGGCGCAACAAATCCAGAGGATTAAGTGTTCTCATTGTCAAGTACAGAGCAAAAGTCGTCAACAGATGGATGGAATTGCTAAGAAGCTAAGGAGGATATGCATTACTAAAAAGATATGTTTTTAGAAAAAATCCACCGTGTGGACTTTGACATACCTCACAATAACTGAGACTTTGTTCTTTGAGTCAAAAAGAAAATGACACATGACATCTTACCCATGTCATCCCTTAAGCTACCCCTTGTAGAAGCTTTGCATCTCGGGCATCAAACTTTCAGGGCTTTACCTTGACACCTACATCTCCTGGGAGGATTTGTAACGCTTTTATTTTTAAAAATCACCATGGGTTTAGGGTTCACTCTAGATGTCTGACAATTATTTGCAATGCTATGTATACTTTTGATGATTGTTCAAAGTTACATATAACACCCCAACTGATCAATGCAGTGTTTGCATGGCCCAGAACAGTTGTATAGAACATGCATGTTGTTCAAAGTTACATATAACACCCAACTGATCAGTGCACTGTTTGCATGGCCAAGAACAGTTGTATAGAACATGCATATTGTTCAAAGTTACATATAACACCCAACTGATCAGTGCACTGTTTGCATGGCCAAGAACAGTTGTATAGAACATGCATATTGTTCAAAGTTACATATAACACCCCAACTGATCAGTGCACTGTTTGCATGGCCAAGAACAGTTGATTAGAACATGCATATTGTTCAAAGTTACATATAACACCCCAACTGATCAGTGCACTGTTTGCATGGCCAAGAACAGTTGTATAGAACATGCATATCGTTCAAAGTTACATATAACACCCAACTGATCAGTGCTCTGTTTGCATGGCCAAGAACAGTTGTATAGAACATGCATATCGTTCAAAGTTACATATAACACCCAACTGATCAGTGCACTGTTTGCATGGCTCAGAACAGTTGTATAGAACATGCATATTGTTCAAAGTTACATATAACACCCAACTGATCAGTGCACTGTTTGCATGGCCAAGAACAGTTGTATAGAACATGCATATCGTTCAAAGTTACATATAACACCCAACTGATCAGTGCACTGTTTGCATGGCCAAGAACAGTTGTATAGAACATGCATATTGTTCAAAGTTACATATAACACCCCAACTGATCAGTGCACTGTTTGCATGGCCAAGAACAGTTGTATAGAACATGCATATTGTTCAAAGTTACATATAACACCCCAACTGATCAGTGCACTGTTTGCATGGCCAAGAACAGTTGTATAGAACATGCATATCGTTCAAAGTTACATATAACACCCCAACTGATCAGTGCACTGTTTGCATGGCCAAGAACAGTTGTATAGAACATGCATATCGTTCAAAGTTACATATAACACCCAACTGATCAGTGCACTGTTTGCATGGCTCAGAACAGTTGTATAGAACATGCATATTGTTCAAAGTTACATATAACACCCCAACTGATCAGTGCACTGTTTGCATGGCCAAGAACAGTTGTATAGAACATGCATATTGTTCAAAGTTACATATAACACCCAACTGATCAGTGCACTGTTTGCATGGCCAAGAACAGTTGTATAGAACATTCATATTGTTCAAAGTTACATATAACACCCAACTGATCAGTGCACTGTTTGCATGGCCAAGAACAGTTGTATAGAACATGCATATTGTTCAAAGTTACATATAACACCCAACTGATCACTGCACTGTTTGCATGGCCAAGAACAGTTGTATAGAACATGCATATGTTCAAAGTTACATATAACACCCCAACTGATCAGTGCACTGTTTGCATGGCCAAGAACAGTTGTATAGAACATGCATATTGTTCAAAGTTACATATAACACCCCAACTGATCAGTGCACTGTTTGCATGGCCAAGAACAGTTGTATAGAACATGCATATTGTTCAAAGTTACATATAACACCCAACTGATCAGTGCACTGTTTGCATGGCCCAGAACAGTTGTATAGAACATGCATATTGTTCAAAGTTACATATAACACCCAACTGATCAGTGCACTGTTTGCATGGCCAAGAACAGTTGTATAGAACATGCATATCGTTCAAAGTTACATATAACACCCAACTGATCAGTGCTCTGTTTGCATGGCCAAGAACAGTTGTATAGAACATGCATATGTTCAAAGTTACATATAAACCCAACTGATCAGTGCACTGTTTGCATGGCTCAGAACAGTTGTATAGAACATGCATATCGTTCAAACCCAACTGATCAGTGCACTGTTTGCATGGCTCAGAACAGTTGTATAGAACATGCATATTGTTCAAAGTTACATATAACACCCAACTGATCAGTGCACTGTTTGCATGGCCAAGAACAGTTGTACAGAACATGCATATTGTTCAAAGTTACATATAACACCCCAACTGATCAGTGCACTGTTTGCATGGCTGAGAACAGTTGTACAGAACATGCATATTGTTCAA
>CM034534.1:55766487-55984319 GCA_020002185.1 Paraescarpia echinospica | reverse complement strand
CAAGAACAGTTGTATAGAACATGCATATTGTTCAAAGTTACATATAACACCCAACTGATCAGTGCACTGTTTGCATGGCCAAGAACAGTTGTATAGAACATGCATATTGTTCAAAGTTACATATAACACCCAACTGATCAGTGCTCTGTTTGCATGGCCAAGAACAGTTGTATAGAACATGCATATTGTTCAAAGTTACATATAACACCCAACTGATCAGTGCACTGTTTGCATGGCCAAGAACAGTTGTATAGAACATTCATATTGTTCAAAGTTACATATAACACCCAACTGATCAATGCACTGTTTGCATGGCCAAGAACAGTTGTATAGAACATTCATATTGTTCAAAGTTACATATAACACCCCAACTGATCACTGCACTGTTTGCATGGCCAAGAACAGTTGTATAGAACATGCATATCGTTCAAAGTTACATATAACACCCCAACTGATCAGTGCACTGTTTGCATGGCCAAGAACAGTTGTATAGAACATGCATATCGTTCAAAGTTACATATAACACCCCAACTGATCAGTGCACTGTTTGCATGGCCAAGAACAGTTGTATAGAACATGCATATCGTTCAAAGTTACATATAACACCCCAACTGATCAGTGCACTGTTTGCATGGCTCAGAACAGTTGTACAGAACATGCATATTGTTCAAAGTTACATATAACACCCAACTGGTCAGTGCACTGTTTGCATGGCTCAGAACAGTTGTACAGAACATGCATATTGTTCAAAGTTACATATAACACCCAAATGATCAGTGCACTGTTTGCATGGCCAAGAACAGTTGTACAGAACATGCATATTGTTCAAAGTTACATATAACACCCAACTGATCATCAGTGCACTGTTTGCATGGCTAAGAACAGTTGTATGAACATGCATATCGCTCAAAGCCACATTAATAACACCCAACTGATCAGTGCCCTGGTTTGTACGGCTAAGAACAGTTGTATAGAAATACGGTATATCGCCATATAAATAATCTAACTGATCAGTGCTCTGTTTGCATGGCCAAGAACAGTTGTATAGAACATGCATATCGTTCAAAGTTACATATAACACCCAACTGATCAGTGCACTGTTTGCATGTCTCAGAACAGTTGTATAGAACATGCATATTGTTCAAAGTTACATATAACACCCCAACTGATCAGTGCACTGTTTGCATGGCCAAGAACAGTTGTATAGAACATGCATATCGTTCAAAGTTACATATAACACCCAACTGATCAGTGCTCTGTTTGCATGGCCAAGAACAGTTGTATAGAACATGCATATCGTTCAAAGTTACATATAACACCCAACTGATCAGTGCACTGTTTGCATGGCTCAGAACAGTTGTATAGAACATGCATATTGTTCAAAGTTACATATAACACCCAACTGATCAGTGCACTGTTTGCATGGCCAAGAACAGTTGTATAGAACATGCATATTGTTCAAAGTTACATATAACACCCCAACTGATCAGTGCACTGTTTGCATGGCCAAGAACAGTTGTATAGAACATGCATATTGTTCAAAGTTACATATAACACCCAACTGATCAGTGCACTGTTTGCATGGCCAAGAACAGTTGTATAGAACATGCATATTGTTCAAAGTTACATATAACACCCCAACTGATCAGTGCACTGTTTGCATGGCTCAGAACAGTTGGACAAAACATGCATATTGTTCAAAGTTACATATAACACCCCAACTGATCAGTGCTCTGTTTGCATGGCCAAGAACAGTTGTACAGAACATGCATATTGTTCAAAGTTACATATAACACCCAACTGATCAGTGCTCTGTTTGCATGGCTCAGAACAGTTGTACAGAACATGCATATTGTTCAAAGTTACATATAAAACCCCAACTGATCAGTGCACTGTTTGCATGGCTCAGAACAGTTGTACAGAACATGCATATTGTTCAAAGTTACATATAACACCCAACTGATCAGTGCACTGTTTGCATGGCCAAGAACAGTTGTATAGAACATGCATATTGTTCAAAGTTACATATAACACCCAACTGATCAGTGCACTGTTTGCATGGCCAAGAACAGTTGTACAGAACATGCATATTGTTCAAAGTTACATATAACACCCCAACTGATCAGTGCACTGTTTGCATGGCTGAGAACAGTTGTACAGAACATGCATATTGTTCAAAGTTACATATAACACCCCAACTGATCAGTGCACTGTTTGCATGGCCAAGAACAGTTGTATAGAACATGCATATTGTTCAAAGTTACATATAAAACCCCAACTGATCAGTGCACTGTTTGCATGGCCAAGAACAGTTGTACAGAACATGCATATTGTTCAAAGTTACATATAACACCCAACTGATCAGTGCACTGTTTGCATGGCCAAGAACAGTTGTACAGAACATGCATATTGTTCAAAGTTACATATAACACCCCAACTGATCAGTGCACTGTTTGCATGGCCAAGAACAGTTGTATAGAACATGCATATCGTTCAAAGTTACATATAACACCCAACTGATCAGTGCACTGTTTGCATGGCTCAGAACAGTTGTATAGAACATTCATATTGTTCAAAGTTACATATAACACCCAACTGATCAGTGCACTGTTTGCATGGCTCAGAACAGTTGTATAGAACATTCATATTGTTCAAAGTTACATATAACACCCAACTGATCAGTGCACTGTTTGCATGGCTCAGAACAGTTGTACAGAACATTCATATTGTTCAAAGTTACATATAACACCCCAACTGATCAGTGCACTGTTTGCATGGCCAAGAACAGTTGTACAGAACATGCATATTGTTCAAAGTTACATATAACACCCAACTGATCAGTGCACTGTTTGCATGGCCAAGAACAGTTGTACAGAACATGCATATCGTTCAAAGTTACATATAACACCCCAACTGATCAGTGCACTGTTTGCATGGCCAAGAACAGTTGTATAGAACATGCATATCGTTCAAAGTTACATATAACACCCAACTGATCAGTGCTCTGTTTGCATGGCCAAGAACAGTTGTATAGAACATGCATATCGTTCAAAGTTACATATAACACCCAACTGATCAGTGCACTGTTTGCATGGCTCAGAACAGTTGTATAGAACATGCATATTGTTCAAAGTTACATATAACACCCAACTGATCAGTGCACTGTTTGCATGGCCAAGAACAGTTGTATAGAACATGCATATTGTTCAAAGTTACATATAACACCCAACTGATCAGTGCTCTGTTTGCATGGCCAAGAACAGTTGTATAGAACATGCATATTGTTCAAAGTTACATATAACACCCAACTGATCAGTGCACTGTTTGCATGGCCAAGAACAGTTGTATAGAACATTCATATTGTTCAAAGTTACATATAACACCCAACTGATCAGTGCACTGTTTGCATGGCCAAGAACAGTTGTATAGAACATGCATATTGTTCAAAGTTACATATAACACCCCAACTGATCACTGCACTGTTTGCATGGCCAAGAACAGTTGTATAGAACATGCATATTGTTCAAGTTACATATAACACCCAACTGATCAATTGCACTGTTTGCATGGCCAGAACGGTTGTATAGAACTCATGCATATTAATTTCAAAGTTATATAACACCCCAACTGATCAATTGCACTGTTTATGGCCAAGAACAGTTGTATAGAACATGCATATTGTTCAAAGTTACATATAACACCCAACTGATCAGTGCACTGTTTGCATGGCCAAGAACAGTTGTATAGAACATGCATATCGTTCAAAGTTACATATAACACCCAACTGATCAGTGCTCTGTTTGCATGGCCAAGAACAGTTGTATAGAACATGCATATCGTTCAAAGTTACATATAACACCCAACTGATCAGTGCACTGTTTGCATGGCTCAGAACAGTTGTATAGAACATGCATATTGTTCAAAGTTACATATAACACCCAACTGATCAGTGCACTGTTTGCATGGCCAAGAACAGTTGTATAGAACATGCATATTGTTCAAAGTTACATATAACACCCCAACTGATCAGTGCACTGTTTGCATGGCCAAGAACAGTTGTATAGAACATGCATATTGTTCAAAGTTACATATAACACCCAACTGATCAGTGCACTGTTTGCATGGCCAAGAACAGTTGTATAGAACATGCATATTGTTCAAAGTTACATATAACACCCCAACTGATCAGTGCACTGTTTGCATGGCTCAGAACAGTTGGACAAAACATGCATATTGTTCAAAGTTACATATAACACCCCAACTGATCAGTGCTCTGTTTGCATGGCCAAGAACAGTTGTACAGAACATGCATATTGTTCAAAGTTACATATAACACCCAACTGATCAGTGCTCTGTTTGCATGGCTCAGAACAGTTGTACAGAACATGCATATTGTTCAAAGTTACATATAAAACCCCAACTGATCAGTGCACTGTTTGCATGGCTCAGAACAGTTGTACAGAACATGCATATTGTTCAAAGTTACATATAACACCCAACTGATCAGTGCACTGTTTGCATGGCTCAGAACAGTTGTACAGAACATGCATATTGTTCAAAGTTACATATAACACCCAACTGATCAGTGCACTGTTTGCATGGCCAAGAACAGTTGTACAGAACATGCATATTGTTCAAAGTTACATATAACACCCCAACTGATCAGTGCACTGTTTGCATGGCTGAGAACAGTTGTACAGAACATGCATATTGTTCAAAGTTACATATAACACCCAACTGATCAGTGCACTGTTTGCGTGGCTCCAGAACGAGTTGTACAGAACATGCATATTGTTCAAAGTTACGCATATCTTACCCAACTGATCTGGTGTACTGTTGCATGGCCAAGAACAGTTGTACAGAACATGCATATTGTTCAAGGTACATATAACGCAACTGATCAGTGCACTGTTTGCATGGCCAAGAACAGTTGTATAGAACATGCATATTGTTCAAAGTTACATATAACACCCAACTGATCAGTGCACTGTTTGCATGGCTCAGAACAGTTGTACAGAACATGCATATTGTTCAAAGTTACATATAACACCCAACTGATCAGTGCACTGTTTGCATGGCTCAGAACAGTTGTACAGAACATGCATATTGTTCAAAGTTACATATAACACCCAACTGATCAGTGCACTGTTTGCATGGCCAAGAACAGTTGTACAGAACATGCATATTGTTCAAAGTTACATATAACACCCCAACTGATCAGTGCACTGTTTGCATGGCTGAGAACAGTTGTACAGAACATGCATATTGTTCAAAGTTACATATAACACCCCAACTGATCAGTGCACTGTTTGCATGGCCAAGAACAGTTGTATAGAACATGCATATTGTTCAAAGTTACATATAACACCCCAACTGATCAGTGCACTGTTTGCATGGCCAAGAACAGTTGTACAGAACATGCATATTGTTCAAAGTTACATATAACACCCAACTGATCAGTGCACTGTTTGCATGGCCAAGAACAGTTGTATAGAACATGCATATTGTTCAAAGTTACATATAACACCCCAACTGATCAGTGCACTGTTTGCATGGCCAAGAACCATGCACAAATTGATACACACCCCAACTGATCAGTGCTCTGTTTGCATGGCCAGAACAGTTGTACAGAACATGCATATTGTTCAAGTTACATATAAAACCCAACTGATCAGTGCACTGTTTGCATGGCTCAGAACAGTTGTACAGAACATCATATTGTTCAAGTTACATATAACACCCCAACTGATCAGTGCACTGTTTGCATGGCCAAGAACAGTTGTATAGAACATGCATATTGTTCAAAGTTACATATAACACCCAACTGATCAGTGCACTGTTTGCATGGCCAAGAACAGTTGTATAGAACATGCATATTGTTCAAAGTTACATATAACACCCAACTGATCAGTGCACTGTTTGCATGGCCAAGAACAGTTGTATAGAACATGCATATCGTTCAAAGTTACATATAACACCCAACTGATCAGTGCACTGTTTGCATGGCCAAGAACAGTTGTATAGAACATGCATATCGTTCAAAGTTACATATAACACCCCAACTGATCAGTGCACTGTTTGCATGGCTCAGAACAGTTGTACAGAACATGCATATTGTTCAAAGTTACATATAACACCCCAACTGATCAGTGCACTGTTTGCATGGCCAAGAACAGTTGTATAGAACATGCATATTGTTCAAAGTTACATATAACACCCAAATGATCAGTGCACTGTTTGCATGGCCAAGAACAGTTGTACAGAACATGCATATTGTTCAAAGTTACATATAACACCCAACTGATCAGTGCACTGTTTGCATGGCCAAGAACAGTTGTACAGAACATGCATATTGTTCAAAGTTACATATAACACCCCAACTGATCAGTGCACTGTTTGCATGGCTGAGAACAGTTGTACAGAACATGCATATTGTTCAAAGTTACATATACTGAACACTGTTTGCATGGCCAAGAACAACTGATCAGTGCACTGTTTGCATGGCCAAGAACAGTTGTATAGAACATGCATATTGTTCAAAGTTACATATAAAACCCCAACTGATCAGTGCACTGTTTGCATGGCCAAGAACAGTTGTACAGAACATGCATATTGTTCAAAGTTACATATAACACCCAACTGATCAGTGCACTGTTTGCATGGCCAAGAACAGTTGTACAGAACATGCATATTGTTCAAAGTTACATATAACACCCCAACTGATCAGTGCACTGTTTGCATGGCCAAGAACAGTTGTATAGAACATGCATATCGTTCAAAGTTACATATAACACCCAACTGATCAGTGCACTGTTTGCATGGCTCAGAACAGTTGTATAGAACATTCATATTGTTCAAAGTTACATATAACACCCAACTGATCAGTGCACTGTTTGCATGGCTCAGAACAGTTGTATAGAACATTCATATTGTTCAAAGTTACATATAACACCCAACTGATCAGTGCACTGTTTGCATGGCTCAGAACAGTTGTACAGAACATTCATATTGTTCAAAGTTACATATAACACCCCAACTGATCAGTGCACTGTTTGCATGGCCAAGAACAGTTGTACAGAACATGCATATTGGTCAAAGTTACATATAACACCCAACTGATCAGTGCACTGTTTGCATGGCCAAGAACAGTTGTACAGAACATGCATATCGTTCAAAGTTACATATAACACCCCAACTGATCAGTGCACTGTTTGCATGGCCAAGAACAGTTGTATAGAACATGCATATCGTTCAAAGTTACATATAACACCCAACTGATCAGTGCTCTGTTTGCATGGCCAAGAACAGTTGTATAGAACATGCATATCGTTCAAAGTTACATATAACACCCAACTGATCAGTGCACTGTTTGCATGGCTCAGAACAGTTGTATAGAACATGCATATTGTTCAAAGTTACATATAACACCCAACTGATCAGTGCACTGTTTGCATGGCCAAGAACAGTTGTATAGAACATGCATATTGTTCAAAGTTACATATAACACCCAACTGATCAGTGCTCTGTTTGCATGGCCAAGAACAGTTGTATAGAACATGCATATTGTTCAAAGTTACATATAACACCCAACTGATCAGTGCACTGTTTGCATGGCCAAGAACAGTTGTATAGAACATTCATATTGTTCAAAGTTACATATAACACCCAACTGATCAGTGCACTGTTTGCATGGCCAAGAACAGTTGTATAGAACATGCATATTGTTCAAAGTTACATATAACACCCCAACTGATCACTGCACTGTTTGCATGGCCAAGAACAGTTGTATAGAACATGCATATCGTTCAAAGTTACATATAACACCCCAACTGATCAGTGCACTGTTTGCATGGCCAAGAACAGTTGTATAGAACATGCATATCGTTCAAAGTTACATATAACACCCCAACTGATCAGTGCACTGTTTGCATGGCCAAGAACAGTTGCATAGAACATGCATATCGTTCAAAGTTACATATAACACCCCAACTGATCAGTGCACTGTTTGCATGGCTCAGAACAGTTGTACAGAACATGCATATTGTTCAAAGTTACATATAACACCCAACTGGTCAGTGCACTGTTTGCATGGCTAATAACAGTTGTACAGAACATGCATATTGTTCAAAGTTACATATAACACCCAAATGATCAGTGCACTGTTTGCATGGCCAAGAACAGTTGTACAGAACATGCATATTGTTCAAAGTTACATATAACACCCAACTGATCAGTGCACTGTTTGCATGGCTCAGAACAGTTGTACAGAACATGCATATTGTTCAAAGTTACATATAACACCCCAACTGATCAGTGCACTGTTTGCATGGCCAAGAACAGTTGTATAGAACATGCATATTGTTCAAAGTTACATATAACACCCAACTGATCAGTGCACTGTTTGCATGGCCAAGAACAGTTGTATAGAACATGCATATTGTTCAAAGTTACATATAACACCCCAACTGATCAGTGCACTGTTTGCATGGCCAAGAACAGTTGTACAGAACATGCATATCGTTCAAAGTTACATATAACACCCAACTGATCAGTGCACTGTTTGCATGGCCAAGAACAGTTGTACAGAACATGCATATTGTTCAAAGTTACATATAACACCCCAACTGATCAGTGCACTGTTTGCATGGCTCAGAACAGTTGTATAGAACATGCATATTGTTCAAAGTTACATATAACACCCAACTGATCAGTGCACTGTTTGCATGGCCAAGAACAGTTGTATAGAACATGCATATTGTTCAAAGTTACATATAACACCCCAACTGATCAGTGCACTGTTTGCATGGCCAAGAACAGTTGTACAGAACATGCATATTGTTCAAAGTTACATATAACACCCAACTGATCAGTGCACTGTTTGCATGGCCAAGAACAGTTGTACAGAACATGCATATTGTTCAAAGTTACATATAACACCCCAACTGATCAGTGCACTGTTTGCATGGCTCAGAACAGTTGTACAGAACATGCATATTGTTCAAAGTTACATATAACACCCCAACTGATCAGTGCACTGTTTGCATGGCCAAGAACAGTTGTACAGAACATGCATATTGTTCAAAGTTACATATAACACCCAACTGATCAGTGCACTGTTTGCATGGCCAAGAACAGTTGTACAGAACATGCATATTGTTCAAAGTTACATATAACACCCCAACTGATCAGTGCACTGTTTGCATGGCTCAGAACAGTTGTACAGAACATGCATATTGTTCAAAGTTACATATAACACCCCAACTGATCAGTGCACTGTTTGCATGGCCAAGAACAGTTGTATAGAACATGCATATTGTTCAAAGTTACATATAACACCCAACTGATCAGTGCACTGTTTGCATGGCCAAGAACAGTTGTACAGAACATGCATATTGTTCAAAGTTACATATAACACCCCAACTGATCAGTGCACTGTTTGCATGGCTGAGAACAGTTGTACAGAACATGCATATTGTTCAAAGTTACATATAACACCCCAACTGATCAGTGCACTGTTTGCATGGCCAAGAACAGTTGTATAGAACATGCATATTGTTCAAAGTTACATATAACAATCTAACCGATCAGTGCACCGGTTTGCAATACAAGAACAGTTGTACAGAACATGCATATCGCCTGCCAAGCATATAACACCCCAACTGATCAGTGCACCGTTTGCATGGCCAAGAAATACAGCAGAACATGCATATCGTCTGCCATATATACCATCTCAATCGGACTGAAAAACACTAAATGGCCAAGAACAGTTGTATAGAAATATCTATATTGTTCAAAGTTACATATAACACCCAACTGATCAGTGCACCGTTTGCATGGCCAAGAACAGTTGTATAGAATACGCATATTGTTCTAAAAGTTACATATAACACCCCAACTGGATCAGTGCACTGCTTGCATGGCCAAGAACAGTTGTATAGAACATGCATATTGTTCAAAGTTACATATAACACCCCAACTGATCAGTGCACTGTTTGCATGGCCAAGAACAGTTGTATAGAACATGCATATTGTTTAAAGTTACATATAACACCCAACTGATCAGTGCACTGTTTGCATGGCTCAGAACAGTTGTATAGAACATGCATATCGTTCAAAGTTACATATAACACCCCAACTGATCAGTGCACTGTTTGCATGTCTCAGAACAGTTGTATAGAACATGCATATTGTTTGGAAGTCACATATATAACACCCAACCGATCTATGCAATCGCTCTGGTAATGGTGGTCTAAATAGAAATGTATAGAAGCCATTTTATGTATCGCTCAAAAGTTACATATAACACCCCAACTGATCAGTGCACTGTTTGCATGTCTCAGAACAGTTGTATAGAAATACGTTATTGTTCAAAGTTACATATAACACCCCAACTGATCAGTGCACTGTTTGCATGGCCAAGAACAGTTGTATAGAACATGCATATTGTTCAAAGTTACATATAACACCCCAACTGATCAGTGCACTGTTTGCATGGCCAAGAACAGTTGTATAGAACATGCATATTGTTCAAAGTTACATATAACACCCAACTGATCAGTGCACTGTTTGCATGGCCAAGAACAGTTGTGTAGAACATGCATATCGTTCAAAGTTACATATAACACCCAACTGATCAGTGCTCTGTTTGCATGGCCAAGAACAGTTGTATAGAACATGCATATTGTTCAAAGTTACATATAACACCCAACTGATCAGTGCACTGTTTGCATGGCCAAGAACAGTTGTATAGAACATTCATATTGTTCAAAGTTACATATAACACCCAACTGATCAGTGCACTGTTTGCATGACCAAGAACAGTTGTATAGAACATGCATATTGTTCAAAGTTACATATAACACCCCAACTGATCACTGCACTGTTTGCATGGCCAAGAACAGTTGTATAGAACATGCATATCGTTCAAAGTTACATATAACACCCCAACTGATCAGTGCACTGTTTGCATGGCCAAGAACAGTTGTATAGAACATGCATATTGTTCAAAGTTACATATAACACCCCAACTGATCAGTGCACTGTTTGCATGGCCAAGAACAGTTGTATAGAACATGCATATCGTTCAAAGTTACATATAACACCCCAACTGATCAGTGCACTGTTTGCATGGCCAAGAACAGTTGTACAGAACATGCATATCGTTCAAAGTTACATATAACACCCCAACTGATCAGTGCACTGTTTGCATGGCCAAGAACAGTTGTATAGAACATTCATATTGTTCAAAGTTACATATAACACCCAACTGATCAGTGCACTGTTTGCATGGCCAAGAACAGTTGTATAGAACATGCATATTGTTCAAAGTTACATATAACACCCCAACTGATCAGTGCACTGTTTGCATGGCCAAGAACAGTTGTATAGAACATTCATATTGTTCAAAGTTACATATAACACCCCAACTGATCAGTGCACTGTTTGCATGGCCAAGAACAGTTGTATAGAACATGCATATTGTTCAAAGTTACATATAACACCCCAACTGATCAGTGCACTGTTTGCATGGCCAAGAACAGTTGTATAGAACATGCATATTGTTCAAAGTTACATATAACACCCAACTGATCAGTGCAGTTGTATGTTGCATGCATATGTTGCCAAGAACAGTTACATATAGAACATGCATACTCAAAGTTACATATAACACCTAACCGATCAGTGCACTGTGTATGCAGAACAGTTGTATCTAACATGCATATTGTTCAAAGTTACATATAACACCCAACTGATCAGTGCACTGCTTGTACGGCCAAGAACAGTTGCATAGAACATGCATATTGTTCAAAGTTACATATAACACCCCAACTGATCAGTGCACTGTTTGCATGGCCAAGAACAGTTGTATAGAACATGCATATTGTTCAAAGTTACATATAACACCCAACTGATCAGTGCACTGTTTGCATGGCCAAGAACAGTTGTATAGAACATGCATATTGTTCAAAGTTACATATAACACCCAACTGATCAGTGCTCTGTTTGCATGGCCAAGAACAGTTGTATAGAACATGCATATTGTTCAAAGTTACATATAACACCCAACTGATCAGTGCACTGTTTGCATGGCCAAGAACAGTTGTATAGAACATTCATATTGTTCAAAGTTACATATAACACCCAACTGATCAGTGCACTGTTTGCATGACCAAGAACAGTTGTATAGAACATGCATATTGTTCAAAGTTACATATAACACCCCAACTGATCACTGCACTGTTTGCATGGCCAAGAACAGTTGTATAGAACATGCATATCGTTCAAAGTTACATATAACACCCCAACTGATCAGTGCACTGTTTGCATGGCCAAGAACAGTTGTATAGAACATGCATATCGTTCAAAGTTACATATAACACCCCAACTGATCAGTGCACTGTTTGCATGGCCAAGAACAGTTGTATAGAACATGCATATCATTCAAAGTTACATATAACACCCCAACTGATCAGTGCACTGATTGCATGGCTCAGAACAGTTGTACAGAACATGCATATTGTTCAAAGTTACATATAACACCCCAACTGATCAGTGCACTGTTTGCATGGCTCAGAACAGTTGTACAGAACATGCATATTGTTCAAAGTTACATATAACACCCAACTGGTCAGTGCACTGTTTGCATGGCTCAGAACAGTTGTACAGAACATGCATATTGTTCAAAGTTACATATAACACCCAAATGATCAGTGCACTGTTTGCATGGCCAAGAACAGTTGTACAGAACATGCATATTGTTCAAAGTTACATATAACACCCAACTGATCAGTGCACTGTTTGCATGGCCAAGAACAGTTGTACAGAACATGCATATTGTTCAAAGTTACATATAACACCCAACTGATCAGTGCACTGTTTGCATGGCCAAGAACAGTTGTATAGAACATGCATATTGTTCAAAGTTACATATAACACCCCAACTGATCAGTGCACTGTTTGCATGGCCAAGAACAGTTGTATAGAACATGCATATTGTTCAAAGTTACATATAACACCCAAGCTAATCAGCGCTCTGTTTGCATGGCTCAGAACAGTTGTACAGAACATGCATATTGTTTTGGACAACGTACAAAGTTATGTAATTTTTGTCAGATGTCTTCATTAAACCGCTATCTAGGTGTGCAGTGCCCCATAATATCGAACTGACGACTTAAGGTAGCTGCACCGGCTATCATGTCAGTTTGTTTCTTTATTTTTGCTTTCATCGATCATTAGTAGGTGTCAGTATGAACATGTGTACTATTAAAAAAACCAAGGCACTATCACCATATGTCACCAATCAGTCCTTTAAAAACTAGTATTTTTAGTGTGTGTGGAAAGTCCCTTCAGATTCTTGGAAACTGACGATGTTTCCATAGTGACGATCACGTGTGCATCAGCCCAGTTCAAACATAAATTCATTCACTATGAATGCAGATCATAATAGTCTGGTTATTCTCATGCCACTATGCTGTTGTATTATAATTACCTAAATACATCATGCTGTCAAATTACCAAATACTGGCTGTAGTTTTGTTAATTCTCTGATAATGCCTGACCTCAGCTGCCATTTGCAGTGACACGTGACTGACCCCAGCAGGTGTCAGTCAATCTTGTCTACCACAACAAGTTCAACACATGGCCCTTCGTAACACAATATCATGAGACAACTTGGCAGGAAAACCTTGAGTGGGAAATAGTAATAGAAGTGTCTAACAAATTGTGTTGAAATAAGCCACATGCCAGTAAAAAAGTAACATTTCTAAGCAAAAAACAAGCATCTGGTGACACTTTTATTATTGGTAAACCAGGAAGTATTACTTAATGTAACTTTTTTATAAAAAAAAAACTACAATACTTACAAAGCCATAAGTTGGCATATGAACTCGACTTGTGTTTACCCAAAATTGTACGGGATGGTTTTATGTTTGGTGAATGGGTCTTGCCAAAAATGCAGTACGGATTTTTGCCGTCTTTCAACATTGTAGCAAAATGTTTATGAAGCTGTATCAAACTTAATATGCATTTGTTTACAAAAAGACCCGTGTGAATGCCTATAACATGTTTGTACTTACAACCACACAAATTTTTCTTTTTGGGGAGTTTCTCAAAATGAAATAAAAAATGCCATTTTAAGGTGATTTTTTACATATTTTTTAATTGTCTTTAAACACATTTAAATATATCTAAACAAGAGCTTATCTTCAAAACTTATATTAGAAATGATTAATTCAAAAGAAGCATATAATAGCCAGTGCAGCCACCTTAATCATTTGGTTTCTGATCCACACATTCAGATGATCATATATAGCCGCTTACAAATTACCACATTATCTACTCTGGAGGATGCGTATTTTTGCTTGTATACTACATGATTTTTGTCTCCATACAAGTATCCTATGCCATGTAAAATATATTTTACAACATTTTAGTTTTCAAATTAGCATAAACAGTATTTATGCAATAACCAACACAAGTCCAATGTAGTTTGATAATTGAAATTGGCCAAAGGATGAAGTTTTTTATTGGAAAGTGGATAGCTTCTAATGCAGTCACTTTTGGGCATAAAGATAGTAGGAATGTGATGTCTAACATGCAAACCAGATGGGAAACTGAACCCTTGTACAGCCCCATCAAAGTTGCTCAGGCACACATTCCTACAACATGACAACAATATACAGACATACATTTGTCGCTATAGAGGTATAAAACCACTATGAATATAAACCTAAGCAAACAATACAAACATTCCATCACCAATAGACACATGCAATTACAAAAAGGTGGGGCCATTCTGCCACAAGGTCACCAAGAGGAACCTGTGACCACCCCACCGCAGCATAAACAGTATTACCTTAAAAATATAAAACCACAAACACACTGTGCCGTTAAAGATAGCACATTAATGTTCATGATTTCTTACGGTGATCGCATTAGTAGATATAGCATGAATACTTTGAAGTAATGTTTGCATTATATTTCTACTTATATCGATACGTACTGTTCTTATTATTGTTTTATGCAGATTGCTGTGCAATATTGAAATAATAAACATCGAAAAACATCCTGCGTTAAAATCCTTGAGAACAAAACCTCAGCAGCCTGCCAAAAGAAAATGGTTAGGCATTATCTTAGCAGTTTATAAATGCACATGGTACACTGAGGAGACAAGGAACACAAGCAACGTCAAACAAATGGCTTTAGGTGATGGCTAAATGATATTATAATTTCCTGTTGACTTACCTCATGATAATGAGTAAGTTGCACTGAGTTGGTGCGGTAACCGAGAAAGCTCAAGTTCTGCTGTTTGTCTTGACTTTTTGTACAGAAACTAAATCAGAATCAGATGATTGAAGCTGTTTTGGCATTCTTTAATCTTGATGAAATCATTGGACAAACTATTATGTAAGTTTTACGTAACTGATGTGAAATTTGCCATCTTGAATTATGCCCTATCAGTGATCAGTGGTGCAAAAATAAACTTTTTTGTATTGAATTGTTACGTTCCATTAACATTTTGCCTAAAACTCCTGTAGTCTTATAGAGATATGTTGTTCCTGTCTTTATAGTGTTTACGTTGACATTTATTTGTACAAACTTTGTCTCAGTATGTTTGAATACTAAATTCATGTTTAGTTTCCGTGAATATACTTTTATGGATTATATTTGATGTTTTAAATCAGTAATGGGAAAAATGTGAAGATATGAGATGTTTTTTTGCAGCTGAACTCAACTCAACAATGAACAAAAGTCAGCATTATGTGACACGTGAGGTACAAAAACTTGCTTCCTTGATTAACTGGTTTAAGAAATGTTATAAAATTAATTTTGATGGATTATGTCCAATGTGTTGATGAAGGATTGTTGATCTACAGCTTTGTAGTGTGTGATTTGACAGATATGTTACATTATCTGTTGTTTAGCCACCAGGTCTGACAAGCCTACTGGATTGCCATCATATATGTAGAGGTGTCGGACATTCGATAATTTTTTTATTTTTATTTATACCCACAATTTTTTCAACAAATACAAAGGGCAAAGTGGTTTAAGTGTGAACAGTATGAGGGGAAGATTGATATGATACTGTACAATTTTAATGTATGTGTAATTATAAATTTGCCAATAAAAATATGTGTATGGTATACAGTTCCCATTACTGATGCATTGCCTAATAGATGTATACACATTCTGTAAGACGTGTTTTACAGAAGTGAAGCAACACATGAAAACAGATTTTCACTAGTTAACATATTTTTTGCACCACCTTGCAGTTAGTTTCTAAATAAGTGTTCATTGTACTTTTAGCCGTAAGATAGCACCAAGTTTCTATCGACATTCACTTTATTGCACCCTCCATCCATACTCATTGGTGGCATTGCACTGTTTGTCCATTGGCAAAATAAGTGAGTTTGAGTTATCAAACAGAGAACATCCTGCAATGTTTAACAAGATTTAACAAGATTGCCACCCAGAGAATTAACTCTAGGTGGCAGGTGGACAAGGAAGCCCTTTGGCTTATCGAGAGTCCGACCCTTTTATCTATGTGTATCCCGCCCGTCTGAGGTATGTGTCGATTTTATTTTTAAACATATTCACGCTACTAGCACCCACACAATCAGCAGATAATCTGTTCCATTCATTTACAGTCCTTTGTGAAAATGAAAACTTTCTTATATCTAATCTACTCTGCACCTTTGCTAATGTAACTTCATGTCCTCTAGTCCTTCTATCTTTCTTAATTGAAAAAAAATATTTGTATCAATATTTTCATAACCATTCAATATTTTAAACACTTCTATCTGATCTCCTCTCAATCTCCAGGTCTCTAGTGTTGTTAAATCGCATTTTTTTAGGTGTATTTCGTAACTAAGATCCCTCAGTTTTGGTATCAATTTAGCTGCTCTCCTCTGCATATCTATGTCCTTCCTGCGATATGGCCTCCACGCTTGAATACAATATTCTAAATGAGGCCTAACTATTGTTTTGTACAGCGGTATTATTAGCTCTTTTTCCTTATACGTTATGTTTCGCCTAATTAATCCAAGGATTTGATCTCCCTTTGAAGCTGCAATTCTGCACTGCTCTGACACCTTCATATCAGCACTAATGGTTAACCCTAAGTCCTTTTCTTTTACAGTAGTACTTAGTACAGTACCCCCCATTGTATATTCTACCTCTTCGTTCCCATGTCCTGTGTGGAGGCATTTGCATTTCCCAAAATTGAACAGCATTTGCCACTTTTCAGACCATTTGATCAACCTGTCAAGATCATCTTGTAAATGCTGTCTATCCCCATCACTTTTAATCCTTCTAAACACCTTTGTATCATCCGTAAATTTCAACACCTTGCTTGTTATTTCATCATCCAAGTCGTTGATATATATTAAGAATAATATAGGTCCTAATACTGATCCCTGTGGTACCCCACTCAATACCGATTTCCAGTTTGAAGCCTCCCCATCAACTACTACACGTTGTCTTCTGTCAATCAGCCATTGTTCTATCCAGTTTATTATACCATTTCCTATGCCATGGGCCTTTAGTTTCAGCAGTAATCCTTGATGTGGTACTTTGTCGAAAGCTTTTTGAAAATCTAAGTAGACGATATCTACTGGTTGCTCTCATCTACCCACTTACTGATGTCTTCCAAAAAACATAACATATTTGTTAAGCATGACCTCGCTTTAAAAAAACCGTGTTGAGATGGGTTTATCAAGTTTTGTTTAACAAGAAAATCCACCATGTGATCTTTAATTAATCTTTCTAATAATTTGCAAATCACTGATGTTAAACTCACTGGTCTATAGTTCTCTGACTTGTTTCTCGAACCTTTTTTAAATAACGGTATAATGTTTGCCTCTTTCCATTCTAAAGGAACCACTCCCTCTTCTAATGACAAATTGAAAACTGTTGCAAGCGGTACGCTAATTTGTTCTACAATTTCCAATAGTAGTTTGGGCGGTATCCCATCCACTCCAGGTGATTTATTATCCTTCATAGCCCTTATTTTCTTAGCTACCATTTCCGGGGTTACAATTAATTGTCCTAAATAGTCTGAATCTGCCCCCTTGAACTTAGCCTCTGGTACTGGCAGTGAACTAATATCTTATCTGGTAAACACTGAACTAAAGTACTCATTCAGGTCTTCTGCCATTAAGAATCCCTCTGATATTATATTTCCAGCACTATCTTCTAGAGGACCGACCTTATCTTGAACTTTCTGTTTGCTTCGAACATATGCATAAAAACTCTTGCTGTCATGTTTTATATTACTAGCTAATTGTTGTTCATAGCTTCCCTTTGAATTTCTAATTTCAGCTGTAGCTTGGTTAAGTGCTTCTTTATAACTGTTGTAGTCTTCATCATTTCCAGTACATCTATATGACTTCCACATCATTTGTTTATACTTAATTTTTCTAATGGCTTCTTTCGATAAGTGTTTCTTTTTGGACCGTTTCCCTTGTTTTTTGAAGGGTACAAATTTGTCGACTATGCACTTAATTTCACTCTTTAATATATTCCAGCATTCTGTTGCTGTCTTATTTTGCAGTGTGTTATTCCATTTTATGTCTTATTTTGCAGTGTGTTCAATGATGTCATCTGGCTAGTATGATGGTTGTCTGTTTAGGGGCAAATTAGCGCCGTTCAGATAACCAAGCTGTCGTTTGTTTGAAAATTACAAACTGCAAATGATTTCACTGCCACCATTATTTGTTTTAAGTAGTGCATTCTTGTCATGTACCATCTTCTATCAGACGAGCACCAAATGGTTTGGTAGATGGGCTGAATTGCTAGATGTTGCCTGTCGTAGGGTTATGTGTGCGTGACATCTACTAATGTCTTGTGAAAAATTAACAGACATGCACCCAACTCTTTGCACTTGCGCAATGCACGCCTGTTGGTAACTATAGAGTATTCATGTATTAACTCAGGTTGGCCGTGTATGATCCACCACAGTGAACTAGATATAAGTCACACAGGCATGTTCTGCAGCTTTCCAGGTGATGTCCCATTAATTAAGTGATTTGGGTCGAAATGTATATGGTACAATCTCATCTCAATGTCTGGTTTATTTTCCTCGACATACTTACCAAAATATAAAAATTAATATGTATCATTGCATTGCACATTGATTATTCAAAATGTTTAAACCTACTTATCTCGAAATGTCACTTTTTCAAGTTTGCAGCATTTTTAGCAATAAATAAAAATTAAAGCTTACTGTCAGTGGAGCCCAAAAATATACAAAACTCTATTTAAAAAAGGTTGCAACTTAATACCCAAATTGCTGTGTCAAGTGACAATTAGAACATTAGAATCAGTTCCTGTTACAGACTTATGAGAATGAACGCCAGCGTCTCATGAAATGTTGTGACGAAGCAGATGATGAACTTGAGGCTGTCCAAATGTCACAAGGTCAGTAACGTTTTCTATCACAGTCTTATTTCAACTAGTGGAGCGCCGTGGTGCAGTGGCTAGAGCTTTGGAGTCTCGACCGAGAGAACCCGGGTTTGAATCCTGTGCTGCGTTGTCGAACCATGAGCACGTTCGTTCACTCTACATTGCTCCAGTTCACTCAGCTGTATGAATGAGTACCTGGCTGTAGGCAGTGGTGGATATTTGTGTATGAACAATCTTTGCGCATTAATTGCAGCATGGCTGGATGCATCCCAGAGAAGTCGAGATGGTGTTCGATTGAACAGGTCTACCAGGGAGTAAAGTGTAAAGCGCTTTGAGCAGTCCTGAGGACTGGATACTGTGCTATATAAGAACTTACCTTTATTATTTATGGATCCTCCGCTTGGATCCTCATCTACCAAAGTGCCATGTCCCTTTTTCCTCCACAACCTCTGCCACCTCCACATCTCTCCTCACCATGATGCCCTGTCCATTGCATCCTCCTCCGCAATCTCTGCCATCTCCATGTCTCTCCTCACCACGACGCCCTGTCCATTTCATCCTCCTACGCAACCTCTGCCATCTCCATGTCTCTCCTCACCATGACGCCCTGTCCATTGCATCCCCCTCTGCCACCTTCATGTCTCCTCACCACGACGCCCTGTCCACTGCGTCGTCCTCCGCAACCTCTGCCACCTCCATGTCTCTCCTCACCACGACGCCCTGTCCATTGCGTTCACCTCTGCAACCTCCATGTCTCTCCTCACCATGACGCCCTGTCCATTGCATCCTCCTCCACAACCTCTGTCTCCTCACTATGTCCCTCATTCATGTCCGTTGCCGTCCCTTGCTGTGTTTGCCCTCCACCAACAGCCTCCGTACCTTTTTTCATTCATACTCTTCCTCTCTATATGTATCATATGTCCAACCAATGCTCACTGAGAAGCCTCAAGTCAGCCACTGTATTTATTATGATTGGAAAATAAATAACATTTTGGGGGGAACACATCAGTATGTAGACAAAAGAGGGGCTAACCCTTGCCCCCATGAAACCAATTTTGAGTAGATCTACTTTGAGATCTTCCCATACGAATTGATTTTTAGAAGGACTGGTTTTGTTGTAGCCGTCTGGGAGCGAGAGAAGAAAGAACTACTTGAGGAGGTCGACCAGCTAAAACGGACCATTGCTCGGGGTGAGATAAAGGTTACGATGCTGGAGCATGAACTTGACAAGGTCCAGGAACCACATATCCGGAGGTAGGACCATATCACGTAGGGCTATCTCCCGCAGGACCATTGCGTATAGGAGACTGACACTTAGGACCATTGCGCATAGTCCTCACCATTTTGCATGAACAGCTTTTCCATGAAATTTGTTTAAACTCTGCATGTGTAAAGAAAGAATTAGAAGTGTTTATAAATAATAAAAATGCATTATATCAGTAGAAATAGTGATCTAAATATATCACAATACACTAAAATGTCTTGATAAACTCTTGATAAACATCTAATTTTGTATTAAAACTTGGTATGGTGACGATACCTATATTTACACTGAACATCCAAAGAAATGCAACCATTTTAAGACTGCTTTATGTATTTGTTGCAATACTGTCAAACAAGTGTGCACCATGAAAACATAAAAACCAAAGGTCAATTATTATATGCCGCAGTATCCAGTCCTTAGAACAGCTCAATGCACTTTACATTCCCCCCCTGCCAGACCTGTTCAATTGATGAACACCATCTTGACTTGTCTGCAAGAGGATTTGAACCTGGATTCTCTTAATTGAAAGTACAGTGTTCTAACCACTAGGAATATGCACCCCATAACATACGCTATATGATAGTTGGGTAATCCTCAGTATAAAAATAAAATGCCTACGGTAGTTAAATTTGTTCATACTTTTGTTGTAGGATTAAGTTCTTTGAGCAAGAGCTAGACCGGCTGGGAAAGATCAACAAACAGTTGAAGAATGAAATACGAGACTTGCACAATAAACAATCGAACGAATCGTGTAAGTTTTACTGCTGCATTCCAGTTCTTCCGTACAAGTTACAGTCGGCTGTAATGTCTGTATGACGTAGACGCCTTGTGTCCCCGTGTTACCTTGCAGACACTTCGTTGTTCCACCCACCCTCCATCTGTCATCACCCTCCCCCATTCTCTTCCCTCTTCGCTGTTCATCTTTGCCCTTTTGAGGTCTCTTTTTAAACAGGGTCCATTTGGGGCCTTGAAATCCTTGATAACCTTGAATTACACCAAGGCTAATTCAAGGCCTTGATATCCTTGAATTACACCAAGGCTAATTCAAGGCCTTGATATCCTTGAATTACACCAAGGCTAATTCAAGGCCTTGATATCCTTGAATTACACCAAGGCTAATTCAAGGCCTTGATATCCTTGAATTCTGGCTTGCAGCCTTGAAAAGCCTGGATTAGGCTCTGTCTCTGGCCTTTGTTCAGTGGTAGCCAGTGCATTCCCCGTTGATCTCATCCTGAGACCCAGGTTCCCTTATCTGCTACAGTTGCCCACTGACCCTGGTAGTTCATCAGTAACCTCCCCCTCTGGCTGGGGAGGTGATTCACCTGCCTTATATTGCACAACAGTTGCCCATTGACCCCTTGTATGATGCACTGCTTCCTGTTTATTTTAAATGGACCATCCTTGACAAATCATTTGAAATAGGTATGGGTGTTACATACTTAGATTTAGCAGGGCATGCATCTAAGATGTAATTCACATCTATAGATGCAAAGTAGTGGGGAGAAATAGTCACAGAAAAAGTACTGGAAATTAAGTGACAGTTTTGGCTAGTAAAATAACTCACATGAATTCATTAACATAATATAAGCACAAATGAGATTTATCAATGACTTTTTATCAAACTTATGAACTGAATTTTTTGTTATATTGAAGTTAATTTTAATTATTAAAACAATATTATTTACCTGAATTTATTTAATATTTCCATTCATATTGTAAATTTTTATATAAAGATATTTAAATTTGAGCACACATGAATTGATATGTGATTTTTATCAAATTTATGCACTGAATTTGTAGATATATTTTAAGTTAATTTTGATTATTAAAACAAATATACACCCAACTTTATTTAATATTTCCACTTTTAATACAAACAATTATAAATTTGAAATTCAGATTTTTTCGTACTTTATTTCGTACATTCACCAAAGCATTCCACCCAGATCTGCTATGCATTAGCATTTTGATGTCACTCCATCTTTTGTTGACCAGTTGTACATAGGACACAGTCAATGGTCTAAAGCCAGTTCATTCTTGGTTAAATAGCCTAGAATGTTCCTTTCATTAATCTTAAAAAGCCTTGAAATAGCCTTAAATTTGGTATTTGTCATTGTGTACGGACCCTGTTTAAAGGACAGTCTGTTCTTAGTTTTCGTGTATTAATTAATATAATGTTCGTTAGACTGTACTAACTATGTTGAAGGTGTACTGTCTGCCAAATTGTGTTTAGTAAGCCCATAACAACGGTCACAAGGCACGACCACGGGAGCATGTTCAAATAGTAAACAAAACATCCAATTTAAAAACAAGCTTTATTGACAATACGACTGAGTCGGGCTGAGTTAACTGCAATACCCTTTGATGTTCAACGATGCTCACTGTCCCACATTCAACACAGCAGACTTAAATGAAACAAGTGAAAAAGTTGAATCGATTGGGGAGCATTAACTAACGGATTTTTCTTCCTCGTAGTTATCCAACCACGGCAGGTGAAAGGGTCACAGAAGACGGAGGAATATTCGGTAGGTGAGAAGGAGTTTCTTCTGCGAGTTGAGATTAAGAAACTGTCAAAGAAGGTGGAGGCGTTGCAAGCAGCTCTTGACTCACGGACACAGGTGAATATTTAAAAGGAGGTTGTCGGTTTGGTTTTATTGTAAAAATTGTTTTAAACAGTAAAACTACATGTGATATATTGTGTCGCGCACAGATATGTTTTAACGAAGCAGGAACAAGTTTTTAATTCAACAGTTCAGTGTTTACAAAAATTGCTGGGTTGTCACTCTATCAGTCCCCGAATAGCAGGCTTAGATATTTGTGAGGAAGGTCGTGGTCCGATGTGTCATGTATCACACATATCTGTCTCATCAGTAATCGTACCTGAAGCCACACCTTTGAAAGAGGTGCACTGCCACATACACCAACTGTTTCATTCTTAAACACATAAATTTGAACAATCACAAACGGTTAATTAATTATTTAAACACATTTCGGCAGTTAGTGTGTCATAGTAGATATCGTTTGTACTGTTTAACATGAACTTATGATAAAAACTAAATAGCTCCAGATACCAGTAAACACGGGATTCAATTGACTCAACATGGTTGCCCACCAAGCTGCCTGGTTCTGATATCAACGATAGCATCAATATGAGTTAGTACATGTTCCACTATGTAGGTGGCGCCACTGTATCGGTTTATTTTCTTGCGATACGTGGTGATGACCTACGCACCAACCATCCATATGTAATGTGACATGCTTTCAGACTTTGTGGATTCATGCGACCGAATTTAGTTTACATTTATATTATTTCTATAGTTGTTTTTAATCCTAGAAAGAATCTTTGAAGTGTACAGAGTTCAAAGAGCATTCCGGATGTTTCTGAAACCTTTGGCCAGTGCAGCCAGTTTTTGATAGGTCTTGTATTTATGTACAGTTGTTTGTAGTGTTCTGGCTGTTTTATTCACTTCACTTGGCTTCACTCCACTTGGCTTCACTTCACTTGGCTTCACTTCACTTGGCTTCACTTCACTTGGCTTCACTTCACTTGGCTTCACTTCACTTGGCTTCACTTCACTTGGCTTCACTCCACTTGGCTTCACTTCACTTGGCTTCACTCCACTTGGCTTCACTTCACTTGGCTTCACTCCACTTGGCTTCACTCCACTTGGCTTCACTTCACTTGGCTTCACTTCACTTGGCTTCACTCCACTTGGCTTCACTCCACTTGGCTTCACTTCACTTGGCTTCACTTCACTTGGCTTCACTTCACTTGGCTTCACTTCACTGGGCTTCACCTCACTTGGCTTCACTTCACTTGGCTTCACTTCACTTGGCTTCACTTCACTTGGCTTCACTTCACTTGGCGTCACATCACTTGGCTTCACTTTACTTGGCTTCACTTCATTTGGCTTCACTTCACTTCGCTTAGCTTCACTTCATTTAGCTTCACTTCACTTAGCTTCATTTCAATTGGCTTCACTTTGCTTCACTTAGCTTCACTTCACTTAGCTTCACTTCACTTGGATTCACTTAACTTAGCTTTACATCACTTAGCTTCACTTCACTTGGCTTCACTTCCCTTAACTTCTTAAATAAATATGAACAGTCTTTTGTGCAAACGTAATTACAGCATGGCTGAATTCTTCCCAGAGAAATCAAGATGGTGTTCATTTGAACAAAGGTTGCCAAGGAGTGACGTGTAAAGTGCTCTGAGATATCCTAATGACTGGATACCACTATATATAAGATCTGTCCTTTTTATCTATGGGTGTGATATTTGATGTAGATACAATACATTGAAGTAATTATAACCCAGATTAATTACAGACAAATTTGAAGATACATGTTGTATGATTATTTTCAGCACATGAGCTCCAGCACATGAGCTCCAGCACATGAGCTCCAGCACATGAGCTCCAGCACACGAGCTCCAGCACACGAGCATCACGACCCATTACTCACAAGACTGATTTAACTGACTTTATATTGCCTGCTGTGGGGATGCTTCATCACCACGCTTCAGTGTCCTCTCTCGTCATGACCTTCAAGAACCATGACCTTCAGTAACCTTGATATGGCGGCCATTTTGACCAAACATCTGCTGCTGACATTTTTGTGTTAAAGTGATCTCTGTTCCGTTACGTGGAATCATCCTGCCATGGCAGGGGTAGTAATAGTATTAACAGGAAGTTCACTGAATTGGTTTCATTGTCCAACTGTCGGTCTTGGTTGTGGGAGGCAGCAAACTTCAAAGAACAATTCCAGGTACTTGCGCTTTGACCCACCTGCCTCCATGATACTATCAAAAGCTAGGTTTACCATTTGAATGTTGTACATACAATTTGAATATTTGTTGTAGGCAGAACTTTAAAATTATGGAGTTTGTTTTGGGCTTATTGAAGGCAATTTGGCAAGAGTATACCATCAACATATATATATATGTACATATATTATATGTATATATATATATACATATTTAAGTATTACTAAAAACATTATGTTAACAAATTATGAGTAGACAAGGTCGGTTTAAGTGGACTGATCTAGCAGCAAAAATTTAATAATTATTACGCTATGTGCAAATATTGCCATCATGTTTACAAGACACGTGTGGTATGTCTGAATGAATGTATTAACTGTTATGTACATATATATACCACATTTTGTGTCCGTGCATATATGGAATAGAAGAGCTGGTTGCTATATTTATGGGAGTCTAAATTGTAAACAAACGATTAGGTGAATTGTGAGTTATTACACTAGGAAGTAGTGTCATACATCAAACTAAACGTAAAACAAGCTGCTTCTGATGGTGTGTTTGTTTGCCCCCGTATGGCTGGTCTTGATGTGGGGTGTCACGCATGCACGCACGCACACACACACACACACACACACACACACACAACACTTTGGTGCTGTATACATCAGATCGTTCCTTTAATGTTTAAAGCAGACCACAGCCGGCCTGCTTAAATTGTTTACTCTTGATTATGTGGATAATGTGTTTTAGTTTAATATTCTAACTGTTAGCATGTCATCGTCATCATCTCTAGTAGCGAGAATGATCTTTCCATGGATTGTTTGTGTCAATTGTTCTGTGTTCGTAAATGGTTTCTTGTGTTGTGGTGACTAATCCATGAAAGAACCATATGAAGTATTATCAGACCAATAATAATATTTGTAATTATTTGCATTAGACTATAATATGCGTATGTTTTGCAATTATGGCATGTTATATGTATGTGAGGTTCTGAAATATTTGTTGAATGTTCTGTACAGTTCTTAAAAAACAGGATTTGTTATTTTTATTACCTAGTTCTTTAAATTGTGGAATTTATCACTATATTTTTGTTGAAATGGTCTTAGCTTGTTTCACTGTCTTTATGCTCGTAATTGTATCTTTGCATTCACATTCTGCCAAACAGGACTAGTTATTTATTACTTAGTTTGTGGAATTTGTCACTTTCTGTTGAAGTGGTCTTGTCTTCTTTTATTGTCTGTCTTTGGGCTAGTAATTACACCTTTGCATTCCGATTCAGCCAATCACATATTTATTATTGCTACTCACCTTAAAAAAAATGTTAAGACAAAATCACACATCTGTGCAATAATTGGTGACATTGGAATAGTTTTGTAAATGCAGTTGCTTATTTTTGTTCCACGCGCATGTGTGTATGTAGGTATCTGTACATATATACAGGTGTATATATTTACAATGTTTATATTTTATTAATTAATGTTTGTACTAGGTACAACCACAATTAAAGCAATATAACAGTTATGTGTTTGTGTATTTATACAGAAAGCAGGGTAGAGACAGTGAATGAAATATCTTGGCATTGTTTAAATATGCTACAAAAGCTTTAATATAGTTTCTTGTTGATGCGTTGCCTGTGGGCTAACAATAATAATAATAATTCATTTTCTTAATTAAATATAATATGAGTGAGTGAGTTTATTCAATAAAATTATATGCATGCAAATGTTACATAATTAGAAGAAATATGACGTATATATATATGATAATACCGAGGATAGTACACTTACTTTCAATGTGGTCTTCACAAAAATAGTGAATAAGTAATTATAGTATAACAAAATAAGTAGTACGATTTAAAAAAAAATTGCAAAATTTAAAATACAATAAATATTAAGATGCAACATAATGTAACAATTTTAGGTAAATTAATACCAATCAAAGTGCATCATAGAATAAAATGATGCGTTGATTAAATGCAAAAATATCCAATTAACTAAGCTAGAACAAAACATTTAGGGTGTAAAATACAGTTTCAAACATTGACACTAAAAACCAATGCCATAAAATAGAAACTATGTCATTTAGATGTGGCAGCAAGGTGCTATCAAATGTGCTACCAAGGCAGATGGTTGTAAAATATCCACATCAGAGACAACAATAAACTATTTAACCCTGAATCAACCATAGACGTCTCCAGATACACAACAATGCTGTGGTTTGGGAAGCTGTGTGTGTGAGTGTGAGTGAATGCAACATCACTGTTTACAAAAATGTAGACACAATTTTGCAGTCGGTATTATTTCCTGTGACATCCAGTAAATTGGTATACCAGTGCTTGCAAGCATCACGCATATAATTAAAAATGTGATTATCACAATAAATCTACACATCTGTATTAATAAAATATTACTGTTGAAAGGACACATGTTCATGCCATACATGCAAATGCGAGGGGAATAGTGTAGTAAATACGCTAATGAAACCAAGCACAAAAGGTAAGCAGTACATGCGAATACCAGAATTCAGAGAGCAATATGATTGTGGGTCTACATCAAACGTTTTGTAATTTTTATTTCATATTGGGCAACTGGACAATGCAAACAAGTATTAAGATTCACAATGCGAACACTGTTTCCCTATGGTAATTTTCTTTTGAAAATTTACCATCCCTTAGTAAGTAATTATAAATGAGTATTCTTTGTGTTTTTTGTAGGTGGTTTTCTACAGAATGTTATGGTGTTCTATTGTTTTCTACAATATGTTATAATTTTAATATATCTCAATTTTTTTATAAGTGTCAACACTAAAATATAAGTAAACAGTTTAAAAAAACCATCTAGAAGACCAACAAGATCAATAATAGAATCAAAATCTGCCTGTTCAAGAGCAACGTCCTGAGTGAGCTGTTACATGCGGCGGATTCATGGAAGATCACCAAAGGCATATGCCAGATGCTGGAAGTGTTTCAAAACATGGTTCTCAGGTGGATTCTGCGAATCTACTAGCCAAATACAATCTCTAACACGGAACTCCATGAAAAGACAGGCATGCAGCCCATTTCTCTTGAGGTTAAACGCCACAAAGGTGGAGATGGATCGGACACGTCTGTAGAATGCCGCTGACATCCATTCCACGAGTGACCATGCGCTGGACCCCTGGTGGGAAGAGATCAATGGACCGGGAGATGAAGGCACTCGGGCGGAGCTGGGGTCAAGTAACAAAGCAGGCAGTGGTCAGGCAACATTGCCGTTCTTTGGTGTCGGCCTTATATGTAGACCCACACGAAGAGGATTTAGTAAGTAAGTAAACAGTTTGATGTGTTCACCAAAACTATGAAGAAGTTGCAAAATGAGCTTGCATGTTGTAATGGATACCAGTTAGGTTTGCTTTTCCACGAGTTATTTGATTTAAGACGTGAAAATTTTTTTATTGAGGAGGAACCTTTAATTTATTAAAGGGAGTATTTCTAAACATTGAACTATTGAAAGCTTCAGGATAACTAAAAACATATAACAGATAATAAAATGTACTCGAATGATATTTACTAGCTTAAAACTATTAATTGTTTCCGAAATTGTGTGGCTGTTGAATCGTTATTCAACTGCGACTAAGCGCCGTGAGGTACTTTGTGTCCAGATATATCAAGTCGTGCTGCAGAAATACGATGCGCTCAGTCGCTCGAAGGTCAGGGCCAAACATCGATGACGGCAGCTTGCCGAAGGGTTGCGTGCGTTTAAAACAACAAAACTAATGCGGCAACCTGCCGAAGAATGGCGTTCCAACTAGTTGCATCGAGTCGAACGCTATTGTCAACGTCTGCTCTAATACCAGGTACTGTCATTCATGGCAAGAATGTTGTCACTGACTCCACAGCCCGCCTTCTTATCGGGGTATCCGAGCCGGTTTCTACGCGTAGCTCGCTTCGCTGCAAGAGCTGTGAGCAATCACTGGTAACGTGATTTCCGTAACGTAAGCCACCGGTTTTTACGTGGATCCTATTAAGGGAAGGAGTGCGTATTCAGTATTGTCTATAGTGTAAGACATTCCCACGTAATTTCGGGAATGAAACAGTATGTTGTTACAGGAGCGCATTGACCCTCTTGTGGCTTGTTGTTCATGTTACGTCATGTGGATGCAGGCGTACTTGACCGAGTCTTGACAATGACCCGCCAGGGTCGTAAATAAACCCCTATCAAAACACGCCGCTTACAAGTTACACGGTGAAACGTGCTTTTGTAGTATGTTGTTACTGCTATCGGCTGTGCGTCACGCGGTTACAGAACTCAACATGTCATAGAGGTCGACCTGGAATAGGTTTATAAATGTACGTGTAGCTCTCAAATTGTCTTGGATATAAACTTACTCAAAGTCTCAATCATTGTACTGAAATAATTAGGCCTAATCTAGTGTCTGCTGAATGTGTCAACTTGTGCCAGTGAATGGGAGTAGCTTGTGTCACCTCATTGTATTTGGGTATTTATAGATTGTCTTGAGACGACCCTTTTACACTCTGAAGCTATGCCTGAAAGTGTAAAAGGGTCGTCTCGAGACATTCTGTGTGGATCACTAAAAGGATCACTATTGTTGGTAGAACTTTACATTTGATTTGGTATTCTCTACTCTTGCATCTGTCCATTGTTGTTGGCTTTATCCTCATTATTGACAGGTATAAATACAATAAGCATTTAAGTTAATTCATTAGCCTTTGCCAATGTGATCTTACCGTCTTCATAATCTTACAGAATTTTTATAACATGCCATTGTGGGGTATAAACTTATAACTGGAAATATTGTCTCAAAAGTAAGTCTTGTGACATATACACAATTTCCTTCAATATAAATTGATTCAGATAGCACACGTACACAAAGCAGTGTTTATTTCACCTCGTATCACGTATAAGCTATTTGAATCAAGCCACAAATTATCAATACCTTTCACAGTTACATTAATTTTGTGTGAAAGCATGATGATAAGAAATTTAAATTTGTCATCCATTACATATATTTAATAGTAGTATGTAATTAGTTTGATGTGTTTCTGTTTATTGTTAGGCAATATTAGTCTCATTTTATAATTTTAATTTCTTTAACTGGTTCATATGTAAGCATGTTTACATCATCATGTATACATTGATTTTTCAAAACAGGCTCTCGCTGTTTATTCTATGATATTTTAGGTTCAATCACAGCCTTTAAACATACAGGTTGTATATTAGAAAACAATATTAGTTATTGTTAAGATTGTTTTTCAAATAATTTGATACTGTGATGTCAAAGATAGAAGTGTGCTGTTTCTAAAGTGTATCTTTGTATACCATTGTGTAGGGGCCCTACAGAGACATACATTGACTACATCAACTCATGTATGTAGGACATCTGCAGCATGTAACAGGTGGGTGTATTCCAGTGCTCATTCTAAGGTTTAAAAATGAAAAATAGCTAAAAATCAAAGTTGCTAAAACTGATACAAAAACTGCTGTTAATTGTTCCTTATACATCTAAATTTAAGGAACAATTGAAAGGAAAGACCCTTGGTTGACAAACTTTGTGATATGCGATCGGTAATGAAGGTGAGCTAAGTTGGTTACGCTTGTGACATTGTGACACAAACAGCACTAGTTACTATCTCTTCAAATGAAGCAATCTAAATATAGAAATATAGTTTGTGTGGAAGAAAAATACTTGGCATGAGAAAGAACTGTGACACAAAAGGCAGTACTTTCAACAAGAGATGTTGCAGTGGGCGTCACGAGCATTACCTCACAACTTCAACTTTTTCTCACAACCACAGAGATCTTAGTCTTGACCACAGCTATTACAGAGTTAGTTGCCTGATATATAACTCACTGACAGACAACAACAAAATGTATTGGGGGAGTTTTAAATGGGACAAATTAGAGAGAGTAATGCTTGTGACATGTGACATAATCTGGCAGTTCAGTTCATCCTGCTGCATTTAATTATATCAACACCTCTAGCACTAGTGACTGATCAGTGTTCGAAATAGCGTTTGTCCGGGACAAATGATTTTTGGCACGGAGATGTAAAATGACTACATGGTTATCCGGTGGACAAGTGAAAATTTACAGTAAATAGTGACGCATGCAACATTAAAAACTTTTTATTTGAGGAAATTCAAACTTAAATGAAGTTTGCTAGCAATCGTGCGCGTTGCAATTTTGTTTGTGTGTCGGCGCCTTGTCGTTCCGCCGCCAGTTTGTTGTACGTCAGTGTTCAACCGAGTTTACTGTCTGCGTTAACAGGGTCATCTACTGAGCGCACTGACCTAGCTCTGTCATACGCGTAGGACAGACTCGGCTTCAGTTCAGTTTTACAACTTGCTTCCAATCCACTCACGGATCATATTTGATGAACTTTGGAAGTAGGCTTGGTATCGCTACCTGTTATTTGAATAATTATATAGTTTTAACCATTAATATGCCTCACCCATGCGAACTCGGCAGTCTTTCAAGACAAGTCATCGAATGTTAGCCGATCCACATCGGTGACAATTTTCAAAACTTGTAACTGGCTCTCCGCTAAATCTATTATTTTAACCATAAATTGCAAGTTTTCTAATTATGCAAGACCCGGGGGCGGGGTGCCAACCGATGTTGACTTCCGGGAAGATGGATTACTGACAGGAAGTTTTTGGGGTAGGCAGGTCTGATATATAGCATATTAAACATAAACAGTTTTTGCAGCATTATAACAAATAGCAAGGAAAACAATTGTCGCATTCCTATCAATCATCATTTTTAGTCCTTTGGCCGAAGGTCCAAAGGACTATTGCCATCACTCTGCGTCCGCCGTTAGCTGCTGTATCTCAGAATCCGTTCAGCAACTTTTTTTTCTAATTTTGCATATATATATCTTAGGGTGCTGCCACTTTATACACAAAATCTGTATTTGATTGAATCATTCTAAGGGCACCTAAGGGGCCCCCAAAGTGCAAAAGGTTTACATTATCTAATGATGTGGTTTTGAGAAGGGCCCTTGAGACCACCCCCAACATTAGATGTTGTGTATTGTGCCACAAAGTCAACAGCTGTGACTAATCTCTACAGCCCAGTCCATTGAGACCTTGACTAATCTTTAATTGGTCACAGCACCCAGGCAGAGTAGACACACTTGACCCCTGTTAGACTGAACAGTTGCCTAACACTTTTGAACTGTATCTTCAAAACTATTGATTTCCTATAATTGCAAGTTGTGTTTATTTTGATGTTCATTTAATTATTATAAAATGGTGTGACTATGGTGTCTATTAGTTAAATATGTATTGTCTGTAGAAACCTGTAGGTGACAAACATAGAAAATTAATATTATGGACAACTATAGAGTGAAATATCCTACACTTTATTGATATCAAATGCATTCTACTGTTCTGTTTACGCTTGCCATGCCTTGTGTAGACATGGTACTGTGTAAATCAATTGTATCAATATAGACTAATAATTACAGATTCACAATATAGTTGACACCTGAAACAACCAAATGTCAACCAGAAGAGTTGACATAGTTCCGCTATACACAAGCAAGAAATCTGTATTTGATTGAATCATTCTAGTGTCATCAGCATATAGTAGAACATACATTTTCTACATCATCATCACTAAGGTTGTTATAAATTTAACCAGCTGCCATGTCAAGTCCGTTATAATTGTGACTAACAGTGTTCAAAATTATTCAGGTAAATAGCAAATAACAAAGGACACAAGTTTTCTCCTTGCCATACCTCTACACATGAGAAGAAGGCTGACACAGCCTGGCCCTCATTTATACATGATTTAGCATTTTTGTACATGTTGTATACAACTTTCAACACAATACCATTAATACCGCATGAAATTATCTTAGACCACAGGGAGGACCGGTCTACTAAATCAAATGCTTTCTTATAATCGATGAAGGCACAATAAAGCCTTTTGCGTCAAGACAAATACAGTTCAACCAATACCCCTATTTGAACACTGCCTGTTCTTCACCTATTACATTCGCTTTGTTTAGGTATGTGGTCAGTCTGGTGTTCTGAACAATCACTAAGGATTAATGAACACTTGTGCAGAATTTCATCCACTTGGCAGGTTTAATTGATCTATTCAGCAATGAGGACACTGCTTAGGCCTCACTCTGGACACTGTCACTCACAGTGTTGTGTATTGTCTTAGTTGGTGCATTGAGCTAATCTACTTGACCATGAATCAGTGGTGGCTCTGGTTGTGTATTACACCCAGCTGTGGAGCTAAGATTCTCTGCCTGCTATTTTTTGATGGAAACTGTGACTAATCTGTAATTGGTCACTGGCAGTAGCTTGTGTCCACAGGCAGCATTAAGCCACTAGACCCCTGTTAAACTGGACAGTTGCCTGCAGGTTTTAAACTGTGTCAAACAGTGAGTCTACCTTTTGTTCTCAAATAACCTGTCCTCTTAGTTTTACACATGAAGACATAATCTGGCATAACTTGATAAGTCTTTGTAGCAGCACATGTGTACTTCCAGTGTATCATTGCAACATAACATACATATTACATACTGTGTGCCACATTTGAATGTTGTGTATGTAATATTCCCATGCAATCCATTTGCATATATAATGTAAAACTTCAACAGCCGTTTTCTTCATTTTCACTTTTTGATCCCTACCATGTTCAATGCTCCATAACTTTGCCAATTTCTGTTGCAGTCATATTTTTTAAACCGTGTAAAGCACCCTACCAAACCTTTACAAGGATGTAAGAAAACAATGTTACAGTTTTTTCCGACTTATCACTCATTTGGTCAGCCAGGGTCACATATAGACGTATTAGTCCAAAGGACTTCAGGGCCACTTGGCCCATTTTTGTTGTATGCAATTTTCACAGTTTAGTCACTAGGTGGCACCACTATATTGTCATCACATTGGATTTTTTGTCTATTCGTAAACATTGCAGCCCTAACTAGAGCCAGGGGCTTAGCCAAAGACCTGCCTAAGACTGGTAATTACAACTGGTAAGACAGGTTGAGATTAGAGGGACCAGCTGGCCACTAGATTAATTAATAGTTTCAAGTCTACTGGCCCAAATTAATAACTATCATTGGCACAACTGGTAGTGAAACAAATCAAATGGATCAGTATTAATTAAAGCGAAAACTGTAACTCTACAGGTTAAAACATCAGGATTGTAACTGAATGATTATATATGTACACTGCTCAGCATAGTGATATAATAAAAAGTTGTGAAATCAGACATACAATTCCAGTTGGAGAACATATTTATACGTCTTGATATTGCAGTACTTAAATAGCTTTTAAGTTTTATTTTGATGACTTTAGAAGGAATATTGATTTTATGTGAACGTGGATACTTGAGTGATATTTTTACCTATTTCACAGTTAGTTTACCTTTCATTCTCATAACATTTCGGCTGCTGTCAGACGGCTACCGCTAGATGGTGACACAGTAATCCTTCAGCGCAGACGTAGTCTCTCCAGTGTGCACCCTGGGTGGCTCTTCAAGAGCCATCACTGACCACATGACACAGAAAAATTACATAGTAGACTGGCAGGGACGAAGGACGGTACCGGCTTTCACACATCTATGACGATCTCTTGAAGAGCCACCCAGGGTGTAGCCGTTGGGGGCACACACTGGAGTGACTACGTCTGCGCTGAAGGACTACCGTGTTGCCATCTAGTGGTAGCCGTTTGAGGAAGACTGCCGAAAGCAGCCGAAACGTATGGGAATGAAAGTTAAACTGACTGTGAAATAAGTAAAAATATCACTCATTTGAACCATCCAGTCTGATGAACCTATTCACTCAAACATGGATACTTTTTTACATTGTAGGCTCAAGTTGAATAATTTCAGTGGTGTCTGGCAACACCAAAAGCACATCCACTCCACTTGTTGCCTGCTGGGCACTGATGACAAGGAGTCAATCTTGTGTGCTCAGTGTGGGACAGTGCAACGAAGGCTCGGGTCTGTCGGGTCGAGGCGGCTGCACACGTCGCCTTATAGTCTTCTATCAGACGCCTGTCGTGACCAGCATAGGTCAAGCCATGTAATCTTCACTTATCGCCATAATGTACAGCTGGCAGGAAGTACCTGCAAAAGTAATTTATTGTCACAATATATGCCACTCTCATTCACAAATCTAGACATTGTAGTTCGTCTGCTGCACACAGATGGCAGTGGTGGTCTTCGGAAGGAGGAGTCGAAAGTTGAACAAACTGTGAAGGTGCTTAAAAGTGAAATTGAAACAAAGAAAGACACATTGAAAGAAGATGCCGCAGTTAAACAAAAGTCAATGCCAGATGTCGCTGTGACGGCGGCAGGGTCAACAGAGGTCGCAAAGGCTCCACCAAAGAAGACGATTATGCAAAAAGTCATCGCTGAACTGAAGCATTACTACAATGGCTTCAAACTGCTGTTTATCGACGTCAATGTTTGCGTGAAATACATATGGCGGGTACTTAACGGGCAATCGCTTACGAGGCGAGAACGCAGACAGGTAAGGGAGATGTGATTATTGAAAAGTTACTGTTGAGGATGAAAACGGAAGTTGGTCATCAAGCGTAAAACAGCGGAATTATTTTCAGAAACAAAACGATTGTGTACATACATATTCTTAATCTTATTAGAAGTTAGAAGCAATTTTTGTGCCTCAAATATTTGGTGTAACTGTACGTATGCTTAGTGGGACGAAAAAGGTAACATGGTTTTATTATAAAAACAGTGGGATGCTTCTGTAAGTAGTCAACTACATTCATTTGGATTCTTCATTGCTGGTGTGAAATATACTGAACTTCAAATGAAACACAAATGTTTTACCATTGTTTTTTTCACGTAATTCTCTGCACTTGTTTGACTGTTTAATACTGATAGGCCTCTGATGGTTCCCGATGTATTCCAAGTGGTTTCATTGGTATTGTGGAACCACTCCATCACAAAAATACAGGGAATGTGATGATCTTGTATTGCATTGATCGCATCAAATCGTCCAGTTCAGTGGCTCGACCATGCATAACATTTGCACTCGGCACAATCTTTTCGATGCACTCAAGACATCACATAAGCTTCATGCTACTTTGCCAAAGGTTTGGCTAATTCATTGCATTGCAACAGAAACTTGCGTTGAGATGTTTAAGTTTCTTTTATGACTCAATATAATGTTTTGTAGTTGGTGCGGATGATGGCACAACCCTTTCAGTTTAATAGAGATGTTACATACAGCTTCTTCGTGCTACATTGCCAAAAGTTTGGCTAGTTCACTTATTGTGACAGAAACTGGCGTTGAGATGTTAACGTTTCTTTTATGACTTAATATTATGTTTTGTAGTTGGTGCGGACGACGGCGGACATGTTTCGTCTTGTGCCCTTCCTCGTCTTAATCATCATTCCTTTCATGGAGTTCCTTCTTCCCGTGGTCCTCAAACTCTTCCCAAACATGCTTCCTAGCACCTTCCAGCAAGCAGACAAGAAGGTGAGTTTAACCAGATTTACTGTCTCTCTCTCTTGCAGTCATTCGTTGTCGAGTATGATTATTCGAATCATAATGATGGTGATAATGTTCCGATATATATTACGAGTGCGTCGGTGACTGACTGACAGGCGAATTCGAGATTTGCAGATCCGGCCGCACACATTTGTTTGTGTGGCAGCAGCGGTGATAGTGTTATCGTGTTTACGATCCTTCTGGAGGTGTCGTTTTTCAGCTTCCTGTTCTACACAGAAAAACTGTGTTTACTGTAACAACTGTGTGTAGTTGGACAGCATATATTTCACCCCTGACAAAGAACATTTTAAGTACTAATTTTAACACGCAAATTTATTTATTTTAACATTTAAACCAACGTACTTAATGTAATAGTTATTGATATTTGATCACTAAGGGCATAACAATAATTTTTTGCCCTACTGCTGTAAAGAATAAGCTGTTTACTGCATAAAATAGAAGTTTAGAATGGTGTGGAAGTCTCGCTTGGCACTTCTTGTATGTCAGTAGAGCTTTGGCTGGCATTAAAACGGTTCACTATCGTTACACTGGTAACACCACCATAGAAAGGGAGGTTTGACGATGATGTTCTCAAAAAGGCTAACTAGCTGAATGAGACCTCATAAGACCATAACATTGTAACCACAATATACTGTACAGACTAGTCAGTTAATAGAATGTAAACTAGAACCCGTGATGTTTGTGTCAGGTGGAGAAAATGAGGAACATCTTGAAGATGAAGCTTGAGATGGCCAAGTTCCTACAAGATACTATCGAGGAGACGGCCGTACAACGCAAGGACGCCAAGGGAGAGTCCGCCCAACAGTTCGTAGAGTTCATGGAGAAGGTCAGTGCACATGCTCAGATGGAGCATGTATTCGATTGTTCAGGCTCTTAGCCAGAAATAATTTTTCCCGGTGTTGAATTAATCAAAAGTATGCCTTTTAGCATGGACAGCTTGCATGGAAGCCTTTCACGTCAGCCACATCCATTAGTGACCAGTTTTGTTTTTTCAATGACAAATGTATGTCATTTGAGCCATTCAGTCACCAGTTGTGTCAGTGATAGTCACTGATGTGCACCCTTAGACTTGGAACTATTAGTTAATGTTGTGGCCAGCTGGCCCCCTCTAAATTCCAATTTCAGTTATCTTGTAATTACCAGTCTTGGCCAGTCATCTACCTGTCTTGAAGACGGGTAGGCAGGTCTATGGCTTCATCTTCTTCCCCTTGCAGGATTGGATCCACATCACTTAGTTCCTTCTTCAGCTTTCCTTGTTATTTCCCTCCATCTCTGTCCTGTTGTCCACAATGACCGTCCATTCTTGGCTGTTCACACCTGTACTCCTAAGGTCTCTTTTTATGCCGTTGTTCCATCTCTTTGGTCTTCCTCTTCGTCGTTTGCCGCCCTCTTCTAACAGGTCTCTTGCTAAGCCCCTGCAATTGTTATAGAATCTTACCAGGAATGTGGCAAAGGTAGAGGAATGAGAGATTTGAGATATTCGGGAAGAACACAGAATGTGTCCCCAGAGGTAATTACTGTGTGAAGGCGAGGTTCAAGTCAGAAATATTGGCTCAGTAAGTATAAACTGTAGGTTTAGAATAAGATTAGAATACTTAGAATGGTATTTTGTCCATATGAACACATGAAATTTCCGAAACACACTCATTTCATGACACTAGGCTTACTTCAGCAATTATAAATCTCCTCCTATAGGAGGTACCTAACTAAATGATATTAACAACACCCATATTTAGTCTACACAGATTTATAATTGGCAGTCTCAAGCTACCATAAGTTTCTGTGTCAAATGAAAAATCCCTAATTTTGTGACTCACGTTACATAAATTTCACCACCCGAGTCTAGAAGCCTTTCCTGAAAAAAACCAGAATAGACTTGCAATTTTTTTCTCTCAAAATACATAGACTAAGGCCTCATGAAATAGTATCACTTAGTGAAACCCTGATTGAATTAGAAAATACGGCTGCAAAAGGGCAACTAATTATTGATATTTTGGATGAGTGAGTTTTGCCAATTATGTACATAATGTTTGAGTGGTGCATTTTCATATAATGCAGTGTGCAAACATTGAAAATTGTTTTTCTCCGACAACTTTAAGTTGTGTCCTACCAAATGATGTAATATTCGTTGGAAATTCAATAGAAATACTTTAAGACCACTTTCCGTGTTTTCAAGTCTAGGCTCATCGTGATGTTATGCTGACGGCGATGTTATCCACCATAATATTGCATGTTACATGTCTGTCCTACTACATTAAGTTCATTCTGATTTCACTGTTACGCCAGTGGTGACTTTGTACTTACTGATAATGTTGGTGACGTTACCTTCACTATGACATTTTCACTGTAACATTACTCTCACTGTCTTATTACGCACACAGTGACATTACACACACAGTGACATTACGCGCTGTGACCTTACACACACCGTGACATTATACTCACCATCATATTTTACTAGCAGTGACATTACACTCATCATGACATTATACTCACTGTGTAATTAATTACAACTCACTGTGTCAATACAGCTCACCATAACATTACAACTCACTGTGTGACGGTGTTATTCCTGCTATTAGATTAGAACGTCTGGTGAGCCGACATCAAACACGGAGATCATGAAGTACTCAAAGTTGTTTGAGGATGAGATCACCCTGGACAACCTCAAGTACGCCCAGCTGTCTGCCCTGTGTCGCCTCCTGGAGATACCCCCGGTTGGACCTTCCGTGCTCCTTCGCTTCCAGCTCCAACTCAAACTGAGGCAGCTCGAGGCTGATGACCTGGTACGTCCTTATGGTGTGGGGGTGGGGGTAGGCGGGTGGGTGAGAGAGAGAGTGTGTGGGGTGTGGGTGTGTGTGCACTGTGTGAGCGTGTCGTATGTGTGTCATGGGTGAGAGGGTATGTGTGTGTGTTGTGTGTGTCGTGTGTGCACGGCTGCGAGTACTTGTGTGTGCATGCGTCATGTGTAGGTAGTGTAAACAAAGGTAAGAACAGTGATAGCTGATGATCATTGGAAATATCTCTGTGTGTTTGGATGTGTCACTATAATAATAATGTCCGTTGTCAAAATGACTACTGAATATGATCAGTAAATATCCAGTCTCAACTTTTGTTAATCTGTAGATGATCTGGAAGTAATACCTATTATTGAATGGGTTAATCTGGAGATGATCCCAAATTAATATCCAGTGTCGAAAAGATGAATCATAATTAAAATCCACCATTGAATAGGGTGACTGAATTACTTGGTGGTGACTGAATTACTTTAATTTAAGTAAAGGTAATTTACCTCAGAACTACTTGAGTTAAAATACCTTCTAAAAACCTAAAGTAAAACTACTTTGCAAATGTCGTACAGTAAAAGTGGAATGGAAAGATCTATTGTCAGGCAAGTAACCAACACGTACATTACAGCATCAGCAAACAAAAAACGAGACTAAGTGAAAATAACTTGATGGTTACCGTATTATCCCCAATACGTGCGCGAGTGCAAGGGCTTGGGTTGCATGTATTAATTTATTTTAAGACATAAGTAGCACAAGTTGTGAGGGGTGAATGGACGCACAAATTACGTACAAGTCACACACAGGCAACTCCTAGGTAGACAACGTGTAGCAAAGACAGATTCAGCAGATCTACCAAAAATGTCCAGCACTTGATCGACAGAACACGGTACATGACAGGAAAGGCGTGTAGAGACAGACTGCTTCAATTGTTCGAACGATGATAAACAGGCAATCATTGTGCTAGCTAGATGACACTGTTCGATAAATACCATTGGACACTGCAGGAAATCCTATGTGCAGAATCAGCACTTAAATAATTCAAAACGACGTGTGTTGCCAATGTCCGGGCAGCGATGCAACGCGACAACGTTAGCGTACTTTGAGCACTGCTAAGCCTAAGGGAGCAATTCCCGAAGACATTAAGTCAGACATCCAGGTGCTCTTCGTTCTTTTGACCCATCCTCGGCTACATACGGTTACATGACTATGAATATCACGTTATTTTGACCATTCCTCTGCGTTGTTCAAACGCCTGACTTTGACTAATAAAACAAAACTGACAGAAACGTGATGCCATATTACAGCTAATGTACAAATAATTGTTATCTAGAAAGTATCTGCAAGGTAGCACCATCGTGGGCATACCGCATTTGCCATTATTAAAGCGCACGCTCACACTTGAAAAAAATCAAAATAGACATTACGTTAGATAAAACTACTTTGTTACAAATAAACATAGTAGAAATGATACATTAATTACTTGTCAATTAGTAGAAAAACTACTCAAGTAGAGAAACAAAGTTGTATTACTTTGTTGCATGTCATTACAGTTCATGATTTGGATGTGCTAATCTGCAGATGATCCACAATTAATATCCCATATCAGATGTGCTAATCTGTAGATGATCCACAATATCCCATGTCAGATGTGCTAATCTGCAGATGACAGTTATTATCCCATATCGGATGTGTTAATATGCAGATGATCCAGAAAGAAGGGACTGACTCCCTGGCTGAGTGGGAGCTGCAGGATGCGAGTCGCATGCGAGGGATGAGGTCACTGGGCGTGCCGAAAGAGAGGCTGAAACTGCAGCTAGAGCAGTGGCTCGACCTCCATCTCAATGAGAAGATCCCTGCCTCCCTGCTCCTGCTTTCTCGCACCCTCTACATCCCCGAGAAACTCTCTCCCAGCGAACAGCTTGTGGCCACCATCAGGGAACTGCCGGAAACTACGGTACGTCTACAGCGTGTTTTAAAAGGACGTAGTCTGTTCTAAGTTTGTTATGTATTAATTAATATAATATTCTTAAGACTATACTAACTTTGTCGAAAATTATACTCCCTGCCAAACTGTGTTTGGTAAGCCCGTAACAACGGTCGCAGTTTGAAGGCACGACCACAGGTGATTGTTGAAATAGTTAACAAAAACATCCAGTTTCAAAAGAAGCTTTATTGGCAATACAGCCGAGTCGGGCTAAGTTAACTGCAATGTCCTTTGATGTTGAACGGTGCTCACTTTCCAACGGTAAACACAGCAGACTTCCAGTTACAAATTACAACTCCCACTAATTCCAAGTAGATGAACAGACTGCGCCTCTCCTTGTGAACAGTCATTTTTATTATTTATTAACTGTCATCTTTAAAACTACTGTTCATATCTTGACAACATTTGCAGTGTGTCAAGTCTGTATGAAAAGGTCAGATATTAAATAATAATAATTAGTTTGCATAATTGTAACAATGGTAACCAGGTAATTCTTGGACATTTTGAAAGGGTGGTTTTGTGGAATGCCCCATGGAGCATTGAAGTCATGTTTCCATTTTTTTTATTTAGTCTAACAAATAGTATATTATGTTGTGCTCAGAAGTAGTTGGCTGAAAAAGAGTAATACCTTTGATAATTTTTTACTGTCTGATAAAAAGGTATACAAATGTATACAAAATATATTAAAAATCTTATTTTTTAACAAAGGTTTCACTCATTATTCAGCCAAATTACTTTATTACACAATGTAATATACTATTGAAATGAATGAAAAAAGTATATAAATTCAATGATAGGAATTGAGTCTTGCGGGTGACTTTACTAGTGAGGTCCCCTGTAGTTAAAGTATCCCTGTTTAGTAATTCAAGAATCGTTTGTTTGTTCTTTGCAGATGGAGGAAGCTAAGGTGAAGATCTCAGAAGTGTCGGGTGATCGCGTAGACAACAAGACAAAGTTGGAAGTCATTCAGAAGGAGGAGGAAGCCATCAGGGAGGAGATCGAGGAAAAGGTGAAATTGGAGGAGCAGGCGGAAAAACGGAAACAGGTATGTGCAACTGGAACAGGATTCCAGGATAATTCTGTAACATCTCTGCAACCGTTCTCATCAACAAGTCAGTTTTTAAGATAAGATAGATGTTTTTTTAAAGACTGTTTAGCCAAAATTGGTTGATGTTTGTAATAACTTTTTTTGTAATATGACAGAAAATTTATCAGTGCACCTAGGATTTTTTGTTCAATATTGTTCTTGTAAGATTTATTTTACAATATGTAAAAGTTGCAATTAAACTTCATGTAACACTGCTGATGTTTTGGTGCATACTGATACAAACTAATTTTTCATAAATTACTTTTCTAAACATTCTCTCCACAGTTGTGCACACATTTACAAGTTTAGCTGTGGATATTTATAAAATAATTTCAAAATGTAGGGAAAAATTCTGTAGCTGTGAATTTGTGTATGTCTATGTAAGACATTATGAATTTGTAAATTGTTTCAGAATATGTGCACAGAAAATATTTTATGTGAACGCTAATATCTGATTGGCCAGCAACTTTTGTTTGGGTGATAAATCAATATGCGATCTGATTTCAACTATGATAGACTGTACAAACATTACATGCTGAAGACTTGCACTTTATCTAAAAGTGGGGTCATTTCGACTTTCTAACCTTCTAAAATTAACAATGGAAGAGCGGCGAGCTGTCTCCGCATCAAAATCCTCTGAACACATTGTTCACCTACACTAATGAAAATAGGGAAGACATTGAGACCTGTTACCACCCCTCCCAAACCACAGGTGCACAAACTTTTGTCAAGGCATCAATCGATTGAGAATAGGGCGGGCGGGGAGGGAACAAAACTTCTGTGACTGCTCCGTTTGCTTGCACCGTGACCGCTCCTTTGCTTGCACCGTGACCATCCTTTGCTTGCACCGCGACCGCTCCGTTTGCTTGCACCGCGACCGCTCCGTTTGCTTGCACCGTGACCGCTCCTTTGCTTGCACCGCGACAGCTCCGTTTGCTTGCACCGCGACCGCTCCGTTTGCTTGCACCGCGACCGCTCCGTTTGCTTGCACCGTGACCACTCCGTTTGCTTTCACCGCGACCACTCCTTTGCTTGCACCGCGACCGCTCTGTTTGCTTGCACCGCGACCGCTCCGTTTGCTTGCACCGCGACCGCTCCGTTTGCTTGCACCGCGACCGCTCCGTTTGCTTGCACCGCGACCGCTCCGTTTGCTTGCACAGTATGGAGTGACTATCGGCCGTTGAATTTCGGCTACCCACACTACCACTGCACAGTGATTGGTTTATCATGACTGCTGCAAATTAACATAATTAGAATAATTATAATACTAAATTTTGCCAATGATCAGTTATCTGTGTGGTTACCAGCACAAAAGTACATATGTGGCCCGGTGCCATAGCCGCATATTCCCAATTGCTGGTGTCACAACTAGTAATTTTGAACCGTGCATAAACATAAACAGATTATTTATTTTCGCAACATGAATTTTTGACTAATTTCCATGCATAACAGGCTCGCAACATATACAAGAATCAGTTTTCACTTTTGAGTTAATGTTGAGTTTTAATATTTTCAAAAAACCTTTTCCGCTGCGTTTCAGATCGAAACAGCAGAATCTCTGGAGAAGCTCAGCCTTGCCTCTGAAGACATCAAACCTGTGCCACCTTCTGCCATTGAAACCCCTCAAGTAGAGATACCCGCGAAGGAGATATTGAAAGATATCGCAAAGCCGATAGAAGAATTGAAAGACGAAAGTAAGCGAGGAGTTTTTCTTATTTTGATTCAATTGATTATATTATTATAATCCGTATATTTCGTAACGAAAAGCTGCTGTAATCCAGGAATTGTTGGCAAACGGCGCGTGTATTTACCGTTTTGTTATGCATTAACATCATGTATGCAATGTTGGAAATAGTTGTGGCAAGTTGTGACTCTATTTTGAAGAGCAACAGTTTTCACAAGGATAACAAGCTTATAAGAACATCCATTTCCATGACACACCTGTGAAAATATTCCAGTAGCGCAACCTGGTGTGGAAATTTTTCAGTATACGAGGTCACTGTTAAGGAGCAAATTGATTTTAAAGAGCAAAATTGTTTTTTTTAGCTCATAATAATGTTAGTGAAACGGACTCCAGTCTATTGTAACTGGAGAATCGCTCCTTGCTTCAGTTATGTATGACGACGTGGGGGAGATATCAAGCAAAGACCTGGAGCAATTGGAGGATGCCCTGGAGCAAGTTGCCGATGAGAAGAAGGAGCTGAAACTGGAGCAGCAGGATCTTGCTGCTCTCAAAGAGGATGTCCACGAGTACCAAGAGGTCAGTAGGTCACGACCCCACAAGAATTGGGGTCAACAACATCAAATCTTACTGTATGACATTATGATATTTTTTATGTTTTTTGTCTTTTGTTATGTTGTGCATATCTTGTTTGGCTAAAGAATTAGTTTTTACATTGAAATATTTGGTATTACTTACTGGTTATTAGTATGACATGAATTGTGAATTATGCATGAACAAGGAATACAAACAATTTACTTTAGCTTATTTCGCTTTATTTCCATTTATATATGTTCTGTAAATACTGCATTAAATTTGTTTGAAAGAGAAATGATTCAACAGGTCTGCCTGGGAGTAAAGTGTAAAGCGCCTTGAGCAGACAAGATACAAGAAACTTGATTGAATTTCTTAATTTGTCATGTGGTCTGTTATAAGAGTACAATCTCAGTACATAAAACATAGACAGTAAAACAAATATAACATGCATTCCCAAACATACATCCCCCCTCTCCCTTACAGTGATGATGGTGGTGACAATAAGGATACGAGGATTATATGTTTCTTAAACATTTCTTACAATTCCATGTACGTTTGATAATGTGTGTGCGCGCCTGAGATATGGTGCTTTAGAAATGTTAGCTGATAACGTTGCTGATAATGTTGCTGATAACATTGCAGAACAGTTGTGTCAGAAAGACCACCGCAAATTCTGGAAAGAAATTAAGCACTGTACGAACAGTAAAGTAAAACTTCCGACAAACATTGATAATATACACGGTGACGTAAACATCGGGTCAATGTGGAAGCATCATTATGAACATTTATTTAATGATGTGGAGGATAGTCGATGTGATAAAGTTTGTTATGACTGTTCCACTGACAATACAGGAATGACTGTTGGTGCAGTTGAACTGATGGATATTATTAATGGACTCTCAAAAAATAAGTCACCAGGTCTGGACGGTATCAGTGCAGAACATATTAAGTTCGCTGATTATCAACTCGCTGTGCTTTTGTCTATCCTTGTGTCTTCGATTCTGGTGCATGGTTATTTACCAAAAGAAATGTCACAGTCTGTTATTGTACCAATTATTAAAGACAAAAATAGACGAGTAAACGACAAAGGGAATTATAGGCCAATATGTCTATCGAATATATTTTCGAAGATAATAGACACTGTTCTTTTTAACAGAATGAAAATGTACTTGGAAACCACTCCTAATCAATTTGGCTTTAAGCCTAAACATGGAACGGAGTTATGCGTGTTTGCATTTAAGGAATTATTAAGGTTCTACACTGAACATGGTTCAGCTATGCACGTCGCATTTTTAGATGCATCAAAGGCGTTTGATCGTGTCAACCGAAATAAACTTATAACGAAACTAGAACAACGAAATGTACCGAACTATATCTTAAGAATACTCAGCAATGAATTCAATAATCAATGTGTATGCATACGATGGGGAAATACCTACTCGGACTTCTTCTCGGTAGGCAATGGTGTTAAGCAAGGTGGGAAGTTATCCCCTTTGCTTTTTAACATTTATATGGATAATCTGAGTATACAACTGCACAAAAAACAAATCGGTTGTAGTCTTGGTAACATGGTTGTTAATCACCTTATATACGCCGATGATCTACTTCTGTTTGCACCTTCTGCTAAAGGACTACAAACACTACTAGACATGTGTTACTCATATGGATGTGAGCACGATGTGCAATACAATGCGAGTAAATCCCTGGTCATGTACTTTGAATCTAGAAAGTCAAATCTGTCTAAAGAAATGACATTAGGAGGAAAGAAGTTAAACTTTGCCACCTCTTGTAAATATCTTGGACATGTCATTTCTAATAACTTGTCTGATGAGTCTGACATGCAAGCCAAAGTGAGACTTTTGTATGCCAAGAGTAACATGTTACGTCAAAAGTTTCACTTTTGTTCAACTGCTGTAAAAAATAAGCTATTTACAGCGTATTTTGGTAATATCTATATGTGTGCGTTATGGGTGAACTTTAGAAAAGTTAATTTTCATCAATTCATTGTTGCATATAACAACTCTTTCAGGATATTGAACAATTTGCCCATGAGATGTAGCGCTAGCCACATGTTTGCTACAGCTAATGTCAGCTCGGGTAAATGTGTAATCAGAAAGGCTATTTTTAGCTTAATGAATAGGATTGACATGTCTTTGAATCCCATTATTTATAGCATTAAAACTAGCGACGTGTATTGTACTTCGAAACTGCGGCACCAGTGGGTCCGGGATTTATATAATTTTTAAACATATTGTTCTTATCTATGTATTTTTATATTATTTACATACTTTTATTGATGTATTTGTATATATGGACATCATGATTGTCTGAAATAAATACATTATTATTATTATTATTATTGTTAGTAATACTAATAGTAATAAATATACCACTTTGATTAAAATAATTTTGCAACCTGATAAAAGTTAACACTGCGCTATATAAGAACTTATCTTTTCTACTTAGACAAAACTGTCATTGGTGTGTTGTGTAGACACTGGAGGACTTGAAGGAAGTGATCGTCGCAACCGGAGCCAAGGAGACAGTGTTGCAGGAGTCGAAGGGAGCGACACGGCTCTCGAAGCAGGTTGAGCGGATGATCTCTCAGATGGACGCCATCATGATGTCTCTGAACACAGAGAAAGACTCGCTCCTCGAGACCATCGAGTTGCAGGAGGTGAAGATCAAACGCAACCCAAAACTTCGTGACGACACGGATCTCCGCCAGACCATGCTCGACAAGATCAGCGAAGAGAAGTGAGTGATTCCTCTTGTGTGCTAACAGTATAGGATAGAAAAATTTTCAAATTAATAATACTATAGTGCTGAATAATATTATAGGGTGGCAAATCGATTAGATTTAATAATACTAGTATAGTGCCAAATAACAGTATCAGTCATGGCGCCTCACTTTCGTTTCAGTGTTAAATATAGGTGGCTAGTGCGAGATGTTAATGTGGCGACGAAATTGACTGACGTTGTTATATAGTCGGTGTCTGCTGCAATAATGGGGTTTTAGCTAATAATATACCATACTGAACTCCCGAGAACCAAGGATTCCAACCGATTCACCTAATCATAGAAATCTGACGGTCTAACACTTGGGATGAAAATTGTTGATCCTTGAAGTCCTATTCCCCGACTGTCATTACAAATGATAGACTTAGCCATTAGAGGGAGCCACATGATTCTCAGCGAGCAATAAATTGCTGTGTAGATGATTGATTGATGCGATTGAGAACGGTCGTACTCCTAAAAAAATTATGTTCTGCCGGTGAAAATCTCTAAATCTAATAATTATATTGTGCCAAACAAGGTACATACAGGGTGGCATTTTTCATTAAATAAATAAGCGTACAGGGACGTTTATTAGGCACTCAAGAGTATCCCTTTTTATTATTTTTTATTCTTATTTTAATGCAACTCCCAATATATATTTATTAATTTAGTTATTTAACGGCGGGAAACATATAATAGTCAAAGAAATTGATGCCTTTTATAGCGCTAGCAGTGCAGAACAAACAACAGCAACATAGCGACGCGCCTCACACCACATTCGTCGCACAGTTATAGCCTGTAGGCTCTACGACTACGGTTACGCCAACGTTAAATTTATTGTCTGCCAACCATAGTAGTCTCTCAAAATACACAAAGACAAAGACGAGGATAACTTCACACAAGACAAGTGACAGTTATTACCGCATTATATAGTTTGCGATAGCGCTCATTTCCCCCTGGCAGCAGAAATTCAGGGTCCACGACCGATTGCGTTATAACCGAATCCGCGTTATAACGGGGCACGATAATTTTTGCGTGGGAGGGGGCGATAATGCGGATCTACGTTAGCGCCCATGTCTGCATCACCACCACCCCCCACTTTTAGAAAATCTCGACCTAATCGTCCATGGGCGATAATGTGATCAAATACGGTATACGGCATAATTACCTCACAAGAAACTGTTTTCTCTTTAGAACATATCGACTGCATCTCGCAGTCTTCATCGGCAGAATAACATTACGTGTGTGTCACATGACCACTGTCCTGTGACATAAGCTGGAGAAGGACACACCCGTAACGTCATTCTGCTGATGAAGACTGCGAGATGCAGTCGAAATATTCAAAAGAGAAAAAAGTTTCTTTTGAGGTAATTATGTCATATAATAACAACCAAGAAAGCGGATCTTCAATCCATTCTAAGATGGTTATAATTACTTAAAGAACATTCACCCATATGACACTGCCTGTACTAGTGTAGGCTGAATCTTAAACTAATTGACCACCGCTTGATAAACTGATCTTTGGTCACCCATTGAACTTGTATTATTATGTTTGTTTGATTGCTATGACAGGGAAAATCTTGTGAGTATCAACGAGCTACTGCTGGCAATCCGGCGGCTTCAGAAGGTGTCACATGACACTAAGCTGCAGATAATCGTGCAAGTTCTTGACCAGGACAAGGACGGTCGCATTCACATCAACAATGCGCTCAAGGTTAGCGTTTTATCCTTGAGCCGGTTCACTTCTGTTTTCCCCTTGGTGCCTGGTGGGGGAGGAGCCCATGTCACTCGGTCTCAGTCCACTCCACCCTCTCCGCGATATTTCTCCAATTCTTCCACAATTTCTTCACACCCTCGGCTGCTCATGTGAGATCCCTCTCGATGCCGTCTCTTTCTTATTTTCAAACCGCAGCTCAATAAAAACGTTTGTCTACTGTATGATTATATCATATTGCTGTAATATAGTTCTCTGTGTAAAAGGTAAATATTTAAACAGAAATAAAACATGTTTATAAATATTCAAATTATAATTCAAATTTTCTAAGTTATTTATAATAAAAAAAAATTATTAACTTATTTATTTTTCCTTATAATTATTATACCGTAAATTTTGCATTCTATCTGCAGATTTGCTCATATTTAGGCTGTATTAAATTTGTTGTATGTAATTAGAGTTTGTAGTATGTAAACAAAACTGAAACTACCAAATTTGTATTTAACCAGTGTACCATGGGAATGAGATATATTATTATAAAGTGTTTTTAAAACAAAAATTTTGTCGTGCTCTTGGATCCAACATGATTTCGAACAATGTTGCAATTGTAACTGTAGGTAATCGAACTGCTGGGTCGCGAGAACGTAAAAATCAGCCCACAGCAGATGGCAGACATCACAAAACTGTTGGAGGCAGAACAGAAAGTCGAGGAGGACATTCAGAAGATAAAACTGGAGAAACGTGCAGCCGAAGAACTCCAGGAAGTAAAAGAAAAGTCATCATCGTCATCCGACAAACCGTGAACGCACTAGTGCGCGCTCGAGAAAAATAGTAGAATTTATGTACATTTTGTAGTTGTCTGTTTTTGTCGCTATTCGGTGTGATGCACATAGGTGGTTTTACTGCTCCGCTTGCATATCAAGTCTACAATAAATATCTGGTACATGTGTACCAGATATTTATTGTCATGGTGTCAGCTGTAGTCATTATGTTGTTTTAAAGCATTGTCGTTTGCAAGATACACCATGTGTAATTGCATTGTCAACTAAAATATTTAATAATTCTCAAAAATATGGTTGATAGGACAAACCAGCAGTAAGATTATATTTTTAATTGATAATGTTTGGAATATCTCCCAGTCTAGTCATAACACTGTAAACATTTGGTAGAATATTATAACTAAGACATTTTGGACTTGACAGAGTATTGTGTAACATTTTATAAGTTTCTCGTTTGTAATTATGGAATCAACTCACATTTTTTTCACACACATTTGTTTGTTCTATAGAAACGATCGTGGTGGGATTATACAACAAATTTGGTTATGTGCCATGCGTGGCTTTATGAACGCTGTGAAATATTCTAAATAGGCGTGGGTAAAATCTTTCGTTCTTGAGTGTTCAGGTATACAGTGTCGTCAGTCATTTGAGAAGAGTTGGCATTTAAACAAAGCTATTATAATCATTTGTACGCACAACATACCATTGTCGTATGGTATTTAATGTTAAATTATAAAGATACAACACGTATGGCTCCATTGTAGGGTATTGTTGAGGGCTTTACTAGATGTCATCTGGCACACGGCATGCGTTTACAATATTCTAGGGAAATTGTAGAAATATTGGGACTAGGTTAAGTTTGTTGAAATGCTGACATTGCCATTGGTCTTAGGGTGATTGCAGGATGATTGCTGTAAATTTACTTATACAGTTGCTATGTGTAAATCAATTAAATTGGTACTAGTTACGTATATGCTTGGTAAGATCTCGCCACTAGTGAAACGATAAAACTGTTATTGTTTCAAAATAATGACAGTATAACGTGGTTTCTGTTTTGTAATTTAAGATGCTTTCTTTTAGGTGTCAAAATACGCAAATGCCATCAAAATAATCAATAAGGTTTGATAGAAATCCGGTTAACCGCAAGACGTTTGTTAAGCCGATAAAATAGATCGTCGGCCTGATTTAGTTTCTGTATAGAAAACACCATTGTAAAGGACTTGGTGACGTTATAACTTATAACGGTTGATATTATATGCATATGCTTTTCTTAGCGCAAAGCCACAATGGCGCAACTGACTTGTCGTCACCAATCCCGAAGGACAAGGCATAACCAGCTATAAGACCTATGGTACCAAAATGGGCTCCTTCAAAAAATACTTGGTGCTGTGGCTTATATCATTGCCGTTCAGTCGTCTATATGTGATTTATTTATTGCCTGCACTGACTAGAATCCACATTACATTTGATGTCATACTGCACAATTTTACGGAATCGCTATAGTGTCTTTATAACAGCCGTGGACGCGTCATTATGGACGTAGCGAATTTCTGTAGACCGGTCAAATGGTTTGCGGGACCGTATCTGGCCGAAACCCGATTGCTCAGGTGAAGTCGCTGTGATGGGTTAAACGATCTCCGGTTGTAAACGTGTCTAGTTTGTAGATGCACCTGTGATGTAGAATTTATTCCTGGATATGTCGACTGCCTTGCGTGTGGCTTGTAGCGATAAAGTGACTACAGTTTTTTGCTTCTTGTCTTAATTTCTGGACCATCCCTTGCATGGCTTCCAACAACACCTATATTGGGCCACCCATTACAGTGACCCAGTCATAAGTTAGAAGTCATCATTTCAAACAACACTAATAAGAAATAACAGAAAGGGACACTTCCGCCTGCTTGAGAAGATCGGCTGTCCTCTTAGGCTACGCAGCATGGTGGTCTTCCACGAGAAGGCACAGTTGTGGATGATGATTCGACGTCAGAACCCTTCCCCATATGTAGTGGCGTCAAGCAAGACTGCGTCCTCCCTTCAACCCTGTTTGGAACCTTCTCACTCCTACTGTCGTACGCCTTCGACTCTTCCTCAGACAGCATTTACCTGCACACAAGATCTGATGGGAAGCTGTTCCACGTCTGCGTGCCAAAACAAACATGACCGAGGTGTGCATCAGGGAGCTGCTGTTTGCGGATAATGCAGCACTCGACTTCATTCTCAGAAGAGGTCCTCAGTAGGCCGGTTAATCGCTTTGCACACTCCTTCATAGAGTTTGGATTCGGCTTGAAGAAGACGAACGTCATTACGATGGATGTCAGCCATGTCCCCTCTACCAAGATCAGTAACAGCACCCTGGAGGTAGTAGAAGACCACCTACCTCGGGTCAAATATCTCCAACAACCTTTCGCTGGACACTGAGATAAAAAAGCGCATAAAAAAGCCGCAGTCATCATGACCAAGCTGACCAAGAGTATGGGAAAAAGAGATACGATATTACCCACCAAGATAAGAGTCTGCCAGGCCTGTGTTCTGAGCATCCTCCTCTACGGCAGCGAATCGTGGACCACCTACATGCGCCAGGAGCGCCGCTTCAACACCTTCCACACGCGGTGCCTCAAGCGTATCTTCAGTATCGCCTTGCAGGACCGTGTCCCCTAAAACGACATGCCGACCGTATGGGATTGAAAAACCTTTATTGTTCATATAATGGTTTACATAGTATGGACATTTTTCTTTTGTCTCACACTATGTTAGAACATATAAACATTGTATACACATGAGGTATGTTTGGAAGTACAGTACATTCACACAGACAATTGCACGTTAGACATTGACATGGCATACAACCGCAGGTTCAGGCTTAGAATTCAGGATGTTTATGACTGAAGGAACAAAAGATTTCTTGTAACAGTTTTTGTATGCAAGTGGTATTCTGAGCATAGTTTCAAAAGAAGAACTGAGTGGGTTAGTGGTATCATGGTGAATCTGGACAGCTTTCCTTCTTAAAACCTGCAGATGAATATCAAGGTTGCAGTTGATTCATGCCAAAAAATTTGCATGCCTGATTGACCACCCGAGCCAGCTTTGCTTTGTTCTTGGCACTTAAATTCCCATACCACGACACTAAATAAATAAAATTAATGAACGGGAATAGACCAGCTCATCGGGCACCAAAATGTTTCGGGAAACTGTGACTTCGGTGACACCATGGCATTAGACATGATTAGGTCTTGCCGAAGGAGTGCTTTACGTTAACTGTCACCGATTGATGTAAAACAGTTTTCACTACAATAACAGTTGAGTTTCGCAAAACCCACTGATAGTCACACGCAATTAAATATATCCGAATAAGTTTATGTGTTATGACGATAACATTTAAAGTGTCAAAATCCCATTTTGATGCCACTTGAACCCGACGGCGCACTTGACGTATTTAATGTAATGTGGCTGGACGGGACCATACCGTGTTTCATTCTACGTACTGTACTTGTGGCAGGTCATGTCATGTGTTATCTGACATGGGCATACATATGTTTCTGTACTAATACCATGATCCTTAAGGGCAGATATAATTAATTTACAACAAAACCTGACTAAAATAGTTGTTGGTATGCATGACGGTTCATCTCGGTTTCACTCCATTCACGATCTTTTCACTTCGGTATCAGCTAGTCCATTAGTAGCGTCTAGATAATGCTGTCAGCCACCTGCCGGACTCGAGACTGCACTACCCGAGAAAGCATCGATGACCCTAGAAGATGCAGTCTCATGGGCCGCTCATCATGCTTAGCAGGACCGAGCTCGAACAGAAGTAGAAGCAATTAATATCAGCAATGCTGCTCTTGTTTGCTGAGAAATCAGACTCACCAGCTATGATTACACATGATCAATTCGTTCAAAAATGGTCGAGTTATAAGCAAACGTCTACTACCTTTTACTGAGACTTGGCTTGATGATCAAGACTTGGCTTGATGATCACGTGCAAGACAGTAATTTATTTATCGATGGGTTTGGAACACCCATTCGATTGGACAGAAACAAACGTGACGCTGGGGAACGGAGAGGGAGTATGCTTCTATGTCAATCGCAGATGGTGTAGAACGGTCATTGTCCGTGACACACTTTGCACGCCTGACATTGAGCTCCTGTCCGCCTCACTCTGGCCCTTCTGCTGCCAAGGGAATTCCCCCAGTTATTCTTCACATGTGCTTACATCCACCCATGTGCCAATGCCACAAGGGCTGCAGAAGTCACTTCACACCACATCAACAAACTAGACTCTATTTCTCCAGATGTTCCCAAATCTGTGCTGGGTGACTTTAATTGCTGCCTTCTCGACAAAACATTGAAGACGTTTCATCAATATGTCACATGTCCAACTCGTCTGAACAAAACGATTAATCTTAACTACTGTTCAATGCCTTCAGCCTGCACGTCTATTACCTACTATTGGATCAGCTGACCATAACTGTGTACTCATAGTCCGAGTGTACAAACCTGTCTTTCATAGACTTGAGCGGGTCGTGAAAACCGTGAAAAGCTGGACTGCCGATAGTATTGTTTCGTTACAGGGTTGCTTTGGCTGCATAGAAGGGCACGTGTTCTATGATACTTGTGAAAATCTGAATGAACTGGTTGATATTATTTCATCTTATATTTCGTTCTGCATTGACTCTGTGATTCCAACCAAACAAATCACTGTTTTTCCTAACAATAAACCTTGGGTCAAAATGAGCTAAAAGCCTGACTAAATAAAAAGAAGTCTTCTTACAGGGTACGACTAAAAAGAAAAAAGGTAACTAAGGAAGTAAAAGCAGCAATCAGGCAGGCGAAACAACAGTATAAACAGACGGTTGAACACAAATTTGTTGGTGGTAATTTTCGTGACGTTTGGAAGGGGATAAAAACACGGCAGCTGTCAACATGATGACGGACCCAGTTGGATCTAAGGTCAGGCTGCAGGGTGTGAGTGATGATTTGTTCCCCGAAATGTTTAATTAATTCTTTACACGTTTTGAAGAACATCACTTTTCATCCTACATGTTTGATCTAAAGTCGTCTTTGACGTTTGATAAATCTGCTGTCATTGATCAAGAGATTGTCTTAAGATGATCAACATAAACAAAAGCCCAGGCCCTGATGGCATCTGTGACAGAACTCTGAAGTTTTATGCAGATCAGCTTAGTGGAGTCTTTCAGCATCTCTTTCATACCTCTCTAGACACTGCTAGTATTCTAACTGCTCGGAAAACCTCTACTGTCATAGCCATTCCTAAGACAAACAAACAAAAACAGTTAAACGACTTAATTCAGACCAGTTGCTCTAACGTCTGTTTTTTTAAGAAAACCCTGGAATAGCTAGTCAAGTCATTGATCCTGCCCATCATTGAGAGTCAATTAGACCGTACCGGGCTGGAAGAGGTGTTGAAGATGCGAAGTTATTAATTTTGAACAAAGTGTATACTCACTTTGAGAAGCCAACTGCACGTGCAAAGATTCTCTTCGCCGATTTCTTATCGACTTTTGACTTGATGCAGCCTCATATCTTAGCCCATAAACTCATTTCTGATTTTAATCTTGGAAACCAGCATGTTGCCTGGATTGTTGATTTTTTGTCGTGTCGTCCTCAGTATGTTTTCGTGAATGGGAATTTTCCGACATGAGGGTGACACACAGGGGCTCGCTTTAGGGTTGTTGTCTCTCACCCCTCCTATACATCTTGTACACTAACAGTTGTAGACGTACTCACGCAGACAAGTTTCTAGTGAAATTTGCTGATGACTGTGCCTTACTTTCATTTCTCTTTGATCATTACCCGGCATAATGAGATTTTTTTGAGTGGTGTGATGACTCCTATTTAAAGTTTAATGTACATAAGACCAAGGAGTTAGTAATAGATTTAAGAAAAAAACAGTCAAAGTCCAGAAAAAACACCATTCATTATCAAGAAGTTGAAATTGTCACCAAATATAAATACTTGGATACAAGTAAAATGAATGTAGTGTTTGTGTGTGTGTATGTTGTATACATTTAGTGGTTACAGTGTGAAGAAATACAGTCTATGTGTTGATGTGATAAATAATTCTTTTAGTTATTTGTGTGTGACTATGATGACGTGAGCCAGTAATACGCTATTACCTTTGCTATACTTTAATGTTATATATATGTATATATAAAATTTTAATATTATATTATATATATAATATTAAAATATAACATAGGTATCAGCATATTACTGGCTCACGTCATCATAGTCACTAAAATAATTACTAAAAGAATAATTTATCACATGAACACATGGAGTGTATTACTTCACACACACACACACACACACACACACACACACACACACACACACACACACACACACACACACACACACACACACACACACACACACACACACACACACACACACACATATAATACACACTGTGCCTGCCCAAACGACAATATAATTAACCTTACAGGGATGCATACAGTTTTATTGTATTGTATACGGTATACTTTGCCTAGGCATGCTAATTAGGTCGACGTTTGTCTGGGAGAGCTTACGTTGTAGGCTTCGATATGGAGTAAATTGAAAAGGCACCGATTACCGCACAGTGCACGTATGACGCATGAAACAGAATTTGACTTTTCCATACATATATGCAAGCTAGAAGAACAATGTACGTCAAATGTCCCGTTAGTTTGATATTCCATGTGATGTTCAAATTCTTGCAATACTTGGCATATATTTCTTGTGCTGCGTGCATCTGGTGCACGCAGGTGGGGCAGGGGAGAGGGAACACTGGAGAATCTTGGCGAGCCACTCAAAACGGCTGGACAACCAACATTGTTGGGTCGCGATCCAGTCAAGAACCTCTGAGCTAACATGACGGGTACATCCACACGCGCGTACCACAAACGGATTCACACACTCACGCTCGCGCCAACTGTTTTATTGTAATTTTTTACACGTGCATTATTTCGAATTAAATTAAAGGGAAACAATAGGAAATTGTTTGAGTGTACACACAGTATAGCAGTGTTAATACAATCTAACCATTTGCATCCATAATAACAATAATTATTATACCCATAGTTCAGTAGAAAAACGATGTTGACGAAACGGAGTAAATTTGTAAGGACTGCGTCATTTTCACAGAAAGGCTGACGTCACGAATGTCTACTCTTCCCAGTTAGCCAGTCATCGAAAAGGGAATAGTAATCTAGTTTACGATGCAAAGTAAGCCCATGTAGTGCTGCCATCCGTTCGTTGGCATTTGTAGTGATATGGTATCAGTTTATTATGCCACTTTCAATTATGTAAGTTGTTTTATTTATTCTGTGAAGTATTAATCCCAAAGCTCGCATAGTCAGTAAAGACGTTTACAACGTAAACAAAATAGCCACATTTGTTTTGTCGATATAACTTGTAAAAAATATTACGTCCGCATTGTGTGGTATTATAAAGACATTTATGCATACAAAAATGTAACTCATGTTTCTGAATGAAAGGAGCACGAGAAACCAATAATTGAGCTGGGTTAATAGAGTACACGTCGCACAAAACTAGGAACATTCGTCAATTTACTGCGCCATTGGCAAAATTTCAGCCTCCATGATATCAGACATTTTATTAGAATCTTCCACTTTGAAACCGCTTTCTGAGTTAAGCACTAACGTGAAAATGCTGATTGTGTTGGCAGATGGTTCGTTTCTATGACCTCTTTCAGGTGAATAACACCAACTAGTTGCTTTTGTTTTCTTTTAAAACATAAAAACATAGTCAGATTGACATAAACTAAGTTGTTTCTAAATGTAATTTTTGTAGCATATTTATTCGTTGCCACTCGTTGAGCCACGTATAAGTTGTCTGTGATCACCTTTTACACAACTGATTATAGGCCTTACACACATCCTCGCAAGCCAGGGCTGTTTGCCATGCACACTTAGCCCCGGCAGCTCTAGATCTCCTAAGCAAAGTGCGGAAGTTAGCCGAGTCAAACTAGTAATTGACTTCGCCAGTCGCGACTGCGTCACCCGTGAGAACAGCGCAAATACCCGCCCCAATTTGAAGACGGATAAACGATTTCTGGGAATCCCAATATAATGACTCGTTCGCTCATTAGCACGAGCAGCTGAACGGTATGGTGTATTCGAAAAAATGTCTAGTTCCTAAACATTGCATGTAACACGAACCACGGATGGTTGAAATTAGTTTGATTATGACCACCTGACCTGCCGCCAACCACTGATCTAGCGAGCGATTTCATAGGCTGAGCTTAAATTCAGAGTTTCACAAAGCGATCAGCCAGGCGGTTCTGCTGGATGTACTGACGTAATCAGCAGCAGCGACCCCTGGCGCGCGAGGATGCTTACACATATGATAATATGAATCGATCGTTGCTTTATATATTACGATGGCTACATTTAAATATAATGTTTATTATAGCATCCATAAATATTAAAGCAATCTATGTCTAAAATGCCCACTTAAAATAGCATCGTCGTCATCGTCGTCGATGTTCTCATTTTCGAGCGGCGACTCATTATTATGGGCGCCCGTTAGTGTGTGTGTCCGCAGGCTCGCATGAATGACATTAATACACACGGGCAGCCACGTGAGAGATAATACCAATTAATAGGAATCACGGTAACTAAAAAAGTCTATAACAACAATAATAATACTAAATCTTAGTCTACTTAGCTTGTGTTTGTGTAGACCGTACGTCAGCACCGTATGGTAAACTACTGTTAGATAAAATGAAATAAACAAACAAAGCTATAATAGTAATAAAATAAATATAACCGCTACATAATTTTGAATGATTTCCTGTCGTCGCCTAGCAACCCGTATGGCTAAACTATAGTTGGTTTGACTAAACGTGTAACAAAGCCGCCATATTACACATACCACTGAAGTCCACTACCAACTAAATGCAAAAAAGCCCACACCATCCGTGCCATTGTCAACAGATCAGCCGATTTGGTCCGGACATCGCAGTGGATGGTCCTGTACCAGGTACTACACCTGCCGCCAAATGTCCGCGTTCAAGTCGACTAGTTGATTACTTCATGGAGGACCTTTGCTGATGACCGCGGATTATACTACTGACGTACCATGCAGTGACTGGAGCTGTGCACATCAGAAGACGGTGGTTACAATGAATGCTGAATGTAGTCGATATGTCATCAGCGAAGCATACGCAGTTCCTCAAACGTAACAGAAAAACCCATAGATTTCCAACTGTCGCACACCAATGTTGGATACGATGTAGCGCGTCGTTTGATTAATGATTACAGAAGCGTGATAAATGTGTTTCTATATGCACTGTTTCACGAAAACAGTGATCCACATATATATATTTGTTCTCCGTGTAACGTAATAGCATAATAATGTAATTTTTCCTTCGCTCTTAACACATGCCTCGCATCTGACATACCTTCGCACCAAGCATCTTCGGGATCATCACCAACGCAATTAATGTAATTATAGATTGTTTTGAACTTCTCGTGGATGCTTTCATAATTTCTGTTTTGTTTTGACGTCGTTTTCTCCAATTATTTTGGGACCTATCATCTGCAACTTTAATTTGATTCACAAGTTTCATTGGTGCGTCGTCATTGCCGTTGTTCGTGTATCGTTTGCACTCAGCTGAGTAGTAGGTAGGGAGGGAGCATCCCCGGATTGACCCCAAATCCTTTGATGTTTGCGGTTTTTATAAGTAGAATTCCTACGTTTTTTACCAGTATTGAGTACTTAGGAATGTGTCAAAAAAAGAGTGATTGATGGGTTCTGGGTCCCTCCCCTAGAAAGAGTGTGTCGACATCTAGTGACTAATCAGGTACTAATTAGGTAAGTGCTCACTAGAGGCAGCACTAGCAATAACTAAAAATAGTAATGGGTATGTAATGGTTATGCGGAGTCACGTGCTTATATAGTAATGACGTGGTGTTTATGTAATGCGGAGTCACGTGCGCTTAAGGTTATATAATGGTTAAGCATGTGTGCCGCCCTCTAGTGACTGAAAAAGAAAGCATGTGCGCTGCTCCACCTAGCGACTGAAAAAGGCGCGCGGTTATATAGTGGTTACGCGTGAGGCGCCGCCGTAGTGAGTAGTGTGTCATCGTGTAGATATGTCGTCGACGCGTATTACGTTCGGGGAGTTCATGACGTACCTGTCGAATAACTATCCGTGTAGAATTGCGGCGTACGGACAGTATTTCAAATCCGTCGAGCACGCTTACCAGTATAGAAAAGCGATGTTTCACGCGGACGACGACAGTGCGCAGCACATCAAAGCGGCGTGGTCGGGGTATATAGCGAAACGACGAGGTGCCCGTATCGTGAAAACGAGAACGAGTGCTGAATGGGAGGCCGTTAGAATCGAGTGTATGAGGAGTCTGTTGATGAGTAAGTTCGGCGTGTCGAAAAGGTTGAGAGACGCCCTATTGGCTACCGGTGACGGCGAATTGGTGGCACGGATACCGTCGAAAGAGGCCTTTTGGGGATGCGGCGTCGCTTACGGGTATGAAGACGGTCAGAACAAGCTCGGCGAATTGTTGATGGAGGTGCGTCGTGCGTATAGGCGATCATAACGTTGTCCGCGCGCCAGTCGCCGCTATGTACGGAAAGTGGAAGCACCCTTTTATGTGTATAGTGTCCGGTCCTACGGGGTGCGGAAAGACTACCTTCGTTGTACGCCTGTTAAAGTTTGCTTCGTGTATGATTTCGCCGCCACCGGAGAAAATTCTGTGGTGTTACGGCCAGTGGCAGACCGCTTACGACTCTATGGCCGGCGTAGAATTTGTAGACGGTTTGCCGGATCCGTCGCTTCTGTACGCCAAAACGAGGACGCTTCTAGTATTCGATGACCTTATGTCGGAGACCAATAGTAGCGTCACGACTTTGTTTACTAAAAAAAGTCACCACTGCAACGCGTCCGTCGTACAGCTTTTGCAGAATCTCTTTCCGAAAGGGAAAGAAAATCGCACAATCAGTTTAAACGCGCAGTATATGGTCCTCTTCAAGAGTCCCCGGGACGCGGGGCAAGTAGGTCACCTGGCGAAACAGATGTACCCGGGTAGAGTCAACTACATGGTGGAGGCGTACAAAGATGCCACTTCGGCCGCCTACGGTTACCTCCTGGTGGACCTGAAACAGGAAACGCCGGAAACCATGCGCCTGCGTACGGACATTTTTCCCGACGACCCCATTCAGTACGTCTATATGCCGACGAGACTATAAAAAAGGCGGAGCGCGCCGCGGCCGCCGTCATTCGACAGGATGACAGATCGCGTGAAGAGGCACATCCTAGCCCTGCAGCTATTGCGTCGCTACCAGCGGAATACGAATCTGAGAAAGGCGGTAATCGCCCACGCGGATGTCGACCTCATCTGTAGTCTGGCCGACTGCGCGTATAACATTCTGCGAGGGAACGTGAAATTGACGCATAACAACCGAAAAGTGCTGATAAAGTACAGGAACAATTTGCGCAAGTTAGCGTCGAAAAAAGTGCCCATCAAACAGAAGAGGGAGAAGAGGGCCGTCCTGCAGACGGGTTCGGGCGCGTTTCTGACGGCGCTGCTGGCGCCGTTGGCGAGCACCTTTCTGCCCCTCCTAAGGCAGGTTATCGGTTGATGCAGCACGCGAAGAAGATGGCGCTGGTAGACCCCCGGTTGGTGGAGCGTCTACTTCCGTTACTATCGCAACCGACCACGACCACGTCGCGTGTGATGAGTAGCCTGGACAGCGACATGAAAGCCGTTCTCGAGCGTGCGGATTTATCCAAACACGAAAAGGTGGTGGCGTACAATCAACTGCTGAGTCGATACAAGGCCATGGAGGCGTCTCGCGCGCAGCAGCCGATGCGCGTGTCCGTAGTGAAGAACGAGTCGTCGTCCGATCAGCCGCCGCCGCCGCCGCCCGATCAATTACCGGGCGAGATGGAGAGTGAGGTCGTGAAGAGCGTACCGAAAGTTCTGAAAGAAAAGGCCCGTCTCCTGTTGGCGCGACTGAAAGCCGACCCGCTGATTCGCTGGAACGATCGAGCGGAGCACGTTTACGACGGTACGCCTATCGCCGGAAGCAATATGGTAGATCTCGTGAATGATCTCATGCGTAAGAGGAAGAGGGCCCCCGCGCCGGTTGGCTGGGAAGTGTTCGGCGACCATATAAAGCGGCTGAACGTGCCTATGAAGCTCGTCGGCAACCCCCAGCGTCGGGCGTATATACAGCGCTCGCAGAAGCGAAAGGAGCGCACTCGGTCCGTCGAGCGCATGCCGTGGTCCAGCTTTTAGCGCCCCGTAGAGGATGCCCGCCCGAAGATCAGTACTCGTCGTCGTCGTCGCCGTCGTAATCGCGGCGGTCATCGTCGCCGCCCTCTTGTTCGCCGTATCGTCATCGGCGCCGCACGATCCATGGCGGTGGTGTCCCGGCGGACTCGTGGTGCGCAACGAAAACGCCAACAACGCGACGGCCGACTGAAGCGCGCCTACTTCGACCCGAAACGGGCGGGCAGTTACGGCGGCGTCGACGCGTTGCACCGGGCGTCCGCGGTGCCAAAGCCGATCGTCGGGCGGTGGCTGGCGGAGCAGGACGCCTGTACGCTTCACAAGCCGGTTAGGCGCCGTTTTAAGCGACGTCGCGTTATCGTGGGCGGCTGAAACCAGAAGTGGCAAGTCGATCTTGTTGACGTGGCTAAACTGAAAAAGCACAACGACGGCATAGCGTTCTTATTGACGGTCATCGACGTCTTCTCGAAGCGGGCGTGGTGCGTTCCGTTGAAGAGCAAATCCGGTCCGGCGCTCGTCGCGGCCTTCGAGGGCCTGCTGTCGTCGCCTCCGCACGTCCTGCAGACCGACAAGGGGACGGAGTTTCTCAACAGGCCCCTTCAGACGCTTTTGAGGGCGCGCGGCGTCCACCATTTCGTGACGCACAACGAGGAGACCAAAGCGAGCGTTGTAGAGCGATTCAATCGTACTCTGAAGACGCGCATGTGGAGGTACTTCACGAAGCATCAGACGCTGAGGTACGTGGAGCCGTTGCAGGACTTCGTGCGGTCGTACAACAACGCCTACCATCGAGGCATCGGTAGGACTCCGGCGAGCGTCGACGCGTCGAATCAGGAGAGCGTGTGGCAGCGGCTGTACGGCGGCGGAGGGTGTCAAAAAAACAAAAGCAAGCCGAAACTGCGAGCGGGGGACCGCGTACGCATCAGTAAGGCGAAGGGACGTTTCAAGAAGGGGTACATGGCTAACTGGAGCGAAGAGCTCTTCGCCGTCGTAGATTTGCACCTGACCGACCCTCCCGTTTACCAACCGATGGACGACGCCGGCACGATACTGGACGGCACCTTCTACGAGCCGGAGCTACACAAAGTGATCGTTGCGAAGGACAAACTATATCGGGTGGAGGCCGTTCTACAGAGACGTCGTCGACGACGCGGTAAGGGCGAAGAGGTGCTCGTCAAATGGTTCGGCTATCCGGCCTCGTTCAATAGCTGGATCGATGCCAAGGAGCTCGTGGACTATAAGGGCTGATGGCGACGCGTTGTTGGACGGAATACGCAGAGCGCTGGAGACTTTCTTCCTACAACCGCCGCCGCTACCGTTGTCGATGCGACCGATGCTATCGACGTCGACCGCAACGTCGGCGAACTCGCTCTATGATTTATCTTCTATAAGGGATGACGACGCGTTGGATGCGCCACGCGGGATGTTGGCGAATGCACGAGGCGGGACTGTGCAACGGCTTTTCGTTTTTTATTAGGGGACCGTGCTGTATTAGTAGACTGCAGATGAGAAGAGGGCCGCGTCAAGTTCGCGCCGCCACCACCACCACCACCCGACGCCCCCACGCCCGTCGGCGAACTCGCTCTTTGGCGTGCGCGATAAAGGAAGGACGCCGTAGCGTCGGACGGCAGTCGCGAGATGTGTGCCGTCGAGACAACAGCAGCAGCAACAGCAGCCAATGCAACCGCCGAATACCGCCGTCGACTCAAGCGCATTAGTCGGAGCACCCGCCAACGACTCAAGCGTCTCTGTGGGTGCGCCCGATGCCGTCGACGCCTCCTCCGTCACGAGCGTTCCGTGGCGTCTCTGCGGCAACGAATGCCCTATGGCCGAGATCGTCTTCCTGTGCCAGATCGTCGTCCTGTACACGGTGATCGTCGTCAGTATATACAATCTAACGCGCGGCACGGGCGACTCCAACCTGTGGACGGCGCTGCTGACTAGTTGCCTCGGCTACCTACTGCCGAGTCCGTCTATGAGGCGCGATGGCATCGTCTGACTTTTACGTGACGATGCCGAGCAACGCGTCTATGAAGGCGCACCCCGAAAACACGTTTACGCACTACACGACGAATCTGCCGCAGCGCGTCGACCTGTCGGGGCAGTGGGAATGCGGGCTGGTGTCGCTAAAGTACACGCATAGCTGGAACAATGTGGGACCGGCGGACGCCTACTTCTTCGGGGCTTGCGAGACGGGGGAGGTGGGCGTTTACACCACCGGGACCGGGGGTAAAAATTGCCCGGCAGGCCAACATTCCGTACGGTTTTTACAACAGCGCCTACACACAAAATCAACGCGGCGCTGAAGAAACTGAGCACCGACACGGTCAAGACGCGCATAGAGTACAGCCCCGTCTCTAATCGGATGACGTTGTGTCTATCGCCGGGCGTCGAATTTAACATGCCGCCGAAGGGGCGCCTGAAACAGATACTATGCTTCGAGACGAGCTATATCGAGAGTTACGGGGTGCCCGCGGACGGCGGCGGCCTGCCACCGGGATACCTGTTCGAGTTCGAGGCGACCCACCCGGTGGACCTGAACGGCGGCGTCGACACCCTGTTCGTGTACACGGACATCGTGGAGTCGCGCTTCGTCGGCGACGTATTCGCCCCCCTCCTCCGATCCTTGCCCGCATACGGTTCGAACGGGAGCGTCGTATCGAACGTCTTCGACCGCGTCCAATATGCGCCGCTCCTGCGTCGCCAATTTGCTTCGATCGAGATAAATATAAGAGACGACCTCGGTCAGTCGATACCATTTGAGCACGGAAAAGTCGTGACGACGCTTCACGTCAGACGCTGCAAGTCGAAACTGTTCCGATGATGACGCGAAACGTGTACGAGGACTACTACACGCGGCAGGTCGGCGGCGGCCTGCCGGTGTTCGTCGGCGCCCGATCGTAGCGGGGCCACGGTCTGGGTAATCTCTTCGGCAGCCTGTTTCGAAGCGCCATGCCGCTCATCAAAAGAGGGGCCGTGGCGCTGGGCAAGCGCGCTCTCAGGACGGGCGTGCGCTTGGCGCGGGACGTCGTCGCCGGCGGCATTCTGAAACAGGCAGTAAAGCGACGCGCGAAGGAGGCGGGCGCCGACCTTCTCGAAGGGCTGTTGAATGGACCCCCGCCGCCGCCGCCGACGAAAAAGCGACGACGACGCATAAAGCCGCCCGGCAAGCCGGCGACGGCCAGTAAGAAGAGGTGCCGTCGAAAGAAGCCGACGTCGAGCGACGACGTATTTCCCGCGTAGTAGGATGGCGTTGGTGCATCGGCAGTCGTGCGATGGCGTAAAGAGCGAACTGGACCTTTTCGGCGTTCCGACGACGCAGACGAGCATCGAGAGTGGCCGCACGATGTCGCATACGCACGAGAACGTCTCTCTGGGCACGCCCCCGAGACGCGTGTTCGCGTGCCTGATCGACAACGACGCCTACAAAGGGGCCTACAATAAAAACCCGTTCAACAACTTCCCCTGTAAACAAACTTTACCTCGGCGACCGGCTCGTCGGGCTGTTGAAGGCCATCCCGCCGCCGCCTACGAAAAACCGACGATACATAAAGCCGCCCAGCAAACCGGCAACAGCCAGTAAGAGGAGGCGCCGTCGAAAGAAGCAGACGTCGACGTATTTCCCAGCGCCGCAGGATGGCGTTCGTGCATCGGCAGTCGTGCGAGGGCGTAAAGACCGAACTGGACCTGTTCAGCGTTCCGACGACGCAGACGAGCATCGAGAGCAGTCAGTGGATCGAACACCAGCCGCTGACGGCCCTCTACGCGGGCGGCCCTATCGAGTTTCTCATTCCGGGCTCCGGAGACGACTATCTGGAACTGTCGTCCGTTAGACTGTACGTGCGCGCCAAGGTGGTGCAGGGGGACGGCACCAATCTCGCGAACGACAGCGTCGTGGCGCCCGTCAACAATTTCGTGCATTCGATGTTCAGTCAGGTCGACGTGGCGCTGAACGGCACGCTCGTGACGCCGACGTCCAATACGTACCCGTATCGGGCCTACATCGAGACCCTGCTCTGTTACGGGAACGATGCCAAAAATTCGCAGCTCGAGACCGACCTGTGGTGCAAGGACACCGCCGGGCGCATAGAGACGACCAACAAAAACAACGGCGGGTATGCGCATCGGCACGATTTCATACACGACAGCCGCGAGTTCGACATGATAGGACGCCTGCACGTCGACGTGCTCATGCAAAACCGGTGCCTGTTGAACGGCGTCGACTTAAAGATGCGACTGGTGCGAAGCAAGGACGCCTTCGCGCTCATAGGCGACGTCGCCAATCCGGGGTTCAAGATCGTTCTGCTGGAGGCCTACCTACAGGTGCGCAAGGTCAAGTTGAACCCGGCCGTCCAGCTCGGCCACATCAAGGCGCTGACGCACGAGACGGAGAAGTATCCGATGCGCCGCGTCGACTGCAAGGTGTTCTCGATGCCGCAGGGCACGATGTCGCACACGCATGAGAACGTCTATCTGGGCACGCTCCCGAGACGCGTGTTCATGTGCCTGATCGACAACGACGACTACAACGGGGCTACGATAAAAACCCGTTCAACGCGAAGCACAACGACATAAACTTCTTCGCCCTCTTCGTCGACGGACGCCAGGTGCCGAGCAAGCCGCTGCAGCCGGACTTCGCGCATCGGCGCAACATCCGAAGCTACATGAACCTGTTCACAGCGACGGGGAAGGCGTACGAGGACGAGGGGTTCGACGTGACGCGCGGCGACTTCGGCGACGGCTACACCATCTTCGGCTTCGACCTGTCGCCCGACTGCTGCGACGGCGAACACTTCAACGTCGTGCGTAAGGGGAACCAGCGCGCCGAGATCCACTTCGCGCTGCCGCTCGCCCGGACGGTGAACGTCGTCGTGTACGGGGAGTTCGAGACGGTGCTCGAAGTCGACAAGAACCGGAATGATGTGTACGACTTCTGAGATGGACACGTTTCAGCTCATACGTCGCCTGGCGATCGACGCGTACACTAAAAACATTGTCGTGGGCGTCGTGCTCAAAGACGAGCTGCCGGGGCGGCGGCTCACCGCCTACCCGACGGCATTTGTGTGCAACACCGACGACGGCGACGAACCGGGGGAGCATTGGGTGGTCGTCTACGTGGACGCCGACCGGCGAGGCGAGTACTTCGATTCGTACGGCCGTCCGCCGCGGCACGCCGACTTCCGCGACTTCCTGAGCCGCAACTGCGATTCGTGGACGTACAACGACAAGAGACTGCAGAACGGTGTATTTAACGTGTGCGGACAATATTGCGTCACCTACCTGCTCTTACGATGCCGCGGAATGCCGCTAAGCGGCTTCCAATGCCAGTTCGGCCCCGATAGGGTGGCCAAAGACTGTCTCGTATTCGACTGGCTAAAGCCGCATTGAACGCTGACTATTATCGCTTGCTATTATTATTATTATTATTATTAGACGACCGAGTATCCGAACCGACTTTCGCGGGATCCTCGCCGCGCTAGGCAGGCAAGACCGAAGTAGTGAGGTTGTATTGTATTGTGTCGCCTATCTGCTCTTATTGCGAAACCGCTAAGCGGCTTCCAGTGCCCGTTCGGCCGCCTGTTATCGCTTGCTATTACCGAAGTAGTGAGGTGTTGCAAGTAAAACGTTGAAAAAACTGTACCGAGTGTTCACATTTTGATACGTACACACACATACATACATACATACCCTAGGGGTAGGTCCCTACCCCTAGGGTCCTTAGGTAGGTCCCGACTCCTAGGGTCCTTAGGTAGGTCCCTACCCCTAGGGGAGGGAGGGAGGTCCCTTGTTTTACGAGTATCGGCGCCGTGGTGACGCCGTCGTCGAGCACGCTCCGTTTGGCGTAAAAGTAGCTCAGCGCCGCGCGCTCCTGAATGTACGTCAGCACGGACGACTCTTTCACTTGGAAGCCGCGGTTCCAGCCGCCGGCGCTCCGTTGGCTGCACGCCGAGGAAGGCGTCCTTGTCGACGTCGTTCTGACGCTTGCTCAGGACTTCGTACTGTACTTGTCGCCGCCGTCGCCGCCGAAACAGTAGTACGTCTTGTTGCAGAGCGCGACGATCACGCGACCGGACCATTCCTCTTTGAAGAGGCCCGGCGTTCGCTTGTCGTACTGTCGCCGTCGCGCGCAACAACACTCGTCGGGCGCGTCCCACGCGTGGCCGGCGAGCCGACACCACACGTACGACTCCGTGTGCGCGTCGTAGTGTTCCGACGGAAACCACTCGCCGCGGTGTCGAAAGTAGTGTTCGCGCTTGGCCGTCGCCACGAGCTCGTCGAGGCAGCGCCCCGCGAGGCTTATATACGCCGAGTCCGTGTCCATCGCGCAGTACTGGAACAGGGGGCGCGGAATGTAGGCGGCGATGAAATTTTAATAAAACTCCAGCATGCGCAGTTTTGCGTACTGATATACGAAGTAGCCGATCTGGACGGGCAGCGCGCACCGGACGGTTCGCTTGTTCAGCGCCACCTCGTAGAGGCCGTCGGGGACGACGACGTCGAGCTAACGGAAGCGACGATCGTTGATCAGCGTCGCGGCGCCGGCTGACGTGCAGAACTTGATGTCGCGGTGCAGGTCGACGCGCTTGATCGTTTTCCCGTAGGAACTGTTGCCGAGCAGTTTAAACGTGTCGGCGATGATGGCCTTGTCGGGGTCGGCGTCATCCGCGCGTCGCGCGGTGGAGACCGTGTCGCCGAAGGGCCGAAAGCACGCGATCGGCTCATACTCGACGATCTGGTAGACGCGCTCGAAGACGAGGCCGTGCCGCAGATACCACCGCAGTAGCGGCGTCGCAAGCAGAATCTTGGCGCCGAAGAAACTCCCCACGAGCGTGCGCTGAGGGCGGACGAGGAGATCGTGCTTTTCGGAGTAGCCATGCATGAACGGGCTGAGATCGTCGCGCGAGATTTTGGCGTTCTTGAAGATCGGCTGCAACTCGGCGAAGGCGTCGCAGCGCCTCCGGAACGGCGATGTCGCACTCGACGAGTCCGAACAGCGTGCCGTCGAGCACGGCCTTCAGGATCGTCGGCCGCGTCACGGCGGCGCCGCCGGTCCAGCTCCGCGGCGGAGGTGGCTGCGGCGGTGGCGGCGGCGGTCTCGTCGCGTGCCACTGGCACTCCCACATCTCGACGACGGTGACGAAGCGACGAAGGTAGGCCGTGACGGCGACCGTCTCGGCGTACAATTGGCTCATCGGCTTACCGTTCACCGCGTTTGTCGCCGTTCCCGTGCACGGGCAGCCGTGAAAGAAGCACCCTTGGAACTGGTACGCCGTCTGCGTCGCGCAACACCAGCCGTCGACCCGGTACTTGCCGACGCGCTTCTCGCGCCCGTTGAGCTTATGACGTATGTGTGCCCCCGTCCGTGCCGCCTCCCACGACAGCCACTGGACGACGAGGCGGCCGTAGCGGTGCACGCGCTCCGGCCGAAAGGCGTTGTCCATGCGACGGCGCGTGTACCAGCCCGTCGGCATCTCCTGCGTGATCGCCCATAGGTAGAGGCCGTTTGCATCGAAGCCGACAATCGAGCGGCGGGGCCGCGCCGCCTCGCCGTACTCCTCGCGCCGGAGAGCGGTCACGCCGGCTTCGTTATACCGTTCGAAAATGATCGAGGGGCCGCCGACTTTCTGCGATTGTAGGAGCCGGTGCAGGTCCTTGTTCGATTCGTTGAAGAGTGTGAAGTGGATCGACGACGGCAGATCGTTGAACAGGTACAGCAGCGTCAGGCCCGGTACGTTTATGTCGATGAGGCGCTGTCGATAGAAGGAGAACTGCGTGTCGACGGCCTCCAGGAAGGGCACCACGTCCCTATTGTTATACCACACGAGGTAGTCCCGCAGCGTCTTCATTCCCTCGTCGCGCCAAACCCGCACGCAACCCTCGTACTCGGCGGCGGAGATGCCTTCGCGCTTCAGACGGCTGTAGAAGGCCTCGCGCGGCGGCAGCTGGGTCTCATCCACTTTTCGCAGGTCGTCGAGGTGTTCATAGAGAAAGTGCCCCTTCGTCGCCTCGCAGCCGTAGGCCTTCAGATACCTGGCGTAGCTGACGCCTAGGGCCAGGTAGTTTGTGATGTCCAGGAACTTGAGCGTCGCCGTCGTCAGGCATATGAAATTGTTCTGACGCTTGATCGTAAACGCCGACGAGATGCTCTGCGCTTCGCTGGTCATGAACAGCGGCGTCAGATATTTCTTGACGACGTTCAAGTCGTACTTACCCGAATTGAAGCCGAAGACGGAGAGGCGGCGCAGGTGCTTCCACATGCGATCGCTGAGCACCATGTACGGGCTCTTATCGCGCGCCGCCTCCGCCGCCGACGCGTGCCCCCGCCATTCGGCGTCGAGCGCGTCGATCGTCTCGAAGGTGGCGTCGAACGACGGCCGCAGAGACGCGCACGCCGCCTCGCTCATGGCCTCCAGGGCGTCGATCAGGCGCTTCGCGAGATCGCCCGAATCTCCGGACGTGACGAAGCAGCGTGCAGCCTCGTGCCGTAGGACGTTCGAGGCGAAGCTCACGCTGAGTAGCTCGTGTCGCGCAATCCACCGGCATTTGGCGCTGTCCGCCGGCAGGTCGCGATCGTCGAAGTAGCACTCGAAGTCGTACGTCGCTCTGTACGGGTAGTAGCGCAGGCGTTCGTCCACGTAGACGCCCTCGTCCTCCAGCTTCTGAAACACGGACGGCGTCGGATGGTAGACGCCGCCGGGAAAGACGTGGTGAACGCCGCCCTTGCACTTCGCCTCGTGACGCCGCAGCCGCTCGGCGATGTGCCACAGCGAGTCGCCGCACTTGCCGCATCGGTACGAACGACAGAACAGCGACACGTCCGTTATGAAGGAATAGTGCGTCTCGAACAGATTGACGCTAATGGTGGACGGGTATCGTTGGAGGGAGCGGCGGACCACTTCGGCAGTGGCGCCCTCCGCCGTCAGCCGATACATTCTTTTCGAAGGCCGCTTCCACCAGGCCGAGGTCATTCAGCGGGACACCGGCGAACGCGCGGTAGGGTTGACCGCCGGCGTCGTAGTCGGCGTAGAGCCTTAAGGCAGCGGCCGTCAAATCGTCTGCGCGGAAGTCGGCGCCCCGATGCAGCGCCAGACAGCGGAAGAGGCACAGGTTGTCGGCGTACGGTCGGCCGCTGCGATTGTTCACTAGGTTGACGACCCCCGCGTTGTTGTGCAGATAGTCGGTGAGGCGCTGCTGGCGCACGCACCCGACAGGATGGTTGATGATGGCGTTGAGGAAGTACGTAACGTTCGTTACCAACTCGGCGATCCACCCCGAGTCGGGTCGCTGCGCGATCACGTACTGCAGAACGTCGGGCTGCCGGGTGGCGTCGAGGAAACGTTTGAACGACGCGGCGTCGGAAACGAGGACGGGCGACTCGAGATAGCGGCCGCAACAGTTACAGGAAGAAAGGTAGTAACGAAGTCCGCCCGTCTCCCTGTGCCGAAGGATATACCCGTACGATAAGTTTATTTTAAAGGCCCGAGTCTGCGCCTCGAACATCAGTCGTAGTCGGGCTTCGTGCGCGACCGCGTCCAAACGTCCGGACAAATGGAAATTATACCTAGATTGGACGGGCCCGCGCGCAACAGACGTACGGATGCTCGCCCAGTGTTCGCGCACGACGCGCTGTAGTTCATCGTCGACATCCGGCGCCGACGCCGACGACGACGACGACTGTGCATCGCTACATCCATGGTGCAACCTATCAGCGGGGCGGTCGAACGTTCGATTGCATGTCGGGCACACCTCACTGTCGATGCCGCAAGTTTTCAGATGCCGCATCATATTTCTGTGCTGGACGAACGATCGTTCGAATTTCGGGCACGCGTGCATCGTCGGAGCGGCACGCACGTTCGTTCTAGTCGAGCTCGGAACGCTATTAACTACGACGAATTGCGCCGACACCACTTATAAGGCCACATTTAACGGCCGCTAGGGGGAGCTGCCACCTTTTTCTGAACGGCGGTTTGTTTGGAGAATTAACTACGACGAATTGGCGACACCGTTTATAGGGACGTTTGTTTGTTTGTTTGTTTTCCCTGGCCGTCAGGTGGTAGCCGGCCGTGGACCAATACAGCGAAGTGTTTGTTTTCGTGGCCGGACAGGTGGCAGCCATCCGTGGACCGAGGCATCGTTTTTGTGGTCAACAGGTGGCAGCGCTGACGATTTTGCCGTCCGTGGACCGAGGTAAAGTTTTGCTTACAGGGACCGTCAGGTGGCAGCGCTGTCGACTACCACGTCCGTTAGCTGATTGAAAGAGAGAGAGAGAGAGAGAGATAGAGAGTGATGTTGGCGCCGCAGCGGCGGCGGAACGACGACGCATTGAATAGCAGCAACGTTTTTTTTTTCACCTTCCGATGGCGCAGAGTGTCGACAACAGGAGGCGGGAATTTGTTTGTTTGATACGTTTTTTTAAGCATCATACATCTCCACAGTAAGGCTTTATGCCACAATATACAGTAAAGAGGCTTTATGCCACAGCAGGGTTCTGTTCATCGGTTAAAATAAGGCTTTAGGCCATAGCGAAATGCAGCAAAAATAAAAATAATAATAATGCTTTACCAACACAACAGCGGCCTATAGACCGCTCGATTAATTCGGCACTGCTACAGCGGGGTAAATACGCAGCACTGCTACACAGCCTGCTAATGTTCATCGTTGTACGTTATACGGCTTTATGCCATAGCAAAATGCAAATATAATGTTCAATTCGGCACTACTAAATGTTCATCGGTTAAAATAAGGCGTTCATCGGTGTACGTAATACGGCTTTATGCCATAGCAAAATGCAAATATAATGTTCAATTCGGCACTACTAAATGTTCATCAGTTAAAATAAGGCTTTATGCCGAGTGCAAAATATAATGTTCAATTCGGCACTTCTAAATGTTCATCGGTTAAAAATATTAAGCGTTCGGCGGAGAAAACGTCGCCCCATCGGTCGGCGAGGTAATGCTGTACGGCCACTTCCAAGAGTCGTCACCGCCCCCATCAGACGACAAGGCATGCCCTTTTCAACAGGTATTGCTGTACGGCGACCTGCAACAGCGAGCGATCGAACGGCGCCGTCCAATCCGTCCCCATGAGCCAGTCGGCCACTTGTCGCATGAGGGCGCCCTCCGAAGTGCGATCGCCGCGCACGCAACGTTCTTCCAGCACCGAGAGCATACGAATAGCGGGCAACAACAACGTCTGCTGTAGAAAGCTGTCGAGTGCAACTGAAAAAAAACATATATTCAGTGCCGCCACGTTTTTGTACAGAAGGTTGTTCCGTCGGCTCGGCTTCCTCTCCCTATAGCCGCACATGTGAACGAAGGGGCAACCCTCCTCGGGAGGGCACTCACCACATTCTTGGCGCGCGCTGTCCATTACCCGTTCGCCGACTAACTCGGCAAATGTGGACATCATACAGCGCTGCCGGCCGGCATACGAATGGAGGACGCTCCATTCCGAGTCGGCCTGAAGAGTGCCCACGATCACGGGGACCGGGTTTTTGGCGCGCGCCCACGGAATATAGTCCTCTGACGACACGTACATCACGTCCGCAAGTAGTGAAGGCGATGGCAGCGCTGCTACTGTTGTCGGCAGCACCGGGGTTAATGCAACGTACGTGGGCGCAGCGTCGCTCACCAGCGAGAGCAGCGGCCTGGGCTGTGTGTCTTCCTCAGTGGGGTGCGGCCAGCATGTCATCGCTCCTTCTCGGCGTCGACGAGGAGGCGTTTCCTTCTTGGCGCACTTCTCGGCGGGAGGCGCCCACTCAGCATCCTCATCGAGGATACCGCGCAAAGCTGCAGCAATTACAACGTCCTACAGAAAAGCAAAAAAAATAGCCAAGCGTTAGTAGTCATTCAAGTGTGATGAACATCGTATACGCGCACCTCGGGTTCGCTCGCCTTCTTCGACAAGACCCACACATCACGGACAGTATACGTGTCCAGTATACCACCCCACATGACCTTGTGCACGGTTACCTCCAAGACGGTGCCAACCAGACTCTCCACAAAGCTATTGCGAAACTGGTCTGGCATCAGGCCGGACACATATTCGGCATCGTAATCGCCGATCAACAAGATCGATTCGTCGAACAGCGTAAGCCGAATACTGGACTCAGTGTCGGCCGCGTCGTCCGCGTCGTCATCGTCGCCTCCTTCCAGCAGGACGCGCACCGAGAAATACGTCTTCGGTTTCGCCTGCACACCATGTACAGAGCACACCCTACCACCGCTTTCAAGACCTCGCACTTTACGCTTACACACGGAACAACCGATGTACGTGCATTTACTTTTCCAAGCCACACCAACGATTGTTAAGGGTGTAATAATATTATACGTGCCATCGCAGGCTAGCACGAACTCTTTCAGAGACACCTCGGGCGTCGGTGGGCCCGCACTCACCACGGCCTCGAACGACGACTCCGACTTAGACTTAGTAGGCGCCACGTCGGCAGTCGGAATCATCACCCCCGTCGGGGCGGAGGCGGCCGCCGCAGGAGGTTTCGTTTTTATGCCAGACGCCACAGTTGAAGCCGCCTTCAACTTGCTCTTCTTCGGGGCCTCTCCGTGAACAGGCGGAACCATGGTCAACAACGTTCTGCAACGGCAACAACACACCAAGTTATTGCAACGGTAACCAACATACAAAGTTACTGCAACGGTAACACCACCACACCGACGATACATAGTCGTTCTCCACCGGCCTACTATATAGCCGCTTTGCACGCGGCCCCAATAAGTGTGCACACGGCTCCCATGAGTGTGCACGCGCGCACCACGAAACAGCTAACTCTAACAAGGTTACTAAAACTGAAAAAACCTCTCGGACAGCCTAGTGCGCAAACAGAACGCCGCTTTTATTTTCTAATATAAGCTTACCATACGATTCTCCAGTCCCTACTGTATATTATTGACCGCTTAGTTTGCACGCATTTCACCTTTAACTGCCGTTTTAGACACTTACAAACAGTTACATAAGCGCGCAATATAAATCAGTGACGTCAGCCCCTCATGCAAATCTTCGGCGCACGTGCCTAAACCGCTACACGTCACCGCGCTAAAACAAATGCGCAACAACCGCGCAATTCCCAACTCTAACTAGGTTACTAAAACTGAAAAAAACCTCTCGGTCAGCCTAGTGCACAAACAGAACGCCGCTTTTATTTTATAATATAAGCTTACCATACGATTCTCCAGTCCCTACTGTATATTATTGACCGCTTAGTTTGCGCGCATTTCACCTTTAACTGCCGTTTTAGACACTTACAAACAGTTACATAAGCGCGCAATATAAATCAGTGACGTCAGCCCCTCATGCAAATCTTTGGCGCACGTGCCTAAACCGCTACACGTCACCGCGCTAAAACAACTGCGCAACAAGCGCGCAATTCCCAACTCTAACAAGGTTACTAATACTGAAAAAAAACCTCTCGGTCAGCCTAGTGCACAAACAGAACGCCGCTTTTATTTTCTAATATAAGCTTACCATACGATTCTCCAGTCCCTACTGTATATTATTGACCACTTAGTTTGCGCACATTTCACCTTTAACTGCCGTTTTAGACACTTACAAACAGTTACATAAGCGCGCAATATAAATCAGTGACGTCAGCCCCTCATGCAAATCTTCGGCGCACGTGCCTAAACCGCTACACGTCACCGCGCTAAAACAACTGCGCAACAAGCGCGCAATTCCCAACTCTAACAAGGTTACTAATACTGAAAAAAAACCTCTCGGTCAGCCTAGTGCACAAACAGAACGCCGCTTTTATTTTCTAATATAAGCTTACCATACGATTCTCCAGTCCCTACTGTATATTATTGACCACTTAGTTTGCGCACATTTCTCCTTTAACTGCCGTTTTAGACACTTACAAACAGTTACATAAGCGCGCAATATAAATCAGTGACGTCAGCCCCTCATGCAAATCTTCGGCGCACGTGCCTAAACCGCTACACGTCACCGCGCTAAAACAACTGCGCAACAACCGCGCAATTCCCAACTCTAACAAGGTTACTAAAACTGAAAAAAACCTCTCGGTCAGCCTAGTGCACAAACAGAACGCCGCTTTTATTTTCTAATATAAGCTTACCATACGATTCTCCAGTTCCTACTGTATATTATTGACCGTTTAATTTGCGCGCATTTCACCTTTAACTGCCGTTTTAGACACTTACAAACAGTTACACAGGCGCGTTATATAAAACAGTGACGTCAGCCCCTCATGCAAATCTTCGGCGCACATGACTAAACCGCTATACGTCACCGCGCTAAAACAACTGCGCGACAACCGCGCAATTCATTTCTCACGATGGAGCCGACCAAAGATGTGCACAAAGCTGACGACGAGTCGACCCCCCGATAACTACAAAATAGGTACGTTTTCCTAACTCACCTAACACGGCTTTCCTTCGAATCACATTACTGCTTTCTTTTTACAACGTTCACTAACTAACTAACTAATTAACTAACTAACTAATTGTTTTGTTTACAGTGCGCCGCCTCCCCAAGCCGCCGAGAATAGTGTGCCGCCTACACAACCCCGACGCCCCGGCCAAAGGTTCGTTTCCACCTTCAACGATATTAATTATAAAATAACACTGCTAATATCTTACCTTTATTTACCTTTTTAAAAGGCTTTGATGGAACACTATAGCTGCTTTCTTTTTTCAAATATACCTTAAATATAAAATAACACTTCCAATTCCCCTGCTAATACCTTTATTTACATTTTCACAAGTCATCAATGACGCCCCATTACGGCTTTGAAAAATACTATAGCGCTTTCTTTTCAAAGTCACTAATCTACCTTTATTTACAGACGCCCTATTACAGGTTTTGATGAAAAAACTAAGATGCTTTTCCTTCCCCCCACAGAATGGATATATATCTGATATCGCCGGACCTCGCGCATCGGACGTGCCCCATAGGCCGGGGCGTCTACATTCATTTCGTTGAACCTTCTCCTCGCCCCGTTAACCTCGCACCGACACCACCTTCACGACCGACATTAGCCGTACAGCCAACCATACACGAAACCACAGACGCCGACGACGACTACGACTACACCGAATTCCTTGACATTGCCCCCGAAGAAGAAGAACCACAAGACACACACGAACCAGACACACACGAACCTTTCTCATTTGCCACCATATTCCCGAGACCTCAAGTTCTGCTCCCCTCATTCGCGCTACCCCCGCCACGTCACCTTTCAGTACATTTAAGCTTTCCGCCACAACCCCCCGGCCGCCACGGATTCGGGCCACCACCATCCGATCACCCCCCTCAACTCTTTCTACCGCCCCCATAACACCGACATCTTATCATCAATAAAAATGTATTCTCTCACCGTTTGTTTCTGTTTTTCTTTTCGCACAATACGCGCCACCAGCATTCCAACTCATGCACACATAAAACCATTCCAACTAATGCACTGACTATATTCCAACTAACGCACAGCCAGCTTATTCGGACAGCCAACAACAACAGACGCCACGAAGTGGGAGGCGGCCAGTACAGCATCCCAGCGACAATAACGGGTCTTCAGCACCACGAGCCTAAGGCACGAGTATCAGCTGTTACCGAACGCCTGCCTATGGCCAACTAGCACACCGCGTATGCTGGCGCGCAGCCCGCTGACAGCCAAAATAAACAAAACCCCGCTTAACGGTTAACGCTCATACACTGCATAAAGTCTGACAGCACACGCCGACATACGATCCCCATTCGGCAGTGAGTCGTGAAAACTAGGCCACCAGGCACTACGCCGCGCCAACTAATCCGTCCGATTAGCGCCTCGCTGATCCCACCAGGCACGCCACTGCACAGAGCTACAGCCCTAGAAGCTTCTAGAAGTCCCGTATACCTAATTAATTCTAATTAGTTGAGAATTACTATTTTTAGTTATTGCTAACGCTCTCCTCCAATGATTGCGCTACTCACTTGTTACTAATTAGTACTTAATTACCCTAATTAGTCATTAAATGACAAATTACTATTTTTAGCTTATTGCTAGTGCTGCCCTCTAGTGATTGCGCTACTCACTTGTTGCTAATTAGTACTTCTTAATTACCCTAATTAGTCACCTGATTAGTCACTAGATGTCGACACACTCTTTCTAGGGGAGGGGCCCAGAACCCATCAATCACTCTTTTTTTGACACATTCCTAAGTACTCAATACTGGTAAAAAACGTAGGAATTCTACTTATAAAAACCGCAAACATCAAAGGATTTGGGGTCAATCCGGGGATGCTCCCTCCCTACCCACTACTCAGCTGCCCTCTTTTGACATTTTCTTCCACATTTGACGTGGAACCATATTTATTGTACAATAACTGGTTTAAATCCACTGCCGTTGTTCATACGCGTTTCTGCAACTCTTTCAATTTAAGCAATTTTTGCATATCTACCTTTCGCAGCGGTTTCCTTCCTTGCTGCTTCTGCTGCTATTGCAAGATATGCAATTTCAGCCTCGGGTGCCATTCGTGCTGCTTCTGAGGTTTCAGCAACTCTTGCCGCTGTTTCAGCAACTCTTGCCGCAGTGTCAGCAACTCGTACTGTAGTTTGTGCAGCTATTACCGCAGTTCCGTCTTCTGTATGTCTTGGAACTGATACTGACACTGCTATTATTATTATTAAAGCAAAGCAATGGCAGCAGTCGCCTTTTGACGGCTCGCACAGCTGTTGTGTTTATTGAAACTAGTGCATCTGATACAGCTTCTTTAATGCTTTCTTTTATTTCGGCTTCGGTAGCTTTGATGGCTTTTCCCGCTTCTGCAGCGTTGCCCATCGTGAAATCAAATCAAATCAAATCAATTTATTTTGCAACAGCAACAACATAGCAGTATACATACACAAAACAACCGTTTAAAAATAAAGTTGTGTTGCATGGTGGTCACATGGCATGTAATATGTTGTCTTCCTGTGACCCCATAAACATATATTTCGAATTATATTTACGCAAACGTATACGATGATTATCACGAGTGTATGATATCTTTTGTATGACAACGGACTGACAACGGACTGGGGATGCGATGGAGAGAGAAACGAATTATTGTAGGAAATTACTGTTAGAAAAACAATTATAAGAAATTTGTGCGGATCCAAACATTAATATATGAAGTAAACAAATATTTAATTGCACTCCGCACATCTGGGATTTAGGCAGTGCACGTGGCTAAGATAGTTGTCTAGATATTGATTGGATAATACACATTTCATTTGTTGTCTGGATTTGACGTTTTGTAACTTATAATCGAGATTATTCCATAGTTTTATAAAATGGTGTTTAGGTAATTTAGATGAAAAATGTGTTCTGGGCTTCTCTCTATATAAGAGGTTACGTTGTCTAGTAATTCTGGTGTTAGTGGCTAGATTCTTTTTTGGTATATAGTGTTTGAAGGATTTAGGCAGTGTATTATGGTGATAATCATACATAAATTGAAATGTGACGACCTTGATCCCATTTTGTCTTCAGCGATAGGCTGTACTAAAGGTTTCAGTTGATCAATATATGGATCGACGGTTGCTATTGTTAATCTGAAAATAAAGCATTACAAATTGTTAAACAATTTCAACATTGTGTATGTGTGTTTGAAAATATATAGCACATCATATGTTAACGGCGATAGTGAAACCCATGAAAACAAATTAAATAAAACACATCCAATTAACTGTACAAAATCATTGTATTGTTATTGTCGGCAAATGACAATAACGTATTGGACTAGTAAACCCATTACACACATACGTTAGTGTTATAATTACTATTATTAGCATGCCGATGTATGAGTAACGAACACGCATACACACGCACACGCACGCGCGCGCGTACGCACATACACACATACAAAGGTCCACCAGAAAGGTCTAATAAATGTTAACCTAAATAGTTAACGTCAAAGATAGATTTGTTCTTTGCGAGTACTGTGCACTTTCCACACAGATGGATTGATGTACGTATCTCGGAAAAGATCAAACAATTTGTTTTAAATATGCTTTAAAAGTGGTGATGTATGGTTTATTGTCTACACAGATAGACAAATCTAAGTTTTAAAATGACACCAGCATCACATCTACATGTCGCTTAGGAGAGGTGTTATGACACCTGGAAGGTATTCAGGCATCGACGTCGGGTCAGTTTTTATCATCTCAAACTCTTAGTTTGGTGGCCAAATCCAGACTTTTTTATTTTCGAACTTTGACCTGCCTGAGCTGTTGTCTATGACATAAGTCTCCCTGTTCAGGTGGATGTCACTAGTGAAAATGTGTTTCTTGGCTTGGCGGCCATCTTGAAAAATTGCCACCAAATCCAATGTTCACAGATAGTAATAACTACGACACTTATAACCATATTTCTGTTGTCAATTTGCTGGTTTTGGGGTGATGGATTTCAAATATTTCAAATATGAACTTCGCATCCGCCACTTTTATAGATGGCGGTCGTCAATACTATTATCACTATATTTTAGCAACTACAACACATAGAGCAGATGTTTTTATGTCTGTGTATAGCCTTGTGGACAGCGGTTTTAAAAATAATAAACTTAACCTTTGTTGACCATTTGTAAAGATGGCGCCTGTCAAAGCCTATCGTTCACCTATCTTAAGAACGACGTAATATAGAGCTGCGTGGTTAACGTTCAAATAGAGTTTTAAATTAATGCGATTTCAAATATAATATATTGCTTTAGACCTTCGCCGATATTCAAATGTCCGCCATTTTTAAACGTGGAGCATGTCAAAGCTCATTATTCCCGTATCTTGAGAACGACGTATCCCAGAACCACACGATGTTGATGTCACACATTTATCAGAGGCGACTATTTCAATTACATATACTGCTTTTGACCTTCGCCGACATTCACATATCCGCCATTTTTAAAGATGGCGCCGGTAAAAGTCACCTATCTCCATATTTTGATACACGTGTAGGTTATTGGAAAAATGAAAGCACTAAGTTCCCGGTAATAATACTGTTGCAAGATCATATCCATGTAGTAAAATAAATACGCGTAGATCCATTATTATACAGTTATACATGACAAGTAACAGTACACAACTAGCAAGCATGGGCATATGTAAGTTACACATGGGCACAACTGTCTAAGTGCAACACAGATTTGTCAAAACATACAAAGACACCATAGAAATGTGTTACATCATTTTAAATAGATCTAAGTACAGTTCAAATTGACAAGAAAACAAAGGTTAGTCAAATATCACAAACAAAAATATGTACTAAAAATTTCGATTACATTACCTTCGTTGTCATGAAATCACAAGCAACAAGACAGTATTTACTCATAACTGTAAAACTAATCAACAACATCCTCGACATTCTCTGTGTCTGATGACGATGTGTCAGAGTCGAGTTGCAGATACTTTACAGGATTGAAGCAGTACTCACCATTTTGACATGCGCATATGTCAGTGCATTCCAGATTTTACTTGTAGCAACTGCATTGGCGGGTCTGACATTTGGATGATGCACAAGAGCAGTGCACCAATCTAGTAACCCAGTGCATGCCACAGGTACTGAATCCTGGCTCATGAGCTCTTTTTTCAAGTTCACCATCAACTCTCCTCCAACCACTGCCAACAGGAGAAGGTAGACCTGGTTTAGGTACATGTGCATGTTGCCACACTGCAACTTGTAAGTTAACCCCGAGGAGGTGATGATGCAGTGCATCCTTTGTGAGAGGCAAATGTTCCGTGCTGCTCTGTTTCTTGGAGAACATCTGACACCATAGTTTAATTACCCCCAGTGTAGTAGTCTTGTCATATAATTGGACTACGAAATGTTCTACTGATGCTTCAGTGTCTTTGCTCTTTGGAAATATGCCAAGATCAGAGAGGCCTGCTGGTGAACTTTCACCATTTGTGAACACTTTACATGCGGTGTTTTTTCCGTGTCCACAGAAAGCACTTGTCATGTCACAACCAGAAACGGCATGCAATGCTGGCAGACTTTGGCAGTACTGTTGCCCAAGGCTATTTGCGACTGCATGCACTGGGATGTATTTCGGCTTACTGGCAGTCCCTCCTGATATCCACATTTCCTCAGACAATCGCGATGCATTGTGGATAGCTAATGCCTGAACATCTGCGTCGTGTGACCTGATTACAATCCGCTGGCATCCGTTTTGTGCAGCATCCATGGCATGTACTATCATTCTTGTGTTTGCCTCTTTGTGTGTAGCATATAGATGCGCTACGTTACAATCAGATGTTGTGCTGACACGCTCACAATCAACAAATCCACCACCGACAATCATATGTACTTGTGGATGGAGTAATCTTGCACGACCAAGCAAGTGATCTGACAAGAATGCGGTAAGATCAGCTTTGATCTGATTATGTTTTATAAACTTGTTCTAAATTTTGGGGAGTGACACACTTGGATCATAAATTTTCAGAGTGATGACGTCAGTTATTGTTCTCCGTGATCGTTCTGCTGACTTCATGGAGTCTGCATAAACGTGGAAGCTCCGAACAATAAGGAACACCAACATATTCTTCTAGTATGGATAACTTGAGCAGTTGTCCATTTGCATCAGCTAACGACCACAGCACCGCTGATAGCTCCCAGCTAAAGGCATCTAGGTTGACTTGGCGAGTTTTGACTGCTACAAGCAAACGGCCAAACAAATCACGGTCGGCTTTTTCAGCAATTGACTTCCCTTTTCTGTCACCTATTTGGACCACCTTCCTTTATGAAGCAAATATTTTGTTGTTGTTCCTTGGCAATCTTCCATGATCTTGAGCCGTAAGCGGATGTTGGCGAAGGACAAAGGTAGTATATTTGAAATAGTCGCCTCTGAAAATGTTTGGCATCAATTAGGTGGTTCTGGGTTACATCGTTCTCAAGATACGGAAATAATGAGCTTTGACGGACGCCATCTTTAAATATGGCGGACATATGAATGTCAGCGAAGGTCAAAAGTAATATATATTTGAAATCGCCTTAACTGAAAACTTTATTTGGACGTTAACCACGCGGCTCTAAATTACGTCGTTCTTAAGAAAGGGGAATGATAGGCTTTGACGGGGTCCATCTTTAAAAATGGTGGACATATCAATGTCAGTGAAGGATAAATTTAATATTTTTAAAACCGCTGTCCACAAGCCTATACACAGACACGAAAATATCTGCTCTATGTGAAATATATAGTGATATTTGCATGGAAGACCGTCATCTATAAAAATGGCGGATGCGAATGTCAGAGAAGTTCATAATTAAAATCCATGACCACAAAACGTACAAATTGACGTAATTATTATTATATAAGGACTTTGGATTAGGTGGCCATTTTTCAAGATGGACGCCAAGCCAAGAAACGCATTTTCACATGTGACATCTCACTGAACAGGGAGCCTTAGGTCATGGACAACGGCTCTGGCAGGTCAAACCTTTGTTGTAGGGGGTGCCCTACGAAAGTCACTTTCTAAGCTCCTTTTTGCAGTTGGCCACCAGACTATGTGGAAAGGAAGGTCAGACAACCTAAAATTTGGTTGATAACATAGACTCATGCATATAAACCAAGACAACAAGTGTCATCAAAATTGAATGGTCATGTAAATTCTTAAATGGCTTGAAATGGAATGCCCCGTAAATACATCACAATCTTATTATAAACGATCTTGCCTTGACCAACGAACCACCTGCATGCAATAAATGCTTCCAAAAATTCAGTAGTACACAACATACTTCTAAAATGTCATGTCAGCTTACATTAATCGAGCAAGCACATGTATATAGGCGAATGTTAACGTTTTCCTTTCATTTTGTACCTCGGGCACCAACATTTCAGAGATTAATCTACGAACCCACGAGTTTAACAAACTCCTCTATTTTATTTTACAAATATTCCACATCTAGTGTTCTTTGTGTTTTATTAGTAAATCAATATAATACATGTGCACTTGCGTCTTGGACTGCAGCGCTAAAACGTTCTACGGGAGGGGTTAATTGATAAATAATGTATTTGTGTTGACTCGGAAGGTTGACCTGTACCGAACAATAATACCATATAATTACCTTGGTGGGTCCTTTACGGCCCTGCAGTAAACCTTGTGTAGGCTACGAGAGGCGAGCGGTCAGTTATTCTCTATTAATATTTGTTAAGCCTTTAAAAGAACGGGTTTAATGAGAACAGAAGCATAACCGTATTATGCCATATGGTTCAATATACTCTACATAAGCATGCGATGACAAAACCTACTAATTTATGAGTCTAACTGAATAATTTATTTTGATTGACGCCTAATTCGTTAAACAAGAGCACTGCGCATTGTCAGTTTTTTTCGATGCAGGTTCCAAGCGTGTGGTTTCAGACGCGCCTATCCAATCAATAGAGATTTTCGATTTGGTTCAATTTACTTCATGAAAGTGAAGGTAAGTTCTTATATAACGCAGTATCCAGTCCTTAGGACAGCTCAAAGCGTTTTATTCTTTACTCACTGGCAGACCTGTTCAATCGAACACCATCTCAAATTCTCTGGGACGCATCCAACTACGCTGCAATTAATGCGCGAAGACTATTCGTACGTAATTACCCACCACTCTATGTAGCAAGGTACTCAGTCAGACTGCTGAGTGAAGTGGAGAAATGTGGAGTGAACGAACTTGCCCAAGGTTCAACACAGCAGCACAGGATTCGAACCCGGTTTCTCTCGGTCGGGAGTCCGAGGTCAATTCACTGCACCACTGGGCTCCTCAATGAAATATACATTTCTGGGCGAAAACAAAAAAATATAGAGCCTTATTATACATGGCATTTCTTGTACGTGTAAACAAGTAGGTTATTTACGCGTACGAAATAAAAAAAGAGAAACAAATCGTTATGATTTAGCCATTGAAATATAGCATGGATGTGTCTGATAACATATTCGCCGATCATTACTTCGTCGATGCATAGTCATGTGCAGAAAAAATGACCAGATGGGGACCGGTGTCTTTGATCAGACATTATTATGTTTTCACTTTCACCGTCTTTTCATGATCGTCACATTCGTGTTTAGTCGTGCAAACAGCGTTTGAAAATGACCGTCGCAGGCTCTAGTATGGCTTGCCGCCAACGGACACGCCAAATTCATCATCTATTACCTGCTTTTTTTCTGGGAATCCTTCCTTGGAAATGTGTTTCATAGGACTTACAGTATATACAGTAGCCATGCAGTCCATTTAGTTTGTCTATTAGTATTTTTTTATGCGTTTCGTATGTTTTTTGGGAGCTATACTTTATTGAATTGCTGTGTGCAGCCGTGCCTGGCATTTTGTGCGATTCAAACCACTGCCCGCTGTATTATAGTTGAGCGCCGCCAAGTGCCGATACAAAAAGCTTATTTATGCGGGACAACACTACCAAATAAAGTTGTGACTCCGTGACTCGGAAACGTGGCTTGTTTGCTGATAACACAAGTCAGATGTATGTTTGTATAAGAGCTTAATAGTAAGCCAACTCTTTATGTATAACTAGATTACATAACTACAACAATATACAATGTCGATACCTAGTTATACATGTCATAACGTAAAATCAGAAAGGAATAGTAAAAAGCAGTATAGGAGACATTTCCACAAAGGAAGGTATAAGGACATGAGGAAATATTTAGCAAAGATAGACTGGAATAAAACACTGAAGAATAAGACAGCAACCGAATGCTGGAATATCTTAAATAGTGAAATTAAGTGCATAGTCGATAAATTTGTACCTTTCAAAAAACAAGGGAAACGGTCTAAAAAGAAACACTTATCGAAAGAAGCCATTAGAAAAATTAAGTATAAACAAATGATGTGGAAGTCATATAGATGTACTGGAAATGATGAAGACTGCAACATTTATAAAGAAGCACTTAATCAAGCTACAGCTGAAATTAGAAATTCAAAGAGAAGCTATGAAAAAAAATTAGCTAGTAATATAAAACATGACAGTAAGAGTTTTTATGCGTATATTCGAAGCAAACAGAAAGTTCAGGATAAGGTCGGTCCTCTAGAAGATAGTGCTGGAAATACAATATCAGAGGGATTCTTAATGGCAGAAGACCTGAATGAGTATTTTAGTTCAGTGTTTACCAGGAAGATATTAGTTCACTGCCAGTACCAGAGGCTAAGTTCAAGGGGGCAGATTCAGACTATTTAGGACAGTTAGTTGTAACCTCGGAAATGGTAGCTAAGAAAATAAGGGCTATGAAGGATAATAAATCACCTGGAGTGGACGGGATTCCGCCCAAACTACTATTGGAAATTGTAGAACAAATTAGCGTACCACTTGCAACAGTTTTCAATTTGTCATTAGAAGAGGGAGTGGTTCCTTTAGAATGGAAAGAGGCAAACATTATACCGTTATTTAAAAAAGGTTCGAGAAACAAGTCAGAGAACTATAGACCAGTGAGTTTAACATCAGTGATTTGCAAATTATTAGAAAGACTAATTAAAGATCACATGGTGGATTTTCTTGTTAAACATAACTTGATAAACCCATCTCAACATGGGTTTTTAAAAGCGAGGTCATGCTTAACAAATATGTTATGTTTTTGGAAGACATCACTAGGTGGGTAGATGAGGGATCACCAGTAGATATCATCTATTTAGATTTTCAAAAAGCTTTCGACAAAGTACCACATCAAAGATTACTCCTTAAGCTAAAGGCCCATGGCATAGGAAATGGTATAATAAACTGGATAGAAAAATGGCTGAATGACAGAAGACAACGTGTAGTAGTTGATGGGGAGGCTTCAAACTGGAAATCGGTATTGAGTGGGGTACCACAGGGATCAGTACTAGGACCTATATTATTCTTAATATATATCAACGATTTGGACGATGATATAACAAGCAAGGTGTTAAAATTTGCGGATGATACAAAAGTGTTTAGAAGGATTAAAAGTGATGGAGACAGACAGCATTTACAAGATGATCTTGATAGGTTGATCAAATGGTCTGAAAAGTGGCAAATGCTGTTCAATTTTGGGAAATGTAAATGCCTCCACACAGGTCATGGGAATGAAGAGGTAAAATATAAAATGGGGGGTACTGTTCTAAGTACTACTGTAAAAGAAAAGGACTTAGGGTTAACCATTAGTGCTGATATGAAGGTTTCAGAGCAGTGCGGAATTGCAGCGTCAAAGGGAAATCAAATCCTTGGATTAATTAGGCGAAATATAGCGTATAAAAAAAAGAATTAATAGTACCGCTGTACAAAACAATAGTGAGGCCTCATTTAGAATATTGTATACAAGCATGGAGGCCATATCGCAAGAAGGACATAGATATGCTAGAAAGAGTACAGAGGAGAGCGACTAAAATGATACCAAATCTGAGGGATCTTAGTTACGAAATACGCCTAAAAGAATGTGGTTTAACAACACTAGAGACCAGGAGATTGAGAGGAGATCACATAGAAGTGTTTAAAATATTGAATGGTTATGAAAATATTGATAGAAACATTTTTTTCTCAGTTAAGAAAGATAGAAGGACCAGAGGACATGAAGCTACATTAGTAAAGGAGCAGTGTAGATTAGATATAAGAAAGTTCTCATTCTCACAAAGGACTGTAAATGAATGGAACAGATTATCTCCTGATTGTGTTGGTGCTAGTAGCGTGAATATGTTTAAAAATAAAATCGACACACACCTTAAAAAGGCGGGATACATGTAGATAAAAAGTATTGGACTCTCGATAAGCCAAAAGGCTTCCTTGTCCACCTGCCATCCAGAGTAATTTTCTGGATGGCAATCTTGTTAAATCTTGTTAAATCTTGTTAAATAACAAATACACAAAACTGACAGCAAAGGTGGGGGAACCAACCACACCATGCCAATTCCGTAATAACTAATTTTCAGAATGGCTCCCCCCACCCCACCGGATTCCGTGTCACTAAGCAAAATTGCAGCAATTACACTCAGAATGTAACAACTATTCATCAAAACAGTACCTATCATGCCCCACCTCAGTAGAAAGCATGGATGTTACCTACTAATACTATGAGCTTTTGTGTAAAAACATTGGTATCCAATGTAACAACACATTAGTCCACACGTGTGTCCAATGGCAATTAGCACGAACTTAGATAACCTGTGTTACTGCGAACACTGTTACTGCCACTTAGAATGCCTCACCTAAGCAGAAAGCATTCATGCTATACATGAAAACCACACGAAAGTATATACCGGCACCTTAAGTGCTAAACATTATTGCTATATAATATCCATCATGTGTGTAAACAAAAATGTTATGCTACATGGAATGCCCCACCTCAGCAGAAAGCACGCGCCACAACATATTAATCCTACAATGATTTAGTACCTGAAGCGTTACACATTATGCGTATAATTAACATAGCCATCGGTTTGGAAACAACAATTGTGAAGGCTAAATGTAATGCCCCGCCTAACACATTAGGAATCCACACATTTCGGTAACTGAAGTGCTACACAGTATTGGTCTATATTAACCACCGAGAGTGTATATAAAACATTTCTATTTCACACGGAATGCCCCACCTGAGCAGAAAGCATCCGTGAAACATAGCCAAAACAAGGAGTATTTCTCTACCAGGAGTGTAACACAACACTGATATTTACCGGTTTAAGTTGACATATTAACTGTGTAGCCGAAATGGTGCTTACATTACATGGAATGCCCCACCTCAGCAGAAAAAATTTATGCAACATTTTTCCGTTTTTTTTCCGAAATGAATGAATACAAGCATTGCTGCCCCATATGCCCCACCTAAGTAGAAAGCATATTTTGTGCACCTGCCACCTTATGTGAGCATAACCACTGCAAAACAAAAAGAGGTCACTGCAACTGCAACATTGGAATTCGAATATATTTTTGAAAAGCTTGGGATTTCCACCGTCCCATGCGCTGGATTTCGTCGTCCGAGATCCCCTGCATTGCAGCTGCTGTTGCAGCGCCTATCCGAAAACTATGACCTTTATAGCATAAAGTCGAGAGACCTGCCCATGTAAGAGACTTTTTTAGCTGAGTAGCAAAGAACGATTTTGTAACTGGAGCTCCTCCTGGAAAAATAAAGAGCGGACCTGGCGAATTGCCTCGTAATGCCAAATATGATCGCATAGCTTTAACTGGACAACATGGTGACTCGATATGTGCTGGAATAGCTAAAGTCACAGGCGGGCCTTGATAATGCTTGTATGCATAAAACACCACTGCACAGCCATTAGTCGTCACTGCCAGTTGGCTCACCTGCAAGACTTGACCGATTTTTGCAGTAGAAGTCACTGCAATTTCCCCTATTCGAAGGAAGGCATGGAAGGCTAGTAAATACATGGCCGAAGTTAAAATGTTGTTATAATAGCAACATATGAGGTGTGTGGTGTAGAACAAACCAACTTGTGCAAGACCGATTTTGTGACTGGTGCCCGCTGATCACCTGATGACCTCAATTTTGCAGCCCCATTTTCGAACAACAAATGTAGCAGCTGGATCTGCAAAAGTGTGCATTTTATGCACGTATGAAATTGCTGAAATCACACTGGTAATGGATGATGGCGCATAACCTTTTTGAAAACAAAATGCTATAAAAGAAATTATTGCTGGTGTTTTTGCTGGAAACCAGTGTGTGAGGTGAAGTTCAGATTGGCAGAACTGGTGAAACATTGTAACACTTTTTTGATAAGCCTGTTTGGTGAGGTCAAACAAGGAAGCATCTAACAAATGTTGAACGACAGTTACCAAGGCAGGAGATCCGACGGGATGACTGACGGCACTGGCTCGAGGCCATACTGCCTGCGCAGTTCTGGCGTGTCCTGAAACCGAGACAGCGCATCAGCGATTCTATTCTGTTTACCTGGGACATGTTTTGCTCTTAAAATCAAGTTGTTTTTCATGAGTGCTACAGTCAACTTACGGATAAGTGACATCAGTTGTTTGTCTTTACTCGTTTGGTTATTGATAACATGTACCACTGCTTCACTGTCACATAGCACAAGCAGTCTCCTATCTTTCAGAACTTGCGGCCACAAGTACAAGGCAAGTACGATAGGAAATAATTCCTTTACAGCAATATTGAAGTTCTGCCATGACAAAGGCCAATGACCTTGAAACCACTGGCTTTCCAATAGACCAGCAAAACCTGAAGCGTCTGTGAATAATTCAAGCTTTTCTGAAGACAGCTACTGATCATTAATGAGAAGTGATGACCCATTAAAGTTCTCCAGAAAAATAGACCACGCAGCTAAGTCTAGCCGTGCCTCCTTACCCAGACGTATGTGAAAATGAGGTTTAACTTTGCCCTGGGTTAAGTCATGCAACCTTCGGAGAAATGGTCTGCCGGAAATTATTACTTTACAACAGAATTGTAAAGTTCCAAGGAGACTTTGTAGTTCTCGCAAGGTAACCTTTTTACGGTGACTAAAGGACTTGACTAACTTACTCGCTGCTTCAAGTTTGTCCTGTGGGAGCCTAGCCTCCATTTTTACAGTGTCTACTTCTATACCATGAACAACCACACAAGTAGATAGCAACTCAGTTTTGTTATGCTTGATCGGAATTGACAACCAATTAGCCATAAAGAAAAATTGCTGCAGATAGAAGTTGCAAATCGACTGAGATGGCGAGAGAAAAATGTAATCGTCCAGGATGTGAGACATATGCATAACGTGAAAATTTGTTTGTAGAATCCACTGCAAGGCACAGCTAAATTGTTCAAAAATTTTGCACGAAATGGAGCAACCTATTGGAAAGCATTTATCATAATAATATTGACCATCAAATGAAAAACCAAGCAGATGATAATCTCTAGGATGAACCGGAATAATCCGAAATGCAGATTCAATATCAGCTTTGGCAATAAAACAACCACGACCCACTGATGTCAGCAATGAAACAAAGTAGTCATAATCCTCATATGTTACAGAACAACACTCTTTTGGGATTCCAAAATTAACTGAATTTCCCTTTGGAAATGATAAGTCGTGAATTATCCGAAACTTGCCTTTCTCCGCCTTTGGAATAAGCCCTAATGGTGATATAACCAAGTTAAAAATTGGGATTAATTCGAAGTGGCCTGCAATACGACCTAAAGTACATTCTTTCATAATCATGTCCCATGCCACTGAAATGTTTACTAGGAGAGATGGGTGGTTTTAACAAGATTTAACAAGATTGCCATCCAGAGAATTAACTCTAGATGGCAGGTGGACAAGGAAGCCCATTGGCTTATCGAGAGTCCAACCCTTTTATCTACATATATCCAGCCCTTCTGAGGTATGTGTCGATTTTATTTTTAAACATATTCACACTACTAGCACCCACACAATCATCAGATAATCTGTTCCATTCATTTACAGTCCTTTGTGAAAATGAGAACTTTCTCACGTCTAATCTACACTGCTCCTTTACTAATGTACCTTTATGTCCTCTAGTCTTTCTATCTTTCTTAACTGAAAAAAACATATTTCTATCAATATTTTCATAACCATTCAATATTTTAAACACTTCTATCTGATCTCCTCTCAATCTCCTGGTCTCTAGTGTTGTTAAACCACATTCTTTTAGGCGTTTTTCATAACTAAGATCCCTCAGTTTTGGTATCATTTTAGTCGCTCTCCTCTGTACTCTTTCTAGCATATCTATGTCCTTCTTGCGGTATGGCCTCCATGCTTGTATACAATATTCTAAATGAGGCCTAACTATTGTTTTGTACAGTGGTATTATTAGTTCTTTTTCTTTATATGCTATATTTCGCCTAATCAATCCAAGGATTTGATTTCCCTTTGAAGCTGCAATTCCACACTGCTCTGAAACCTTCATGTCAGCACTAATTGTCAGCCCTAAGTCTTTTTCTTTTACAGTAGTACTTAGTACAGTTCCCCCCATTGTATATTCTACATATTCGTTCCCATGTCCTGTGTGGAGGCATTTACATTTCCCATGGTTGCATGGTACTGTCCTATGGCTTAGATCGCCTTGAAAAGAAAGTGGAAATCCATGGGTAAATCCTTGGCAAATTTCCTCCGTCAAGGCTGGTTCATACCTACTTTCCTGTAGGAGCTGCCATAGCCGGGCGGCGTGGATTGGCGTTGGGAGGTTGGATGCCGGTGAAAGCAGGCCGTTTGAAGGGGGTGGCAGGGCGATGGAAGGGGGTGGCAGGGCGTTTGAATGGGGTGGCCGGACGACTACCATGGCACTGTGACACTGCATGCTGTCCATTGCAAGATGGGCATCGGTGTGCGAAGGTACATTTCTGATTGGTGCAACGCCCATCACTGCAGTAGGCGAAGCAGTAGCCGGTGGGAAAGGGCTGTCGTCTGGCTATGGGCTGTCTCCACTGGGGAAAGGGACGACCCTGATTTCCTATGATCTTGCTAGCCGAATGGAGGAGTTCCTGATGTAACGTACACCACGGCATGGTGAACTGTGCCCTCAACTTCCTAAAGTCCCTGTCATATGTAAGAAAAACCTTGGGGGGTGAATTGGAAGCCATGGTCCGGATGATCTGCATGTATTTCATGATAGCCTGTGTCTCTAATGGGCAGTGTTGTGTATATATGGCCATGAAAATGAGAAAAGCATCTGACCACTGCTCGATGTTAGCAATTTTCTTTATGACCTGCGACCGAGGTTGATCAAAGGTGAGATTGGGAGACATATATGTTGTTTCATGCGCTGCGTCACTAATTAGTAAAGCCAAATCAATATATTGGTTGGACCAAATTCTGTCTTTAATCTTTTGGTCCACCAGGCTACCAAGCGGTACTGCTGCCAGTGCCCTCATGTTAGAGGGGTATTGAGGTAATTCCTCACATAGCTCACCCAAGCTCGACTCAGTGACCATTGCCGCTGACCCAGCCGCTGCTGCTGACCCGGCTGCTGCTGGTGTTGCTAATGCAGCTGCCACTGGGGTCGCCTCCCTCGCTACCTGAGAGGATGCAGCCATCCCCATGACCGCCTCCCGAATTGATTCCACCTGTTCCTGCATAGACCGCATCTGGTCACGTAGGATGCCAATCTCGCCAGTTGGAGGAGGTGCTAGCAACACTGGGGCTGATGGAACCATCGCCATGGCTGTGGATGTCCTTTCCTCGGGCCAGTCCCCATCAACTGTCCTGGCTCGTTTGCGAGGAGGTCCGACGACTGTCTCGCGATAACGAGCTGGCGCTTTTGTAGAACGTTTACGTTTTGGAGGCAGGAAAGCCGGGCAGACACTGGGTCATATATTATAATGAACATTATAATGAACCCATACCGCTAGGTAAATTCATACTAGCTAATATGGAAGCAGGCCAAAATAGGAACGAAACACAAATATACAAACGTTACACACTGTAATTGCATTAATATGTACTGCCACCAACAGTATGTTCTGTACCATAAAACCAAAACCAGGATAGTCATAAAAGCGTATGGGTAATAATGCCAACCTCTGTAACTAAGGAATTGCAACGGAACAAATAATTACAAAGCCACCGAGGGTATCCCAAGAATGGCAGAACAGTTACACAGCCACCAAGGGCACACAGCCAGAATGGCAAAACATGTACACAGCCGCCAGAGGCACAGCCATAATGGCAGAACATTTACACGGCCACCAAGGGCACACAGCCAGAATGGCATAACATTTACACGGCCCCCAAGGGCACAGCCATAATGGCAGAACATTTACACGGCCCATAAGGGCACAGCCAGTGGCAGAACATTTACACGGCCCCCAAGGGCACAGCCATAATGGCAGAACATTTACACGGCCCACAAGGGCACAGCCAGTGGCAGAACATTTACACGGCCCACAAGACACAGCCATAATGGCAGAACATTTACACGGCCCACAAGGGCACATCCATAATGGCAGAACATGTACACGGCTCACAAGGGCACAGCCCTAGGTCTAGTGGTAGAACATTTACACGGCCACACCATCAAAAATTTGTTAAGCAGTAGTAAATCCAAACCAATTGTCAGAAATTGTCAAACTTTATCTGTCCAAAAAAAACACCTCCGGCATTAACAACTTTACAACTTATTGGCCGCGGCAACAACTGCTCCTCGAACACTGTTGAAATATTTTATATTTCCCTCGTCATTAAAATGTACACCATCAAGTAGGTACTGCTTCCAGTCAGACCACACGCCATGATGCGACCAGAAATCAATAGTGTCAAAACATTTGGTGGCCTCGTGCATATACTTATTATATAGAAAAACCCTGGTGTTAAAATCGGCATCCACTGGAGAAACAGATGCGCTAGCATCACGATACAACATTTGCGAGATTACAACGCGACGGACCCCTGCCATCACAGTTAAATACGTTGCGAAAGCCAACACTTTATCGCCAACTTCAATATGTCCACAATTCATTAAATCGTTCGTCCCAATTTCGATGAAAACTACATCCCTACTGGCATTTAAAATATCATGCGTCAGTGTGTATAGTTGCTGCACTTTCAAACCCCCTCACGAAATGAAGGTAACATGATAACTCTCATCCAAAGCGAGGTTCATGGACCGATGCGTCAGCGCGAAAGCCGCAAGGCGGCGAACAAAGGAATGGCCAACAATAGCAATGTTTATCGTTTCCATCACTGCGATCGCAAGTGCAATTAAATAGACAACCGGTCAAAAGGAATCACGACGATAGCGTCTAACAGACAGAATAAAAATGTAGCGTCAACCCCAACCCCGTAGCAGTATTTTTGAAAAACAATCTTCAAAAATCGAGAGCGAATATACCTTTTCAATTCTGGAAATTTCGAGAGAGAGGCTGGGATTGGAGAGCTAGTCTCATGTTTCCGTCAGCCTCATAATTTTTTGAGCTTACCGTATATTCCAGAATAGAAGCATTGGTTTTGTTGCCCACATAAATGCCGTTTGAATTTCATTCAAAAGGTGTTTTTAAAATATACCGTGGCGCTGTTCTCATCAAATCATTGTGATATGTACTATAAAGGGTATGTTTTATGTTAGGGCTTTGGCAGTTCGAGTGTTTCATTCCCCATTTAGTCATGCGACACAAAACTGGTACAAACGTTATTGTGGTGTCACTGCCCATCTTCTGAGGCTTCACGGTAATAATTAATATATAAGAAAGAATAAACAAACATTTAATATATACAAGTAAGTAATATAACAAATCCTAAAAGTGTATCATTAGCATACACAATAAAGATACAAGAACGCGTCACATTATGATAATGTTATTTAATGTTAATTCGTGGTAAGTTATGTTAATTAATGTTAGTTAGTATTAATTTGCATTAATTAGTGTTAATTAGTGTTAATGATGAACTGTTTTCAGCTAATTATCAGCTCCTAAATTGCGTCTAAATGCAGCTACGAGTTTGTCTGTTCTTGCCTTTAATTAGTAAATTAGGTTAATTTATTAATTAGTTAAACCGTTAGCTTTGTTAATTTACGGTAATTAATTAATTATGGTTTATTAGTTAATAATCGTATATTTAAATTTTGTTAAATATAGTTAATTAATAAATTAGTGAATTATAGTCAATTAATCAGTTTGCGTTAATCAGTGTTACTCAATTAACTTGTAGAGAATATTATATTTATTAATACAATATAACAACAAATTACACTTTAGTCTTTCCATTATTTCACAGAAAATAAGTACTTTTGAAAATAGCCAATAGTTAGAACGTTGGTGCGTTTCCTTAGTTTTGTAGAGAGGCAGTACTTTTGCTATTTTAGGATACGAATGTGAACGGATAGCACATCAATAGAAAACGTTAACAAATTAGGAGTAACCTATTATTTGCGAAACGGTAGATTACTTTTTAGATAAGCTAACTAGAAATAAGCAACTGATTTGTAAATTTAAAGTGCATTGTGAGTTTAAGTGTGATAATTATGTTAACTATTTTTTAATGAAAATGAATGTACATAATGTACATTTATCATTTGATTATAATTGATAACGTATGTGTCATTTTGGAATTTGATATAATCGAAATTCCTTTTGCCTGCAGCGGTGACTCACACGAGGGAAAAGCTAAAAGCCCGACTGTTCGAGACCATGACGTCACCCATTTACGTGCACTTTCTTTATTTACATGCCGCGCATGAATATAATCAGATACGGCGCCCTTAGCGGGTTAACGAACGGAAACTGGAGGGAAACGGAAAGCTGATTTCGTGCCAGTTTGTGGAATATGTTAGTTTATGTTTTAGTAAATCAGGATAATAAGCTACCTTCGATAGCTCGTTGCATTCTTAATCGAAAAGTGAGTATGCCAAGTAAAAAATGTAGAATGCGTCAACTGACTAGAACACAATTATGATGATTGTGTGGGACGTTCGGCAATCGGCATACTGTCATTATTAATCATTCACGGGCATTATGGCTTACGGCAGTTATGCCGATTCTGGTGATTACCGGATGTTTTGCCTAGGCTTTAACTGGTAATGGCAAGGGTGCCATACATATTGGATGTCCTCATTGACTAACATGGATATTGTTTTTGAATCAAACGCTAAAGTCCCGCTCTGCATGAAAAAACATAATGGTTTTCTTATTTCTCGTGTGGAAATAAGACTATACATGATGGCAAATATTGATTGATAACATGCTGTATGGCATATATAGTGTCGGGTCCACTCCGAAACTTTGTATATGGATTTGAAAGTAGGCTCTTCATTTCGCGACTGCTGTCTACGCTTCATGACTTTCCTGTCAAATACCTCAGGTTGTGCATTTATTTATGTAGATTAACAGTACATATGTGTATTAAGTCGAGGCTGTCTATTTCGTTACCCGAAATCAGCCAAAAGCTGTATTTGTTGACAACACGATCGCTGAATCACATGTCGTAAATGTCGATACACCAAAAGGCTTTGCGGTTCACGCAACCGCTGTTTGCAATGTTGCCATTACAAAAAATATCGAATCTGAATATTTTAGTTACATATTTACCTTTTTGATACTGAAATTTTCAAATTACGAACACGGTTTTGGGCTTATTAGATGCAATTTTACTATCACTACATATTCAATATAGTCATTCTAGTATTAAGCATTTTAAATAAAAATGATGCGTGACACGCTATGACAATGTTAGCATAACATATTAGTATAATAACTTATCTGTTAACCAGAGTATAAATACGCCCGGTATATGTAACTGTAGTACAAACCTGATAACTGCATTGGTTCGAATAACGCACGTGTTCTTTTATCAAAACAGTCAAATTTTGATCACCCGCATTTGGAGAAGAGTTCAAATAAAACGGTCCATTGACACCTAGATGACCCGGACAAAGACCACGTGTGAATTATGCGTGCATAGAAGAACGTGTGGCAACGCCCATTGACGAGTCATAATAGAGACATCGCCGCCGTGTTCGTGACGCGGCACGAGTTTTCTTGTCACCGAGTTCCGACCGGGCCGCTATATAAGGTCTGGCGTGGGTCGGCAGCATCACTCCGAGGAGGATATCTCTTCAACATCTCCAACTGCAAGCGACTTCTACGACCGAGCAAGGATGATGGTTCAATCGCAGATGTTAGCTGTGTGCACTCGTGAGAGCATCTAACGGTAAGACACACGTATCATTGTACCTGACGCTAGGTCAAAGGTAATTATGTTACTACAAGTAAATAGGTGTCTTCAATTGTGGTTTTCTTTCGTGAGCTTCATCTACAAGTAATCGTTGTCACAACTTTTGTATCGCCCCCACTCACACCCTTCGATATAACATCTCACTGCCTTCGATAGCGGATGGCTTCGGTACGGGCGTGTCACGTGACGCTAGTCGCTAGTCATGTGACACAACCTGTAGAAGGATTACGAATGTTACCTGCCCTGAACCGAGATGTCGGACAGAAGTTTCCACCAGTTCTTCCCCAGCTAGTGTCACATGACGCTGACCATGTGACACGCACATGGCTAAACAAGTCCGCTGGCAAAAAATGTCGATAAAATAATAGGCACTAAATCTAAGTGTCTTGTTGAGTTAAATTATGTATAAAAATAGTAATAACAATTTTGTATTTAACTGCGGTACGAAGGTATACATGCGCGTGTATTGGGGGTTTATTTCCACGTCTTGTGTTGTGTTTCGTTTAGTGATTATATGCGAATCCTAAATGCAAACATAACTACAGCATGGTGGTCTTCAGCACTGTTATGTGCTGAAGTGAAATGATTATTGACTTTCACTGAAGCTCGGTAAACAGTATCGTGATCGATCTTCCTTTTAAATCAAGTTCAAATAGATAGTCCTGACTTACAAAAGAGTCACTTGGGACTATATTTGCATATGTTCGTCAATTTGTGTACCGCGATCCAGCCATTCTGTGTCGACCTGACCTCTGGCAACACACCAGAAGTGACGTGGACACAAAGGCCTTCATCGAACGCTGGACCATGTGACTTGCAGGGGGGTGCAATGGATCACACCGCCGAACAAGAACGCAACTGTCGTATTCGAAATGACTTTCGAGAATTCGAAAACATATTCATTCAATATTGGAGACTTCCCGACCAACGACGCCTGGGTGAGACTTGTTTCTTGTCAGATTTACAATTTTTCCCATTTGGATGCTTACATCTCACTATCTTGTCTTATTTACACAACAGCGCTTTGCTGTCACCAGCGCGAACCCAGTGTCATATTTGATTTACTTACTCCATCACTTGTGTAATATAATACGCACAGCGGTGTCTTCTATTCGATTCTTGATAGTATTATTTTGCAAAACATGTAGCCGAATAGTGCGTACGTGTGCGTGAGCGCGCGTGTGTCAGCGTACGTGCGTGCGTGCGTGTCTGTCTGCGTGTGTGGTGTGACGCCTACGACGCCTAAGAAGAAAAATAACAGTATTTGCATGGTTTTATCGAAATTCTCCGTTGGCTCTTGGTTCATACAAGTTAAGGGTTCTGATCGCACGTTAGACGATTCTAATCAACAGTATGCATGTTTTCTGCGATTATTCCAACTTACATCCGAACTGTCCACGGATCATCATTTACGTAACACGTAACAATCGGAGAGAACACTCGCAGCGTCGCGAAAAGTTTAGTCTTGTTTGTTAAACATCAGGTATGACAACTTCAGTAAACCACCGCTGTCTATGTGTATGTAGCGTCAGCTGGAAGACAGTATTTGTGCAGGAGGATGGGCGTTTTTGTTAGTTAACGTAATCGCAAAGACAAAGGACGACGTGGCTTGAATTTACAGTACGCGTGCGCATGCGCGTGCATGTGTGTGATTAACATAGTGGATTTACATGTGGATTGAACGAATGAAAAAATACAGTAAGGAATACCGTCTGTATAAAATGCATGGTATTTTGATTACCTACGCAATACCACCGCAATAATAATCATGCCAATTTTGTTTATATAATTATGATTAACTGATACACAAACAGTACTATACCGAATGCATATTTGGTAGATTTCCAGATTTACATGCGTAAACGCCACTACCAATACGCCCCACGTGTTTCACAGGTGGCGATTACGGCACAACAAAATACGACGCCGAACTTCACAGCTATTCATCCTGGATTAGGGTGTACCTCAGCGACGTCGCGGGATCAAAACTACTAAAGTTACAACAACAGTTTGCCATCCAGTGTAAATTGCACGCCCAACTGTCGCACAATCATATATTCGCATTCGACGACAAAGGCATCTTCCTAAACGAAACAAACAATGGTTTGATCGCTATGGACAAGATGTACTTGGGTCTGAATCGGGTCATCCATAATTACCGTGGGTCCACATCCCGCACTTGCAGTATCGGTTACCCAGGCGTCGGGAGGTGGCAGCATTGTTCGGCCCTCTCTTGTTCACGATTTCACGAAGACAAGAGTCGAATAGACAATACTAATATTGCGCATGTAATCTAGTTATTGGTGCGTTGGAGAATGCATGTTACGGTAATCCGTACTGGACACTGCCATCTAACTCCTGCACATATAAATAAACCCGACTCTTCAAACTCTGCTTGAATTTGTCCATGCAAGTAGTTGCTTTATTTTAGGACAACCACCTTACAGTCGCACGCACGCACGCACGCACACATGCAAGCACGCACGCACACACGCACACCTCACACACGTTTTATTTCTTAAAATGTGTATATACCGTGGAACCTAACTGTTAGGTCACCCGTGGGGCTGGCCAAACGTTACCCGAATAGCGAGGTGACCATATTTGCAGGATTTATTTCCTATACTTGTTCTGTTACAAAGACAAATTGGGACTGTCCCAGTGTGCCCTTAATTGTGAGATGGATATATTACCGAGATGTCCGTAAAGTGAGTTTCGACTATATTTTCTTCCAAAATGTAGAATACTCTATGTAGAATTACAAAAATATATACAGGCCATGTCCATCCCCCGAGTGATGTAGATCTCCCTGACCATCCTATCATTTTCTGCCTTTGGCTTGTTCTTGCCTAAAGTACTCCTGCACTACTGTTCGTGTGGCGCCGTCGTCTCTTCGTCCAACGTCAAAGGCTAGTTCAATTCTGGGTTTCTAGTAAATTAACCTGACGGATCGTATGCGGAAATATTTTATATTCATACCGTGATGTAGTTAAAAGACACGTCTTTATCTACACATTATTAAATGCACTGATAAACAAGACCAAACGGAGATACATGGATAATCATAATTATATAAAGTACTTCTTCTTCTTGGGTTTGCTTATCCATTTCCGGACGTTGCAGCCTTGATGGATTGTCTATAGACAGCTCTTTCCTTTGCCAGTCTCCCCACTCGCCAGACGTCTGCTCCCATCCAGTCCTCTATGCCTCCCCCCATTGTCTCCTAGGTCTTCCTCTGCGTCTGCTGCCTTCCACTTTTCCTTCCATTATTAGCCTCTGTAGAGACTGAAGCCACTTCACATGGCCGAAATAACTTAGTTTATGTTTCTTTACAAAGTTCAATAAAGTCCCGGGTATAACACCAAGCTCATCTGCGATGGATTCGTTAGTTCTATGTTCAGTCCACGAAACTCGTAATATCTTTAAATAACACTTGTTTTCAAATGTATTTATACGTTTAATAATGTTCTTATTAAGAGTCCAGGTTTCGCATCCATACGTAGCCGTTGGAAATATGCAGACTCGGATAATTCGTAGTTTCATATCTTTGTTCATTGCTTTCCACAGCTTCTTCATCTCCGTCAACCATTTACTCGTCATTGCCAACCCCCGCTTGATCTATTTCGTCCCATCTCCGTCAGCTTCTACCAGTGATCCCAGATATTCAAAACTTTCCACTCGTTCTATTTCCTCGCCATCTACTGTGACTTCTGATGGTTCTCGACATCCCTACATATTCGGCATCGTAATCGCCGATCAACAATATCGATTCGTCGAACAGCGTAAGCCAAATACTGGACTCAGTGTCGGCCGCGTCGTCCGCGTCGTCATCGTCGCCTCCTTCCAGCAGGACGCGCACCGAGAAATACGTCTTCGGTTTCGCCTGCACACCATGTACAGAGCACACCCTACCACCGCTTTCAAGATCTCGCACTTTACGCTTACACACGGAACAACCGATGTACGTGCATTTACTTTTCCAAGCCACACCAACGATTGTTAAGGGTGTAATAATCTTATACGTGCCATCGCAGGCTAGCACGAACTCTTTCAGAGACACCTCGGGCGTCGGTGGGCCCGCACTCACCACGGCCTCGAACGACGACTTCGACTTCGACTTAGTAGGCGCCACGTCGGCAGTCGGAATCATCACCCCCGTCGGGGCGGAGGCGGCCGCCGCAGGAGGTTTCGTTTTGACGCCAGACGCCACAGTTGAAGCCGCCTAGAATTTGCTCTTCTTCGGGGCCTCTCCGTGAACAGGCGGAACCATGGTCAACAACGTTCTGCAACGGCAACAACACACCAAGTTATTGCAACGGTAACCAACATACAAAGTTACTGCAACGGTAACACCACCACACCGACGATACATAGTCGTTCTCCACCGGCCTACTATATAGCCGCTTTGCACGCGGCCCCAATAAGTGTGCACACGGCTCCCATGAGTGTGCACGCGCGTACCACGATACAGCCAACTCTAACAAGGTTACTAAAACTTAAAAAACCTCTCGGTCAGCCTAGTGCACAAACAGAACGCCGCTTTTATTTTCTAATATAAGCTTACCATACGATTCTCCAGTCCCTACTGTATATTATTGACCGCTTAGTTTTCGCGCATTTCACCTTTAACTGCCGTTTTAGACACTTACAAACAGTTATATAAGCGCGCAATATAAATCAGTGACGTCAGCCCCTCATGCAAATCTTCGGCGCACGTGCCTAAACCGCTACACGTCACCGCGCTAAAACAACTGCGCGACAACCGCGCAATTCATTTCTCATGATGGAGCCGACCAAAGATGTGCACAAAGCTGACGACGAGTCGACCCCCCGATAACTACAAAACAGGTACGTTTTCCTAACTCACCTAACACAGCTTTCCTTCGAATCACATTACTGCTTTCTTTTTACAACGTTCACTAACTAACTAACTAATTAACTAACTAACTAATTGTTTTGTTTACAGTGCGCCGCCTCCCCAAGCCGCCGAAAATAGTGTGCCGCCTACACAACCCCGACGCCCCGGCCAAAGGTACGTTTCCACCTTCAACGATACTAATTATAAAATAACACTGCTAATATCTTACCTTTATTTACCTTTTCAAAAGGCTTTGATGGAACACTATAGCTGCTTTCTTTTTTCAAATATACCTTAAATATAAAATAACGCTTCCAATTCCCCTGCTAATACCTTTATTTACATTTTCACAAGTCATCAATGACGCCCCATTACGGCTTTGATAAATACTATAGCGCTTTCTTTTCAAAGTCACTAATCTACCTTTATTTACAGACGCCCTATTTCAGGTTTTGATGAAAAAATTAAGCTGCTTTTCCTTTCCCCCACAGAACGGATAAATATCTGATATCGCCGGACCTCGCGCATCGGACGTGCCCCATAGGCCGGGGCGTCTACATTCAATTCGTTGAACCTTCTCCTCGCCCCGTTAACCTCGCACCGACACCACCTTCACGACCGACATTAGCCGTACAGCCAACCATACACGAAACCACAGACGCCGACGACGACTACGACTACACCGAATTCAGATTTAACAAGATTGCCATCCAGAAAATTACTCTGGATGGCAGGTGGACAAGGAAGCCTTTTGGCTTATCGAGAGTCCAATACTTTTTATCTACATGTATCCCGCCTTTTTTAGGTGTGTGTCGATTTTATTTTTAAACATATTCACGCTACTAGCACCAACACAATCAGGAGATAATCTGTTCCATTCATTTACAGTCCTTTGTGAGAATGAGAACTTTCTTATATCTAATCTACACTGCTCCTTTACTAATGTAGCTTCATGTCCTCCGGTCCTTCTATCTTTCTTAACTGAGAAAAAAATGTTTCTATCAATATTTTCATAACCATTCAAAATTTTAAACACTTCTATCTGATCTCCTCTCAATCTCCTGGTCTCTAGTGTTGTTAAACCGCATTTTTGTAGGCGTATTTCATAACTAAGATCCCTCAGTTTTGGTATCATTTTAGTTGTTCTTCTCTGCACTCTTTCTAGCATATCTATGTCCTTCCTACGATATGGCCTCGACGCTTGAATACAATATTCTAAATGAGGCCTAACTATTGTTTTGTACAGCGGTATTATTAGCTCTTTTTCCTTATACGTTATGTTTCGCCTAATTAATCCAAGGATTTGATTTCCCTTTGAAGCTGCAATTCCGCACTGCTCTGGAACCTTCACATCAGCACTAATGGTTAACCCTAAGTCCTTTTCTTTTACAGTAGTACTTAGTACAGTACCCCCCATTGTATATTCTACTTCTTCGTTCCCATGTCCTGTGTGGAGGCATTTACATTTCCCAAAATTGAACAGCATTTGCCACTTTTCAGACCATTTGATCAACCTGTCAAGATCATCTTGTAAATGCTGTCTATCTCCATCACTTTTAATCCTTCTAAACACTTTTGTATCATCCGCAAATTTCAACACCTTGCTTGTTATTTCATCATCCAAATCGTTGATATATATTAAGAATAATATAGGACCTAATACTGATCCCTGTGGTACCCCACTCAATACTGATTTCCAGTTTGAAGCCTCCCCATCAACTACTACACGTTGTCTTCTGTCAATCAACCATTGTTCTATCCAGTTTATTATACCATTTCCTATGCCATGGGCCTTTAGTTTAAGCAGTAATCTTTGATGTGGTACTTTGTCGAAAGCTTTTTGAAAATCTAAGTAGACGATATCTACTGGTGATCCCTCATCTACCCACTTAGTGATGTCTTCCAAAAAACATAACATATTTGTTAAGCATGACCTCGCTTTAAAAAAACCATGTTGAGATGGGTTGATCAAGTTTTGTTTAACAAGAAAATCCACCATGTGATCTTTAATTAGTCTTTCTAACAATTTACAAATCACTGATGTTAAACTCACTGGTCTATAATTCTCTGACTTGTTTCTCGAACCTTTTTTGAATAACGGTATAATGTTTGCTTCTTTCCATTCTAAAGGAACCACTCCCTCTTCTAATGACAAATTGAAAACTGTTGCAAGCGGTATACTAATTTGTTCTACAATTTCCAATAGTAGTTTGGGTGGAATACCATCCACTCCAGGTGATTTATTATCCTTCATAGCCCTTATTTTCTTACCTACCATTTCCGGGGTTACAATTAATTGTCCTAAATAGTCTGAATCTGCCCCCTTGAACTTAGCCTCTGGTACTGGCAGTGAACTAATATCTTCCCTGGTAAACACTGAACTAAAGTACTCATTCAGGTCTTCTGCCATTAAGAATCCCTCTGATATTATATTTCCAGCACTATCTTCTAGAGGACCGACTTTATCTTGAACTTTCTGTTTGCTTCGAACATACGCATAAAAACTCTTGCTGTCATGTTTTATATTACTAGCTAATTGTTGTTCATAGCTTCTCTTTGAATTTCTAATTTCAGCTGTAGCTTGGTTAAGTGCTTCTTTATAACTGTTGTAGTCTTCATCATTTCCAGTACATCTGTATGACTTCCACATCATTTGTTTGTACTTAATTTTTATAATGGCTTCTTTCGATAAGTGTTTCTTTTTGGACCGTTTTCCTTGTTTTTTGAAGGGTACAAATTTATCGACTATGCACTTAATTTCACTCTTTAATACATTCTAGCATTCTGTTGCCGTCTTATTTTTCAGTGTGTTATTCCAGTCTATCTTTGCTAAATATTTCCTCATGTCCTTATACCTTCCTTTGTGGAAATTTCTCCTATACTGCTTTTTACTATTCCTTTCTGATTTTACTTTGATGATAAAATGTATCTGGTTGTGATCGATACTCCCCAGTGGCTCACATATCTTGACATTGTCAACTAATTCTTTCTGTGAGGACAAAACTAAGTCTAACACATTCTCTCCCCTGGTTGGTTCTAGCACATGTTGAGAAAGGAAACTATCTTGTACTAAAACTAAAAACTTGTGGTCCTCACTCCCCATACTCTGTAGAGATTTTCATTGTATATGCCCATGGTTAAAGTCCCCCATAATAATACAGTTCCGTTTGCTTACTTCCTTTATAGCGTTTTGTATTTTTTCATTCTCTTCTATGCTTATGTTTGGACTTCGATAAACTAACCCAACTGTTAACGTTGAGTTTCCTGTAACTATGTTACACCAAACAGCTTCTTCGCAATCTGCTTCTCTTTCTAATTTTATTTCATAAGCCTGGATAGATTCTTTAATATATAAAATAACTCCACCTCCCTTTCTTCCTATTCTATCTTTCCTAAACATTACATATCCTGTTAGTCCCAATTCGGCATCTGATATATCAGTGGTGGCCCACGATTCGGTTATACCTATTATGTGAGGGTCAATATCTTCTACCATAATGTTTAGTTCACTTCTTTTGTTTACTATGCTCCTTGCATTTAAACAAATGCATTTATATCCTGATTCAGAACAGTTTTCCAGGCTGTTCTTTGCCGATTTATTTCTGCTGTCTTTATCTATGCCTCCAGTTTCAGGCTTCTCTGTGAATCCCCCCTGCGAATCTAGTTTAAATAGATGCAGCCTGTCCCACTGTCAACAGATTGCAGCAAGTTCTCTGAGAAAACTGCTGCCCCCTTTCCACTTAGATGTAGGCCATCTCTCATGTACATATCTTCCCTCCCAACAAAGTATCCCCATAAATCTACGAATCCCACCCCCTCTTCTTTACACATCTGCTCAACTAGTGCGTTGATCGCCATCCTCTTGCAGTTTCTATATGTCGGCCCCCTTCCTCCCATTACTGGCAAAATTCCTGAGAGGATAATCTGTTCTACTCTTGTCTTCTTTAACTTCTTCACTAACTGTCTGTACTTCTGAACTATCCCAGTTGTTCCCTCCCTCTCTGCGTTATTTGTCCCTACATGTACTAGTATAGACCCTCCCTTGCCATGCCCCAGTACCTTCTCTACCCTTTCAGTTACATGTTCTATCCTAGCCCCCGGTAGACAAACAACGACGTCCTCCCCCTCGCTTAGAGTCTTATCTGTCTTTCTCATAATCGAATCGCCCATAAACACCCTCTCTTTCCTCATTGCCCCCTCAATCACTGCCTCAGTGTAGCTCTTTCTACGGTTTGCATCTGTCTGGTTGTAATCTTGTTCCCCTGTCTTCTGCTCTCCCGTCACAATCTCGTCCGTTCCATTCTTTCCTGACGCTGTTTCTCTTGTCACCTTTCTTCCTGTCATCGTCCCTCCCGACTTCTCTTCTGTCACATGTACTCTCACTTCCTTTCTTCCCGTCATCTTTCCTCCCATTGCATTTCCTTCTCTCCTCTCCCGTCTCTTTTTCCCTCCTACCTCTTTCTCTACGGTCACTTTCTCTCCTGCCACCTTCACACCTGTCACATTTCCTGCCGTCGATCCTCCACTTTCTTCCCCTCCGATCACCTTCCCTCCTCTCAGTCTCCTTTCCTCGGTCTTGTTGCCACTACTCTGCTCCTTCAGTTTCACAGTATTCCCAACTTTATCCCTGTCGTCTCTCTCCATTCCATCTGTCTCCTTGCTGATTCTCATCTCCATCCCCTTCACAATATCTACCAACCTAGCTACCTCTTTCTCCAGACATTTCACCTTCCAACACCCCACGCACTGAAAGGTGAATCCCTCTTCCTTGGTTTCTGTCCATGACTTCGTACAGCCGGACAAGGCAAAATCCACCCAACTGTGGCAGTCGTCGCACACCAAGTGTCTCTTTGCCTTGACTTGCCGCTTGCAAGGCGCCATATCAGAATTTATTTAATAATAATAATCTAATTAGCTATTTAAAATAGTTTTGTCAACTGTGTTTACACTATTCACTGTCTATGTAGTCTTTAAGAAGACTGTTTTCTGTGCACAAATGTTACACTTTACGTAAGATTGCGTACGCTAGACTGCCTTATTTATTTAGGTTATACAGCGCCCTAGCGAATAAGAGAGACACTAGCTACATAAACTTAGTTCGCCCGATTATCGCAAATGCTTAATTTTAACAACAAAGCTACCTTATCAAAATGTCTAGCAGGTACTGACTTACACAGATATTATCTTATGTAGGTAGTTTATGGTTGTTACTTTATCACCTATATATTCTACCACATAACGAGGTTTGTTAAATCTTGTTTACAAACTTATCGTAGCCGTAAGCTAACGTACCCTATTATCACTCACTAGACTAAAGTGTCCTAAAATACTTTATCTAACTAACTTTAAGCACAACTGCTACTCAATATATGTTTACTGCTACTTTATGAATGATATTAAGGCAAGAATAATACTTATCAATCAGTAATTCCACTTGCTTATGAACTTTGATACACCACCAATTTCAACGATCTATCTCCGCCAAATATAGCCTCGAAGTCTGTCTGAATTCCTTGACATTGCCCCCGAAGAAGAAGAACCACAAGACACACACGAACCAGACACACACGAACCTTTCTCATTTGCCACAATATTCCCGAGACCTCAAGTTCTGCTCCTCTCATTCGCGCTACCCCCGCCACGTCACCTTTCAGTACATTTAAGCTTTCCGCCACAACCCCCCGGCCGCCACGGATTCGGGCCACCACCATCCGATCACCCCCCTCAACTCTTTCCACCGCCCCCATAACACCGACATCTTATCATCAATAAAAATGTATTCTCTCACCGTTTGTTTCTGTTTTTCTTTTCGCACAATACGCGCCACCAGCATTCCAACTCATGCACACATAAAACCATTCCAACTAATGCACTGACTATATTCCAACTAACGCACATCCAGCTTATTCGGACAGCCAACAACAACAGACGCCACGAAGTGGGAGGCGGCCAGTACAGCATCCTAGCGACAATAACGGGTCTTCAGCACCACGAGCCTAAGGCACGAGTATCAGCTGTTACCGAACGCCTGCCTATGGCCAACTAGCACACCGCGTATGCTGGCGCGCAGCCCGCTGACAGCCAAAATAAACAAAACCCCGCTTAACGCTTAACGCTCATACACTGCATAAAGTCTGACAGCACACGCCGACATACGATCCCCATTCGGCAGTGAGTCGTGAAAACTAGGCCACCAGGCACTACGCCGCGCCAACTAATCCGTCCGATTAGCGCCTCGCTGATCCCACCAGGCACGCCACTGCACAGCGTTACAGCCCTAGAAGCTTCTAGAAGCTTCTAGAAGCTTCCCCACCTCACACACAGTCCCGTATACCTAATTAATACTAATTAGTTGATAATTACTATTTTTAGTTATTGCTAACGCTCTCCTCCAATGATTGCGCTACTCACTTGTTACTAATTAGTACTTAATTACCCTAATTAGTCACTAAATGACTAATTACTATTTTTAGCTTATTGCTAGTGCTGCCCTCTAGTGATTGCGCTACTCACTTGTTGCTAATTAGTACTTCTTAATTACCCTAATTAGTCACCTGATTAGTCACTAGATGTCGACACACTCTTTCTAGGGGAGGGGCCCAGAACCCATCAATCACTCTTTTTTTGACACATTCCTAAGTACTCAATACTGGTAAAAAAACGTAGGAATTCTACTTATAAAAACCGCAAACATCAAAGGATTTGGGGTCAATCCGGGGATGGTCCCTACTTACCTACTACTCAGCTGCCCTCTTTTGACATTTTCTTCCCCATTTGACGTGGAACCATATTTATTGTACAATAACTGGTTTACATCCACTGCCGTTGTTCATACGCGTTTCTGCAACTCTTTCAATTTCAGCAATTTTTGCATATCTACCTTTCGCAGCGGTTTCCTTCCTTGCTGCTTCTGCTGCTATTGCAAGATATGCAATTTCAGCCTCGGGTGCCACTCGTGCTGCTTCTGAGGTTTCAGCAACTCTTGCCGCTGTTTCAGCAACTCTTGCCGCAGTGTCAGCAAGTCGTACTGTAGTTTGTGTAGCTATTACCGCAGTTCCGTCTTCTGTATGTCTTGGAACTGATACTGACACTGCTATTATTATTATTAAAGCAAAGCAATGGCAGCAGTCGCCTTTTGACGGCTCGCACAGCTGTTGTGTTGATTGAAACTAGTGCATCTGATACAGCTTCTTTAATGCTTTCTTTTATTTCGGCTTCGGTAGCTTTGATGGCTTTTCCCGCTTCTGCAGCGTTGCCCATCGTGAAATGTGACGACCTTGATCCCATTTTGTCTTCAGCGATAGGCTGTACTAAAGGTTTCAGTTTATCAATATATGGATCGACGGTTGCTATTGTTAATCTGAAAATAAAGCATTACAAATTGTTAAACAATTTCAACATTGTGTATGTGTGTTTGAAAATAAATAGCACATCATGTGTTAACGGCGATAGTGAAACCCATGAAAACAAATTAAATAAAACACATCCAATTAACTATACAAAATCATTGTATTGTTATTGTCGGCAAATGACAATAACGTATTGGACTAGTAAACCCATTACACACATATGTTAGTGTTATAATTACTATTATTAGCATGCCGATGTATGAGTAACGAACACGCATACACACGCACACGCACGCGCGCGCGTACGTACGCACATACACACATACAAAGGTCCACCAGAAAGGTCTAATAAATTTTAACCTAAATAGTTAACGTCAAAGATAGATTTGTTCTTTGCGAGTACTGTGCACTTTCCACACAGATGGATTGATATACATATCTCGGAAAAGATCAAACAATTTGTTTTAAATATGCTTTAAAAGTGGTGATGTATGGCTTATTGTCTACACAGATAGACAAATCTAACAGTTTTAAAATGACACCAGCATCACATCTACATGTCGCTTAGGAGAGGTGTTATGACACCTGGAAGGTATTCAGGCATCAACGTCGGGTCAGTTTTTATCATCTCAAACTCTTAGTCTGGTGGCCAAATCCATACTTTTTTTATTTTTGAACTTTGACCTGCCAGAGCTGTTGTCTATGACATAAGTCTCCCTGTTCAGGTGGATGTCACTAGTGAAAATGTGTTTCTTGGCTTGGCGGCCATCTTGAAAAATTGCCACCAAATCCAATGTTCTCAGATAGTAATAACTACGACACTTATAACCATATTTCTGTTGTCAATTTGCAGGTTTTGGGGTGATGGATTTCAAATATTTCAAATATGAACTTCGCATCCGCCATTTTTATAGATGGCGGTCGTCAATACAATTATCACGATATTTTAGCAACTACAACACATAGAGCATATGTTTTTATGTCTGTGTATAGCCTTGTGGACAGCGGTTTTAAAAATAATAAACTTAACCTTTGTTGACCATTTTTAAAGATGGCGCCTGTCAAAGCCTATCGTTCACCTATCTTAAGAACGACGTAATCTAGAGCTGCGTGGTTAACGTTCAAATAGAGTTTTAAATTAATGCGATTTCAAATATAATATATTGCTTTAGACCTTCGCCGATATTGAAATGTCCGCCATTTTTAAACGTGGAGCATGTCAAAGCTCATTATTCCCGTATCTTGAGAACGACGTATCCCAGAACCACACGATGTTGATGTCACACATTTATCAGAGGCGACTATTTCAATTACATATACTGCTTTTGACCTTCGCCGACATTCACATATCCGCCATTTTTAAAGATGGCGCCGGTAAAAGTCACCAATCTCCATATTTTGATACACGTGTAGGTTATTGGAAAAATGAAAGCACTAAGTTCCCGGTAATAATACTGTTGCAAGATCATATCCATGTAGTAAAATAAATACGCGTAGATCCATTACTATTCAGTTATACATGACAAGTAACAGTACACAACTAGCAAGCATGGGCATATGTAAGTTACACATGGGCACAACTGTCTAAGTGCAACATAGATTTGTCAAAACATACAAAGACACCATAGAAATGTGTTACATCATTTTAAATAGATCTAAGTACAGTTCAAATTGACAAGAAAACAAAGGTTAGTCAAATATCACAAACAAAAATATGTACTAAAAATTTCGATTACTCAGCAGCATAGACATTACCTTCGTTGTCATGAAATCACAAGCAACAAGACAGTATTTACTCATAACTGTAAAACTAATCAACAACATCCTCGACATCCTCTGTGTCTGATGACGATGTGTCAGAGTCGAGTTGCAGATACTTTACAGGATTGAAGCAGTACTCACCATTTTGACATGCGCATATGTCAGTGCATTCCAGATTTTGCTTGTAGCAACTGCATTGGCGGGTCTGACATTTGGATGATGCACAAGAGCAGTGCACCAATCTAGTAACCCAGTGCATGCCACAGGTACTGAATCCTGGCTCATGAGCTCTTTTTTCAAGTTCACCATCAACTCTCCTCCAACCACTGCCAACAGGAGAAGGTAAACCTGGTTTAGGTACATGTGCATGTTGCCACACTGCAACTTGTAAGTTAACCCCGAGGAGGTGATGATGCAGTGCATCCTTTGTGAGAGGCAAATGTTCCGTGCTGCTCTGTTTCTTGGAGAACATCTGACACCATAGTTTAATTACCCCCAGGGTAGTAGTCTTGTCATATAAATGGACTACGAAATGTTCTACTGAAGCTTCAGTGTCTTTGCTCTTTGGAAATATGCCAAGATCAGAGAGGCCTGCTGGTGAACTTTCACCATTTGTGAACACTTTACATGCGGTGTTTTTTCCGTGTCCACAGAAAGCACTTGTCATGTCACAACCAGAAACGGCATGCAATGCTGGCAGACTTTGGCAGTACTGTTGCCCAAGGCTATTTGCGACTGCATGCACTGGGATGTATTTCGGCTTACTGGCAGTCCCTCCTGATATCCACATTTCCTCAGACAATCGCGATGCATTGTGGATAGCTAATGCCTGAACATCTGCGTCGTGTGACCTGATTACAATCCGCTGGCATCCGTTTTGTGCAGCATCCATGGCATGTAGAATCATTCTTGTGTTTGCCTCTTTGTGTGTAGCATATAGATGCGCTACGTTACAATCAGATGTTGTGCTGACACGCTCACAATCAACAAATCCACCACCGACAATCATATGTACTTGTGGATGGAGTAATCTTGCACGACCAAGCAAGTGATCTGACAAAAATGCGGTAAGATCAGCTTTGATCTGATTATGTTTTATAAACTTGTTCTAAATTTTGGGGAGTGACACACTTGGATCATAAATTTTTAGAGTGATGACGTCAGTTATTGGTCTCCGTGATCGTTCTGCTGACTTCATGGTGTCTGCATAAACGTGGAAGCTCCGAACAATAAGGAACACCAACATATTCTTCTAGTATGGATAACTTGAGCAGTTGTCCATTTGCATCAGCTAACGACCACAGTACCGCTGATAGCTCCCAGCTAAAGGCATCTAGGTTGACTTGGCGAGTTTTGACTGCTACAAGCAAACGGCCAAACAAATCACGGTCGGCTTTTTCAGCAATTGACTTCCCTTTTCTGTCACCCATTTGGACCACCTTCCTTTATGAAGCAAATATTTTTTTGTTGTTCCTTGGCAATCTTCCATGATCTTGAGCCGTAAGCGGATGTTGGCGAAGGACAAAGGTAGTATATTTGAAATAGTCGCCTCTGAAAATGTTTGGCATCAATTAGGTGGTTATGGGTTACATCGTTCTCAAGATACGGAAATAATGAGTTTTGACGGACGCCATCTTTAAATATGGCGGACATATGAATGTCAGCGAAGGTCAAAAGTAATATATATTTGAAATCGCCTTAACTGAAAACTTTATTTGGACGTTAACCACGCGGCTCTAAATTACGTCGTTCTTAAGAAAGGGGAATGATAGACTTTGACGGGGTCCATCTTTAAAAATGGTGGACATATCAATGTCAGTGAAGGATAAATATAATATTTTTAAAACCGCTGTCCACAAGCCTATACACAGACACGAAAATATCTGCTCTATGTGAAATATATAGTGATATTTGCATGGAAGACCGTCATCTATAAAAATGGCGGATGCGAATGTCAGAGAAGTTCATAATTAAAATCCATGACCACAAAACGTACAAATTGACGTAATTATTATTATATGAGGACTTTGGATTAGGTGGCCATTTTTCAAGATGGACGCCAAGCCAAGAAACGCATTTTCACAAGTGACATCTCACTGAACAGGGAGCCTTAGGTCATGGACAACGGCTCTGGCAGGTCAAACCTTTGTTGTAGGGGGTGCCCTACGAAAGTCACTTTCTAAGCTCCTTTTTGCAGTTGGCCACCAGACTATGTGGAAAGGAAGGTCAGACAACCTAAAATTTGGTTGATAACATAGACTCATGCATATAAACCAAGACAACAAGTGTCATCAAAATTGAATGGTCATGCAAATTCTTAAATGGCTTGAAATGGAATGCCCCGTAAATACATCACAATCTTATTATAATCGATCTTGCCTTGACCAACGAACCACCTTCATGCAATAAATGCTTCCAAAAATTCAGTAGTACACAACATGCTTCTAAAATGTCATGTCAGCTTACATTAATCGAGCAAGCACATGTATATAGGCGAATGTTAACGTTTTCCTTTCATACGGCATTTTGTACCTCGGGCACCAACATTTCAGAGATTAATCTACGAACCCACGAGTTTAACAAACTCCTCTATTTTATTTTACAAATATTCCACATCTAGTGTTCTTTGTGTTTTATTGGTAAATCAATATAATACATGTGCACTTGCGTCTTGGACTGCAGCGCTAAAACGTTCTACGGGAGGGGGTTAATTGATAAATAATGTATTTGTGTTGACTCGGAAGGTTGACCTGTACCGAACAATAATATCATATAATTACCTTGATGGGTCCTTTACGGCCCTGCAGTAAACCTTGTGTAGGCTACGAGAGGCGAGCGGTCAGTTATTCTCTATTAATATTTGTTAAGCCTTTTAAAAGAACGGGTTTAATGAGAACAGAAGCATAACCGTATTATGCCATATGGTTCAATATGCTCTACATAAGCATGCGATGACAAAACCTACTAATTTATGACACTAACTGAATAATTTATTTTGATTGACGCCTAAATCGTTAAACAAGAGCACTGCGCATTGTCAGTTTTTTTCGATGCAGGTTCCAAGCGTGTGGTTTCAGACGCGCCTATCCAATCAATGGAAATTTTCGATTTGGTTCAATTTACTTCATGAAAGTGAAGGTAAGGTCTTATATAACGCAGTATCCAGTCCTTAGGACAGCTCAAAGCGTTTTATTCTTTACTCACTGGCAGACCTGTTCAATCGAACACCATCTCAAATTCTCTGGGACGCATCCAACTACACATCCATAATCTTAGTCTTTCTTACGTTTAATTTCATTCCTTTCATCTCGCTGTGCTCTTTAATAGTAGTTATCAGTTTATCCAATCCCTCTTTTGTATCGGATATTAACGCTGTGTCATCGGCATATCTCAATTCATATATCTCCTGTCCATTCTCTTTCAGTCCATTATAAAACTTACTTCTCGTGTCAGTCTCGACTTCTCTCATGATATTCTCTGTGTATAGACTGAATAGGTGGGGGGACAAAATGCACCCCTGTCTCACTCCCTTAATTGCCGACTGGGAACCAATCTGTGGTACCACACTCTAATCTCACTGCAGATTGTTGTCCAACATATAGATTTTGGATAAGTGATGTAATTTTCTGGTCAAATCCCATGTGTATCAAGGTTTTCCAGAGTTGTTGATGACTAACATTATCAAAAGCTTTTGAATAATCCATGAAACAGATTCTAAGGTCATGGTTGAATTCTCTGCATTTCTGAGATTAACATCTTCAGGTTGAAAATGTAATCTCTTGTTTCTCTTCCAGTCTTTTAGCATAATTTTGCTCGCATGGCTGATGAGGGATATAGTCCTGTGGTTTGAGCATTCTTGTATGTCACCTTTTTTCGGTATTTGTATAAGGATGGCTCGTTTCCAGTCCATGGGCCATGTTCCACTTTTCCATATTTTCTTGCATAATGTGTGACAGATATACACGCCTGCTTCGCAACTTGCTCTTATTAGCTCTGCAGTGATGTTATCAGTGCCAGGTGATTTTCTGTCTTTGAGACTTTTTATTGCCCACTCCACCTCTGAACGCAAAGGCTCAAGTTCATCTTCTGGTTCTGTCCTCTCTCAGCCTTCATCCATGTCTACCTCTTCTGTTTCTTCTTTCTTAAACATGCTTTCACAATATTGCTTTCATCTTTTCAGTCTGAAAACAATTCAATTGTATGCGTGCCATATTCCGTTGGACATGCGACCGCTTATTTTGGCAAAACACTGTCTAATTTATCGAATAATATATCAAATTCCAAAATGGCACATACGTTAGCAAGTATGATCAAATAGGTAAATAGAGTTGATGTTGTGCATTCACTTTCATTAAAAATAGTTAACAATAATTATCGCATTTAAACTCACAATGCAACTTTACATTTACAAATCTGACCGGCAGTGAAATGACACGCGATATCTAATCAGTTGCTCATTTCTAGTTTTCTGTTGATGTGCTACCCGTTCATATTCGTATCCTAAAAACAGCAAAAGTACTGCCTCTGTACATAACTAAGGAAACACATCAGCGTTATAACAATAGGCTATTTTTAAAAGTATTTATTTTCTCTAAAAAACGTAAGAACTAAAGTATAATTGGCTGTTAAGTTTGATTAATAAACATATTCTCTACAAATATAAGCTATTTGTTTTCTAAAAATAAATTCACTATGTGTGTGTGTGTGTATGGTACATGCGTGCGTGTTTGCACGCATGTATGTGATTTTTATTTGTGTACAGCGTATTGTAAAATACAACATAATTGATTTTATATCTTATTTGACTACTCAGATGGAATAGTTGATTTTATATCTTATTTGACTACTCGGGTGGGATAGTACATGGTCACCCAATTGGTGGGCTTGCAATGACGTGGAATGATACGGAAATAAAAAGAACATATACAAAACCACTATATCTAAGTTTTGATGGTATGGAAGTTAGACAAGGAACACACACACAACCTCTTTTTAACAGAGTTCTGATGAGAGATAACGAATTATTTTACATGGCTTAATTTATGTGCTCATAATTGTTAAATCATGGTCACCCCGATTATTCACCAGTACAAGTATTTTGTCTGCATCTGCCACCTCTGAATGACTACAATTAGGACTCATAATTTTATGTTTTCCTAACAGGAGACCCTGGGATAGTGTGAAGTCCTTCTGCATGGCTAATTGGATGTGATGGTCCTTTGACACACATTTCTCTAGTGACTGTACTTTTTACACATGGCATTGGGGTGTGACCCCTGATCGAGCCAGGCTCCCAAACATTCAGTGATGATCACTTAATAGATAACGGTTCTCCCTTTATCATCTGCACAAATCAGGCTTTCTTCGCATTCCTTGTAATGCTTGAGCACTATCCAGCAACTTTTAGGTTAACGCTTTTGAGAAACATGGAATACAATTAGTAGTTCACATTTTAAAGATGCAATTTTGAGGGTAGTTCACATTTTGGAGAAAGGGGGTTCACAAAAAGGGGGTTCAAGTGAACCCCCCCGGCTACGTGCATGATTGACAAAAAATCATTGCAAAGTTATTGGCTTGCACAAAGGAAAATCATCACTTCTCGAAGCCACAGAACAGGACAAAAATAGAACACACAGAAATATTAGTGACATTGTTTTAATGACACAGTCTAGAGTCCTCCAAAGGGGAATTATTAATTAATATGCAATACCTAAAGTAATACGTTAACAACTACAATAACCGTAACTATATAGCAACAGTTCAGAACATAAAAAGGGGACCTACCCCAGCATTTCTGCAATTGCTGAGAATCCAACTAATGCGAACAAGTTTTAATAACTTCAAGGGATATGCCTACGAACTAAAACTAAAACCCACATCTCACAGATGAATGCGCACACGCTTCTTTGGCACACAGCACATGCTTCGTGAACACCAAGGATAATGTGCCCTACAGGGTTCACATTTGTAGGGTTTCCTACCACTCTGAATGCACATGTCAAATAAGAAAACATTACGTGACAAGTGTGTACGACAGGTACACATCACATCCCTAGTCTTTTTCACGAGTCTTGTGAATAACGACATGTTTTGTCAACTTATTGCATCTTGAGAATGTTGCACCACAGATATCACATTTATAGGATTTCTCCCTAGTATGGGTGCAGACATGTGTCTTCAAAGTACCATTTTCTGCAAATTGTGCCCCACAAGTATCACATTTGTAGGGTTTCTCCACGGTATGGGTACGGTTATGTGTCTTCAAATTACAACTGGATGAGAACTGTGCACCACATTTAAAATGTTTTTCCACAGTGTGGATACGGATATGTATCTTCATGGCACTTCTGTTTATAAACTGTGCCCCACAGGTATCACATCTGAAGGGTTTCTCCCCAGTATGGGTACGGACATGTATTTTTAAACTACCACTTTGTTGGAATTGTGCACCACAACTATCACACTTGTAGGGTTTCTCCACAGTATGTGTACGGACATGTCTCTTCAACTTACCATTTTCTGAGAATTTTGCACAGCAAGTATCACACTTGTAGGGTTTCTCCCCAGTATGTGTACGGACATGTCTCTTCAACTTACCATTTTCTGAGAATTGTGCCCAACAAGTATCACATTTGTAGGGTTTCTCCCCAGTATGGGTACGGACATGTATCTTCAAATTACCATATTCTGAGAATTTTGCCTCACAAGTATTACACTTGAAGGGTTTCTCCCCAGTATGGATACGGAAGTGTCTCTTCATACAAGTACCAGTTGATAATTGTACCCCACACGTGTCACACATGAATGGTTTCTCTCCAGTATGACTGCGGATATGTACTTTTAAACCAACATTCCGCAAAAAACGTTTTCCACAAGTGTCACATATGAATCGTTTCTCCATGGTATGCGTGTGCACATTCATATATATAATTATTAATACTGGTGTTTCTAACCTGTCTTCATATGCATCACATTTGAACGGTTTTGCCAGTATTGCTGTGCATGTCTGTCTTCAAAGCACTACAGCATGTAAACACGTTTTTCTTTTTTACATAAGTGTAGGTGCAACCTGCACACATCACATTATGTAGGATGTTCTCCAGTGCGGGTGCGTATGTGTAGCTTTAAAAGTAAGAGTTTACAGAGACGTTACATTGAAATTATTTCTCTCCAGGGTTAGTGTGCACGTACAAAGAGCTGCTCTGAGAACACACTTCTCCATAAATGTCACTTTTAAAAAGTTTCTTACCAGTCAAATAATGTGGATGAGCCTTTAAATGTTTACTCTGTGAACACTTCACTCCACAACTGTCTCAATTAATGGTTCCCTCACCACAGAGAGTTGGTGCCTCTTTAAATGCAGATAATCTTCCACACAAGACACAGTCACATGTTGTCTCTTGTTCTTTGAGATGTTGACATTCTGTGATGTGGCTCGATGTCCTACGCTGTGTTGGTGTACACAACTTAACAGTTGTTGTTGTCAATGTGCGCGAGTCTTTGCAACTTGATCACGTCATTGTAGACATTTCTGACACAAACAGTGGTCAACACGCATCACAGGCATCTGAAACAAGATGAGCCAGTAGCAGCAGGCAAAGGTAGTGAGTAACAGTGACACTGTTGGACATGGTCCCAATTACTTGGAAGGGGCTAAAAGATATATTTAAAGTGTACAAATTTCCATCGTAACTTAAGTCTTAAACTACACCAAGTCTATATAACATAGTATAAACTGCATCTATAATACAGATTTGACAGCTAAAAAGTTTATTACCAGAATTGTCATTATTGACCTCAGTAAACACTAAACAGTGTAAATTGCACGTAACATACAATATTTGGGCTGGAACTTTCAAATTAAATTGATATACCAGTCATGTGAGATTTGGTCATAGTTTGTTGAATAGGCTGTTTCTGTATACAAAATCAGGACTAGTATATATTAATGGGAAAAATTACAGGTAATATTTTACTCAGATGGCCTAAATTAGTTGTCTTCCGACTGATCATCACCTAAGGCTAAGAAACACTCCTCACTTATGTAGTGTATTAATTTGTGATCGATACAGAAATGTAATTTTTTAATAACACGTAGAGTCGTAGACGTACACACGCAGTGTGTGTGTAACAGTCATTGTGTACGACCAAAACTAACGTCTAAGACTAAGTTACTAAGTACAACTTTGTTATTGGGTGATTGTTTAAAGTTTTCATGGTTAGAACGTAGCCGTAGGTCTTATTTTTAAAAGTAAAACTAAACGATCGCCAATTCAATAACTAACAAATTGTTGTTAATAGTGTTGCGTTGAAGTTATTGATGTTGAGCTCTGAATGGTTTATTATATCGTTAGCGTCAGATTTTGTTAGTTCGGCACGATCACCAATATCCTCTATTATCGTTCACACTACATAATTTTAAATTGAATCGGATGGCTGAAGTGAATGATAGAAACCAGACTAGGGTCCTCGTTCAAAGCTATCCTCATACATCTATCATACCAGGCCATGTTACATGATCACCAGTTATACTTACTTTTATAAAACGATAAAAAAGGATAATGAAAACACACTTTTCTAATGTTCGCGACTTCGAAGGCGGTAAATATAAGTTTATTGGTCTGCCACCTATTGGCAGGTAATACAACTTGGCCCGCACAAGTGCATTCACCTAGCGATTAATATCGTCATATATCCCTGCATTAAACGTTGTTATGTCATGTATGTCATATGTACTTTATTTCGGTTACAAGTACGAATTTATGAACATATGTACAATGGATTATAAAACAGAAGAAAAAACAAATATTGCAACCGTGGAAATCCCCTAAAAACCACTAGGGGCTTATATCGAGGACCACCAGAACATAATAACTTAAAAACAGTTTCCTTGTTCCATAAAATTAAAGCATAAAAGTAGGACAGTAAGTTCTTGTTGAACAAAGTGAATAGATCATATCATAGATGCAGTTAATGTATACACATACACACATACACTACTTACAATACATAAATAGAATAGGATGACTACTAATTAAACATGTTACTCATTAGAACATAATAATGATTGTATTCTGAATAAATTAACTAGCACTACGCATGCGTACGCACGCGTACGCACGCTGTACGTGCGTATTTAAGCCATGCATTTGTATGAAATGATCGAGTGCGTGCGTGCATGGTATGGAGACAGCTCCTCGTGGACGTCAAAAGAAATGAAAGTTGTTTCATAAACAATATTCATTTAGTAGGCGTAATTGGAAATGTATCTTACCTGCGGTATCTATAGAGTACAATGAAGGCTTTTCATTTTTCAAGTGTCAAAAAAAGCTAGGTTAGTGCATTGAGCATTTAAGTGGCTGTATGCCCTTACTGGTGTATTTTCCTTTCGTCAAAATTGTTGCGTGCAATGTACACATGAAAGAATCATTAAAAGCTACTACTGTACAGTGCAACACGCTTATAACGAACTATTTTGTGGGTATAGCTAACTTGTTCTTTATATATTCGTGAATTCGTTATATGCGTGTAAGCATTTACCCGCTAGGTGGCAGTGTTGTATGTGACGGTTTTAAAAACTATTCGCCAGTTATCAAACGCAAAGACATTTTGTTGTGTAACATTTATTTAGATGACACATACAACAGTTACAAATGTTACTATTAAGCAGTCCATTGTCTGTGAAAAAATAACGAAATACAGTAGGCCCTATGACGTAAACACATGGCGAGCACGTCGAGTCCAGGCACATTAAAAGACGAACTGTGGCCGGATGGAGCCACGGTAAGTACTAGGGTAGGGTAGGGCATGGAGCCCCCCTTAAGGGAAAATGGGCATATTTAAGCTTACAGTGAAAATGTTGAGGTTTTTGCGCTTGCACACGATTGCGGGGTACCTATTCCATGTTTCACCAAAGGCATTCTGTCATCTGACGGCACTAACTGTTATGATCGTCAATTAAAAAAATCCAAAGGAGGAGTCTTGCCCCATACGTGGGGCAAGACGCCCTTTAGTGTGGGGCAACCGGCCCCCAGGGGGCGTCTCGCCCCAATGAGAAATTGTGGTGAAACAAACATAAATTTAATCTGCAAAATGCGTTGAATAATTTCAAATAAGAAATACGAACTTTATTAAAGCATATTAAACGACATCAGGCAACAGATGAACAGATGGCACATAATGCACAGTCAATCGCTCGCCAATTCACAGTTGGGACACATGAAAAAGGCTTGTCCCGCGGTCCAATCTTCGTGAGCCCATTTCTTGCACAGTTGACATTGCACCCACACCTCTCGTGATCTGCTATCTTTGAATGGCTCTCCGCAGATAATGCAGGGCAATTCTTCCTCCTCGCTACTGGAGCTCACGCGCCTTTTCTTTGCGGTGTGTCTCTTCACTCCTGTCGCCAGGGACTTCTTCTTGAGCTTGGGTATGCGTTCTTTCTTCGCCTGCTGCGTAGCCAACTTGTTCTTATGCGGCGTCGATGTCAGAACAGTGGCACACTCGGCAATACGCGATCTTGCACGTGGACGCGATATCTTTAGCAACGGAGATAGCTGCTTTATCAGCTCCTTAACGGTTGACACTCCTGCGGACGCGGTCATTGGCGGGCCAGCAGTGGGCGGTGTCGGCCCAGCAGTGGACGGTGTCGGGCCAGCAGTGGACAATTGCACTTTAGGGCGATTGAAACCGACAGCCCTTGCGGTGTTCGTACCATGAGGCTGCCGAATAGCCAGGTCAGGGTGGCGCTTGAAGATGCCGTGAAGCCAGTCTCGGCCGGCCATCTTTGTTTCGGCTCTGAACGTGTGCGCAAGCCCCAGCTTCACCGCGAGATCGTACGCGAGGCGCCTGACGTCCACGGTCGTCAAGCCATACAGGCACTTCTCCATATACACGTACGCGATGTGTTCGCGCAGCGTGCGTTCTACGTCAGCCGATAATACTGGTTGCCTTGGGCCGAGAGATAACGATCCCACAGTGGCGACTTTCTTGTTGCGGTGTCTTCGCAGCGTCCTGGCCGGAATGCCAAAACGCTGACTGACAGCTTTCATAGGCTGATTCTCCAGCGCTGCCAGTGCCTCCTTCAACACATCGTCCCCACAGGCACCCCGTTCCGACTTAAAATTGCGCTTGTACGTGCGGACCACTTCTACAGAAGAAAATATTAGTCAGTAGATGTTCAATCTGTCATGAAGTCAGCGAGGCATTCGACCGGGTCTATTATTGTAAGCTGTTTAAAGTACTTTTAAAACGTAAGCTATCACCTCTCGTTGCTTTCCTTATAATGCAAACTAATTATAATGTGTGTTTTTCCTCATACTTATTTCCACAAATGTATTGAATAATGCAATTTGCTTCTCCGTATGACATGAATTATGCATAATTATTTACATACTTTGTATCCTTATACTACTGGTTTCCACACATTGTTTACTTTTCACACTTACCCGCGTGTTAACATAATTTATAATACGATATAATTCGTCTTGCTAATTTTGTTCTGATTACTATTATCATTATGTCACACCAATGGGAAGACCGGTCCGGATACGTCCGGTCACGACACGTATTGTTCATAATGTTTTTCTATACATTTCTTTTTTGTTTATTATTATTATTGCACAGACATGTATTTCTTGTATGATGACAGATATGGTGACATGCTACACAGCATTGAGTATACTAACTTCGTATGACTATGGTAAAACAAGGCTTTTGGATTACAGTGGACAGTCGGTTGTTACGCTGTATGTTTCAAACATAATTACTCATTTAAAGAATGCTAGCTAACGAATAATTCCCCTGGTGTCAAGGAGGTACTAATGTGAATTCTCTATTTAATGTACTACAGCTAAATCCCAGTCAGCACGCCACCCTCGGCCCGAGGGCGGATCTGAGCGGCTGGGAAGCGGCACTCGTCGGCACACGACAGCCGCCTGCCAGCCGCTCCCTAGCCGCCGTTGACCCAGTGACAGAGTCCGTTAGTCATTTATCAGCAGTCGGGCCTGCCTCGGCTGGAGCACTGGGGTTGTGACATTTGACACTACGGTGTACCGCCATTTTTGAACAAAGTCTAGACTGACAGTTAGAGGAAACAGTAAAAGCAGAGCTCCGGGGAAAAAGGTACGTTTTTAGACATTCTGTTGTAAATCTTTGTATATTTCTAGATTATTCAAATACATTAATTTGGGCATGACTTTATAAACACACATTTGGTTGTGTGGAACCTTGTTATTTATGCGTAAAACATGAAATAGAATGTGGGGCAGAATAACCTGATGTCATGATTGTGGCCGCCCTATAGGCTGTGGATGACGATGATATAATGAAGATGAACGGATCTCAACAACAACAAATGCTTTCACTGTGCTGAGTGTTCCTGTTTGTTAGTGCGACAGGGTAAATGTGTGATAGATGAAGTGCTTACACTAGACGCCTTCTGTCAGTTTATGGCCCACACAATTTCTGCCATTTATGTCGCTTTACTTTAGGGCTATATAAAACAATTCCAGGTTTCTCATCAGAACTTCATTAATATGTAAATGAGGGGTGCGATTTATGGTAAATGTGTGTATGTTGATCCTGATGACGGTACTAACAACTATCAATGCAACTCATCGTCAACAATTAACAACTTAAAAAGTCTTAAGATGTCTACTGAATGTATTTCTTACAAGTAGGCACATTCCTTTGGTTTAGCGTGAAATATAGTTTTCTCTTTTTGCGCAGAATTATTGCGTGCATATTTAATCAAAGGATAATTATAAGTCAAAATAAAGTTTTGTGGAAGCTATTTTAAAATGTTTGTGCTGATGAGAAACCGGGAATTTATTTTATAAAAGTCAAGTAAACTTATTTTATGTGACCTTATTGTGAAACAAAATATGTTTAATATTTTACACATTTTATAGACACTATGCATTGTACAATGTGGTACCTCCATTGAAGAAATTAAATATTTGTACGTTAATATTCCAGATGCTGTCAGAAAGAATGAAGTGGCAACATTACCACTCACGTATACAACATCAGGAGAAAATTCGAAAGTACTCCCAAGACTGCCTTTGACGGGAATGGTGTTAGACAGCACCGGATGACAAATGCAGCTGGATGTAGCAGAAAAAAGTTTATGGACACTAATAATTAAGCAGCCTTTTAATAAAATATTCTGAATTGTCATGTGCCGCATGAATCAATGATTCTAATACTGATGGACACTAATTGCAACTTTGCCTTTTGATTGTCTTGTATTAAATTATGTGTTTGTTATGCGCATTGGAGTTGTTTGCGTGTTTAATTTTAGTTTATAATAATTGGATGGGATACTGGACAACCATTCTCTTTTTGAAGCAGATTACATTTATGTTCCTAAATAGTATATTACTATATTATTTTATAGTTTTAACTTCCAAATTCCAGTTAATCTCAATAAATTGATGAATGTGTATCAAATAATGTTCATTTTAACATTAGAGTTACAATGCATGATGATTACTATTGAAATGTTCAAGTTATAAGACCAATACACATAAGTGTATGTGTATAATTTGGTCTTATTACTTGAAAACACACACAATACACACATTTATCAAAATTAGGCACAGTCAGCATATGAGCGGCTAACCATCGCAGGCGGATGCCGACAGCGGGCCGATGACTTTGCCGCTGTCGGCCCGCTGTCGGCCCGCTGTCGGCCCGCTGTCGGCCCGCTGTATTTGTGCTATCTGGGATAAGGCTGCTGATGAAGATTTTCAACCAATACGTCATTCGACATATTATGATCTTGACAATTTTAAACTACTAGTAGAAACAAAATAACGAACGGTTTAGTATATTTAGCTCAAAAATAGATTCTATTAATGCAAAATTCAGCGAAATTGAAGCTTTCTTGGAGGAACTTAACCAGATGAAATTAAAATTCAGCGTAATATGCTTTCAGGAATGCTGGCTCTCAGATAATGATGATCTATCACACTTACAAATCAATGGATATCATTGCATTACACAAGACAAAACATGTAGCATTAAAGGTGGGCTACTCATATACTTAAGCAACAAATACAATTTCAAAGTTATTTTGTCCCTAAATCAGTTTCAACATTGGGAAGGACAATTTATCAACATAAGTGGAGGTGGGCTCTTAAAAGATATTATCATTGGAAATATTTACCGACCTCCAAGAGACCTCAGTGAAAATTATAAACAGTTTTTTTTAGCGAATTCACACCAATTGTCTCATCCTTTGACAAATCAAAATCCGACATCATTATTGCCGGTGATTTCAATATAAACCTTCTTAAAATTAACGAAAGAGAGGTTTTTGGTGATTTTTTTGATTTATTAATATCTTATAGCTTTTACCCCCATATTACACTCCCTACAAGATTTTCAAATAATAATGGAACATTAATAGATAACTTGTTTTGTAAATTAACCGATTCTGCAATAACACCAAAATCAGGTATTTTAACGAAACAATTATCGGACAATCAACCATATTTTACCTTTCTAAACAAAGTTCCCCACAAAGAACCACCACCTAAATATATTAAAATTAACATACAAAATCAAGAAGCAATTTCCAAATTCATAAATGAATTCACCTCATCAGATGTTTCTAATAAACTTGATCAGTCACCTTTTGCTAATCCAAACATAAACTATAACATTTTACATGAATTAATCAAATGCGCAAAAACAAGCATATGTCCAAACATAAACTATAACATTTTACATGAATTAATCAAATGCGCAAAAACAAGCATATGCCATATAAAACAGTTAAGTTAAAAAAATACAAGCACAAAAAATCAACATGGATTACATTCGGCCTGCTCAAATCAATACGATACAGAGACAAATTATATAAGAAACTCAAAATAATTCTGCCTGATTCACCTGAAAATTTAGCAACTCGGACTAACCTAATAACGTATAATAGCATACTCAAAAAAAGTATACGAACAGCCAAACAACTGCATTATGAATCTTCTTTTAATAAATACAAAAATAATATTAAAAAAACTTAGGAAACTATAAGCGATATTCTGTCCAGAACACGAGAAAAGAAAACTTTCCCTAAATCGTTTATATATAGTGACGAAATTATAACAAACAAAACAATTATTGCAAACACATTTAATACATTCTTGACCACTATTGGCTCAAATTTGACCAAACAAATCAGCAATCCTCTAATAGAACTTACAGATATTATCTGAATGAGCAGTACAGTAATTCATTTAATTTTAAAAGTATTGACGAAGAAACTATATCTAAAACAATAGCTAATATGCAACCAAAAACAAGTTGTGGGTATGACGGTATTTCGTCACGATTACTAAAATTAGCTAAACCAGCGGTGATAAAATCATTAACATTAATTACAAATCAAATATTAGCTACAGGTATCTTCCCTAATAAACTTAAAATCGCTAAAGTAATTCCAATCTTTAAAAAAGGTGACAATACCCAGTTCAGCAATTATAGACCAATATCACTATTACCAGCTATATCAAAAGTAGTTGAAAAGATAATTTACAGCCAACTAGATTCCTTTATCAAAAGGCAAAATCTCTTGTTCGAAAACCAATATGGATTTAAAACGGAACATAGCATTGAATTTGCTGTTCTTGAATTAACTGATAGGATAATAACACACATGGATAGAAATGAAATTCCTATAAATATTTACCTAGACCTTTCAAAAGCTTTTGATACCCTCGATCATCAGATATTACTAAACACATTAGAATATTATGGCGTAAAAGGAGTAGCACTAAGTTTAATTAGAAATTACTTAACAGATAGAAAACAGTATGTTGAAATAGAGGATGTAAAATCAGAAATGCATAATATTTCAACTGGCGTACCTCAAGGCTCAATTTAGGCCCTCTGTTGTTTGTTGTATACATTAATGATTTTGCCAAGGCCAGCCAAAAGTTTAACTTTATAATGTATGCTGATGATACCACCTTGTCAGGTACTCTTGACTCATTTTCAACATATGAACAAAATGGAAACGTAGACGTTGCTATAAATAGAGAACTGGGAAAAATTAGTGATTGGCTAAAACTTAACAAATTATCTCTAAACTTAAGCAAAACTAAGTACAAGCTTTTCACAACAGCCAGAAGAAAAAATTTGACTTTCCCATTATTAATCACAGATAACACTACTATTAATAGAGTGGCACAATTAAATTTTCTTATAATAACTTTTAATGAACAATTTAACTGACAAAATCACATTGACCAAATTTCAAATAGGGTTTCAAGGACGTTAGGTGTATTGAATAGACTAAAACAGTTATTACCTCTTAATATAAAGATTATATTGTACAATACACTGATATTGCCACACTTAAACTACGGCCTTACTGCTTGGGGTTACAAATGTGACAGAATACAGAAACTTCAAAAGAAACTTGTCCGAATTATTAGTGTAAGCAAATATAATGCTCACACTGAACCACTGTTTAAAAGTCTTAAATTGTTAAAAGTAGAACACATATTGAAATCACAAGAACTAAAACTATATTATAAATACGTACATAACAAAGTTCCTGTTTACCTTCAAAAATTACCGCTTCATCAAAACAATAGCATTCACAATTTCAACACACGTGGGCAATATAATATACACACAATCAGGGTACAACTCGAATTTGCGAAACAAAGCCTCAGATACACCTTGCCGCATACTATTAATAATGCACCTGATTTAATAAAAAATAAAGTTTACACTCACAGCTCACACGGGTTTGCAATGTATGTTAAACATTATTATTTGCAGACGTATCTACCTGTATGTACATTACAACATTGTTATATTTGCCATAATGAGTGAATAACAAACAGGAATACATATTTTATGTGTACCTCTTTGGATGAATAACCAGTCGTCCATTATCATGTATGGTGTCATGTTATAGGCCTTGCTTTGACTTAATCTGTTGACCGATTATTGCTACTTTTTATACACCAGGACTTGTCATTATTATGACTGGGTGGCTCCCATGAGAGCGGCTTTCTTGCCTTAGTGGGAATCTCCCTGACCCTCACGTTATAATTTATATACAATTCTGTGATCATTATGCTTTTACATACTCATGTATTGAGTTATATGTATATGGGTCAAAATAAAAACTACTGTCTGTCTGTCTGCACTTGTTGTCTCCTGAATAGTCACAGTGCTCTTGTCGTCCACACTCACCACAGTAACCTCATGGGGTGAGTACTCTACCTCAAGTGTCTGTTGATGTCTCACTGGCCTGTAGGAACTTAGTTCGTCGAACAGAGAGGGAACGTAATGTATCTCATTCTATGTGGTCTGCCACAGCGAACCAGCTGACAAGTCACATGGGTCTATTCTGGGCACCAGCAAAACATAGCAGTGGAGGTCATGTTCCATAAATCTTTTCACTTTGGCAACTATGCATCTTTCAGTGTCCAGTTTGTTTTTCGTGACAAATCAACCAAAACTAATAAGATACCGGTACGTGCATTTATAAACCTATAGGTTAAAAAGCAATAGACAATGAGTCAAAATTGTTTCTCAAAATGTTGCTTTTAAAAGGTTTTTTTCAATTTTAATAACAAAAAAGTACTGAAGATATTTCAACAAATGAGGTATTGTGTTAAAGCTGTTTAATACCTACTTTGCTGTGGCAGGTCAATCATCTTTCACACACACACACACACACACACACACACACACACACACACACACACACACACACACACACACACACACACACACACACACACACACACACATAATCTATATATATATATATATATATATATATGTGGATGGGTTGTTTGAATTGTTAGATAAGAGAGGTGTTGGATGCCACATGGGCAACCACTATACGGGTGGTATTGGATACACAGACGACCTGACTTTGCTAAAACCCACAAGATCCGGACTGAAAGTTTTAATCGAGATATGCGAAAAAATATACAGATGAATGCAGTGTAAATGTTAACGGTTCTAAGAGTAGATGACTGATTTTTACAGATCGTAGTTGTAAACCAACAACAGAACTGTGGTTTTAAATGGCACCGTGTTGTATTGTGTCCAGGAGACAGTGCACCTGGGCCATCATATATCCGTTTTAATATCGATTATTTAGTCGCCGATGCCACTGCAAAATTTTGGAGAGGGTTTAATATGTTCATGGCCCATTTTGGTCATATTAAGACGACTGGAAAGTGCAATTTATCTAAACAGTATTATTGCTGATCTTACTATGGCTCTCCACTGTGGGATGTCCAGAGTAAGAGTGTTGGCACTATATATGCATAACATGGCGAAAAGCACTAAGGACATTGTGGGGGTTAGCACCGCTTGCACGCGGTGATGTTATATCATTGTTATCGGATTGTTTATCATTATTGGCAACTCTTTTATTTGATGAAAACAGACATGATTTTAGAGATTATTCTCTGTATTGTTTTATGTCTTGACCCCTTGACCCCATACGCGGCTGTCCTTCCTTCTGGGTATACAGTTCACAGAGCCGACCGTTCGGCAGAACTTTCAGGCAAATCTAAAGACGGTGAGGTGTGTTTTATGGTAAATCAGCGATGGTGTAATGACTCATCAGTTTTGTCTATTACGTGCTCCCCTGAACTTGAGACTCTTCTCATCAAGTGTAAACCGTTTTACCTGCCGCGAGAGTTTCCTTCCCTTTTCATGGTGGATGTGTACATCCCACCCCAGGTCAACGCTACTGCTGCGATAGGCCCTCTCGCCGATCAGATTACCACAGTGAAAAATCTAACCCTGACTCGCTTGTGCTAGTTCTCGGTGATTCCAACCTCACTACGTTGTCTAAAGACCTGCCAAAGTATAAGCAGCATGTCAAGTGTGCCACTAGAGAGGGGAAAACCTTAGATCACTGCTACAGTACAATTAGGGATGCCTATCATGCGGTCCCACGTGCGCCCATTGGCTTCTCCTACCACTCCATGATCTACATTCTACCATCCTACAGCCAGAAGCTTAGAACAGCGAAACCCTGCATAAGCAATGTTAAGCGTTGGGACTCTTAATCTAGTCAGCGTCTCCAATGCTGTGTGGCGACTGGGACTCATTTAAACACGCGTGGACAGACATTCGTGAATATGCAGACACCGTGACGTCTTACATAGGCTTCTGCAAGGAACTGTGCATTCCCCAGAAGACTGTCAAAGTGTTGTGCAACGACAAGCCGTGGTTCACCAGGTACCTGAAATTAAAGCTGAAAGAGAAACAGGCTGCTTTCAAGAGCGGAGACCATGCACTATACAAGAAAGCCAAGTACGATGTCTAAAGAGCGATACAGGGAGCAAAAACTGACTACAGGCGCAAGCTTGAAGGCCAGTTCCTCTCCACCGACACCCGCGCTCTCTGGCAGGGCCTGCAGAGTGTTACTGGCTACAAGCAGAATCCACCCACTCCTGGCTGTAATTCGTCAACACCGGACATTCTCAACAACTTTTACGCTCGCTTCGACCGTAATAATTTGACGCCTGTTTCGGTCAGCCTGCCCGACCTTCCTATGCCACTCCCTCCTCCTCTTACTGTGCAGGAGCACGAGGTGAGGGAGATCTTCAAGCAGCAGAGCAGCACCTCCACACTGAGACACGGCGCTGATGAACTGGATCCTGTATTCACGGAACTGTTTAACTCCTCACTCCATCAGCACTCCGTTCCCGTCTGTTTCAATCCAACAACTATCATCCCTGTTCTGAAAAAAATCCAATGTGATAGCTCTGAACGACTACTGCCCCAAGGCCCTAACGTCAGAGGTGATGAAGGCGCTGCAACGCTTGGTTCTCAAGTACATGAAGTCGGTAAAAAATTGCATCAATCATGAATCCACTCCAGTTCGCGTACAGGGAAAAACGATCCACAGATGACGCTGTTGCATTGGCCCTTCACTTCGTCTTGCAGCACCTGGAGTCTCCGAACATTTATGCACGCATCTTGTTCGTAGATTACAGTTCCGCGTTCAATACGATCGTCCAGCAGAAACTCTTCGACAAATTGAGTTTGCTGTTGGCAAATGTCTCCATGTATCACTGGATCCTTGACTTTCCTCTGCTACGTCCTCAAGTCGTCAACATGAATGACATAGTTTCCAACACTGTCATCTTGAACACCGGAACTCCCCAGGGTTGTGTCTTCTCACCGCTCATGTACTCGCTCTTCACGAATGACTGTATGTCCCAACATACCTCCGTTCAGCTGGTGAAGTTTGTGATACCGCATAGCCAGGGTTGCTGAGGAACATATATAAGGCTGATTAGCGCCATGAAATGGACATGCTGGTGTCGTGGAGGGACGAAAACAATCTTCAAATGAACGATTCCATTATTAACAATGGCGAAGCCATCTAAAGAGTGGACTGCTTCAAATTTCTCGGCATCTTCATCTCTAGTGACCTAGGATGGAAAAACACTGATTCAGTTGTGAAGAAGGCCAAGCAAAGACTCTACTTCCTGCGCCAGCTGAAGACGTTCTGGCTGAGGAGAGAAATTCGATTCTATCATTCGGCTACTGAGAGTATACTTACATTCGCCATATGTGTGTGGTTCGGAATTATCAACCAGCATCAAAAGATCAGGCTAGATTGAATAGTAAAAACAGCATCAAAGATCGTCGCCAGTGAACATATCCCCTCTCTGGGCTATATATAGTGAAAGAACCTGACCAGGAAAGGAGCTGACACAATTATCACGGATCCAACATACCCCTCCCATCGTCGTTTCGAAAAACTCCCTTTAGGCAGGCGATTCAGAAATATCCACGCGAAGAAAAATCGTTTCCGAGACAGTCTCTTCCTCCGTGTCGTAGCTGCCTTATCTGCCTTGTGGTATTGAATATAGACTTTAGAGATACATAGAGACAATGGAATGATAACTTTGCTATATGTGTTTTATACTTCTTTTGTGTGTTAGTTTTAGCTTAACCTATCAATTTTAGTGGATGTATTTTTTATACAATTTATAATTAATTATTTTTGTTTATTTTTAATATATTTATTTATGTTTTATTGTATGTTCGTGGTATGTTTAATGTAACTGTATGTTTTAACAGCAAATCACATTCCTAATTGACATGTATTTTATGTCAATAATGGCAATACTATATCTGTATAAAGCACAATTCACCAATTACAATTGCCAAGATCTCTATTGAAAGTCCATGATCAAATATTTGCGCAAAATACCGTGTCATCGTAAGTGAATGTAATACAATTGATGATGTGTCTGAGTATGATGTTCGCCATGTGACAGGCTGGTGCATCAAACCAAATATGTAATGCAGATGTTGTATACGAAATGTTAGAAATAAAAAATTATTTTAAGATATGCACTGTTTAAAACGATGACGATACCAGCCGTAATATTACGAACATTACTGTATGTCAAAGAATGTACAATTGCTATTTTAATGTGCGAAAATAAAGATATTATTATTATTATTAAAATATATCTAGAATTTCACAAAAATAAAAAACATAACACAAATCAGAATTTTTAACTCCAATGTAAAATCAATATTGTTGAATGGCAATAGTAGAAACATAATATCCCAGTATGTATTAATGATTTAACCATTATAACGAACGTATGTACGAGACGGGTCATATTGTTATTAGCTTATTGTTATTACAATATTGGATATAGGGAAGGCGACAAATGAAAACGACAACAACTGATGATTTTGTTTTATACCAGTGTGACTCTCGCAAGTGTTGGCTAATTAAACAACTTTGGTGTACACGACAGTTGCCAACTGTCGCAACTGATCCAGGTTCTATCTAAATACATGCATTTTACATGGGCGTATGTCTGCCTCTGTATATTGGAATATGGTGAGTGAAAGGTGGAGGCTGAAGGAAATTCTCCAGGGAGACGAGTCTTGCTGCCCTACGATCTCTTTATCTAACTATTGGAATATGAACCACAAAACGCAGCCTGGTTTCATGACATTCACTACTGAAGTCTGCAATTGTGTTTATTTCTTTAGTGGTTGATATATTCCGAGGCTGGAATGTTATGAAGTATAGAACAATGATTTACGATTGATTTTGTTACGACCATTGGATGAACAAGTTTAGCGCAATCGTACAATCTCCTAAAGTCAGACGGCCTTTATAAGTATCGCTTGTAGAATGCTATGCCATGGTAATGTTTGTTAAAGCCAACGTTGCCCTCGCTAACATCTTTGACGGGGCATTTTCATTAGTGTACACATTCAATATCCAGTGGCAGATAATACTGTCCAACTGTTGAAGTTAGACTAAGTTATCTAATCATATCGCTGCCATTCTACAATCGGCGGTTTGGTTCTAGCCAATCGTGAGTGATGTTACATGTAACGTTCGGTAGTGGGGAATAGTTGTTATAAAACACACCATCATGTGGATGGTCCGTCTGGTAATTACATTGGGATTACCTGGAGTATCCTGCTGGTATTGGGCGCGGAAGTCTGCACAGTTCTCACAGATCGTACAGTTTCGATCAACTCAATCAATTACTAGAAACAAACAACAATTGATTTATTTGATTTATTACTACCCCTGGATTACGACGATGGATGATACTGGCGTAGTTTGTTAATACTGACATCATCATTATATAATAATGTAAAACGACCAACGTAGAGGTGGTCTATTAGCTGTGCGTCATGGTCGTATTATCCATGAAGTATCCGGGTGTAGCCGAAACACGGGCAGCGGTCGGGATATGACTGGTTCTTCTCCGTGTAGACATTTACAACATCTAAGTGAACTGAACATTTATGTGATCTGACACTCCCGTAGATGTAGAGAGAGGGGGATACAGTGCAGTAGAGAATTAGATGAGAGGCGGGCGGGCGGGCGGGCGGGCGGGCGGGCGGGCGGGCGGGCGGGCGGGCGGGCGGGCGGGCGGGCGGGCGGGCGGGCGGGCAAGCAGTTACTGCAGAGAAAACCAGTACCCCTAAATGTTGTTTTGTTTTCAGCCGTCGATGCTGAACAAGATAGTGAAGAGTGGGGGTCCGTGTATGTGCTTGTGCGTGCTTACACGCGTGTGTGCAACTCTTGACTTTCATAGATTATTGTGTTTAAGCTTAGTTTGTTTGTGACTTATGTCATGGCTGCTCACAACATCGAAGTAAACAAAAGTTATGGATACACTATGAATGACCACGTAGATGTAGTATGCGGTATTGATGTCAGTATGCCTTATAAAGCACGTAGCATCAATGTTTGCATTGGTGTTGAGAGGAATAGAGTTAATTGTGTGTAGAGGGAGGCGACTGTATGTTTTTCCTCTGATCACCGGCTACAACACAACACAACACAACACAACACAACACAACACAACACAACACAACACAACACAACACAACACAACACAACACAACACAACACAACACACACAACACAACACAACACAACACAACACAACACAACACACACAACACAACACAACACAACACAACACAGCACAGCACAGCACAACACAACACAACACAACACAACACAACACAACACAACACAACACAACACAACACAACACAACACAACACAGCACAACACAACACAACACAACACACACACGCAGATACACACATACACACACGCCCAGACATGTAATATATATATATATATATATATATATACGTACTCCCTTATGTAAACTTGTGGGTGCAGAATAGAACATATACTGCGTGAAATAGTTTTTGCACGAAATAGTTCGATCTGTCGTATGAAATACTTAGAATTGTTACGTAAAATTAGTCGATCTGCTACAATAAATGCAAATGCAATGACCGTTTTAATTTAGCAATGAGAAACATGTGGCTCAAATCACGTCGTACAAAGGACACGGGCCGTTCAATGCTTCACTTCTCATCTGGGCATCAGTTGTGTTTGTTGTATTGGATACATACGTCGAGGGATTTGACACATGACTGGTCAGGTCGCATCTTTGCATCTTGGCCTAATGGAGTTATTAATTATCTATCTCACTGTCGCATATCAAGAGCAAGTTGACGCAGTCACATATCAATAGAGGTATATGTATAAATATTATATATATGTATATATATGAGGGTTTCCATATTTTTAGTGACTTTTTGTGTCCACACATTACAAGAGCTGTTCATTGAAACATTATATTTACAAGTAATGTTTTGGACTTAACGCTCCTTAAATGTTATGAATATATCATACTAAAATATTTATCACTTCTGGTATATCAACAGATGTAGACTGAAAGGTCAAATGTAACTTGACGCAAAGTTACTATGTCTCAATACAAGTTCTCAACTTAGTCAATGTTTATTTAGATAATTTCAAGATGTAGAATTGATTCAAATGTGCCCTGTTCCAGTAATCAATGTATTTACTTTAATAACAAAACAACTGTTGAAACCAATATATTTGTCTTTTACTTGTTACAGCTATAAGTAACATTGTCCCACTGACTTGTGTCACTCCATGACATTGTACTACAATTGACCTTTGCAACGGGTTTCTAAGTGTTGTTGAAGCAGACTGATGATGCTCCCTTTTCCCAAAAAAACTGCTGGCCGTGAAACATGGTAAGATTGTGTGCAATAAAAACTGTTTGAACTATCCGATATAATGTGTTAGAATACCAATGCATGTGTTAATTCGTTGTCACCTCAGTGACATCCACCCCCCACTTCCCAGTAAACCTATCTGCCTGACACTACCAATCATAAAAAGATTAATTAAACCACTTGACTATTCTGTGTTATGGCTGATAACAGACACATTTAGCTGCATGTTTTGAAGTGGAATACTTGAATGTGTCACTCCATGACAGTCACTCCATGACACATGGACATGTCATGGAGTGACTGTTGTGTCATGGAGTTAATGAATAGTACAATTATTTAATGTCTTGTTAGTGATTGGGGCATATGTACATTTAAATATGTTCTTACATGAAGAAACATCATAACATCTATTGCGTGCCAAATCCAATGTCATTCATTTCATGGTCATTTTATTGGAAGTGGATGCCTTGGAGGGGCACTCCATGACACCAGTTGAGTGTGGGTTGCTCTGTCATCTCCTTTAGCTTAAATAATGCCAACTAATAAAGCATTATCACCAGTAAAATATATTGATCTGCAAGGACCACACATTGATTTAAAGTTTTGCATGTATTCTAGAGATTAAACAATGGACCACACCAGAGAAAAGAACCGGTAAAAATAAATCTGGGGTGCAACACCAAAAGGCGAATATGGACAGGATTGAGTCAAATGCTGAGATATATGACGATTTTAAAGAAAATGATAGACACCATTGGCATCAGAGACAGAAACAAATTGAGGTAAGCAACAGGGATGTGAGGCAGCAGAGACAACGTTGGCGAGAGTCAGCTGAACGTTCTCGAGCAAAAAAAGGCTCACCAGCAACAACTATGTTTACTTCAGCAAAACACCCCAACAACATCACAAGAACAAGATGACAGTGGTGCTAATGCAGATGCAGCAAACACGATGCAACAAACACGTCAGAACGATTCACTATAGAAGCAACGTGGTCGTCAACGAGTGCGTCGGGACAGAAGCAAGTTGTACAGGAGAATGAAGAAATTGGAGAAATAAATGGAGAAATCAAACCGTAGAGCAGAAAAATACATAAAAAGATTATAGTGCCTTAAATCACAACATCTGGGCAAGTCGACACCAACAAGACCGTTTGCTGCGAAACAGCAAGAGCAAACTTACTCCAAAGGACGCGCAAGCAATTGACCTTCTCAACAGCCACGATGTCAGGCATGAAGGAGAGGTACAGAATATCCAAGTCATATAAAGAAAAGAAAATGATTACCAAATTGATGCAATTCCGCATAAAGAAGTACAGGATGCGTGCAATGGTGTTCTCGGCATCCCCAAAAAGCTGACTCGTGGAATGGAGAATTTGACTAACTAAACAAGAAACATTCACAAATCACTAGGACAGAGACTATCAGGCAAAGTCAAGACATTCCTATGCAGAGATGACAACAGTAGGATTACTACTAGCAGATGAGACACAATAACCAAAAATGGGGTTAAAATGCACCGAAGAATACTCTCAGAGACAATGACTCGGCTGCATGGAAAATACTGTGCTGAGTTCCCCAAGTGTAAGTTGGGTTTTTCCATGTTATGTCGGTTATTTGGGAACCAACGGTACAGATGGCCAAAAAAACACGACATCGCTTGGCTGGAGTCGTGTAATGTCGTCCGCCAACTTCCATCTCCAGTCATTGAGCAGCAGGGGCCAGGAAAACTGTGTATACGTTTGATTAAGAGATGGCCTTAATGCCTGGCTTCTTCAACTGAATTCAAAGATACACGTTTGATGTGTCGCTAGTGATCGCTATTACTAATGTAGATTAGTTTCTTGTTGTAAGCACAAATGCAAAGTGTGTATGCCTACTTAATAAGTGTGCATGCCAGGTAGGTGCGGGTTTGTATCATTCCATGACACTTGTTTGGTTACGAGCCTGTGTGCCAGTATTTACCATGACAACATGTCACCTCCATGAAGCCATGTCACCTCCATGACGCCATGTCACCTCCATGACAGAAGTTTATTTTGAAATGTCCCGATTAATGTAACTAACTTCCAAATCAGCTCTGCTGGGTAACACATAATGATCCTTATATGTAAAACACCTAGAAAAACCCAAAGGCACCCGAAATCAACATGATTTATTTTTGTTTCACAGTCGATGACCCAATTAAATTTACATTTACATTCCATAGTGGGTCATTCGTACACAGCAGTTCAAGATCTAGTTGAGCGAAATTAAACTTGTACATGACGATCAATTTTGGGAATTTGTAACCAAGAATAATATGGTTAGTGTATAATGTCAGTTACAATTGAGAAGCACCAACAAAGAAGAAAGAGAAGTTGACACAAAGCGTAGCTTCAGTCATTTGTTGTGCGATCAATTACAGTGCTATTGAACTGTTATCATCGGGCGTCATTTCTACATATCCCAAAAACCACCGACATCAATTAATGGGTCAATGGTGTTTTCTTAATGTTTAACCAATGTTGGCAAACGTATGACAGACATTGTTGGACCAATGATTTTTTATAATGTTAAACCAATGATAGCAAGCTAAAGACAAACCATCATTGGCCCAATATGATGTTTTTTTTCAATGGTGCACTAATGATGGCAAACCAATGACAAACCATCATTGGCCTATTCGTGGTTTATGCAGCCATCATTGGTCCAATACTTTTTGGTAGCCGGGCAATATCTCTCTAAAATAGGTGGACCAGCTATATCCCGAATGAGACGTCCACGTCGGTTGTACTCGATGCCATTTCATCAGTAATTCATGAAAACGACCATGCCGCTATTGTCACAAAGTGGTGGTTTGTATAGAATTTAATCAGGCTTTAGAACAGTGGTTTTGTATACAAGTATGGTTGATGGGATGGTGCTGCCATCTCTGGTATGTATTGTCGCGGAGGTATACACTGGTGCCCTCTGGCGATTAAGGCGTGTAACGTTTTAACTGCCGACGAGTCAGATTTAATTAATTTCATTTGTAGCGTACACCACTAATTCTACGGTTAGGTATACCAAATTTGGTACCTGTAGAAATTATTTAACATGACTGGTAATATGGTGACCTGTCAAACTACTTATGTTGTGGTTATAAAAAGATTATATTATGAACTTATAAAAGTTGTTTACAGAAATGTAGGTGTGAAAAACACTAGGGTCACACGTAGCTTATGAATAGAGTGCGTGTTTTATTAAAATTATGGATTAATTAATGAGAGTTGGAAAGTACGATGAATATTGTGGTATCCGGCTCGATACAGGGAATCCAGTGATATTAATTATGTAAGTAATTCACGTAAGTTAAAGATTGAATGAGCACTTATATAGCCATACGTTTAGCTCGCAAAATCTATTTTAAACTCAGCGAGTTGAATGATTGCTTCGAAGTGTGAATGGTTTCGGGAGCCAGTTTTTGAAGCGACTTTAATTTGTATGAAGTGTTGTAATTGGTCAGACTAACTTCCGGCCAACAAGTTATATAAGGGCAGGATGGCCATTCGTGGCCAGACGAACATTTGAGCAGAAGAAAGTGTTGCACTCTCGTCTCCAGGAATTGGGCTGAAAAGTGTGTCCGCCCAACGCCTGTAGTAAATACTTCTACGATTTCAACAGTACTGATTAGTTGTGAGACGCTGCACTTCTCACGCGTTGAAGAAGACTGAGCGATAACCGACTGCAGTTCCGTTTTGACGAGACCTTCGAATGCGAGGCCACCACCGTTTCGTCTGCTAGCTGTCGTAACACAGACTCCGTGACAGACCTTCTCGACATCGCCGATGTCGTGACATCGATTCCGTGTTATCGCCTGGTGATTCGCGTGGGATCGACAAGGCAAATTTACCGTCTACTTGATCGCCCGATTCGCCTGCTTTCATCTACGTGAATTCGTTCGCCGAACGCCGAGCGACTTTCGACTTCGTCCTGACATCTCGCAGAACGCGACCGATGCGAACGTTGACATTCGCACATCACGAAACATTCATTGGTTACAGTTCATAGACTTTACAACTTGCTTATTGTGCGATCCAAGTATTAGCACAGCAGCTATGGGATATGACTGCGCACTTTTTAACAAAAGCATGAAAATTGACCCACATGTAGATTATGATATATATATATAGATTCATTTCAAGCTAGGTACCCATTGCTGTTGACATGGTACCAAGCCGCCATCTTGATTTTAAAATAGCCGCCACGGAAATCCATTATCCAGTTATATCAGCTTCTACGCAACATAAAGACATGTTCGTTGTGTCTCACCTGACATATTCAAGGTAAAAGAATCCAATTCTGCTATATGTTATATCCTCAGATGGCGGCCATATTGAAATTAAAGATGGTTGCCCTGCGCATGCGTTTTACGAACATGATTTTAACGCCTCTTGAGGTTGAGGAATCCATATGTGGTTCGTATATGAATACGTATTTACTCACGAGTAGGTTGAGTACAACAATGAACAATAACACCAGGATGAAGATCTCATCAAAACACAAAGAATATGACATTCATTACCTGGTAATTGCAATGCTTAATTGGCATTCATCTGGATGTGATTGATGTGCGTGAGTAAATCGTCGAGAATAGTCTGACGAACAACAATCAGTCACATTACACACCTGGATGTCCTCATTGACTAACATGGATATTGTTTTTGAATAAAACACTAAAGTCCCGCTCTGCATGAGAAACATAATGGTTTTCTTATTACTCGTGTGGAAATAAGACTATACATGATGGCAAATATTGATTGATAACATGCTGTATGGCATATATAGTGTCGGGTCCACTCCAAAAGTTTGTATATGGATTTGAAAGTAGGCTCTTCATTACGCGACTGCTGTCCACGCTTCATGACTTTGCTACCAAATACCTTGTACTTCGTTTGCCATAATCTACTTGCACATCACATGTAGATTAACAGTACATATGTGTATTAAGTCGAGGTTGTCCATTTCGTTACCCGAAATCAGCCAAAAGCTGTATTTGTTGGCAAGACAATTTTCAAATTGCGAACACGGTTTTGAGCTTATGAAATGCAATTTTACTGTCATTACATATTCTACATAGTCATTCTAGTATTAAGAATTTTAAATAAAAATGATGCGTGACACGCTATGACAATGTTAGCATAACATATTAATATAATAACTTACCTGTTAACCAGAGTATAAATACGACCGGTATATGTAACTGTAGTACAAACCTGATAACTGCGCTGGTTCGAATAACGCACGTGTTCTTTTATCAAAACAGTCAAATTTTTGTCACCCGCAATTGGAGAAGAGTTAAAAGAAAACGGTCCATTGACACCTAGATGACCAGAACAAAGACAACGTGTGAATTGGGCGTGCATAGAAGAACGTGTGGAAATGCCCATTGACGTGTCATAATAGAGACATCGCCGCCGTGTTCGTGACACGGCACGAGTTTTCTTGTCACCGAGTTCCGACCGGGCCGCTATATAAGGTCTGGCGTGGGTCGGCAGCATCACTCCGAGGAGGACATCTCTTCAACATCTCCAACAGCAAGCGACTTCTACGACCGAGCAAGGATGATGGTTCAATCGCAGATGTTAGCTGTGTGCACCCGTGATAGCATCTAACGGTAAGACACACGTATTATTGTACCTGACGCTAGGTCAAAGGTAATTATGTTACTACAAATAAATAGGTGTCTTCATTTGTGGTTTTCTTTCGTGAGCTTCATCTACAAGTAATCGTTGTCACAACTTCTGTGTCGCCCCCCCCCACACACACACGCCCTTCGATATAACATCTCACTGCCTTCGATAGCGGATGGCTTCGGTACGGGCGTGTCACATGACGCTAGTCGCTAGTCATGTGACACAATCTGTAGAAGGATTACGAATGCAACCTGCCCTGAACCGAGATGTCGGACTGAAGCTTCCACCAGTTCTTCCCCAACTAGTGTCACATGACGCTGACCATGTGACACGCACATGACTAACAAAGTCCGCTGGCGAAAAATGTCGCTAAAACAATAGGCACTAAACCTAAGTGTCTTGTTGAGTTAAATTAAGTTTAAAAATAGTAATAACAATTTTGTATTTAACTGCGGTACGAAGGTATACATGCGCGTGTATTGGGGGTTTATTTCCACGTCTTGTGTTGTGTTTCGTTTAGTGATTATATGCGAATCCTAAATGCAAACATAACTACAGCATGGTGGTCTTCAGCACTGTTATGTGCTGAAGTGAAATGATTACTGACTTTCACTGAAGCTCGGTAAACAGTATCGTGATCGATCTTCCTTTTAAATCAAGTTCAAATAGATAGTCCTGACTTACAAAAGAGTCACTTGGGACTATATTTGCATATGTTCGTCAATTTGTGTACCGCGATCCAGCCATTCTGTGTCGACCTGACCTCTGGCAACACACCAGAAGTGACGTGGACACAAAGGCCTTCATCGAACGCTGGACCATGTGACTTGCGGGGGGGGGGTGCAATGGATCACACCGCCGAACAAGAACGCAACTGTCGTATTCGAAATGACTTTCGAGAATTCGAAAACATATTCATTCAATATTGGAGACTTCCCGACCAACGACGCCTGGGTGAGACTTGTTTCTTGTCAGATTTACAATTTTTCCCATTTGGATGCTTACATCTCACTATCTTGTCTTAGTTACACAACAGCGCTTTGCTGTCACCAGCGCGAACCCAGTGTCATATTTGATTTACTTACTCCATCACTTGTGTAATATAATACGTACAGTGGTGTCTTCTATTCGATTATTGATAGTATTATTTTGCAAAACATGTAGCCGAGTAGTGCGTACGTGCGTGAGCGCGTGTGTGTCAGCGTACGTGCGTGCGTGTTTGTCTGCGGGTGTGGTGTGACCCTTACGACGCCTAGGAAGAAAAATAACGCTATTTGCATGGTTTTATCGAAATTCTCCGTTGGCTCTTGGTTCATACAAGTTAAGGGGTCTGATCGCACGTTACACGATTTTAATCAACAGTATGCATGTTTTCTGCGATTATTCCAACTTACATCCGAACTGTCCACGGATCATCATTTACGTAACTCGTAACAATCGCAGAAAACACTCCCAGCGTCGTGAAAAGTTTAGTCTTGTTTGTTAAACATCAGGTATGACAACTTCAGTAAACCACCGCTGTCTATGTGTATGTAGCGTCAGCTGGAAGACAGTATTTGTGCAGGAGAATGGGTGTTTTTGTTAGTTAACGTAGTCGCAAAGACAAAGGACGACGTGGCTTGAGTTTACAGTACGCGCGCGCATGCGCGTGCGTGCGTGTGATTAATATAGCGGATTTGCACGTGGATTGAACGAATGAAAAAATCCAGTAAGGAATACCGTCTGTATGAAATGCATGGTATTTTGATTACCTACGCAATACCACCGCAATAATAATCTTGCCAATTTTGTTGATAGAATTATGATTAACTGATACACAAACAGTACTATACCGAATGCACAGTTTGGTAGATTTACAGATTTACATGCGTAAACACCACTACCATTACGCCCCACGTGTTTCACAGGTGGCGATTACGGCACAACAAAATACGACGCCGAACTTCACAGCTACTCATCCTAGATTAGGGTGTACCTCAGCGACGTCGCGGGATCAAAACTACTAAAGTTACAACAGTTTGCCATCCAGAGTAAATTGCACGCCCATCTGTCGCACAATCATATATTCGCATCCGACGACAAAGGCATCTTCCTAAACGAAACAAACAATGGTTTGATCGCTATGGAGAATATGTACTTGGGTCTGAATCGGGTCATCCACGATTACCGTGGGTCCACATCCCGCACGTGCAGGCAGCAAGCTGTTTTCCGTGTGCATTTATATGTAGTATCGGTTACCCAGGCGTCGGGAGGTGGCAGCATTGTTCGGCCCTCTCTTGTTCACGATTTCACGATGACAAGAGTCGAATAGACAATACTAATATTGCGCATGTAATCTAGTTATTGGTGACCTGCATTGGAGAATGCATGTTACGGTAATCCGTACTGGACACTGCCATCTAACTCCTACACATATCAAAATAAACCCGACTCTTCAAACTCTGCTTGAATTTGTCCATGCAAGTAGTTGCTTTATTTTAGGACAACCATCTTACACTCGCACGTACGCACACATACAAGCACGCACGCACACGTTTTATTTCTTAAAATATGTATATACTGTGGAACCTAACTGTTAAGGTCACCCGTGGGGCTGGACAAACGTTACCCGAATAGCGAGGTGACCATATTTGCAGGATTTATTTCCTCTACTTGTTATGTTACAAAGACAAATTGGGACTGTCCCAGTGTGACCTTAATTGTGAGGTGGATTTATTACCGAGGTGGCCGTAAAGTGAGTTTCGACTATATTTTCTTCCAAAACGTAGAATACTCTATGTAGAATTAAAAAAATATTTACAGGCCATGTCCATCCCCCAAGTGATGTAGATCTCCCTGACCACCCTATCATTTTCTGCCTTTGGCTTGTTCTTGCCTAAAGTACTCCTGCACTACTGTTCGTGTGGCGCCGTCGTCTCTTCGTCCAACGTCAAAGTCTAGTTCAATTCTGGGTTTCTAGTAAATTAACCTGACGGATCGTATGCGGAAATGTTTTATATTCATAACGTGATGTAGTTAAAAGACACGTCTTTATCTACACGTTATTAAATGCACTGATAAACAAGAATAAACGGAGATAAATGGATAATCATAATTATATAAAGTACTTCTTCTTCTTGGGTTTGCTTATCCATCTCCGGACGTTGCAGCCTTGATGGACTGTCTATAGACAGCTCTTTCGTTTGCCAGTCTCCCCACTCGCCAGACGTCTGCTCCCTTCCGGTCCTCTATGTCCTTCCCCCATTGTCTCCTAGGTCTTCCTCTGCGTCTGCTGCCTTCCACTTTTCCTTCCATTATTAGCCTCTCTAGAGACTGATGCCGTTTCACATGGCCGAAATAACTTAGTTTATGTTTCTTAAAAAAAAATCAATAAAGTCCCGGGTATAACAACAAGCTCATCTGCGATGGATTCGTTAGTTCTATGTTCAGTCCACGAAACTCGTAATATCTTTAAATAACACTTGTTTTCAAATGCATTTATACGTTTAATAATGTTCTTATTAAGAGTCCAGGTTTCGCATCCATACGTAGCCGTTGGAAATATGCAGACTCGGATAATTCGTAGTTTCATATCCTTGTTCATTGCTTTCCACAGCTTCCTCATCTCCGTCAACCATTTACTCGTCATTGCCAACCTCCTCTTGATCTCTTTCGTCCCATCTCCGTCCGCTTCTATCAGTGATCCCAGATATTCAAAACTTTCCACTCGTTCTATTTCCTCCCCATCTACTGTGATTTCTGATGGTTCTCGACATCCCTTCACATCCATAATCTTAGTCTTCTTTACGTTTAGTTTCAATCCTTTCATCTCGCTGTGCTCTTTAACAGTAGTTATCAGTTTATCCAATCCTTCTTTTGTATCGGATATTAACGCTGTGTCATCGGCATATCTCAATTCATATATCTCCTGTCCGTTCACTTTCAGTCCATTAAAAAACGTGCTTCTCGTGTCAGTCTCGACTTCTCTCAGGATATTCTCTGTGTATAGACTGATTAGGTGGGGGGGGGGGGGGGACAAAATGCACCACTGTCTCACTCCCGGGCCTTGCCGACTGGGAACCAATCTGTGGTACCACACTCTAATCTCACTGCAGACTGCTGTCCAACATATACATTTTGAATACGTGATTTTCTGGTCAAATCCCATGTGTATCAAGGTTTTCCAGAGTTGTTGATGACTAACATTATCATTTTTAATAATCTATGAAACAGATTCTAAGGTCATGGTTGAATTCTCTGCATTTCTGAATTAACATCTTCAGGTTGAAAATGTAATCTCTTGTTCCTCTTCCAGTCCGGAAACCAGCTTGTGTTCTGCTGACTTCACATTCTAATTTTGTTGTGATTCTCTTCATTATGATTTTTAGCATAATTTTGCTCGCATGGCTGATGAGGGATATAGTCCTGTGGTTTGAGCATTCTTGTATGTCACCTTTTTTCGGTATTGGTATAAGGATGGCTCGTTTCCAGTCCATGGGCCATGTTCCACTTCTCCATATTTTCTTGCATAATGTGTGATAGATATACACGCCTGCTTCGCCACTTGCTCTTATTAGCTCTGCAGTGATGTTATCAGTGCCAGGTGATTTTCCGTCTTTGATACTTTTTATTGCCCACTCCACCTCTGAACGCAAAGGCTCAAGTTCATCTTCTGGTTCTGTCCTCTCTCTGCCTTCATCCATGTCTACCTCTTCTGTTTCTTCTTTCTTAAACATGCTTTCACAATATTGCTTCCATCTTTCAAGTAAGTCATCGCTTTCTGTCAGAGTTATTTCCGTTTGGACATGCGACCGCTTATTTTGGCAAAAACACTGTCTAATTTATCGACTAATATACGTGAAAATACACTGTTATTCATAGATCCGTGAATGTTAAAATTGAATTGTTCTCAGTCTGAGAACAATTCAATTGTATGCGTGCCATATTCCGTTGGACATGCGACCGCTTATTTTGGCAAAAACACTATGTCTAATTTATCGAATAATATATCAAATTCCAAAATGGCACATACGTTAGCAAGTATGATCAAATAGGTAAATAGAGTTGATGTTGTGCATTCACTTTCATTAAAAATAGTTAACAATAATTATCGCACTTAAACTCACAATGCAACTTTAAATTTACAAATCTGATAGTGAAGTGACACGCGATATCTAATCAGTTGCTCATGTCTAGTTCGGTAATATTATTAAAAAAAAGTAATCTACCGTTTCGCAAGTAATAGGTTACTCCTAATTTGTTAACATTTTGTGTTGATGTGCTACCCGTTCAAATTTGTATCCTAAAAACAGCAAAAGTACTGCCTCTGTAAATAACTAAGGAAACACATCAGCGTTATAACTATAGACTATTTTTTAAAAGTATTTATTTTCTCTAAAAAACGTAAGAACAAGTATAATTGGCTGTTAAATTTGATTAATAAACATAATATTCTCTACAAATATAAGTTTTTTGTTTTCTAAAAATAAATTCACTATGTGTGTGTGTGTATGGTACAGGCGTGCGTGTTTGCACGCGTGTATGTGATTTGTATTTGTGTACAGTGTATTATAAAATACAACATAATTGATTTTATATATTATTTGACTACTCGGGTGGGATAGTACATGGTCACCCAATTGGTGGGCTTGCAATAACGTGGAATGATACGGAAATAAAAAGAACATATACCAAACCACTATATCTAAGTTTTGATGGTATGGAAGTTAGACAAGGAACATACACACACACACAACCTCCCCTTTCGTTCACTTTTTAACAGAGTTCTGATGAGATAATTTTTTATATGGCTTAATTTATGTGCTCATAATTGTCAACTCTGAATGACTACAATTAGGACTCATAATTTTATGTTTTCCTAACAGGAGACCCTGGGATAGTGTGAAGTCCTTCTGCGTGGCTAATTGGATGTGATGGTCCTTTGACACACATTTATCTAGTGACTGTCCTTTTTACACATGGCATTGGGGTGTGACCCCTGATTGAGCCAGGCTCCCAAACATTCAGTGATGATCACTTAATAGATAACGGTTCTCCCTTTATCATCTGCACAAATCAGGCTTTCTTCGCATTCCTTGTAATGCTTGAACACTATCCAGCAACTTTTAGGAGGCGGTTAACGCTTTTGAGAAACATGGAATACAATTAGTAGTTCACATTTTAAAGATGTAATTTTGAGGGGAGTTCACATTTTGGAGAAAGGGGGTTCATAAAAATGGGGTTCAAGTGAACCCCCCTTCCGGCTACGTGCCTGACTGACAACCAATCATTGCAAAGTTATTGGCTTGCACAAAGGAAAATCATCACTTCTTGAAGCCACAGAACAGGACAAAAATAGAACACATAGAAATAGTAGTGACATTATTTTAATGACACAGTCTAGAGTCCTCCAAAGGTGAATTATTAATTAATATGTAATACCTAAAAGTTATACGTTAACAACTACAATAACTGTAACTATAGCAACAGTTCAGAACATAAAAAGGGGACCTACCCCAGCATTTCTGCAATTGCTGAGAATCCAACTAATGCGAACAAGTTTTAATAACTTCAAGGCATATGCCTACGAACTAAAATCCATATTTCACACATGAATGTGCACACGCTTCTTTGGCACAAAGCACGTGCTTCGTGAACACCGATGATAGTATGCCCTACGGGTGTCACATTTGTAGGGTTTCCCACCACTCTGAATGCACATATGTCAAATAAAAAAACATTACGTGACAAGTGTGTACGACAGGTATACATCACATCCCTAATATTTTTGACGAGTCTTGTGAATAACGACATGTTTTGTCAACCTATTGCATCTTGAGAATGTTGCACCACAGATATCACATTTCTTCCCAGTATGGGTGCGGACATGTGTCTTCAAAGTACCATTTTGTGCAAATTGTGCACCACAAGTATCACATTTATAGGGTTTCTCCCCAGTATGCATACGGACATGTCTCTTCAAATTAAAATTTGCTGTGAAACAAGCCCCACAAGTCTCACATTTGTAGGGTTTCTCCCCGGTATGGATACGCACGTCTCTTTAATTGATAATTTTGTGAGAAATGTGCCCCACAATTATCACATTTGTAGGGTTTCTCCCCGGTATGGGTACGGTTATGTGTCTTCAAATTACAACTGCACGAGAACTGTGCACCACATTTAAAATGTTTTTCCACAGTATGGATACAGGCATGTATCTTCATGGCACTTCTGTTTATAAACTGTGCCCCACAGGTATCACATCTGAAGGGTTTCTCCCCAGTATGGGTACGGACATGTATTTTTAAACTACCACTTCGTTGGAATTGTGCACCACAACTATCACACCTGAAGGGTTTCTCCCCAGTATGTGTACGGACATGTCTCTTCAACTTACCATTTTCTGAGAATTTTGCACAACAAGTATCACATTTGTAGGGTTTCTCCCCAGTATGTGTACGGACATGTCTCTTCAACTTACCATTTTCTGAGAATTGTGCCCAACAAGTATCACATTTGTAGGGTTTCTCCCCAGTATGGGTACGGACATGTATCTTCCAACTACTATGATCTGAGAATTTTGCCTCACAAGTATCACATTTGAAGGGTTTCTCTCCAGTATGGATACGGAAGTGTCTCTTCATACAAGTACCAGTTGAGAATTGTACCCCACACATTCACACATGAATGGTTTCTCTCCAGTATGACTGCGGATATGTATTTTTAAATCAACATTCCGCGAAAAACGTTTTCCACAAGTGTCACATACGAATCGTTTCTCCATGGTATGTGTGTGCACATTCATAAATATAATTATTAATACTGGTGTTTCTAACCTGTCTTCATTTGCATCACATTTGAACGATTTTGCCAGTATTGCTGTGCATGTCTGTCTTCAAAGCACTACAACATGTAAACATGTTTTTCTTTTTACATAAGTGTAGGTGCAACCTACACACATCACATTATGTAGGATGTTCTCCAGTGCGGGTGCGTATGTGTAGCTTTAAAAGTAAGAGTGTACAGAGACGTTACATTGAAATTATTTCTCTCCAGGGTTAGTGTGCAGGTACAAAGAGCTGCTCTGAGAACACACTTCTCCATAAATGTCACTTTAAAAAAGTTTCTTACCAGTCAGATAATGTGGATGAGCCTTTAAATGTTTACTCTGTGAACACTTCACTCCACAACTGTCTCAATTAATGGTTCCCCACCACAGAGTTGGTGTCTCTTTAAATGCAGATAATCTTCCACACATGACACAGTTACACGTTGTCTCTTGTTCCTCGAGATGTTGACATTATGTGACGTGGCGCGATGTCCTCCACCGTGTTGGTGCACACAACTTAACAGTTGTTGTTGTCAATGTGTGTGAGTCTTTGCAACTTGATCACGTCACTGTAGACACTTCTGACACAAACAGTGGTCAACACGCATCACATGCATCTGAAACAAGATACGTCAGTAGCAGAAGGCAAAGGTAGTGACACTGTTGGACATGGTCCCAATCACTTGAAAGGGGCTAAAAGATACATTTAAAGTGTACTAATTTCCATCGTAACTTAAGTTTTAAGCTACACCAAGTCTATATAGCATAGCATAAACTTCATCCATACTACAGGTTTGACAGCTAAAAAGTTTATTACTAGGATTGTCATTTTATTTTTAAACATATTCACACTACTAGCACCCACACAATCAGCAGATAATCTGTTCCATTCATTTCTAGTCCTTTGTGAAAATTAGAACTTTCTTATATCTAACCTATACTGCTGCTTTGCTAATGTAACTTCATGTCCTCTAGTCCTTCTATCTTTCCTAACTGAGAAAAAAATATTTCTATCAATATTTGTACAGCCATTCATTATTTTAAACACTTCTATCTGATCTACTCTCAATCTCCTGGTCTCTAGTGTTGTTAAACCATTCTTTTAAGCGAACCACATAACTAAGATCCCTCAGTTTTGGTATCATTTTAGTCGCTCTCCTCTGTACTCTTTCTAGCATATCTATGTCCTTTTTTGTGATATGGCCTCCATGCTTGTATACAATACTCTAAATGAGGCCTCACTAAAGTTTTATACAGCGGTATTATTAGTTCTTTTTCCTTACACGCTATATTTCGCCTAATTAATCCAAGGATTTGATTTCCCTTTGAGGCTGCAATACCGCCCTGCTCTGAAACCTTCACATCAGCACTAATGGTTAACCCTAAGTCCTTTTCTTTTAGAGTAGTACTTAGTACAGTACCCCCATTGTATATTCTACATCTTCGTTCCCATGTCCTGTGTGGAGGCATTTACATTTCCCGAAACTGAACAGCATTTGCCACTTTTCAGACCATTTTATCAACCTGTCAAGATCATCTTGTAAATGCTGTCTATCTCCATCACTTTTAACCCGTCTAAACACATTTATATCATCCACAAATTTCAACACCTTGCTTGTTATTTCATCATCCAAATCAGTGATATATATTAAGAATAATATAGGTCCTAATACTGATCACTGTGGTACCCCACTCAATACCGATTTCCAGTTTGAAGCCTCCCCATCAATTACTACCCATTGTCTTCTGTCAATCAGCCATTTTTCTATCCAGTTTATTATACCATTTCCTATGCCATGGGCCTTTAGTTTAAGCAGTAATCTTTGATGTGGTACTTTGTTGAAAGCTTTTTGAAAATCTAAGTAGATGATATCTACTGGTGATCCCTCATCTACACACTCAGTGATGTCTTCCAAAAAACAACATATTTGTTAAGCATGACCTCGCTTTTAAAACATGGGTTTTTAAAAGTTATGTTTTACAAGAAAATCTACCATGTGATCTTTAATTATTCTTTCTAATAATTTGCAAATCACTGATGTTAATATCACTGGTCTATAGTTCTCTGACTTGTTTATCGAACCGTTTTTAAATAACGGTATAATGTTTGCCTCTTTCCATTCTAAAGGAACCACTCCCTCTTCTAATGACAAGTTGAAAACTGTTGCAAGCGGTACGCTAATTTGTTCTACAATTGCCAATAGTAGTTTGGACGGAATCCCATCCACTCCAGGTGATTTATCATCCTACATAGCCCTTATATTCTTTTCTGGGGTTACAATTAACTGTCCTAAATTTTCTGAATCTGCCCCCTTGAACTTAGCCTCTGGTACTGGCAGTGAACTAATATCTTCCTTGGTAAACACTGAACTAAAATACTCATTCAGGTCTTCTGCCATTAAGAATCCCTCTGATATTATATTTCCAGCACTATCTTCTAGAGGACCGACCTTATCCCAAACTTTCTGTTTGCTTCGAACATACGCATAAAAACTCTTGCTGTCATGTTTTATATTACTAGCTGATTGTTGTTCATAGCTTCTCTTTGAATTGATAATTTCAGCTGTAACTTGGTTAAGTGCTTCTTTATAAATGTTGTAGTCTTCATCATTCCACATCATTAATTTTTGTAATGGCTTCTTTCGTTTCCTTTGTTTTTGAAGGGTACAAATTTATCGACTATGCACTTAATTCCACTCTTTAATATATTCCAGCTCTCTGTTGCTGTCTTTTTCTTCAGTGTGTTATTCCAGTCTATTTTTGCTAAATATTTCCTCATGTCCTTATAACTTCCTTTGTGGACATTTCTCCTATACTGCTTTTTACTATTCCTTTCTTCTTTTACTTTGATGGTAAAATGTATCTGGTTGTGATCATTACTCCCCACTGGCTCACATATCTTGACATTGTCAACTAATTCATTCTGTGAGGACAAAATTATGTCTATCACATTCTCACCTCTGGTTGGTTCTAGCACATGTTGAGAAAGGAAAGTATCTTGTACTAAAACAAAAAACTTGTGGTCCTCACTCCCCATACCCTGTAAAGATTTCCATTGTATATGCCCATGGTTAAAATCCCCCATAATAATGCAGTCCCATTTGCTTACTTCCCTAGCATTTTGTATTTTTTCATTCTCTTCTATGCTTATGTTTGGACTTCGATAAACTAACCCAACTGTTAACGTTGAGTTTCCTGTAACTATGTTACACCAAACAGCGTCTTCGCAATCTGCTTCTCTTTCTAATTTTATTTAATATGCCTGGATAGATTCTTTAATATATAAAATAACTCCACCTCCCTTTCTCCCTATTCTGTCTTTCCTAAACATTACATATCATTGATGAAGAAGTGTGCAAACATCTCCTAAAATTTGCTGATGACACAAAACTGTTCAGTCAGGTATCATCCTGTAAAGATGCGGAGAAACTTCAGAAGGACCTAAACAACTTGCACGGGTGGAGTGCAGAATGGACAATGTTGTTTAATGCAGAAAAATGCAGGTGTGTACATTACGGTCATAACAACAGGCAGTACGACTACTTCATGGGTGATAACCCCATAGAAACATCACATGTAGAAAAAGATTTGGGAGTGATAATAACAGACACACTTAATGTAACGGAGCAATGTGTTAAGGCATCAAATAAGGCTAATGCGATGCTAGGCATGATTAACAGAGCTATCAAATATAAGACCAAAGAAGTAGTTGTAAAACTATACAAGTCCTTAGTAAGACCTCACCTAGACTACTGCATTCAGGCACGGCGCCCATTCAAACAAAAAGATATAGACTTATTAGAAAAGATGCAACGTAGGGCGACCAGGATGATTTCAGATTTAAGTTACTTAGATTACCAAAGACGGTTAAGAGTGCTAAATATCACGACTCTGGAGACTAGACGACTGCGTGCTGATTTATTGGAAGTTTATAAAATATTCAACGGGGTAGAGAGTATTCTTCCTGCAGATTTCTTTGTTATGGAAATAAACAGACCAAAACGAGAGGGCACCCTTTTAAAATAACCAAAGTGCACTCAAGATTAGATATATGCATGTACTCCTTTACTCAAAGGATAGTTAACGACTGGAATAGACTTCCGGAAGCAGTAGTTATGTCCAAAATATCAACCAGTTCAAGGGACACATTGACAAATATTTACGCAATAGGGCGGAGGATTGACTCCCTTCTTCATCAATTCCTTGACTATTACGTAGAAGAGGAGGATTCAAGGTAAATATCCTGTCAGTCCCAATTAGGCATCTGATTCCTTTGTGGAAATTTCTTCTATACTGCTTTTTACTATTCCTTTCTGATTTTACTTTACTTTGTTAATAAAATGTGTCTGGTTGTGATCATTACTCCCCTGTGGCTCACATATCTTGACATTGTCAACTAATTCATTCTGTGAGGACAAAATTATGTCTAACACATTCTCATCCCTGGGTGGTTCTAACACATGTTGAGAAAGGAACGCATCTTGAACTAAAACTAAAAACTTGTGGTCCTCACTCCCCATTGTCTGTAGAGATTTCCATTGTATATACCTGTGGTGGTTAAAATCCCCCATAATAATACAGTCCCGTTTGCGTACTTCCCTGATAGCGTTTTGTATTTTTTCATTCTCTTGTATGCTTATGTTTGGACTTCGATAAACTAACCCAACTGTTAACGTTAAGTTTCCTGTAACTATGTTACACCAAACAGCGTCTTCGCAATCTGCTTCTCTTTCTAATTTTATTTCATCAGCCTGGATAGATTCTCTAATATATAAAATAACTCCACCTCCCTTTCTTCCTATTCTATCTTTCCGAAACATTACACATCCTGTCAGTCCCACTTCGGCATCTGATATATCGGTGGTGGTCCATGATCCGGTTATACCTATTATGTGAGGGTCAATATCGTCTACCATGTTTAGTTCATTTCTTTTGTTTACTATACTCCTTGCATTTAAACAAACACATTTATATCCAGGTTCAGAAGAGTTTTCCAGACTGTTATTTGCTGATTTATTTGTGCTGTCTTTACCTATGCCTCCAGTTTCAGGCTTCTCTGTGATTCCCCCCTGCGAATCTAGTTTAAATAGATGTAACCTGTCCCACTGTCAACAGATCGCAGCAGGTTCTCTAAGACTAAAAAAACTGCTAAGTACTACGTCGACAAAACGTAGGTGATTGTTTTTATGGTTACCAGAAATTATAGTTAGAACGTAGCCGTAGGTCTTACTTTTTAAAAGTAAAACTAAACGATCGCCAATTCAATAACTAACAAATTGTTGTTAATAGTGTTGCATTGAAGTTATTGATGTTGAGCTCTGAATGGCTAGCGTCAGATTTTGTTAGTTTGGAACGATCACCAATACCCTCTATTATCGTTCATACTACATTTTAAATTGAATCGGATGACTGAAGTGAATGATAGAAACCAGACTAGGGTCCTCGTTCAAAGCTATCCTCATACATCTATCGTACCAGGCCATGTTACATGATCATCAGTTATACTTACTTTCATAAAACGATAAAAAAGGATAATGAAAACACACCACTAATGTTCGCGACTTCGAAGGCGGTATGCCGCGGTAAATATAAGTGGATTCCTATACCTACTTAGGGAGCGTTATAGACAGACAAGGTGGCACAGAGGCAGATGTTGCAGCAAAATGGGCAAGGCACGAATAGCATTCCTGATACTAGATGATAGTAAGATGGAGACACTAATTTTTTCGATACGAGTATAGGCCTATATACATCTTACGTGTGTACTGTGGTCCCCCGACACCATCGACGGCACGTTTGTCACATCTGTAACGATAAGTGGGGACAAAGTTGTCTAAACCTTTGTTTGAACTCACGCCATTTCCACGGGCATGTAAATAACAATGGCAAGTGCGTGAAATGCAGCAGGGGAAGGGTGAAGACTGGTAGTACCCTCTGTACAGCATGTACGCGAAAGAACAGTCTCTTCCAAGAGAACAGATTACACCGACTTTGTTATTATGGTGAATGAAACACTAATGTATGCTCAATACCACAGAGACTGTACCGACAGAGACAAATGTGATGGCTGCATTTTACACCAGTGATGCGCTGACTGCATAACGGAAAGTGTACGATGTGATCACAATTTGAAGACACTAACATTTTAAAACCTAAATAATCGAGACAAACTTCATGCAGTAGTACCGACAAAGAAGCTGTGAGTGACGACATTCTGAGAGCTCTCAGTAGCCTAATCGATAATGATATCAAAGTGCAGTGCATTGCAATGGACTGGAAGCTGATTCCAAAATATCAATCGGAGGGAGTGATGAGTTGAGTCATATCGAGAAACTGGCAGATCTTGAGAGTAAACTTAAAGTGATCGTGGACACTCTTGGCGATATTAAATTCGATGCCGCAGATAACTGCCAGAAGATCTCTGCATTAGAAACTGACTATTGCACGGGCAACTGATCCAGCAGGTGTAAATAAAAATCAATGATCACAATGCGAAGTTTCCATCACTCGCAGACGTTGTTGCTGGTGGCTCGAGTACTCAGCCACAAGAAAAGACAGGTGACAGCAGCCGGGATGTTGTTCTGGGTGGCAATGACCGTGACCAGGGTGAACGACAACAGGAAGCAGACCACGAGTCGCAGCCAACGCCTGTATCGCCGCGTACCGACATCGAAACGAACGACAGCACGACGCTGCAGTTACATTATATGTTTGTAGTTCCGGCAGACCAAAGACGAAAGCAGAAAAAACAGCAGCAGAGAGATAAGCGCAGTAAGCAACCACGGAACAAGCAGAAACAAAGAACCATCGTTGGCTAGGGGATCGGTGCTGCTGGACTTACCATGGTGCCTAGCCCCGCTGGAGACTTCTTCATTTGTTGAGTTCACCGATCACACGGCCTCAAAGACGTCGGTGAATACATCACACAAAAAGGATTGAAATACCCTAATCTAACGAAAGCCAGCGATGACAATGCTAAACTGAACTCGTTCAAATGAACCATCTCGGTTGATGATATGAACATACTAAATGACCGTCTCTTCTGGCCCAAGGGCTGGAATGTGAGGAAATGGTTTGTGAAAACAACCAGTGAATCCATCAGGATTAACGATGTCTCACCGGATGAAACCAACCAATAACGCTCAGTGCTCCAGGTACTAACCACGACGTACAGCCACTGCCTGTGATTAGCTACAACTGTAAACATTTTAGAGACAGATATCCGAAATTTAATGTTATATGCAATATTAGTAAGGAATGTGAGCTGCTATTTATACAAGAACAATGTCTATTAAAAAGCGAATTAAACAAGATGTGCAATTTAGGTGACGGCATGGCAATAACTGGAGTGTATTGCCAGGGAAGGACGTTTTTAAGGCGGATGTGCAAAACTGCGGACATTATCAATTAAATCTGCTGTCAAAGAACTTAAATGCAATCACGCGAGGTTATGTGGCATTATGATTCAAATTAGTAACTGTGAAATCATGTGTCTCAATGTATACACGCCTTGCGATGGCTGGTCAGAAAACGATAAGTTTGTAGAATATGTGGATGTGTTAGGTGAAATACAGCAGTTATCACACATTAACAACCCCGCTCACGTTATATTCGGGATGATATCAACACAGATCTGGCTAGGATTACTGCAGAGAAAACCAGTACCCCTAAATGTTGTTTTGTTTTCAGCCGTCGAGGCTGAACTACTTAGTACAGAGTGAGCGTCCGTGTGTGTGCTTGTGCGTGCTTACACGCGTGTGTGACTTTCGTGGATTATTGTGTTTAAGCTTTGTTTGTTTGTGATTTATTTCATGGATGCTCACAACATCGAATTAAACAAAAATTATGGATACACTATGAATGACCACGTAGTATGCAGTATTGATGTCAGTATGCCTTATAAAGCACGTAGCATCAATGTTTGCATTGGTGTTGAGAGGAATAGAGTTAATTGTGTGTAGAGGGAGGCGACTGTGTTTTTCCTCTGATCACCGACGACCGGCTACAGGCGTGGAAGTCCCAGTAAGAAAGGTATTGCTTGACTAGGCGTTGAGTCAGGGTGGTTTGTTTTAAATGAGAGACACACAGAGCACGGTTTTGATGAAGACAACGACACGCACACACATGCATGCATGCACGCACGCACCCACGCACGCCTGCATGTACGCACGCACACTTACGCACTTACACACAAACACACACACGCGCGCGCGCACACACACATCACATGTAATAAACACACACACACACACACACACACACACACACACACACACACACACACACACACACACACACACACACACACACACACACACACACACACACACACACTTACAGTTATTAATTATCAATCTCACTGTCGCGTATCAAGAGCAAGTTGATGCAGTCACAGATCAGTAGAGGTATATATTGTCTAACCTATCAGCAGGGATAAACAGCAAACACATGCGTTGCAGTTGTATTTTAACATCTTGTTTCACAGTCGATGACCGAATTAAATTTACATTTACATTCCATAGTGGGTCATTCGTACACAGTAGTTCAATATCTAGTTGAGCGGAATTAAACTTGTACATGACGATCTATTTGGGGATTTTTTAAACCGAGAATAATATGGTTAGTATGTACCATGTCACCTACAATTGAGAAGCACCAACAAAGAACAAAGAGGAGTTGACTTCAGTCATTTGTTCGACGATCAATTACAGTGCTATTCAACTGTTATTATCGGGCGTCATTTCTACATATTCAACAAACCATCGACAGCCATTATCGGGCCAATGGTGTTTCTCAATGTTTAGCCAATGTTGGCTAACATATGACAGATATTGTTGGATCAATTATATTTTACAATGCCAAACCAATGATAGCAAACTAATGTCAAACCATCATTGGCCCAATATGATGTTTTTTCAATGGTGCACCAATCATGGCAAACCATTGACAAACCATCATTGGCCTATTCGTGGTTTATGCAGCCACCATTGGTGCAATACTTTTTGGTAGCTGGGCAATGTCTCTTTAAAAACAGGTGGACCAGTTAACAGGTGGACCAGTTAACAGGTGGACCAGTTAAATCCCGAATGAGACGTCAACGTTGGTTGTACTCGATCCCATTTCATCAGTAATTCATGAAAACGACCATGCCGCTCTGGCATATGAAGCTCGACCCCGTTGGTCGTTTTGCATTATTAAATGGTCATGGTTTATGTGTTGACGAACAAATAATTAATGAACATCCACGCAAGCCATGAGTGGTAATTTACTACACTACCACAGAACATTCTCGTACGCTACGCTAGGGGTAAAAGTAAAATCACAGAACATTCTCGTACGCTAAGGGGTAAACATAAAGGTAATTTCTTATATAGCGCAGTATCCATTCCCGAGGACTGCTCAAAGCGCTTTACACTTTACTCCCTGGCTGCAATTAATGCGCGAAGACTATTCGTACACAAAAGTACTCCAAGGAGTCGGATGAATGGATGGTTGGATGACCAGCTGATCTTCACCGTTCGGACCCTATACTGACAATGTAAAGAGGTACGTTTTATGCTGGCCATAGTAGGTTAACTCCGTTGACATGTGTGCGCGTGCGTACGTGTGCGTGTGCGCGCGTGTGTGTGTGATAGACGGATCGTAGTTTAGTAGCGTTTTATGATTTGTTATGTGTACCGTGCACACACAACTTTCTTAACGAAAGGAGAAGTCATCAGTAGGGATTAGAATCCTGACTAATGCACTCTTATGCTGAGTGCACTGATCTTATGTTGACACTTGAAAAGTGAAATGCCGTCACTGTATTCTACACGCCGTATATTTTCAATTTAAAAATGAATGTTTTTTTCATAAAAAAAGAAGTTTAATTTATTTTGCCATCCACGATTAGCTGTGTCCATCCCACCCACGCACGCACTCACCTCATATATATATGTATATATATATATATATATATGTATATATATATATATATATATATATATATGCATTGCTTATGCATTATGCACAAGTATAAGATGCGTGTGCTTTTTTATAGTGTTCTGCTCGGGCCGGGCTTCTGATAAAATTTGCGGGCAGGGCCGGGCCTGGGTACACATTTTGTGGCCAGGGTCGGGCCTGCACTGAACAATATTAAATTGTATGGGCTTTGGCCTGCCCGAGGCCATACCTTTGTGGGCTTGGATCGGGCCTGTGGTATGATCATCATCATATAATACAAATACACGTCGCTAATATGAGATCCTCGTGGGTCAACCCATATCAACCAATTGCGGATCTGTGCGGGCCTGGCGGGCCGGGTGTGGACTCTAACTGCTAAATGCGGACCGGGCTTGGGCTAAAACATTCTAGACTCGCGCATTGCACCAGTTATGTGTGTGCGTGCGTGTTTTCACGTTTATTGGGATATGACTACGACAATAAGGTGGAGGAACATGTGCGGTCCAATTTGTATTACTGGCCACAAGACCATGTCCAACAGTGTCACTGTTTCTCACTACCTTTGCCTTCTGCTACTGACTTATCTTGTTTCTGATGCCTGTGATGCGTGTCGACCACTGTTTGTGTCAGAAGTGTCTACAGTGACGTGATCAAGTTGCAAAGACTCACGCACATTGACAACAACAACTGTTAAGCTGTGTGCACCAACACGGTGGAGGACATCGAGCCACGTCACGTAATGTCAACATCTCGAGGAACAAGAGACAACGTGTGACTGCGTCTTGTGTGGACTATTATCTGCATTTACAGAGACACCAACTACCTGTGGTGAGGGAACCATCAAGTGAGACAGTTGTGGACTGAAATGTTCACTGAGTAAACATTTAAAGGCTCATCCACATTATCTGACTGGTGAGAAACCTTTACAAAGAGACATTTATGGAGAACAGTGTTCTCAGAGGAGCTCTTTGTACCTGCACACTAACACTGGAGAGAAACCATTTAAATATTACATCTGTGCAAAATGTCTTACTTTTAAAGCTACACATACGCACCCCGACTGGTGAAAATCCTGTGATGTGTGTAGGTTGCACCTACACTTACATAAAAACGAAAAATATGTTTACATGCTGTAGTGCTCTGAAGATAGGCATCACATAAACACTGGTAAAACGATGCAAATGTGATGCATATGAAGACAGGTTAGAAACACCAGTATTGATAATGATATCTATGAATGTGCACACACATACCATGGAGAAACGATTCGCATGTGACACTTATAAAAAACGGTGTTCACGGAATGATGGTTTGAAAATACATATCCGCAGTCATACTGGAGAGAAACCATTCATGTGTGACACTTGTGGGATACAATTTTTCAATTGGTACTCATATGAAGAGACACTTCCGTATCCATACTTGGGAGAAACCCTTGTGATATTTGTGGGGCGTTTTAGTGCCGTGAAGGTACTTATCCGTATCCACAATGTGGAAAAACCTTTTAAACGTAATAAATGTGGTGCACAATTCTCGCACAGTTATAATTTGGAGACACATAGCCGTACCCACACCGGGGAGAAACACACATTTTAATTTTTTGGAGAAACCTGTGGTGCACATTTAAAAAAAAAAGTTAATTTGAAGAGACATGTCCGTATGCACACTGTGGAGAAACCCTACAAGTGTGATACCTGTGGTGCAACATTCTCAAGACGCAGTAGTCGATCATCATCGATTCACTCGAGCATTTGCCTATGTGCATTAACTTTAAATAACAATACGATTACAATAGGTAATTATTTATTCAATAACTAATTCAAAACCTAATTAAAACACTATACAACAGCTACACTGTGATTGACTAGAAAATACTTAAAACCATAATACCATTTACATGACTACAAGGATCAGATAGAAATCATGGCGCCTCGGTAATCGAGGCTAATCGCTTGACGGCGTAAAACGAAGAACAAAACGGTGCGGTTATTTTCTCCGAACAAAGTGAGGGCGCGCGAAAGTCCAAAGCGTAAAAATATTGATGTCTACCTCCAACATCTACTCCCCAAACGAAAGTGATTTCGTCTAATATCCGACATCGATGTTCTAAGATGGTCCCTTTTAGAGGATTATATTAAACAATACACTGTTATTGTCAATTATCGTGAGGAGACAAACCTCGATCGTTTTATGAGATACTGTTGTTCCCTCTCGCTACCTTCCAAAAAAGGAAATGTTGCCACCAAAACGCAGTTTGGAAACGGTCAGTAGTTTTGCTTAAGGTACCGCTAATACTGATCCCAAGAACGAATTCCTGGTGGGCCCACAAGAACCTCTACTGGCAACTTTCAAGTGAACAAAATGGGCATGTTTCAGTCATATATAACAAGGCATGTCAGCCTCCCGAAAACGATTTTTCAGGGGACCGTGGAGGACAGACGCCGTAGCGGACGGCAGAGAAAATGTTGATTTGACAATGCATAGGAGTGGATGGACATCTACGTGCTAGAGTTTCTCGTCACAGCCACGGACAGACAAGAATGGCGAAACACCACAGCTGCAGCCTCGCTTATGCCCCCCCCCCGACGACCAAGTCGGTTAAGGGACTAAGTAAGAAAGTAGTAAACCGCTAATTTCTACTTCGTTATTTACTTCGCAGTACATTTTGTTTAATTTATATAAGAACTATACGTCGCTTTGTGACGCCCCGCCCGTCACCAAACACATTTAATCACGAGGAGGATCCCGTCGCCAGGCCAAAAGCTGTTAGGTTATCGAATCGCGGGCCAGTTCGCGATCGTATTTGCATATATAAACCTTTCTTCGGGAAGTGAGGGCAACATGAGGTCACTTCTAAAATGTACAGTAAATCGTTCCGTTCTACTTTTACTTATATTTTACTTAAAGTAATTTTGGAAATAGTTGCACTTTTTAATTAAGTAGGTTTTTAAAAGGTACTTTTACTCAAGTAGTTCTGAGGTTAATTACTTTTATTTCTATTCAAGTTCAACATTTAAGTAATTCAGTCACCACCGCCTGCAATATGTCTCATTTGCAGAATTTGCAAATGAGACTATTGCCGCCTTTCCTAAGTAAAGATTCACTGAACATCAGATTCGCCTCGCTGTGAACCGTCGCAGAAAAAGACGTACTCTGTTCAGTATCGTATTGTTGAAAGTCTTCACAACGATGGAGTTCAGACAAATTTCCCTGTACTTCCCTCCCGTAGTTAAACCTCCAGACTGTACTATAGGAATGATTTTCAGGCTATATCATGTTAACAATCATCAAAACAATGTGTAATTTCTTCAATTTGTTTCCAGTATGTGACATAATTGAAGTTAACTATGCGATGGTGCTGATCATAGTTAAACTGGAATTCAAAATCCGATGCAGGCCCAGTTGTACGAAGACATAACTAACAAAGAATGTTTCTATGCCACTGTAGGTCCTGTATGATATTAACCAAATGATCATGTCCATTATTGTTTCCGGCATAGACGAACACTCGATTCCTCAAGTTCCTGTCACAGTGTTGACACAATCACACACAAATGCAATGGTTGTTCTTGTCAGCTCGGTTGGACCAACCCTTCCCGAATTCGGTTCCTGGTCACTTTATAACACCTTGATCGGGCTCTTTATCGGACACAGTGGTGTTGGAAATAACATGCAGAAGGTGCAGACATTTCAGGACGGGTCACTAAACTGAGCAGAGCCTACTCATTCCAAGGGGATACATGTTAGCATGGCTCCATTAATATTACTCTGACATTTTTATCTGCGGTGCATTTCGGGAAGTGAATGGGTGTCTATTATCTAGCATAGTTAACCCTTCTTTGTACGGATGTTTCCACACCGTATCTAGTCGTATCGTATCTAGCGTCGTGTGGAACAAACCTTACCACATTTCTTTGGTTTCCAGTTTAATATGTTTTTACAAAAAAAGGTACATCGAATGACAAAAAAGGCACCGTCAACAATCAACCAGTCATTTACTTTATATAAAATAAAAACTATATCCGGTTAAAACGACTGACAGTGGAAGACGGCGGGTTAGCCGTGGAAGGAGTCTGCAAGCCGGCCAACCAACCACAAACCCATGCCGGGAAGGAAGAGATGTGACTTGCCACGCGGTGCTTCAACAGTGAAAGGAATTTAAACTCTCCTCCGAAAATGGTTATCTAAAATAAAATAACACGTACATACTTAGTCCCTTAACCGACATGCTCGTCGAAGGGTGGGGGGGGGAGGGGGCAAAGTGACGCTGCAGCTGCGATATTTATTCACTCTTGTTTGTTAGTTGAGGAGCTTTGGCACGGAGAGGGCCGTCGACTGCTTGGCATTGTCGAACCAACACTTTCTATACCGTCTGCGGAGGCGTCTGCCCTGCACGGTGCCCCGTAGAATGGTTTTCGGAAGGCTGACGTGTCTTGTTACATGCCCTAACCATGCCAGTTTTCTTCTCTTGACAGTTGCCAGTAGATGTTCTTGTGGGCCCACCAGGGATCGGATCTGGCTCAGCACATATATTCATTGGTGTTATGCTCTATGTAGAAGATGTGGAGCAGCTCCCTCCTGCACTTGGTATCAAAGATTTTAATCTTCTTTCTCTATAATTGTGAGCAAGGAGTGTCCATGTCTCACAGCCGTAAAGAAAACTGGATTGTACAAATGATCTAAACAAACTGTACTTGGTTGTGAAGCTGGTGTTACTACTTCTCCAGATCCTCTTCAACCTTGCCATATCTGCCGTTGCTGAGGCGAACCAGATATATATTTCTGTGCTGCAATTACCATCCTTAGACTAGGTGGCTCCAAGATATTTAAAATGGCTAACTTCTTCTACCTTTTAGCCATTCATGGTGATGTCAGCACTGGTGTTGTTTGAGCTGTTACCATAACTTTGCTCTTGTTTAAAAAAACAAATTCCAATGATCCAAGTTAGTATCTTAATATCTAATGTACAAAATTTAAGAATAATGTATCAGTCCCTAAGGTTATGCCGCTGCTTCGTCAACTTAAACGTTCGATCAAAGTTCGCGGACACGCGACTTCTCAAATTCATATCACAGTGTTGCACGCATTGTAGAGCTGGTGTTCCACATCCCGAAGTAGTTGGTGTTATATTCCGACCGCTGCCCGTGCTTCGGCTATACACGGTGCCACTTGATTTATGATACATGAATACGACCATGGCGCATTGGCTAATAGACAACCCCTACGTTGGTCGTTTTGCATTATTATATAATGATGGTGTCTGTATAAATATGCCATTAGCGTCCATCCTCGCAAGCCAGGGATGGCGGTTGAAAGCAATAACTGGTGGTTGACAACAAATGGTAGAAATCCTACACAATGCATGGAAGTCATATAAATAAATTGTTGTTTATTCTAGTAATTAATTGAGCTGGTCAAAACTACCATTCGTTAGAATAGTGCAGACTCCCGCGCCCAACACCAGCAGGCGACTCCAAGGAATCCCAATGTAACCAAACCGACCATCCACATGGTGGTGTGTTTTATAACAACTACTTCCCACTACCGATCGTAGATGATCGGATAACTTAGTTTAATTTCAACAACTGGACAGGAAAGCGCCCCGTATAGGATGCAAGCTGGCACGACGTTGGCCTTAACAAACATTAATATAAAATCGAATAGAATGAAATAAGCAATACTTGTAACGGACGTCTGGCTGTAGGAGATTGTACGGTTGCGCTAAACTGATTCATCCAATGGTCATAACAAAATAACTCGTAAATCATTGTCATCAAAATAAATACATCACAACACAAATAAACACAATTGCTGATATCAGTAATGAATGTGATGAGACCAGGCTGTGTTTATGTGGCTTCATATCCCAATAGTCATGTAAATAGATCGATAGGGCAGTAAGACTTGTCTCCCTGGAGACAACATTCCCATAAAGAGGGGTAGACATACGCTCTTACAAAATGAATGTGTTTAGAACGTGGATCAATTGCGACAGTCGGCAACTGTCGTGCACGCCAAAGATGTTTAACCAACGCTGCAACGGGCTTTCTCCACCTACTACGGTCTTTCGCAATTTCTTTGGCCTCATTCCAGGTGATTTCCATTTCTGCCAGATCTTCTTTAAACGTCTTGCGCCAGGTCTTAGTCGGCCTTCCTCTCCTTCTGTTTCCACCTTCAGGCACCAATTCCATTGCTACATGTGCTGTTATTTCTCTTGGTAGGCGTAGGATATGTCCCGCTAGTCTTCGTCGTCGAGACTTAAATATGTAATGCAGGCTATCCAGACCTGCCCTCCTCATCACTTCTTCATTTGCGGTGTGTTCTCTCCACGATATGCCCAATATGAACCGGAGACATAGTCGATGAAATATGTGTAGTTTTTTTGATATCCTCACCGTATTCTTCCACGTTTCACAGGCATATATTGCTGTTGGTATTACGATTGACATGTTAAGACGTAGTTTTATGTCCTTTCTGATGGTGTTACTGGACCATATTGGACGTAGTCTTTGGAACACTGCTGATGCCTTGCCTATCCTCGCTCGTACATGTACTTCCGCGTCGCCTTTCCTAGAGATGTAGCTTCCGAGGTAAGGGAAGTTCTCGACGGATTGCAACTCTTCCTGACCGATCACAATGTGGGAGTCAGATCCATCACCAACTGACAATGTTTTTGTCTTCCCATAGCTGGTTCGTAATCCGACCATCTCTCCATTTTCGTTTAAATTATTGGTCATCTCTTGTAGGATCTCCGGCATGTGGCTGAGCAGTGCAATATCATCGGCAAAGTCAATATCTGTCAACCTATTATTTATCCATTTAACACCAAAGTTAGGATCTTTCATCGTTTTCCTCATGATGAAGTCGACAACAACAACAAAGAGGAAAGGGGACAGGATGCAACCTTGACGTACACCTGTCTCTATATCGAACATGTCTGTGTAGCCATCATTGGTCTTGATGCAGCAGTTGGTGTTTCGGTAACCGGAATGGCTTCTTCTCGTCGTTTCTGTAGTAGGATTTGTTTTTACGGGGTAGGGTTATTGACCCTACGCCCAACCCTCTTCCTTTTTCAACCTGGCATGGGACAAACTATGGCGGAGTTAAACAAGAATTGTTAGTATTTCTTTTATAACCATATATATTATTATATAAATAATTATTTGCATAAAAACATTTTTTTATGTGTGATTTTTAGAGCTTTATTTTCGGAGTTTGTATACACACACACACACACATATATATATATATATATGTATACATACATATAACACACATATATATAATATACATATATATATATGCATATATATATATATATATATATATATATATATGTATACATACATATAACACACACATATATATATATATATATGTATACATACATATAACACACATATATATAATATACATATATATATATGCATATATATATATATATATATGTATACATACATATAACACACATATATATATATATATATATATATATATATGCATATATATATATATATATATATATATATATAAATAAGTAGGTAGTAAGCGCTGTTGGACCTCAAAATCCTACTTATAAAAAAGAATTTAATGACCTGTCAAAAATGTGTGAACATTACTAATAAAAAACGCGTGATTGATGAGCGAGTCGCCGGAAACCTACTTATAAAAAAAGATCAAAGGCTTTGCGGTCTTTGCGGTGACACTAATGAGTTTGGGAAACCTACTTATAAAAAACGTGATTGATGAGCGATGTAATTTGATACTATGATTGACAGTACAGTAGAGAGATGCCACCTAGCGGTGAGTGCAGAGAGTATTTGTAGTCCTAGCGATCAACGCCGTACCTAGAGCGCGCTGACGTAAGCAATACGCTAACCACGCTAAAAGCATGCAACGCTGACGTAATACGTTTGTAGATTCGAGAGGCCACCTAGCGGTGACCGGGCTGCAAGGTTTGACCCTGTATATAAGCGGTGACGGTAGCGGGTGATCGGTAGTCGGTACGATGTCGTCACCTATAAGGTTTGGTGGATCGCGGTCGTTCTTGTCGAATATGTATATGCGTCGACTGTCGGCGTTCGGTCGAGGCTTTCGATCCGTCGAGCACGCCTATCAGTATAGGAAAGCGCTATTCTTCGAGGACGCGGAATGCGCCGAAATAATCAAAAGTTCGCTAACTTCTTACGCAGCGAAAAAACGCAGTTACGACATTCGACTAAAGGACCGACATTCGAAAAATTACGTTACGACATTCAAAAAATGGACCGACATTAGGGTGAAATGTATGAAGATGTTGTTGAGGAGGAAGTTTGACGGATCGAGCGATTTGAAGGCTTCACTGTTGGCGACCGGAGACGCCGAATTGGTGGAATGGATAGCGAGTAAGGAGGGTTTCTGGGGTAGCGGAATCGCGGGCGATCGGGGGAAGAACACGCTCGGTAAACTGTTGATGGAGTTGCGCGATGAGTATAAAAACGCGTAAACAAGCGTTCGTCGTTCAGTCGTGAAAAATGAACGGACCGTCGTTGAAGCATCCTTTTACGTGTATAGTAGCCGGTCCTACGGGATGCGGTAAGACGACGTTCGTCGAGCGTTTGATACGTTACGACACTATGATCGATCCGCCGCCGGAGAAAATCCTGTGGTGTTACGGACAGTGGCAGAGCGGCTACACGTCTATGTCTTCGAAAATAGAGTTCGTAGACGGCCTGCCGGATCCGAAACGTTTAGACGGTAAAGCGAGAACGCTTCTAGTACTCGACGACCTCATGGAGGAGACCGATAGCCGGGTGACGGTGCTATTTACTAAAAAAAAGTCATCATTGTAATACGTCGGTCGTACAATTGCGTCAGACCATGTTTCCGAAAGGGAAAGAAAACCGTACAATCAGCCTGAACGCTCAATACATAGTGCTATTCAAGAGTCCTCGAGACGCGGGTCAAGTAGGTCACCTAGCGAAACAGATGTACCCGGGAAAGGTCAACTACATGATAGAGGCTTTCAAAGACGCGACGTCGTCGGCGTACGGGTATCTATTCGTGGATCTGAAACAGGAAACGGAAGAGGACATGCGTCTGCGTACGTGCATATTTCCGGACGATCGCCTTCAGTACGTGTACGTACGGAAGGGTGGCGGCGGCGGCGGCGGTGGCGGTGGCGTCGGCGGCGGACAATAAGAAGAGAGAGACGACGGGGCGTGCGTTTATTAGTCGCTATGAAGGCGCGCGTGACGGGAGCGAAGAGACGGCCGAAGGTGGCTGGACCGACGAATCAAATAAAGAGACACATCGTCGCCCTGCAGCTGTTGGAGAGACATCGACGGAACATCGCTCTGCGAAAAGCGTTTCTCGCCCACGCGGACACCGGTCTCATTTGTAGTCTGTGCGATTGCGCGTACAACATTCTGAAAGGAAACGTAAAGTTGTCGCCGAAACAGAAACGCGTATTGTCGAAATACCGGGATCACCTGCGTAAACTCGTCGACAAACACGTGACGCGTAAGCAGAAGCGTGTCATCTTGCAAAAAGGTGCGGGTGGTTTTTTGAAGGCCCTGCTAGCGCCGTTAGCGAGTACCGTTATCTTACCGCTGCTCAGACAGGTGTTCGGCGGCAGCGGGTGATTGATGCAGTACGCGAAGAAGATGGCGTTAGTCGATCCACGATTGGTGGAAAGCCTTCTGCCACGCGTCGATCAGTCGTCGAGCACGCCTCGATCACGTGTGCTGAGTAGCCTTGACAGCGACATGAAGGACATTCTAGAACGTTCGGATTTATCGGAACGAGAAAAGGTAGCGTCGTACAATCAACTGCTGAGTCGGTACAATACGATAGAGACGGCTCGAGCGGCGCAACCGGTACGCGTGTCGGTGGTGAACAGCGGCGAGATACCCGCGGTACCGGTGGCGCCAGCGGCGGCGGCGGCGGCGCCACCATCGTCGGAGAGGATAGAGCGCGAAATCGTAGCCAGTATGCCGAAAACGTTGAAAGAGAAGACGAGACTGCTGATCGAAAAAATGAAAGCCGATCCGTTGTTTCGATGGAACGATCGCGGTGAATTCGTGTACGACGGTAAAGTGATCGCGGGGAGTAATATGACCGATCTAGTAAACGATCTCATGCGAACGAGATCGAAGACGACGACGCCCGTAGGATGGCGGGAGTTCGGATTGCGCATGAAGGATATGAATATCCCTATGGAATTCGTAGGCAACCCGCGCTATCGTTCGTACGTGGAGCGACAACGGAAGCTAGAAGAGAGGTTGACGATGCCGTCGACGTCTAGTTCATCAGCAACGCCGAATGAGCGGAGACGTCGTACTCGGATGCGAGGCGAACCTAGTTCATCAGCAGCGCCGACTGAGCGGAGACGTCGTACTCGGATGCGAGGCGAACTTAAACGCAGATCCGCTTCGGTGGGCGTCACGCCGTGGGATACGTTGTCGTGATGACGTCACGACGCGCGATCATCGTCGTCGTCGTCGTCGTCGGTTTCATCATCGCGCTCTATATCTATATCATCGTGTCGTCGTCGTCGTCGTCGTCATGGTGTCCGGGTGGAGTCGTCGTAAAAAACGAAAGCCTCGACAGCAACGAAACGACGACGTCGTCGTCGAAGACGAGGAGCTGAATAGCGCGTACTTCGATCCGAAACGGGTGGGGAGTTACGGAGGCGTCGACGCGTTGCACCGAGCGTCGAAACTCCCACGTCCGGCCGTCGAGAGGTGGCTAGCGTCGCAGGACGCCTATACCCTACACAAACCGGTTAGACGTCATTTCAAACGACGTCGCGTCATCGTGGGCGGTCGAAACCAGCAGTGGCAAGCCGATCTGGTCGACTTGACTAGACTGAAAACGCACAACGACGGTATAACATTCCTATTGACGGTGATCGATGTGTTTTCGAAGCGGGCGTGGTGCGTTCCGTTGAAGAATAAGTCCGGAGCGTCGCTCGTCGCGGCCTTCGAGCGCCTGCTGAACGACGACGAGACGCCGCACACGCTGCAGACCGATAAGGGGAGCGAGTTTTTGAACCGACCCCTGCAAACGTTGCTAAAGAGTCGCGGCGTTCATCATTTCGTGACGCATAACGAGGAGACCAAAGCGAGCGTCGTGGAACGGTTTAATCGAACTTTGAAAACGCGTATGTGGCGCTATTTTACGAAACACGAAACGCTGCGCTACGTAGAGGCGTTACCGTATTTCGTGCGATCGTACAACAACGCCTACCACCGAAGCATCGGTAGGACGCCGGCGAGTGTCGACGCGACGAATCAGGAGGCCGTATGGCAACGACTGTACGGGGGTGACGGCGAACGACGACGAAAACCGAAACTACGCGTGGGAGATCGCGTACGTATCAGCAAGACGAGGGGTCATTTCAAAAAAGGATACATGGCTAACTGGAGCGAGGAGCTGTTCACCGTCGTAGAGGTGCACCAGTCCGAACCGCCCGTTTGTCGCCTCAAGGACGACGCCGAGACGCCGATAGAGGGCAATTTCTACGAACCGGAACTACAACGCGTAGTCGTTCCGAAAGACAAACTATATCGCGTGGAGGCGGTTTTTTGGCGTCGTCGGCGTCGTGGCGGCGGTTCGGAGGCGCTCGTAAAATGGAGCGGATATCCGGCCTCATTCAACAGCTGGATCGACGCCGACTCGCTCGTGGACCTATGAATCGTTGGATGCGTCACACCGGCTGCTGGCGACTGCACGAGGCGGGACTATGCAACGGATCTTCGATCTTACCGTATAAAGGCCCCTGCTGCATCGACAGAGCGCAGTGGCGCGACGATGTGCGACGACGACGACGACGATACCTCGAGTGGCGAGCGTCGAACGAACGCCGACGAATCGTCCGTCGTCGACGACGAGCGCAACGCGGACTCCATCGACGCTACAACGACAACCGCCGCCGAACCCGTTCCATGGCGAATCTGCGGCAACGAATGTCCTAAGGCCGAAATCGTGTTCCTCTGTCAGGTCGTCGTCCTGTACTTCGTCATCGCCGTTAGTATATACAATCTGACGAAAGGTCAAGGTGACTCCAACCTGTGGACGGCGCTGTTGAGCAGCTGTCTCTGTTACCTGCTCCCGAGTCCGTCTATGAGCGTCGGCGGCGGCGGCGGACGTCGACAACGCGATGGCGGTCTCGTCTGACTTTTACCTGACGCTGCCGAGCAACGCGTCTATGAAACGTCACCCCGAAAATACGTTGACGCGCTACGTCACGGCGTTGCCGCGACGTTTCGACCTGTCGGGGGAGTGGGAATGCGGCGCCGTGTCGGTACAGTATCCGCACACGTGGTACAACGTGAGAGAGAAGGACGCCTACTTCTTTCTGACTTGCGCGACGGGCGAATGGGATGTTTACACGCAGATAGACGAAGAAGGGGGGACCGTGGTGATATATCGTCAGACGACGATTCCTCACGGTTTCTACAACAACTGTTATATGTTGTTGCACAAGATCAACGAGGCGCTAGGTAGATTACACACCGATAAGGTCAAGGCCATGCTAGAATACTGCTCCGTCTCTAACCGATATACGCTACGTATGTCGGCGGGTGTCGAATTTATCATACCTCATACGAGTCGCCTGAGGCACGTGCTAGGTTTCCATAGCAACACGATCAGTTCGTCCGTGTTCGGTCCCGCGCCGGCGACGACACCCGTCATCAGCACGTCGCCCGCCGCGTACACGTTCGCGTACGAAGGTCACAATACGGTGAATATGTCGGCGGGTATCGAGAGTCTGTAGGTGTACACGGATCTCGTGGAACCGCGCGTCGTCGGTGACGTGTACGCGCCGCTCATTCGAAACATCGCCATCCGCGGTGAGAGCGGTGAGACCATTTCGGAAACGTTCGATCGCGTGCAATACGTGAAGCTGCAGCGGAAGCAATTCGACGAGATCGAAGTCGATATAAGAGACGATCTCGGCCAACCGATACCATTCGAGCAGGGGAAGGTGGTGACGACGCTTCACTTCAGACGTTGTAAATCGAAATTGTTTTAACATGCCGCCGTCGTCGAAGAACCCGTACGTGGATTACTACGTTCGTCAGGTCGGCGGACAGCTGCCGGTCTTCGTCGGCGCTCGGGGTCAACGAGGTCACGGTCAGGGTAATATCTTCGGGAGTCTGTTTCGAAGCGCCATGCCGCTTATCAAGAGAGGCGCGTTGGCGTTGGGAAAACGCGCGCTCAACACCGGCATGCACGTGGCGCGCGACGTCGTCACCGGCGGCAATCTGAAACAGTCGGTAAAAAGACGCGCGAAGGAGGCCGGCGTCGATCTTCTCGACGGCCTATTGAATTCGCAGGCGGCGCCGGCAAAGAAGAAAAAGAAACAAACAACACAGCGTCGTCCCCGCGGCGTAAAGAGAGCGCGCATAGCGGCGACGAGCGTCAGTAGGCGGAAAAGAGCGCGTCGAACGGACATATTCGACGAGTAATGGAGTGGACGACGACCGTCTACCGGCCGTATACGGACCGTCGAGTATGCTTCATAGTGGTGATGCCGCGCGGAGGAGATCCGACGTCCGCGGTGGCGTCGGTCATCCTGCATACGATGGTGGCGCCGGTCAACAATTTCCTGCATTCGATGATCAGTCAAATCGACGTGTCGCTGAACAACACCCTCGTGACGCCGTCGACCAATACGTACCGCGAGACGTTGCTAAGTAGCGACGACGCGAAACGTTCGCATCTCACGGCCTCGTTGCGGTACAAAGACACGCTCGACGCGGCGGCGGCGGCATAAAGAGAGCGCGGCTAGCGGCGACGGTCGTCAGTAGGCGGAAGACGTCGAACGGACGACAACGATGACGTTCGTGAACGGCTCGACGTGCGAGGGGGTGAAGGCCGAACTGGAGCTGTTCAGCGGGGCGTTGACGCAGACGAGCATCGAGAGTAGTCATTGGACCGTCTACCAGCCGCTGACGACTCTCGACGCCGGCGGCCCTATCGAGTTCCTCGTGACGGGTTCAGGCGACGACTATACGGACCTGTCGAGCATTCAACTATTCGTGCGCTTCAAAGTGACGCGGGGGGACGGTACCGATCTGGCGGCGGGCGCCGGGGTGGCGCCGGTCAACAATTTCCTGCTTTCGATGATCAGTCAAATCGACGTGTCGCTGAACAACACCCTCGTGACGCCGTCGACCAATACGTACGCGTACCGGGCCTACCTCGAGACGTTGCTAAGTTACGGTAGCGACGTGAAACGTTCGCATCTCACGGCGTCGTTGTGGTACAAAGGCACCGCCGGACAGATGGACACGCGCGACAACGCCAACGACGGTTTCGAGGCGCGACGCCTCGCGACGGCCGATAGCAACGAGGTGGAGATGATGGGACGCCTGCACGTCGACGCGTTTATGATAAACAAACTCCTACCGAACGGCGTCGACACGAAAATACGCATAGTTCGCTCGAAGGACGCCTTCGCGCTGATGGGCGTGCAAGCCGTACCGGGGTGGCGCGTCGTGCTGCAGGCGATTCGACTGCACGTGCGAAAAGTGAAGTTGAATCCGACCGTCCAGATGGCGGATATCAAAGCGTGGACGTTGGGAACGGCTAAGTTTCCGATGCGTCGCGTCGACTGCAAATCGTTCTCGATAACGGCGGGCGCGCTATCGCACACGCACAAGAACCTGTACATGGGCCCGATTCCGAAACGCCTATTCCTGATGATGATCGATAACGTCGCCTACAACGGCGCCTACACTAGAAATCCGTTCGACGCGCGTCACAACAACATAAACTTCCTGGCGCTCCTCGTCGACGGACGTCAGGTGCCGAGCAAGCCGCTGCAGCCGGACTTCCCGCACAACCGGTACGTGCGGAGCTACATGAATCTCTTCGAGGCGACCGGAAAGGCGTTCCAGGACGAGGGGAACGACGTATCGCGTACGGACTTCGGCGCCGGCTACACCATCTTCGGTTTCGACCTGACCCCCGACTATTGCGACGGCGATCATTTCAACGTCGTGCATCAGGGGTGCGTGGGCGTCGATATGCATTTCACGACGGCGATAGCGGCTCCGGTGAACGTCGTCGTGTTCGCGGAATTCGAAACGATGATGGAAATCGACCGGAACCGGAACGTCCTTTACGACTGGTAGTAACTCTGGATACGTTTCAACTGATGCGTCGTCTGGAACGCGATACGTACGCTAAACGTATCGTCGCCGGCGTCGTGCCTAAAGACGCGCTACTTACCGTCGCCGTCACCACCTACCCGACGGCCTTCGTGTGCAACACCGGCGACGGCGGCGAACCGGGACAGCACTGGGTGGCCGTCTACGTCGGCGCCGACCGACGAGGCGAGTACTTCGATTAGTACGGACTGCCGCCGCTGCACGCCGACTTCCGCGCCTTCGTGCGCCGCCACTGCGGCGACGCCTGGACGTACAACGACAAGCGGCTGCAGAGCGTCATCTCTAACGTGTGCGGACAATATTGCGTCGCCTACCTTCTCCTCCGATGTCGCGGGATGCCGTTGACGACGTTTCAGAACGTATTCGGCACCGATCGGGTGAACAATGACTGTCTCGTATACGATTTATTAAAACCTCATCATTAATAATACCACCGTGTCGCTTGTAGTAGTAGAAATAAAAACGAACAAATGATGTATACAATTGTTGGTGTTTATTATTACCCACACATACATACATACATACATACAGAAACTACCCCTAGGGGGGTGGTGGGGGTTATGTTAGTAGTAGTAGACGAGTTAGACGAGTGTTTACGAGTTAGACGAGTATCGGCGCCGTAGTGACGCCGTCTTCGAGCACGCGGCCTTTAGCGTAGAAGTAGCTCAACGCCGCGCGCTCTTGAACGTACGTCAACACGGACGAGTCTTTCACTCGGAAACCGCGGTTCCAGCCGACGCCGTTGCGATGGTCGCGCAGTACGGCGAGAAAGGTGTGCTCGTCGATGTCGGCGTTCTGTCGCTTGCTCAGTCCCTTCGTGCTGTACTTCGGACCGGCGACGCCGCCGAAGCAGTAGTACGTTTTGCTGCACAGCGCCACGATTCCGTCGCCGCGCCACTCTTCTTTGAAGAGACCCGGCGTTCGACGATCGAACAGGCGTCGGCGCGCGCAGCAGGCCGCCGCGTCGTCCCACGCTAGTCCGGCGACGCGCCATCGTACGTAGGCGTCCACGTGCGCGTCGCAGCATTCGGCCGGTAACCAGAGCGAACGATTCCGGAAGTAGTGTTCGCGACGTTCTTCCGGTACGAGCGCGTCGACGTCACGTCCGGCTAGGGCTATGTACGCCGAGTCGTTGTCCATAGCGCAGTACTGGAAGAGCGGACGGGGAATGTAGGCGTCGACGAAATCGTAATAAAATTCCAGCATTCTCAATTTTGCGTACTGCATTACGAAATAGCCGATATGTATCGGCAGGCCGTAGACGATTTTACGCTTATTCAGCGCCACCTCGTACAGCGCGTCGTCGACGACGACGTCCAGTTGCCGGAAGCGCCGAATGTTGACGAGCATCGACGCGCCGACCGGCGTCGCGTACTTGATTTTCCGGTGCCGATCGACGCGCGTAATCGTTTTCCCGTAGGAACTGTTCCCGAGAAGTTTAAAAGTTTCGGCGATGATCGATTTGTCGGGACCGATATCGCCCTCGCGACGCGCCGTCGAAACCGCGTCGCCGAAGCGGCGAAAGCACGCTATCGGCGCGTACTCGACGATCTGGTAGACGCGCTCGACGACGAGACCGTGCGCCAGATACCAGCGTAGGAGCGGCGTCGCGAGCACGATCGCCGCGCCGAAGTAGCTACCGACGAGCGTGCGTTGAGGTCGCGTGATGAGATCGTGCGACTCGGCGTAGTCGCGCATGAACGGGCTGAGATCGTCGCGCACGATATCGACATTCTTGAATACCGGCTGCATCTCGGCGAACTTGTCGCGCAGCGGTTCCGGTACGACGATATCGCACTGCACGAGACCGAACAGAGAGCCGTCGCGCACCGCCTCCAGTATCGTCGAGAGCGTAATGGCGGCTGTCGACGGTTGCCATCGTCACGCGTCGGGCGGCGTCGGCGTCGCCGGCGGTCGCACGGCGTTCCACTGGCACTCCCACATTTCGACGACTTCGTCGACGAAACGGCGCAGGTAGGCGGTCACGGCGATCGTCGCGGCGTACAGCGTCGTCATCGGTTGACCGTTGACGGCGTTCGTCGTCACGTGCGCCTGACACTTCGGGCAGCCGTGAAAATAGCAGCCGTGAAATTGATACGCCGTTCGCGTGGCGGCGCACCAGCCGTCGACTCGGTGCTTTCCGATGCGCTTCTCGCGTCCGTTCAACTGGTGACGTATACGCGCGCCGGTTTCCGCCTCCAAGCGCGTCAACCACTCCACGGCCATACGACCGTAGCGGTGCTCGCGTTCCGCTCGAAAGTCGTTCTCAGCGCGTCGGCGCGTGTACCAGCCCGTCGGCATCTCCTGCATTATTGCCCATAGATAGAGGCCGTTTGCGTCGAAGCCTACTTTCGATCGGCACGGCGCGTCGCCGCCACGAATCGACGTCACGTCGGCCTCGTGGTGGCGCGCGAAGATGATCGACGGGCCGCCGACGATCTGCGCCTGCAGCAGACGGTGCAGATCTTTGTTCGGCTCGTTGAAGAGCGAGAAATGGATCGACTTCGGCAGGTCGTTGAACAGGTACAACAACGTCAACCCCGGTACGCTGATGGCGTCCTTGAACATGTCGATACGTCGGCGCCGATAGAAGGCGAACTGGCGATCGACGGCCTCGAGAAACGGCGCCACATCACGATTGTTATACCACACAAGAAAATCGCGCATCGACGTCATGCCCTCGACGCGCCACGCCGTCGCGCAAATCTCGTACGCCTCCGCGGAGATTCCCTCGCGTTTCAGCTGGCTGTAGAAAGCGTCGCGCGACGGCAGGGCGGTTTCGTCCAGACGCGACAACGCGTCGATGTGCTCGTACGGGAAGTAGCCCTTCGTTGCCGAGCAACCGTACGCTTTCAGAAAGCGATCGTAGCTAACGCCGAGCGCGAGGTAATTCGTTATGTCCAGGAACTTCAACGTCGTCGTCGACAGGCACATGTAATTGTTCTGACGTTTAATGGTAAACGCCGACGACGTATGCTGCGCGTCGTCGGTTATGAGCAGGGGGGTCAAGTACTTTTTGACGACGTTCAGGTCGTACTTACCCGAATTGAATCCCAATACGGGCATTTTACGAAGGTACGTCCACAGCCGGTCGGCGAGAGTGGCGTACGGTGACGCGTCGGCGTCGTCGTCGTCGCCGTTGCATCGTCGCCGCCAGTCGGCGTCGAGCGCGTCGAGCGCCTCGAAGGTCGCGTCGTAGCGGGGACGTAGAATCGCGCACGCCGCCGCGCTCACCGCTTCCAGGTCGTCGATGAGGCGACGCGCGAGTTCCGACGAATCGCCGGTCGTGACGTAACAGCGCGCCACTTCGTGACCGGGCACGTTCGACGCGACGCTCACGCTGAGCAGTTCGTGTCGCGCGATCCAGTGGCATTTGTCGCTATCCGCCGGCAGATCGTTATCGTCGAGCCGATCGAATACGGACGCCGTCGGTCGGTAGACGCCGCCGGGGAACACGTGACGAACGCCGCCTTCGCACGTCGCTTCGTGACGTCGTAAATCGCGCGCGCTCCGCCAGAGGACGCTGCCGCATTTCCCGCACTTGTACGTTTTCGTGTACGCGCGCCGATCGCTTATGTACGAGAAGTGCGACTCGTACAGTTTGACGTTCAGCGTCGTGGGGTGCGCTTCGCGCGATCGACGGACTAGTTCGGCGACGTCGTTCGTCAGTCGACGATAGACGACGACGTTGATGCCGAAAACCGTCTCCACGCGATCCAGTTCGTTCAGGCGCACGCCGCCGCCGTTCGGGGTCGACGTGTCGCGACGATACCACGCGTGCAGACGTTTAGCGACTTTCGTTAAACGGTTCGTATGGCAGGTACGTACGCCTCGTCGGTGACCTTGCAGGTGAAGGCCGATGCATCGGAAGAGACACAGATGGTCGTCGTAGGGCGTACCTCGATCGTCGTTCGTCAACGACACGATGGACTTGTTGAGGCGTACGTAGGCGGGAAGCGTCGTCACGCCAACGCAGCCGATAGGATGATTGATGATGGCGTTCACGAAATAGGTGGCGTTAGCTACGAGCTCGACGATCCATCCCGAGTCGTGACGCTGCGCGATGGCGTACTGCAGTACGTCGGTAGTGCGCACGGCGTCGAGGAATCGTTCGAATGAACGGCTATCGGTAACTAGGGCGGGTGTTTCGAGGAGGCGACCGCAACAGTTACACGAAGAATGAAAATATCGGTACCGACCCGACACCTTGTGGCGTAATACAAAACCATAGCTAACGTTAATTTTAAACGCGTTCTTTTGCGCGCTAAACATTTTCCTCAGACGCGGTTCGAGCACGCGCGTACTCGTACAGGCGGTCATACGATAGTTGTAAAGCGACTGTATGACGCCGCGCGCCAACGACGTCTCTATGCTACGCCGGTGCTCGTCTACGACACGCTGTAGTGAATCAGTGGAAGAGGGCGACGCCGCCGCTAGGGCGCCGTCGCCCTCTTCCACTGATTCACTAGGCGGCGAACGGCCACACTGCAGCCTCAGATGTCGTAGCATAGCGGAACGCGTGGTGTATAGCTTGCCGCATTGTGGACACTCTCGACGTTTTACGCATAGCGTTTCGTCGTCGCCGCATTTTTTCGAACTCTTTACGTGTCGTTCTAACGTCGACTGCGTCGTGAAATAACGCCCACATTTCGGACATTGCCATCTAGTAGGCGATGGTGGCATTCTCTCTAATGATATTTTTTCGAGCGTTCCCCTATTTATAACGACGACGGTTACGGTGGTGGTGGTAAGTAGCGGGAAGAAGAACCCTAGCGGTGGAATGCGGTTTTTCTAACTGTCTAGCGGTAATTTTTCTAACTACGACTAGCGGTGGTGTTGTGCCCTAGTGGAATGCGGTTTTTCTAACTAGCGGTGGAATGCGGTGTTGTGCCCTAGTGGTAATTTTTCTAAGTGGCGGTGGTGGTAAGTAGCGGGAAGAACCCTAGCGGTGGAATGCGGTTTTTTCTAACTGTGTGGTACGACTAGCGGTGGGATGCGGTTTTTCTAACTAGGTAACTCTGAAACGGAAAGTACATTTTCAACGTTTTATTCGGTACAACATTCAACAAATACAGCGTGAAGTCTTCGTTTCAATAGCAAGCAAATGTTCTCTATTCTACTAGTTCAGTCCGCTCCGGCGTTGCACGTACGTGTGCACGGCCGACTCGAGTTGCACGCGATTCATATAATCGCGCCAATTCGTTCCTAACAGCCAGTTCGATACAAACTGTACCAGATACAATTCTCCTGCACGGCCCGTTTGCGGCTGCTGATCGCCGGAAGACACCGTAGTCTCGCTTAGTATATGCACTAATCTCGTAAAACACGGGATAAGAGAACGACGTAGGAACGTTTCCATAACTTCGTTGAAATACCGCGTCACAATACAGCCCGGCTTATCGAAACGTTGCATGTAGACGCGATTCGGCCGTCCCGCGCGATAGCCGGGCATGTGAACGTAGGGGCAGCTTTCATTTGGTTCGCATATCCCGCAATGATCCCGCGCCTTCTCCAGAACCATTTCGCCGATAGTCTCGGCGATGAGATCCATAGCCAGTCGTTCGTAACGTACGATCAACTGACTCCGGCTCGGCACGACGAGTTGCCGTTGACACGTCCCCAGCTCCTCCGATACGCTCCAGTACGACGACGTCGCCAGGCTGTCGTTATACGTCGGTGGAGGGGGGCGCGTTCCGGTCGAGCCCAGCGCCTCCTCGATTATCGCCTCCAATACGCGAGCGTCACGTACTCCTCCGCCACCGCCGTCACTACCCTACAGCACAAAGCAGTTCTACTCTTTACGGCTAATCACCGTCAGCAACGCGTCTAGGAAGTCGCTCATGGTGTGTTTGGTGCGTCCTACAAACACATTATTATTATTATGATTAGTCCTCCTTCTCCTCCATCTTTACCGACCCCGTAAACGTAAGCAATAACCACGTATTGCTAGAGCAAGCTCCTCGTACTGAGCGCGAATCCTTTCGTTGTTTGCAAGCATTGTTTGGAGTATGCAGCGCACTTCCCGGGTCGAGTCCAGCGCCTCCTCGATTATCGCCTCCAATACGCGTACTCCGCCCTACAGCACAAAGCAGTTCTACTCGTTACGGCTAATCACCGTCAGCAACGCGTGTAGGAAGTCGCTCATACACTCACGTCTGGTGTGTTGCATCAGCGCGTCCTACAAACACATTATTATTATTATTAGTCCTCCTTCTTTTCCTCCGCCTCCTTCTTTTCCTCCTCCTCCATCTTTATCGACCCCGGCACACCCCGTTCCAACAACGTTCCTACGAACGTTGCAACCACGTCGTACTGAGCGCGAATCCTTTCGTTGTTTGCAAGCATTGTTTGGAGTACGCAGCGCACTTCCTAAAGCATATAAAGCACAACTGTTAGTACATCAAACTACTACGAAATAGGCTTGCTTGCCAACCAAAACGCTCTTATATATTGTTCAGCCGACTCGGCTAATAGTTCAAAGCTCTGCTTGCTTAGTTCCAGCCTGTGACGATCTCTCATTCGTTGTCGTTCGTTGGCGTGTTTCAATAAATCTACCAGTAGCGGCCAATTTTCCTCCTCCTCTTCCTACAAGACAACAACAACAACAACAACATTAGTCATCGACGTATCTTTTTAGTGTGCGCACTGTATACGAGGGGACCCCGTTCCAACTCGTCTTCCGCACACTAATCTCCACTTTAGTACCGGTTAACTCGAGCACGGTATCGCAGAGATCCTCCTCGTTCAATTCCGTCAAGTACTCGGCCGTGAACTCGACGAGATTAGACATTTGGCTATCGAACAACGTAAGCCAAAGCTCATCTTCTTCCTCCTCGCCGTCCTTCACCATCACACGCAACGCGAAGAAATATTTCGGTACAAACACTTCACCGTGCGTTCGACATATCAGGACCCCGTCGTTGTTTGTCCGTAATTTCCGGCGACAACGGGAACATCCCAAATAGGTGGTGCCGGGCTCGCCTTTGTACGAGACGGCCTCGATCGTAACGGGCGACAGGATTTTATAAACACCGCTGACGGCGCACTTCAGATGTCTCAGACTCACCGCTGTGGCGCGTGTCGACGCAGCCGACGATTCACGCTCCATAGAACCGCTCCGCGACAGCACCGGGGGCTGCTCGGCGGTCGTCTCGTCGGGGGGCTCCAAGCGCGCCTCTTCGGCGCTACTCTTTCGACCGACAGTCAACGGAGCTGCGATCAGCGCAACGGGGCGCTTAACAGGCGGTGACACCCCCGTTGACAAGGCTGCTAGCAGTGCCGAAGGTTGACTGCTGCTGCTGCTGGCCGCCGCCTTCATCGACTTTTTTGGTTGTTGTTGTTGTTGACTTTCATCCGCCATGTTGCGGAAGAACGTCTGCTGCTTGCTGCTCTGTAGAAAGAATACACACACGGTTAGAAGTTCGGCGTTATACAATATAACATTTTTCTCACCCGTTTTATACCCTTTCCAAATAACACGCATGCGCACTTCACCCTAATACGTCATCCTACTCAATTATCAGCGTGCGTGCCTCGTACATTTCAGACATTTTGTTTTCGAAAAAAAGTATCCGGTCACGTCGGTACATTCGCCGTTAAATCTCTCCTTACATCGATTTTCTCTAATATCGATGCACCTCGCGTTTCCTGACCCCACAGAGAATCTATACAACGTTTAGTTTCGTGCTTTTAACGTTTCGTTTATTGTTTTTGAAATGTCATTGTCTACACTATAACGCGCATGCGCACTTCACACTCTATCCTTATCTTTTTTCAATTATCGTCGTGCATACTTCATCCAACTCAGGCATTTTGTTTTCGGAAAAAAGTTACCGTTCACGTCAGTGCATTCACTGTCAAATGTGACTTTTACCGCGAATTTCTCTAATATCTATGCATCTCGTGTGTCCTGATCCCCCAGCGATCTTATACAACGTTTTATTTCGCGCTTTTAACGTTTCATTTATCGTTTGTAAAAATCCATCATTCTCCGTTCACATTCCAACTCGTTAAGTCACGCGCAACAGATGTCACACATGTGCGCTTATCGCATTCCGTCTACTCTCCGAGGAATTTGTTTTAGGAAAAAAGTTACCGTTCACGTCAGTGCATTCATCGTCAAATGTGACTTTTACCGCGAATTTCTCTAATATATACGCATCTCGTGTTTCCTGACCCTCCAGTGATCGTATATAACGTTTAATTTCGTACTTTTAACGTTTCGTTTAACGTTTGTAAAAATCCTTTGTTCTCCGTTCACATGTCAATCAAAATCAGTCGTAGTGTTATGCGCCGCCGCCGCCGCTGTTTGACGACGCACACATTTCATACACGCTTTTACAAACACGAACACACGACGTCTCCACCACATCGCTCTAACAACATGTCCACAACAAAACCACGGTAAGACAGTGCTTTTATTGTTGTAAGATATTTAAACAGTGCTTACTATAGCATGCATGCATACATTTTATTGAAATGCACGTTTTTATTGTTGTAATGCATTTTATTTAAATGTTTTTACTAGTAAATGCACGTTTTTATTGTTGTATTATTTAATGCATGTTTTTACTAGTTTTACCGTTTAAACATGCATGCATTTTATTTATAAGTACACATGCATGCATTTTATTGTTGTAATGCATTTTATTTAAAAAAATAATTTTTTTACTAGTATCGTTTAAATGCATGTTTTTATTGTTGTAATGCATTTTATTTAATGCATGTTTTACTAGTTTTACCGTTTAAACATGCATGCATTTTATTTAAACAATGCATATTTTACCAAGACATTGCCGTTTAAACTATCTCACTCATTTTATTCATCCTTTGTTTATTTCATAGACCGATCCAACTGCCCACAAAGGCAACGTACACGCCTCGTAGGCCGATTGTGCTCCCCCCCGACGCGTCGACGACTCGAACAACATGCGCGGTCGCGCCGTCCGTCCGTCGTGCGCCTTCACCGCCACCTGTCACGCCGCCCTACAGCAGTGATAGTGATGATGATGATGACATCGTGCCCGATATGGCGCGAGTATTTCTAGTGAGACAGCCAAACGGGTTATGGAAAACACTCACGCCTCCAGAACTCTATCGGCGGGAAGGCTTCGGTCTTCCGCCGACAATCGGCTCCCCGCCGGACACCGACAGGCGACAAACCGTCGGTCGAGGACGCATCCTGCAATATTATACTCAATAAAATATATTCCAGTCACTACTCACGTTTTCACGCGTCTATTTTCAATGCGTAAACACCCTACTGTGTATTTAAACGCATTGCTTTCGTTTTAATCCGTCCACCAGAACAACGTTGTTTACCGTTAGTCATCCAGGGGTCAAAGACCAGTAGGCCAGCAGCCCTTATCGCTGCAGCAGTCGTCGTCGCTCTTACTGCTGTCAACATCACATACGGGGACATCTCAACGTTTATACAATGGTTTAGTGTGGTTAGCAATACGTCAGTACGTGGTTAGCAGTAAATCCTACCCCAGCGTATTGCTTACGTCAGCACAACTCCTACCCAGTTATAGGTGGTCCACTTAACTTTAGCGTGGTTATAAAGTACGAAACTAAACTTATATACTTTAGCGTGGTTATCAAGTACGAAACTAAACTTATTATTAAACGCATTATTGCTTACGTCAGCGCGCTCTAGGTACGGCGTTGATCGCTAGGACTACAAATACTCTCTGCACTCACCGCTAGGTGGCATCTCTCTACTGTACTGTCAATCATAGTATAAAATTACATCGCTCATCAATCACGTTTTTTATAAGTAGGTTTCCCAAACTCATTAGTGTCACCGCAAAGACCGCAAAGCCTTTGATCTTTTTTTATAAGTAGGTTTCCGGCGACTCGCTCATCAATCACGCGTTTTTTATTAGTAATGTTCACAAATTTTTGACAGGTCATTAAATTCTTTTTTATAAGTAGGATTTTGAGGTCCAACAGCGCTTACTACCTACTTATATATATACATACATACATACATACACACATACATTTTTCTCACCTTCCCCCCGCCTTCTCCCTGTGCGGGTTTTGCAGAGTTTCCCCCACTTCTTCCTGTCCTGAGCCCATTCTTCCTTCATCTGCCATGCCTTTAAATCTTTCCTCACTGTGTCCTGCCATCTCAACTTGGGCCTCCTCTCGCTCGTTTCCCCTCTATCTTCATCTCCATGGTGGCTCTTAAGTATTCCCTTTCTTTCCTTCTTTTCACGTGACCAAACCACTCCCGCCTTCTTCTCCTAATGACGACGACAATGCTCTCCACAGCGGCTTCTTTCAAGATGTCCTCATTCATCCGGTGCTCCTGCAGGCTTACCCCCATAATATATACATACATATATATGTACACACGCATACGCACCCATATGCGCACACACACATACGCGCGCACACACACACACACACACACACACACACACACACACACACACACACACACACACACACACACACACACACACACACACACACACACACACACACACACACACACGCACACACACACACACACACACACATACACACCATGACTTTTTTCTACATTAGTTGATGGTCAGTCAATGCTAAAACAAAATGGGCATGGATGTCATTACAAAATGGGTACCCCGGAAATATTTTGGTGTAAGATGGGCTTCATGTTATTACAGAGTATGTTCCTATTATGACGTCTGTCACGCCCTCTTATTGATTTGACACATACCTAACAGCGAGTGTCAGTGTGCGTCAAGGTTACCTGTCGCATCCTCTCATTGATTTATCGTTGTCACTGATCGTGATTCAACTCTATACGGCGATTGCCACACCAAACACGTCAGTCGTCGATCAGTCGCTTGTCGAGGTTGTCACGCTTTGTCTGCTCGAGTTCTGCTGTGCGGCTGTCGGACGGGAGAGCAAGGATGTCGCCCAAATGTTCCAAACTGATGACGTGTTCTCGAGCCTCTGCGCTTCTCCTTCGAGCTCTGATCTTAGCGGGACTCTGCGGTTGGACAAACGCAGATGAAGTGGAAGGTAGGACAGTCCCGACCTTTAAATATTCACTATTCGCAATCAAGCACTATATGTGAACCCCACAGAGAACAAGGTCTTAAGTGATAAATGCCTATTCTGCAGACAAGCCAAATATAGCTGTCGACGTCAGGTCCCATCGATTGTGTCATTTTGGCTGAAATGCACAACCTGATAATCTATTTTTTCACTGTCCTGTTTGCCTCCACAAAAAATCCAAACGTACATAATATATTTAGTGGGCGTATCTTCCAAGTAACGTACGTTGTTATGGGATTATTACAAAACACAATTTGGCGGACAATATACCTTCAACGTAGTAACTGTTATCATAGTATGAATTATATAAATTAATTAATTAATTTAAAACTAACAATAGACTGCCTCATTTTAATTCGTTATAGTATAGCTCTAAGTTAGCTCCGTGCGTTTATTGAGACCTACAACACTATTGGGCCGGACGTGGGAGAAGCGTTGAGCAGGCATCGTGTACGACAGCAATGGCAATAGCAATGACACTGACTCACTGCAACGGTCTATAGCGATGTGGAGGACGAGTGCGATAGATTACGACACGTGGCGAAAAGATTCGGGAAAAGAACTAGGCGGCAGAGAACGTTACACGTCACACCTAAAAGTATTTGATTGGCTGATTCCAAAAAGGACGCCAACAGAGTTCGGCGTGTTTTAGCAGGGTGGGCGGTGGGACAGCATTTCAAGAGGTACTCTTGGCCCATCTTTTAAATTAGAGTAACATCATAGGTGGTTAGCACCGAGTGTTTAGTTAAGGATCGATATGTAAATATTAAGTATTTAAGCCTGAAAATGATAAATTATAATGGCAATCGTCAATTCGAGAAATTCGTTACAGGGCATCATATTTGAGAAATCACTGCATGAATCATGGCCTCGTCATTCCATATCACAAACAGTGTACGCATGAATGATAGACCATTCAAATACCTCTCAATGACATATCCTCACATGTTCTCTCAGCATCAGGTCCAGAGAACCCGGGTTGGAATCCTGTGTTGCCGTGGCGAACCTTGCATAAGTTCGCTCACTCTACTTGGCTTCAATCCAGTCAGTTCAGTCAGTTCCTATTTGTATATGTTTGTGTACGAATAGTCTTTGCACATTATTTGCAGCGTTGTTTCCGAGAGATGGTGTTCGATGAGCAGGTCTGCCAGGGAATAAAGTCCTAAGAAGTGGCTACTGGGCTATATAAGAACTAAACTTATTATTATTATTATTATAGGTGATCATCCTCATCGGTCGGTCGGGGCCGGAGCATAGATGAGCCTGTTCTGTATGGTTCGATCCTTCATTAGGGATGGAAGATCTGTTTCTTCAATATCAAGGTTTTCGCAGACCAGCTTGGCGTATGTTTTCTTCTCTGTTTTTCTTTCCATGTGTGGGTGTCCACAGGATGAATGCTGACACCAAATCGTCGGTCTTACGATAGCAATGGCCAACTGGTTGTAGCCACCTCCTACGAATCTTGTGTGTGAGTTTGTCTATATGTCCATATAGTTCTTCATTTGTAAGGCTCTTGATCCAGGCAGTGGACATTTGCGCGCTTTCTTAACATTCTGGTGTAACTTCGGTGTAATTTTGTTCTAGATATTTTGTGAGGGTCCAGGTATCTCCTCCCTACAACAACATACTTTCAACGGTGACACTGAAGATTGACAATTTAATGGTTCTTCTTATGTTCCCTTCCACACATGGTGTAGCTTGTTAAATGCTTGCCAGGCTAGGGCAATGCGTTGGTGGACTTCTTTGCTTGCACTGCGTATCCAGGAACCTATACCGGAAATCGTTATTAGTTCATACATAAATATATTGTGACTCCTTTCCCTGCAGCTGCACTTAGTCTTGCTCTTTGCAACCTCCTTCTAATTCGCTATATTCAGTGTCATGTATTAATTATATATCTCAGTAAGCCTTTTAAGTCGAAACTGATTTAAGTATTTATACAAAATGTGTTTTCTCTTCATGGTCACGATATGTTTTTTGAGTCTACCTGTATTTTTTCAAGACAAACGTTATTCTAGTGAAGATGACATTTACCATACCTATAATCAATCTAGAATATTCGTTCTAAATAGTGCTCAGATCAGTTTTGCCAAAACCCCTGCTTTACATATTTCCTTTCTTGGTCTATGTACGCACACAAACTTAGTGAAAAAATCAGGTTGTAATCCAACTTTTAAATTATCTATTATTCTCATACTGGCAGGTGATGTGTCAATTAATCCTGGTCCAAAAACGTTTCATAATATACGCTGTGCGACTAATAATCTTAGATGTGTTCGTCACAAATCTGCCGCCCTTTCTGATTTAATAGCATCAAAACATATTAATATTTTAGCAATGACTGAGACATGGTTGACAACAATTGATACTGTCTCCTGTCTTGCTGACATCACTCCTCCTGGCTTTTCTCTACACCATCATCCACGCCATTCAGGTGGGGTGGTGGTGTCGCAGTTCTGGTTTCTGATTTGTTCAAGGTAGAAATCCTTCATTCACCTGTATACCACAGCTTCGAAGCATTATGTATTCTTATAAAAGGTTCACCTGTCTGCTAATTTTATTTGCATATATCGTCCTCCTGGAAACGCAAGTACATTGTTTGATGAATTTCAAGATTTTCTTGAAACAACATTACAATTATATGAATTTTTTTATATTCTAGGTGATTTCAATATCCATGTTGATTTAGATATCCTTAATACTAGATTATTCATGGATGCACTTCAAACATTTGACTTACAACAGCATGTCACATTCCCTACTCATATCCATGGGCATTGGCTCGACTTATTTATCACTAGGTCAAGCTGCAATAACATCAAGGCAGTATCTGTTACTGATGGATTATCTTATCATCATACTGTAATTATTGATCTGTGTCTCAGAGTCGAGTCAAAACCAGCACAACAATGTATTACTTTCCGACCGATACATGACATTAATATACACATTTTTCGGGAGGACCTTGCAAATTCAGATCTCTTAATTCATCCAAAAACTACACTATGTGAGCAAGTAAACCAGTACTACGTTACACTAAGTAATCGTCTTGATAACCATGACCACAAACAAACAAAACAAGTAAAAGTTCGTCCACCGTCACTATGGATGTCACTAGACATAGTACAAGCAAAACGTCGTCGTCGATATCTTGAAAGAATTTGGCGACGTACTTGTTCATCCCTTGATCGGATCCACTATTGTAAGCAGTTACATCTGTGCAACGACATGATGTCAAAAGCAAAATCAGACTATTGTAAAAAAATTCTGTAAAACCTTGCCAAATATAGAAAAACGTCAGCAGTGTCCTTCATCGCGAGAAACCAAAATTATTGCCTAATACCTCTTCATTGGATACATTATGCAGCATGTTTTCAAAATATTTCACATATAAGATTGTTTATATTCGATCACGTTTTGTTATTAATGGCGTTGACTACAAGTTTACTGAAAAGCCGATTGTTGATTATACACTGCAATGTTTTACACCTGTAACTACAGGTGAAGTTCGCACTACCATACAAAAGTGTCCTAACAAATCGTGTGGTCTTGACCCTTTTCCAACATTTCTACTGAAGATTTGCATTGATCAAGTGGTTTATCCTATTACAAATATAATAAATATGTCAATGCAGGATGGTGTTGTTCCACACGAATTCAAGCACGCTCTTGTCAATCCTCTTATTAAAAAACAAAGTCTGTGCAAAAATGACCTTAACAATTGCCGTCCTATCTCAAATCTTAATTTTCTGTCGAAAGTATTGGAGAAGGTTGTTGCAAATCGACTCCATGAACACATTTATTCACAGCATTTATCAAATGATCTACAATCTGCATATGAGCGATTTCATTCAACTGAGACGACTGTTCTTTAAATACACAATGACATTATATGCAATATGAATAATAGCAAATTGACTGCTCTCACCTTACTAAATCTATCAGCTGCTTTTGATACAATAGATCACGACATTCTTTTATATCGCCTTAATAGAAATGTTGGTATATCTGGCAGGGCTCTTCAGTGGTTTAGTTCATATTTTTCAGACCGATACCAAAGCATTAATACATCTGGCTGACTGTCTTGTCCAGAACATCTTCCATTTGGTGTCCCACAAGGTTCTGTCCTTGGCCCTGTTCTGTTTAGCTTATACATCACATCCCTTAGTCGAGTCATAACTAATCATAATATAAATCATCACTTGTATGCTGACGACACACACAGGTGTATATATCACTTTCACCAACTGACACATACATCTCTGTCAACTTTTAATGATTGTCTCAATGACATCTTGTTGTGGATGGAAGCAAGTAAATTTAAACTAAATCCAGATAAAACTGATCTAATTATTATTGACACAAAACAACAACGAAACAAGGTTGTTAACTACTTTCCAGTTAAATTGCTTGGTAATGATATATCACCATCATTAACTGTTCGTAATCTAGGTGTTATTTTTGACAGTGATTTCAGCTTTAAGCAGAACATTTCTCAAGTATGTAAATCCTATTTCTACCATATACGTGATTTCGGCGTCATTTGTCTTTATCTACTGCTAAAACAATATCAGTATCTCTAATTAGCACTCGCCTTGACTACTGCCACTCACTCCTAAACGATATTGCTAAAAAGGACATAGCTAAACTCCAACGTGTACAGAATTGTTTAGCACGTGTAGTACTAAAAGCATCTCATCATCTCTGCCCCTTCTTAGACAGTTGCATTGGCTTCCAGTTACATATCGAATACAATTCAAATTAGCCACTATCACATATGGTACCCTTTTTACGCAACACCCATTATATTTGTTTAGTCTCCTTCGTTTTTCCAATATCCCCGGAAATCTCAGTTCATCTGTTTCACAACGACATTTTGTTTTGAAAACCAAGCTTAATATCGGCAAACATGCTTTTTTCTGTAGCTGCACCCACAATCTGGAATCAACTGGAGATGGGAATTAGCAAGCAGACAAGTGGAATGGAGAGAGGGAGAGAGGTGGGAATACTGCAAGACTAATGGAGAATAGCAGTGGCAAGAAGACTGAGGAAAGGAGATTGAGAGGAGGGAAGGTGATTGGAGGGGAAGAAATAAAAAAATCGACGACAGAAAACGTGGCAAGCGTGAAGGTGACAAGGGAGAAAGTGACCGTAGGGAAGGAGGGAGGGAAGATGAAATGGGAGAGGAGAGAAGAAAATAAGATGGGAGGGAAGATGAAGGGACGAAAGGAAGTGAAAGCAAATGTGATAGAAGAGAAGTTGATAAAAGGGACGATGACAGGAAGAATGGTGACAAGAGAAAAAGCGACAGGAAAGAATGGATCAGAAGAGTATGTGACAGGAGAGAAGACGGCAGGGGAAAAGACAACAACCAGACTGATGCACACGGGAGAAGGAGCTACTGTGAGAAAATGATTGAGGGGGCAATGAGGAAAGAGAGGGTGTTTATGGGCGACTCCATTATGAGAAAGACGGACAAGACTCTAAGCGAGGGGAAGGACGTCGTTGTTTGTCTACCAGGGGCTAGGATAGAACATGTTACTGAAAGGGTAGAGAAGGTATTGGGGCATGGCAAGGGAGGGTCTATACTTGTACACATCGGATCAAATAATGCAGACAGGGAGGGAATAACTGGGATAGAAGTATAGACAGTTAGTGAGGAAGCTATAAAAGACAAGAGTTGAATAGATTATTCTCTCAGGAATTGTGCCAGTAATAGGAGGAAAGGGGGCAAAGTATAACAAATAAATAAATATACTTATATAGCGCCAACTCTAGTTAGAAACTATTCAAGGCGCATTACATATAAAATAGTAATAAATAAAAATGTAATTAATTAAATAAAAAAATGAATATTAAAAAATTATCTTTGAATATTAGTACTATCGTGTCATATAAACAAACGATAATCGATAAAAGCTTAATGCCAAGTCTAAAAGTCACAATAGTAGTTAAAATATTGATTAAAAGAGAGTGTTTAAAATTGCTCTTAAAAGTGTCAGTGTTCATTACATGTTTTGAAAACAAGTAGATCACTCCGCAGATCCGGGACTGATGCGGTTAGTGGAGTTAAAATATCGATTAAAATATAATGTTTTAATGCGCCTTTAAAAGCTGCTTCACTGTTTAGTTCACGCTTTGTTGTTTGTAAATCGTTCCAGAGATCCGGAGCTGCTGCCATAAAACTCGCGTCTCCGACTTTGCATCTTGTCGCGGTCTAGCAAGTTGACGATTTCCCGCTGACCGAAGGGACCTGGTGGGCACGTAGAGGCAGACAAGCTCGCTCAGGTACACGGGCCCACACTTGTTGACAGCTCTGTGCACGAATACCAGGACCTTGAAACAAACGCGTTTTCGTACCGACAGCCAATGTAGGTCTTGGAGCTCTGGCGTGATGCTTGCGTATTTGGGCACTCGCACGATCATTCTGGCTGCAGAGTTTTGGACACGTTGTAACCGTACACAGTTCTTGTTCATGGTGCCGTACAGGAGGGAGTTGCAGTAGTCGAGCCTTGATGTCACTGATGCGTTGACTACTCTCTCCCTCGTCTGTCTTGGTAGGAACTTGTTCATTTGGCTGATGTGATGTAGGTGGAAATAGCAGGACCGGATAATCGCTGGTGTGTTGGCAGACATGTCTATGTGATAGTCAAAGACGTCACCAAGGTCTTTAATCTGATGCACAGCTCGGATGAGAGAACCACCAACATTGGTGCTGAGATCGTTTACTAACTTCTTTGCAGACACTGGGACAATCGGAAGGAACTCGGTTTTCTGGTCGTTCAGTTTGGGGTAATTAGAGGTCAGCCACTCCCGAATCTCCATGACGCAGGCTTCAAGACGCTGTAGGGCCTCGAGTAATGCCGTAGGATTAAGCGCAAACGCACGCATCAGCTGCAGGTCATCAACATAAGTAGGTAGTAGGGGCTCTACGATCTCAAAAGCCTACTTATAAAAAAGAATTTAATGACCCCTAATGAGTTTTTGCACACCGCTGAGTCAGCAATAATGCGAGACTAATCCTATGCATAAAAAAAGATCAAAGGCTTTGTGGTTGACACTAATGAGTTTGGGAAACCTACTTATAAAAAACGTGATTGATGAGCGATGTAATTTGATACTAATTGGATGATTGACGGTACACTAGAGAGATGCCACCTAGCGGTGAGTGCGGAGAGTATTTTAGTCCTAGCGATCAACGCCGTACCTAGAGCGCGCTGACGTAAGCAATAATGCGTTTATCGCGCTAACCACGCTAAAACCATGGAACATTCGTAGTCCTCAACGCTGACGTAATGCGTTTGTAGATTCGGGAGGCCACCTAGCGGTAATGTTAGGGATCGAAAGGTTAGTCGCAACTTTTTATGAGTGGTATATAAGCGGTGGCGGTAGCGGGTGATCGGTAGTCGGTACGATGTCGCCTATAAGGTTTGGTGGATCGCGGTCGTTCTTGTCGAATATGTATATGCGTCGACTGTCGGCGTTCGGTCGAGGCTTTCGATCCGTCGAGCACGCCTATCAGTATAGGAAAGCGCTATTCTACGAGGACGTGGAATGCGCCGAAATAATCAAAAGTTCGCTAAGCTCTTACGCAGCGAAACGACGCAGTTACGACATTCGACTAAAGAGAATGAAAAACAAATGGACCGACGTTAGGGTGAAATGTATGAAGATGTTGTTGAAGAGGAAGTTTGACGGAGCGAGCGATTTGAAGGATGCACTGTTGGCGACCGGGGACGACGAATTGGTGGAATGGGTAGCGAGTAAGGAGGGTTTCTGGGGTAGCGGAATCGCGGGCGATCGGGGGAAGAACACGCTCGGTAAAATGTTGATGGAGTTGCGCGATGAGTATAAAAAGGTGTAAAAAAGTATTCGTCGTTCAGTCGTGAAAAATGAACGGACCGTCGTTGAAGCATCCTTTTACGTGTATAGTAGCCGGTCCTACGGGATGCGGTAAGACGACGTTCGTCGAGCGTTTGATACGTTACGACACTATGATCGATCCGCCGCCGGAGAAAATCCTGTGGTGTTACGGACAGTGGCAGAGCGGCTACGCGTCTATGTCTTCGAAAATAGAGTTCGTAGACGGCCTGCCGGATCCGAAACGTTTAGACGGTAAAGCGAGAACGCTTCTAGTACTCGACGACCTCATGGAGGAGACCGATAGCCGGGTGACGGTACTATTTACTAAAAAAAGTCATCATTGTAATACGTCGGTCGTACAATTACGTCAGAACATGTTTCCGAAAGGGAAAGAAAACCGTACAATCAGCCTGAACGCTCAATACATAGTTCTATTCAAGAGTCCTCGAGACGCGGGTCAAGTAGGTCACCTAGCGAAACAGATGTACCCGGGAAAGGTCAACTACATGATAGAGGCTTTCAAAGACGCGACGTCGTCGGCGTACGGGTATCTATTAGTGGATCTGAAACAGGAAACGGAAGAGGACATGCGTTTGCGTACGTGCATATTTCCGGACGATGACCTTCAGTACGTGTACGTACGGAAGGGTGGCGGCGGTGGTGGTGGCGGCGGCGTCGGCGGACTATAAGAAGAGAGGGACGACGGGGCGTACGTTTATTAGTCGCTATGACGGGGCGCGTGAAGGGAGCGAAGAGACGACCGAAGGTGGCGGGACCGACGAATCAAATAAAGAGACACATCGTCGCCCTGCAGCTGTTGGAGAGACATAGGCGGAACATCGCTCTGCGAAAAGCGCTACTCGCCCACGCGGACACCGGTCTCATTTGTAGTCTGTGCGATTGCGCGTACAACATTCTGAAAGGGAACGTGAAGTTGTCGCCGAAACAGAAACGCGTATTGTCGAAATACCGGGATCACCTGCGTAAACTCGTCGACAAACACGTGACGCGTAAGCAGAAGCGTGTCATCTTGCAAAAGGGTGCGGGTGGTTTTTTGACGGCCCTGCTAGCGCCGTTAGCGAGTACCGTTATCTTGCCGCTGCTCAGACAGGTGTTCGGCGGTGGCGCCGGCGGTAATTGATGCAGTACGCGAAGAAGATGGCGTTGGTCGATCCACGATTGGTGGAAAGCCTCCTGCCACGCGTCGATCAGTCGTCGAGCACGCCTCGATCACGTGTGCTGAGTAGTCTTGACAGCGACATGAAGGACATTCTAGAACGTTCGGATTTATCGGAACGAGAAAAGGTAGCGTCGTACAATCAACTGCTGAGTCGGTACAATACGATAGAGGCGGCTCGAGCGGCGCAACCGGTACGCGTGTCGGTGGTGAACAGCGGCGAGACACCCGCGGTACCGGTGGCGCCAGCAGCGGCGGCAGCGGTGGCGCCACCATCGTCGGAGACGATAGAGCGCGAAATCGTAGCCAGTATGCCGAAAACGTTGAAAGAGAAGACGAGACTGCTGATCGAAAAAATGAAAGCCGATCCGTTGTCTCGATGGAACGATCGCGGTGAATTCGTGTACGACGGTAAAGCGATCGCGGGGAGTAATATGGTCGATCTAGTAAACGATCTCATGCGAACGAGATCGAAGACGACGGCGCCCGTAGGATGGCGGGAGTTCGGATTGCGCATGAAGGATATGAATATCCCTATGGAATTCGTAGGCAACCCGCGCTATCGTTCGTACGTGAAGCAACGACGGAAGCGGCTACTAGAAGAGAGGATGTCGAGACCGTCGACGTCTAGTTCATCAGCAGCGCCGACTGAGCGGAGACGTCGTATGCGAGACGAACCTAAACGCAGATCCGTTTCGTGGGACGTCACGGAGTGGGATACGTTGTCGTCATGACGACGTCACGACGAGCGATCATCATCGTCGGCGTCGTCGGTTTCATCATCGCGCTTATCGCGTTCTGTATAATCGCATCGTCGTCGTCGTCGTCGTCGTCATGGTGTCCGGGTGGAGTCGTCGTCGTCCAAAACGAAAGCCTCGACAGCAACGAAACGACGACGACGAGGAGCTGAATAACGCGTACTTCGATCCGAAACGGGTGGGGAGTTACGGAGGCGTCGACGCGTTGCACCGGGCGTCGAAGCTCCGACGTCCGGCCGTCGAGAGGTGGCTAGCGTCGCAGGACGCCTATACCCTACACAAACCGGTTAGACGTCATTTCAAACGACGACGCGTCATCGTGGGCGGTCGAAACCAGCAGTGGCAAGCCGATCTGGTCGACTTGACTAGACTGAAAACGCACAACGACGGTATAACATTCCTATTGACGGTGATCGATGTGTTTTCGAAGCGGGCGTGGTGCGTTCCGTTGAAGAATAAGTCCGGAGCGTCGCTCGTCGCGGCCTTCGAGCGCCTGCTGAACGACGACGACGAGACGCCGCACACGCTGCAGACCGATAAGGGGAGCGAGTTTTTGAACCGACCCCTGCAAACGTTGCTAAAGAGTCGCGGCGTTCATCATTTCGTGACGCATAACGAGGAGACCAAAGCGAGCGTCGTGGAACGGTTTAATCGAACTTTGAAGACGCGTATGTGGCGCTATTTTACGAAACACGAAACGCTGCGCTACGTAGAGGCGTTACCGGATTTCGTGCAATCGTACAACAACGCCTACCACCGAAGCATCGGTAGGACGCCGGCGAGTGTCGACGCGACGAATCAGGAGGCCGTATGGCAACGACTGTACGGTGGCGACGGCGTCGAACGACGACGAAAACCGAAACTACGCGTGGGAGATCGCGTACGTATCAGCAAGACGAGGGGTCATTTCAAAAAAGGATACATGGCTAACTGGAGCGAGGAGCTGTTCACCGTCGTAGAGGTGCACCCTTCCGAACCGCCCGTTTATCGCCTCAAGGACGACGCCGAGACGCCGATAGAGGGCGCCTTCTACGAACAGGAACTACAACGCGTAGTCGTTCCGAAAGACAAACTATATCGCGTGGAGGCGGTTATTCGGCGTCGTCGACGTCGTGGCGGCGGTTCGGAGGCGCTCGTAAAATGGAGCGGATATCCGGCCTCATTCAACAGCTGGATCGACGCCGAGTCGCTCGTGGACCTATGAATCGTTGGATGCGTCACACCGGCTGCTGGCGACTGCACGAGGCGGGACTATGCAACGGCTCTTCGTTCTTACCGTATAAAGGTCCCTGTTGCATCGACAGGGCGCAGTGGCGCGACGATGCGCGAAGACGACGAAACTACCTCGAGTGGCGAGCGTCGAACGATCGCCGACGAATCGTCCGTCGTCGACGACGAGCGCAACGCGGACTCCATCGACGCTACAACAGCAACCGCCGCCGAACCCGTTCCATGGCGAATCTGCGGCAACGAATGCCCTAAGGCCGAAATCGTGTTCCTCTGTCAGGTCGTCGTCCTGTACTTCGTCATCGCCGTTAGTATATACAATCTGACGAAAGGTCAAGGCGACTCCAACCTGTGGACGGCGCTGTTGAGCAGCTGTCTCGGTTACCTGCTCCCGAGTCCGTCTATGAGTGTCGGTCGACGACAACGCGATGGCGGTCTCGTCTGATTTTTACCTGACGCTGCCGAGCAACGCGTCTATGAAACGTCACCCCGAAAATACGTTGACGCACTACGTCACGACGTTGCCGCGACGTTTCGACCTGTCGGGGGAGTGGGAATGCGGCGCCGTGTCGGTACAGTATCCGCACACGTGGTACAACGTGAGAAAGAAGGACGCCTACTTCTTTCTGACTTGCGCGGCGGGCGAACGGGGCGTTTACACGCAGATAGACGAAGAAGGCACGACCGTGCTGATATATCGTCAGACGACGATTCCTCACGGTTTCTACAACAACGTTTATACGTTGTGCAACAGGATCAACGAGGCGCTAGAGAAATTACACACCAGGAAGGCCAAGGCCGTGCTAGAATACTGCGCCGTCTCTAACCGCCTTACGCTACGTTTGTCGGCGGGTGTCGAATTTATCATACCTCATACGAGCCGTCTGAGACACGTGCTAGGTTTCCATACCAACACGATCATGAGTTCGTCCGCGTTCGGTCCCGCGCCGGCGACGAGACCCGTCATCAGCACGTCGCCCGCCGCGTACACGTTCGAGTACGAAGGTCGCGATACGGTGAACATGTCGGCGGGCATCGAGAGTCTGTACGTGTACACGGATCTCGTGGAACCGCGCGTCGTCGGTGACGTGTTCGCGCCGCTGCTTCGAAACATCGCCGTCCGCGGTGAGAACGGTGACGTCATTTCGGAATCGTTCGTTCGCGTGCAATACGTTAAGCTGATGCGGAATCAATTCGACGAGGTCGAAGTCGATATAAGAGACGATCACGGCCAACCGATACCATTCGAGCAGGGGAAGGTGGTGACGACGCTTCACTTCAGACGTTGTAAATCGAAATTGTTTTAACATGTCGTCGAAGAACCCGTACGTGGACTACTACGTTCGTCAGGTCGGCGGACAGCTGCCGGTCTTCGTCGGCGCTCGGGGTCAACGAGGTCACGGTCTGGGTAATCTCTTCGGGAGTCTGTTTCGAAGCGCCATGCCGCTTATCAAGAGGGGCGCGATGGCGTTGGGAAAACGGGCGCTCAACACCGGCATGCACGTGGCGCGCGACGTCGTCGGCGGCGGCAATCTGAAACAGTCGCTAAAAAGGCGCGCGAAGGAGGCCGGCGCCGATCTTCTCGACGGCCTATTGAATCCGCAGGCGGCGCCAAAGAAGAAGCAAAAAAAGACGCAGCGCCGTCCCCGCGTCGGCGTAAAGAGAGCGCGCTTAGCGGCGACGACCGTCAGTAGGCGGAAAAGAGCGCGTCGAAAGGACATATTCGACGAGTAACGACGATGGAGCGCAGCGGACTCGAGAACGACGGTCAGTTCTCGCCGTACTTTCGAGTGCGCGTCGTAGTGGTGGTGATGGCGCCGCCGCCGCGCGGAGGAGATTCGATCCTGCATACGCTATTAAGTCAAATCGACGTAAAAAAAAAAACCGTCGCGGCGGCGGCGGCATAAAGAGAGCACGCCTAGCGGCGACGGTCGTCAGTAGGCGGAAGACGTCGAACGGACGACAACGACGATGGCGTTCGTGAACGGCTCGACGTGCGAGGGCGTGAAGGGCGAACTGGACCTGTTCAGCGGACCGGTGACGCAGACGAGCATCGAGAGTAGTCATTGGACCGTCTACCAGCCGCTGACGACTCTCGACGCCGGCGGCCCTATCGAGTTCCTCGTGCCGGGTTCGGGCGAAGACTATACGGATCTGGCGAGCGTTCAACTGTACGTGCGCTTCAAAGTGACGCGGGGGGACGGTACCGATCTGGCGGCCGCGGCCGCGGTGGCGCCGGTCAACAATTTCCTGCATTCGATGATCAGTCAAATCGACGTGTCGCTGAACAACACCCTCGTGACGCCGTCGACCAATACGTACGCGTACCGGGCCTACCTCGAGACGTTGCTAAGTTACGGTAGCGACGCGAAACGTTCGCATCTCACGGCGTCGTTGTGGTACAAAGACACCGCCGGACGGATGGACACGCTCGGCAACGCCAACGTCGGTTTCGAGTCGCGACGCGTCGCGACGGCCGATAGCCACGAGGTGGAGATGATGGGACGGCTGCACGTCGACGCGTTTATGCTAAACAAACACCTACCGAACGGCGTCGACACGAAAGTGCGCATAGTGCGCTCGAAGGACGCCTTCGCGCTGATGGGCGCGGCAGCCGTACCGGGGTGGCGCGTCGTGCTGCAGGAGATGCGACTGCACGTGCGAAAAGTGAAGTTGAACCCGGCCGTCCAGATGGGACATATCAAAGCGTGGGCGTTGGGAACGGCTAAGTTTCCGATGCGTCGCGTCGACTGCAAATCGTTCTCGATAACGGCGGGCGCGCTATCGAACGTGCACGAGAACCTGTACATGGGCGCGATTCCGAAACGCCTCTTCCTGATGATGATCGACAACGTCGCCTACAACGGCGACTACACTAGAAATCCGTTCGACGCGCGTCACAACGACATAAACTTCCTGTCGGTCATCGTCGACGGACGTCAGGTGCCGAGCAAGCCGCTGCAGCCGGACTTCCCGCACAACCGGTACGTGCGCAGCTACATGAATCTCTTCGAGGCGACCGGAAAGGCGTTCGAGGACGAGGGGAACGACGTATCGCGCACGGACTTCGGCGCCGGCTACAGCATCTTCGGTTTCGACCTGACCCCCGACTGTTGCGACGGCGATCATTTCAACGTCGTGCGTCAGGGGTGCGTGGGCGTCGATATACATTTCGAGACGCCGCTACCGCGTCCGGTGAACGTCGTCGTGTACGCGGAATTCGAAACGGTGATGGAAATCGACCGGAACCGGAACGTCATTTACGACTGGTAACTATGGATACGTTTCAACTGATGCGTCGTCTGGAACTCGATACGTACGCTAAACGTATCGTCGTCGGCGTCGTGCCTAAAGACGCGCTACTTACCGCCGCCATTGGCGCCACCTACCCGACGGCCTTCGTGTGCAACACCGACGACGGCGGCGAACCGGGACAGCACTGGGTGGCCGTCTACGTCGGCGTCGACCGACGAGGCGAGTACTTCGATTCGTACGGTCTGCCGCCGCTCCACGCCGACTTCCGCGCCTTCCTGCGCCGCCACTGCGGCGACGCGTGGACGTACAACGACAAGCGCCTGCAGAGCGTCATCTCTAACGTGTGCGGACAATATTGCGTCGCCTACCTTCTCCTCCGATGTCGCGGGATGCCGTTGACGACGTTCCAGAACCTATTCGGCACCGATAGGGTGAACAATGACTGTCTCGTACACGATTTATTAAAACCTCACCGCTTGTAGTAGAAATAAAAAACGAACGAATCATGTACGCACAATTGTTGGTGTTTATTATTACCCACACATACATACATACATACAGAAACTACCCCTAGGGGGGTGGTGGGGGTTAGGTTAGTAGTAGACGAGTTAGACGAGTTTACGAGTTAGACGAGTATCGGCGCCGTAGTGACGCCGTCGTCGAGCACGCGGCGTTTAGCGTAGAAGTAGCTCAACGCCGCGCGCTCTTGAACGTACGTCAACACGGACGAGTCTTTCACTTGGAAACCGCGGTTCCAGCCGACGCCGTTGCGACGGTCGCGCAGTACGGCGAGGAAGGTGTGCTCGTCGATGTCGGCGTTCTGTCGCTTGCTGAGCCCCTTCGTGCTGTACTTCGGACCGGCGACGCCGCCGAAGCAGTAGTAGGTTTTGCTGCACAGCGCCACGATCCCGTCGCCGCGCCACTCTTCTTTGAAGAGACCCGGCGTTCGACGATCGAACAGGCGTCGGCGCGCGCAGCAGGCCGCCTCGCCGTCCCACGCTAGACCGGCGACGCGCCGTCGTACGTAGGCGTCCACGTGCGCGTCGCAGCATTCGGCCGGAAACCAGAGCGAGCGATTCCGGAAGTAGTGTTCGCGACGTTCTTCCGGTACGAGCGCGTCGACGTCACGTCCGGCTAGGGCTATGTACGCCGAGTCGGTGTCCATAGCGCAGTACTGGAAGAGCGGACGGGGAATGTAGGCGTCGACGAAATCGTAATAAAATTCCAGCATTCTCAATTTTGCGTACTGCAATACGAAATAGCCGATATGTATCGGCAGGCCGTAGACGATTTTACGCTTATTCAGCGCCACCTCGTACAGCGCGTCGTCGACGACGGCGTCCAGTTGCCGGAAGCGGCGATTGTTGACGAGCATCGACGCGCCGACCGGCGTCGCGTACTTGATTTCCCGGTGCCGATCGACGCGCGTAATCGTTTTCCCGTAGGAACTGTTCCCGAGAAGTTTAAATGTATCGGCGATGATCGATTTGTCGGGATCGATATCGCCCTCGCGACGCGCCGTCGAAACCGCGTCGCCGAAGCGGCGAAAGCACGCTATCGGCGCGTACTCGACGATCTGGTAGACGCGCTCGACGACGAGCCCGTGCGCCAGATACCAGCGTAGGAGCGGCGTCGCGAGCAAGATCGCCGCGCCGAAGTAGCTACCGACGAGCGTGCGTTGAGGTCGCGTGAGGAGATCGTGCGATTCGGCGTAGTCGCGCATGAACGGGCTGAGATCGTCGCGCGCGATATCGACGTTCTTGAATACCGGCTGCATCTCGGCGAACTTGTCGCGCAGCGCTTCCGGTACGGCGATATCGCACTGCACGAGGCCGAACAGAGAGCCGTCGCGCACCGCCTCCAGTATCGTCGAGAGCGTAATGGCGGCGGTCGGTTGCCATCGTGACGCGTCGGGCGGCGTCGGCACCGCCGGCGGTTGCACGGCGTGCCACTGGCACTCCCACATTTCGACGACTTCGTCGACGAAACGGCGCAGGTAGGCGGTCACGGCGATCGTCGCGGCGTACAGCGTCGTCATCGGTTGACCGTTGACGGCGTTCGTCGTCACGTGCGCCTGACACGTCGGGCAACCGTGAAAATAGCAGCCGTGAAATTGGTACGCCGTTCGCGTGGCGGCGCACCAGCCGTCGACTCGGTACTTTCCGATGCGCTTCTCGCGTCCGTTCAACTGGTGACGTATACGCGCGCCGGTTTCCGCCTCCACGCGCGTCAACCACTCCACGGCCATACGACCGTAGCGGTGCACGCGTTCCGCTCGAAAGGCGTTCTCAGCGCGTCGGCGCGTGTACCAGCCCGTCGGCATCTCCTGCATTATCGCCCATAGATAGAGGCCGTTTGCGTCGAAGCCTACTATCGATCGGCACGGCGCGCCGCCACGAATCGACGTCACGTCGGCCTCGTGGTGGCGCGCGAAGATGATCGACGGGCCGCCGACGATCTGCGCCTGCAGCAGACGGTGCAGATCTTTGTTCGGCTCGTTGAAGAGCGAGAAATGGATCGACTTCGGCAGGTCGTTGAACAGGTACAACAACGTCAACCCCGGTACGCTGATGGCGTCCTTGAACATGTCGATACGTCGGCGCCGATAGAAGGCGAACTGGCGATCGACGGCCTCGAGAAACGGCGCCACGTCACGATTGTTATACCACACAAGAAAATCGCGCATCGACGTCATGCCCTCGTCGCGCCACGCCGTCGCGCAAATCTCGTACGCCTCCGCGGAGATTCCCTCGCGTTTCAGCTGGCTGTAGAAAGCTTCGCGCGACGGCAGGGCGGTTTCGTCCAGACGCGACAACGCGTCGATGTGCTCGTACGGGAAGTAGCCCTTCGTTGCCGAGCAGCCGTACGCTTTCAGAAAGCGATCGTAGCTAACGCCGGGCGCGAGGTAATTCGTTATGTCCAGGAACTTCAACGTCGTCGTCGACAGGCACATGTAATTGTTCTGACGTTTAATGGTAAACGCCGACGACGTGTGCTGCGCGTCGTCGGTTATGAGCAGGGGGGTCAAGTACTTTTTGACGACGTTCAAGTCGTACTTTCCCGAATTAAATCCCAATACGGGCATTTGTCGTAGGTACGTCCACAGCCGGTCGGCGAGTGTGGCGTACGGTGACGCGTCGGCGTCGTCGTCGTCGTTGCATCGTCGCCGCCAGTCGGCGTCGAGCGCGTCGAGCGCCTCGAAGGTCGCGTCGTAGCGGGGACGTAGAATCGCGCACGCCGCCGCGCTCACCGCTTCCAGGTCGTCGATGAGGCGACGCGCGAGTTCCGACGAATCGCCGGTCGTGACGTAACAGCGCGCCGCTTCGTGACCGGGCACGTTCGACGCGACGCTCACGCTGAGCAGTTCGTGTCGCGCGATCCAGCGGCATTTGTCGCTATTCGTCGGCAGATCGTTATCGGCGAAATAGCACTCGAAATCGAACGTCGCGCGGTACGGGTAGTAGCGCAGGTCGTCGTCGCCGACGTCGATGCCTTCGTCGTCGAGCCGCTCGAATACGGACGCCGTCGGTCGGTAGACGCCGCCGGGGAACACGTGACGAACGCCGCCTTCGCACGTCGCTTCGTGACGCTGTAACTTGTACGTGCTCCGCCAGAGGACGCTGCCGCATTTCCCGCACTTGTACGTTTTCGTGTACGCGTGCCGATCGCTTATGTACGAGAAGTGCGACTCGTACAGGTTGACGTTCAGCGTCGTGGGGTGCGCTTCGAGCGATCGACGGACTAGTTCGGCGACGTCGTTCGTCAGTCGACGATAGACGACGACGTTGATGCCGAAAACCGTCTCCACGCGATCCAGTTCGTTCAGGCGCACGCCGCCACCGTTCGAGGTCGTCGCCGTGTCGCGACGATATCGCGCGTACAGACGTTTAGCGTCTTTCGTTAAACGGTTCGTATGACGGATACTTTGACCTCGTCGGTGACCTTGCAGGTGAAGGGCGATGCATCGGAAGAGACACAGATGATCGTCGTAGGGTGCGCCTCGAACATCGTTCGTCAACGACACGATGGACCTGTTGAGGCGCACGTAGGCGGGAAGCGTCGTCACGCCAACGCAGCCGATAGGATGATTGATGATGACGTTCACGAAGTAGGTGGCGTTAGTTACGAGCTCGACGATCCATCCCGAGTCGGGACGCTGCGCGATGGCGTACTGCAGTACGTCGGTAGTGCGCACGGCGTCGAGGAATCGTTCGAATGAACGGCTATCGGTAACTAGGGCGGGTGTTTCGAGGAGGCGTCCGCAACAGTTACACGAAGAATGAAAATATCGGTACCGACCCGACACCTTGTGGCGTAATACAAAACCATAACTAACGTTAATTTTAAACGCGTTCTTTTGCGCGCGAAACATTTCCCTCAGACGCGGTTCGAGTACGCGCGTACTCGTACAGGCGGTCATACGATAGTTGTAACGCGACTGTATGACGCCGCGCGCCACCGACGTCTCTATGCTACGCCGGTGCTCGTCTACGACACGCTGTAGATCGTCGGGCGACGGCGGCGCGCTAGCGGCGGCGGCCTCCACTGATTCGGGTGGCGACGAACGACCACACTGCAGTCTCAGATGTCGTAGCATAGCGTAACGCGTGGTGTATAGCTTGCCACATTTTGGGCAGTCTCGCAGTTTTAGGCATAGCGCTTCGTGTCGTTCTAACATCGACTGCGTCGCGGAATAGCGCCCACATTTCGGACATTGCCATGGCGATGGTGGTGGTGGTGGCATTCTCTCTAATGAATATTTTTCGAGCGTCGCTATTTATAACGACGACGGTGGCGGTGGTGGTGGTGGTAAGTACACCCTAGCGGGAAGAATGTGTTGGTTTTTCTAACTAACCCTAGCGGTGGTGTGTAGCGGGAAGCTTTTTCTAACTGTGTGGTGGTGATTTTTCTAACTAAGGTGGCGGTGGTGGTGGTAAGTACACCCTAGCGGGAAGAATGTGTGATGGTGGTGGTTTTTCTAACTAACCCTAGCGGTGGTGTGTAGCGGGAAGCTTTTTCTAACTGTGTGCTAACTAACCCTAGCGGTGGTGTGTAGCGGGAAGATTTTTTCTAACTAGCGGTAATTTTTCTAACTAGGTAACTCGGATTTTTCTAACTAACCCTAGCGGTGGTGTGTAGCGGGAAGCTTTTTCTAACTGTGTGGTGATTTTTCTAACTAACCCTAGCGGGATTTCTAACTGTGTGGTGGGTGGTTTTTTCTAACTAGGTAACTCGGAAACGGAAAGAACATTTTCAACGTTTTATTCGGTACTTTTACAACAGTGTGAAGCCTTCGTTTCGATAGCAAGCAAAATCTACTAGTGTTCGTTCATTTTCAAGTCCGCAAGCAAAATCTACTAGTGTTCGTTCATTCAAGTCCGCTCCGACGTTGCACGTACGTGTGCACGGCCGACTCCAGTTGCACGCGATTCATGTAATCTCGCCAATTCGTACCCAACAACCAGTTGGATACGAATTGGACCAAATACAATTCTCCTGCACGGCCCGTTTGCGGCTGCTGATCACCGGAAGAAATCGTCACCGTAGTCTCGCTTAGTATATGGACTAGTCTCGTAAAACACGGAATAAGTGATCGTCGTAGGAACGTTTCCATGACCTCGTTGAAGTGCCGCGTCACGATACACCCCGGCTTAACGTAACGTTGCATGTAGACGCGATTCGGCCGCCCCGCGCGATAGCCGGTCATGTGAACGTAGGGGCAGCCTTCATTTGATTCGCATAGCCCGCAATGGTCTCGTGCCTTCTCTAGGACCATTTCGCCGATAGTCTCGGCGATGAGATCCATAGCCAGTCGTTCGTAACGTACGATCAACTGACTCCGGCTCGGCACGACGAGTTGCCGACACGTCCCCAGCTCCTCCGATACGCTCCAGTACGGTCCCATCGTCGCCAGGCTGTCGTTATACGTCGGTGGAGGGGGGCGCGTTCGGGGTCCCAGCGCCTCCTCAATTATTGCGTCCAATACGTGACCGTCACGTACTCCTCCGCCACTACCCTACAGCACAAAGCAGTTCTACTCTTTACGTGATATCACCGTCAGCAACGCGTGTATGAAGTCGCTCATACATTCACGTCTGGCGTGTTGCATCAGAGCGTCCTACAACATATTATTATGATTAGTCCTCATCCTCCTTCTCCTTCTCCTCCACTGACCCCGCCGGCACACCCCGTTCCAACAACGTTCTTACGAACGTTGCAACCTCGTCGTACTGAGCGCGAATCCTTTCGTTGTTCGCAAGCATTTTTTGGAGTACGCAGCGCACTTCCTAAAGCACATAAAGCACAACTGTTAGTACATCAAACTACTACGAAATAGGCTTGCTTCATAGGCCAACCAAAACGCTTTTATATATTGTTCGGCCGACTCGGCTAATAGTTCAAAGCTCTGCTTGCTTAGTTCCAGCCCCTGACGATCTCTCATTCGTTGTCGTTCGTTGGCGTGCTTCAATAAATCTACCAGTAGCGGCCAATTTTCCTCCTCTTCCTACAAACAACACAACAACAACAACATTAGTCATCGTCGTCGTCGTCATATCTTTTTAGTGTGCGGACTGTATACGAGGGGTCCCCGTTCCAAGTCGTCTTCCGCACACTAATCTCCACTTTAGTACCGGTTAACTCGAGCACGGTATCGCGGAGATCCTCCTCGTTCAATTCCGTCAGGTACTCGGCCGTGAACTCGACGAGATTAGACATTTGGCTATCGAACAACGTAAGCCAAAGCTCATCTTCGTCCTCCTCGCCGTCCTTCACCATCACACGCAACGCGAAGAAATATTTCGGTACACACACTTCCCCATGCGTTCGACATATCAGGACCCTGTCTTTGTTTGTCTGTAATTTTCGGCGACAACGGGAACACCCCAAATAGGTGGTGCCGGGTTCGCCTTTGTACGAGACGGCCTCGATCGTAACGGGTGACAGGATTCTATATACGCCGTTGACGGCGCACTTCAGATGTCTCAGACTCACCGCTGTGGCGCGTGTCGACGCCGTCGATTCACGTTCCATCGATCCGCTCCGCGACAGGACCGGGGGCTGCGCTGCCGTCTCGTCGGGCTGTTCCAAGCGCGCCTCTTCGGCGCTCCGTTTTCGACCGACCGTCAACGGGGCCGCGATCAGCGTAACGGGACGCTTAACGGGCGGTGACACCCCCGTTGACAAGGCTGCAATCAGTGCCGAAGGTTGACTGCCGCTGGCCGAAGGTTGACTGCTGCTGGCCGCCGCCTTCATCGACTGCTTACGCGGCGCCCTCGACTTTTTTGTTTGTTGTTGTTGTTGTTGACTTTCATCCGCCATGTTGCGGAAGAACGTCTGCTGCTTGCTGCTCTGTATAAAGAATACACGGTTAGAAGTTCGGCGTCATACAATATAACATTTTCTCAGCCGTTATATACCTTTTCCAAATAACACGCATGCGCACTTCACCCTAATATTCAATTATCAGTGTGAGTGCCTCGTACATTTCAGACATTTTGTTTTCGAAAAAAAGCATCCGGTCACCTCGGTACATTCGCCGTTAAATCTCTCCTTACATCGATTTTCTCTAATATCGATGCACCTCGCGTGTCCTGACTCCACAGAGAATCTATACAACGTTTAGTTTCGTGCTTTTAACGTTTCGTTTATTGTTTTTGAAATGTCATTGTCTACACTATAACGCGCATGCGCACTTCACTCATATCCTTATCTTTTTTCAATTATCGTCGCGCATACTTCATCCAACCCAGGCATTTTGTTTTCGGAAAAAAGTTAGCGTTCACGTCAGTGCATACATCGTCAAATGTGACTTTTACCGCAAATTTCCCTAATATCTATACATCTCGTGTGTCCTGATCCCCCAGCGATCTTATACAACGTTCTATTTCGCGCTTTTACCGTTTCATTTATCGTTTGTAAAAATCCATTGTTCTCCGTTCACATTCCAACTCGTTAAGTCACGCGCAACAGATGTCACACATGTGCGCTTAACGCATTCCGTTTACTCTCCGAGGAATTTGTTTTAGGAAAAAAAGCTAACGTTCACGTCAGTGCATTCATCGTCAAATGTGACTTTTACCGCAAATTTCTCTAATATACAAGCATCTCGTGTTTCCTGACCCTCCAGTGATCGTATATAACGTTTAATTTCGTACTTTTAACGTTTCGTTTAACGTTTGTAAAAATCCCTTTGTTCTCCGTTCACATGTCAATCAAAATCAGTCGTAGTGTCATGCGCCGCCGCTGATTTCACGACGCGCACATTTCATACACGCTTTTACAACCACGCAAACACGTCGTCTCCACCCATCGCTCTCACAACATGGCCACAACGAAACCACGGTAAGACATTTTATTTAAATGCTCGTTGTTGTATTTAAACAGTGCTTACTATAACATGCATGCATTTTATTTATGTTTTTATTATTTAAATGTTTTACTAGTATGCACGTTTTTATTGTTGTAATGCATGTTTTCACTAGTTTTGCATGCATGCATTTTATTTACTTCAAATATTTTATTTATTTATTTATTTTTCACTAGTTTTACCGTTTAAACATGCATGCATGCATTTTATTTAAATGCACGTTTTTATTGTTAAACACATGTATTTTTAACATGCATACATTTTATTTAAATGCATGTTTTTATTGTTGTTTTATCGTTTAAATGCATGTTGTATTATTTAATGCATGCATTTTATTTAAACAATGTATTTTACCAATAATTTCAATTTACTATCTCACTCATTTTATTCATCCTTTCATAGACCGATCCAACTGCCTACAAGGGACGGATATACCCCGCGTAGGGCGATTGTCCTGCCCGACGCGTCGACGACAAAGTCGACACCAACATGCAAGGTCACGCCGTCCGTCCGTGCGCCAGCTTCGGCGTCCAATGTCACAGCAGCAGCAGCTTACTACAGTGACGATGAAATTGTTCCCGATCTAGCGCGAGTGTTTCTCATGAAGCTACCTAACGGTTTATGGAGAACACTAACGCCTCCAGAAATCTATCGGCGGGAAGGCTTCGGTCTTCCGCCGGAGATCGCCTCCTCGCCGGCGACCGACAGGCGCCAACAACTCTATCGGCGGGAAGGCTTCGGTCTTCCGCCGGCCGCGACCGACAGGCGCCGACCCGTCGCTCGCAGGCGAATGCTGCTATATTAATAAATATTCCAGTCACTACTCACGTTTTCACGCGTCAATTTTCAATGCATAAACACCCTACTGAATGTTAGTGTATTTATGCATTTGATAATCCCACGACTAGACGTATTTAAACGCATTGCTTTCGTTTTAATCCGTCCACCAGAACAACGCCGTTAGCCAGCTATGCTGTCATCCAGAGGTCAAAGACCAGTAGGGCAGCAGCCCTTATCGCTGCAGCAGTCGTCGTCGCTCCTCTTGCTGTCAACATCACATACGGGGACATCTCAAAGTTTATGCAATGGTTTTAATACACAATGGTTAGCGTATTGCTTACGTCAGCACAACTCCTACCCCAGTTATAGGTGGTCCGTTTATACAATGATTTTAATACACAATGGTTAGCGTATTGCTTACGTCAGCACAACTCCTACCCCAGTTATAGGTGGTCCGTTTATACAATGATTTTAATACACAATGGTTAGCGTATTGCTTACGTCAGCACAACTCCTACCCCAGCGTATTGCTTACCCCAGTTATAGGTGGTCCACTTCACTTTAGCGTGGTTATAAAAACGAAACTAAACTTATATACTTTAGCATGGTTATAAAGTGCGAAACTAAACTTATATACTTTATTATTAAACGCATTATTGCTTACGTCAGCGCGCTCTAGGTACGGCGTTGATCGCTAGGACTAAAATACTCTCCGCACTCACCGCTAGGTGGCATCTCTCTAGTGTACCGTCAATCATCCAATTAGTATCAAATTACATCGCTCATCAATCACGTTTTTTATAAGTAGGTTTCCCAAACTCATTAGTGTCAACCACAAAGCCTTTGATCTTTTTTTATGCATAGGATTAGTCTCGCATTATTGCTGACTCAGCGGTGTGCAAAAACTCATTAGGGGTCATTAAATTCTTTTTTATAAGTAGGCTTTTGAGATCGTAGAGCCCCTACTACCTACTAACATAGTGATGAAACGTTACACCGTGCCTTCTGATGACATCGCCGACTGGTTGGACATACACATAAAACAGTACAAGCCCAAGGACGGATCCCTGCGGCACTCCTGTTTTAAGAATGTGATGTTCAGATGCACTCTGGCCAATTACAACACGCTGCTTGCGGTCTTGCCGATATGACTCCATCCACTGGAGGGCGTAACCTTGAATACCATAGCGCTTGCTGAGCCGATTGAGTAGAATAATGTGGTCAATCGTGTCAAAAGCTGAACTCAGGTCAAGAAGCACGAGCAGAGTGCATTCCTTGCGATCCAAGGCCACCCGGACATCACTGAAGACTTTCAACAATGCGGTTTCTGTAGAGTGAAGCTTTTTGTATGCCGACTGAAAAGGTTCATTCATATCTTATGAGCCAAGATGATTAAAAAATCGCTGTGCTACTATCTTCTCAATAACCGTGGACAGATGAGACAGACTGCTGACAGGTCTGTAGTTATATAGCACGTCACGGTCCAGAGATGGCTTCTTCAATAGTGGACGAACACGGGCCTCCTTTTATGACGCTGGCACTATTCCTTCTTCAAATGACTTGTTGGAAATAGAGGTAATAACTGGTACCAATGATGATAGGCACTGCTGAATTTGAAAATTTGAGCAGATTTGTGAAGAAGAAGGGATGGGATTCACATATTTATGGAGATACTTTGTTGGGAGGGAAGATATGTACATGAGAGATGGCCTCCATCTTAGTGGAAAGGGAACAGCAGTTTTCTCAGAGAACCTGCTGCGATATGTTGACAGTGGAACAGGTTGCATGTATTTAAACTAGATTCGCAGGGGGGACTCAGAGAGAAGCCTGAAACTAGAGGTATAGTTAAGACAGCACAAATAAATCAGCAAGAACAGTCTGGAAAACTCTTCTGAAGCTGGATATAAATGTGTTTGTTTAAATGCAAGGAGTAAAGTAAACAAAGAAAAAAAACCTAAATATTTTGGTAGAAGATATTGACCCTCACATAATATGTATAACCGAATCCTGGACCACCACCGATATATCAAATGCCGAAGTGGGACTAACAGGATGTGTAATGTTTCGGAAAGACAGAACATGAAGAAAGGGAGGTGGAGTTATTCTATATATTAGAGAATCTATCCAGGCTGATGAAATAAAATTAGAAAGAGAAGCAGATTGTGAAGACGCTGTTTGGTGTAACATAGTTACAGGAAATTCAACGTTAACAGTTAGGTTAGTTTATCGAAGTCCACACATAAGCATACAAGAGAATGAAAAAATACAAAACGCTATCAGGGAAGTACGCAAACGGGAGTGTATTATTATGGGGGATTTTAACCACCACGGGTATATACAATGGAAATCTCTACAGACTATGGGGAGTGAGGACCACTAGTTTTTAGTTTTAGTTCAATATACGTTCCTTTCTCAACATGTGTTAGAACCACCCAGGGGTGAGAATGTGTTAGACATAATTTTGTCCTCACAGAATGAATTAGTTGACAATGTCAAGATATGTGAGCCACAGGGGAGTAGTGATCACAACCAGACACATTTTATCAACAAAGTATAGTAAAATCAGGAAGGAATAGTAAAAAGCAGTATAGCAGAAATTTCCACAAATGAAGGTATAAGGACATGAGGAAATATTTAGCAAAGATAGACTGGAATAACAGACTGAAAAATAAGACAGCAACAGAATGCTGGAATATATTAAAGAGTGGAATTAAGTGCATAGTCGATACATTTGTACCCTTCAAAAACAAAGGAAACGAAAAAGCCATTAGGAAAATTAAGTATAAACAAATGATGTGGAATTCATATATATGTATTGGAAATGATGAAGACTACAACATTTATAAAGAAGCACTTAACCAAGTTACAGCTGAAATTATAAATTCAAAGAGAAGCTATGAACAACAATCAGCTAGTAATATATAACATGATAGCAAGAGTTTTTATGCGTATGTTCGAAGCAAACAGAAAGTTCAGGATAAGGTCGGTCCTCTAGAAGATAGTGCTGGAAATATAATATCAAAGAGATTCTTAATGGCAGAAGACCTGCATAAGTATTTTAGTTCAGTGTTTACCAAGGAAGATACTAGTTCTCTGCCTGTATCAGAGGCTAAGTTCAAGGGGGCAGTTTCAGACTATTTAGAACAGTTAATTGTAACCCCGGAAATGGTAGCTAAGAAAATACGGGTTATGAAGGATAATAAATCACCTGGAGTGGATGGGATTCCGCCCAAACTATTATTAGAAATTGTAGAACAAATTAACGTACCGCTTGTATCAGTTTTCAATTTGTCATTAGAAGAGGGAGTGGTTCCTTTAGAATGGAAAGAGGCAAACATTAAACGGTTATTTAAAAAAGGTTCGAGAAACAAGTCAGAGAACTATAAACCAGTGATTTGCAAATTATTTAAGATCACATGGTGGATTTTCTTGTTAAATATATCTTGATAAACCCATCTCAAAATGTTTTTTTTAAAGCGAGGTCATGCTTTACACATATGTTATATTTTTTTGAAGACATCACTAAGTGGGTAGATGAGGGATCACCAGTAGATATCGTATACTTAGTTTTTCAAAAACCTTTCGACAAAGTACCACATCAAAGATTACTGCTTAAACTAAAGGCCCATGGCATAGGAAATGGTATAATAAACTGGATAGAAAGATGACTGATTGACAGAAAACAACGTGTAGTAGTTGACGGGGAGGCTTCAAACTGGAAATCGTTATTGAATGTGGTACCAGAGGGATCAGTACTAGGACCTATGTTATTCTTAATATATATCAACGATTTGGATGATGAAATTACAAGCAAGGTGTTGAAATTTGCGGATGATACAACAGTGTTTAGAAGGATTAAAAGTGATGGAGATAGACAACATTTACAAGATGATCTTGACAGGTTGATAAAATGGTCTGAAAATTGGCACATGCTGTTCAATTTTGAGAAATGTAAATGCGTCCACATAGGACATGGGAACGAAGAGGTAAATCAAGTTGGATTAATTAGGCGAAATATAGGGTATAAGGAAAAAAAACCTAATAATACCACAGTACAAAACAATAGTGAGGCCTCATTTAGAATATTGTATACAAGCGTGGAGGCCATATCTCAGGAAGGACATATATATGCTAGAAAGAGTACAGAGGAGAGCGACTAAACTGATACCAAAACTAAGGGATCGTAGTTATGAAATTCGCCTAAAAGAATGTGGTTTAACAACACTAGATACCAGGAAATTGAGAGGAGATCAGATAGAAGTGTTTTTTAGTAATAAATGGTTATGAAAATATTGAGAGAAATATTTGTTTCTCAGTTAAGAAAGATAGAAGGACTAGGGGACATGAAGTTACTGTTCATTAGCAAAGTAGCAGTGTAGATTATATATAAGAAAGTTATAATTTTCACAAAGAACTGTAATTGAATGGAACATATTATCTGCTGATTGTGTGGGTGCTAGTAGCGTGAATATGTTTACAAATAAAATCGACACATACCTCAGAAGGGCGGGATACACATAGATTAAAGGGTTGGACTCTCGATAAGCCAAAGGGCTTCCTTGTCCACCTGCCACCTAGAGTTTATTCTCTGGATGGCAATCTTGTTAAATCTTGTTAAGCTCCCTATCGCTTTAAAATCGTCTGAAACTATAAATACCTTCTGTAAAAACTAAAGACTTATTTATTTGAAATTGCATTCCCGCCTTACCTTCGGCGGTCCCTTGCTCTAATACCGACTCTTGCTTGTCCTTGTTAACGATTTTGCCCAATGAATTTTGTATGTTCCGCCTCTGAGCTCAGCTTCCTGGAGATTTAAGCGCTATAGAAATTTGTCATTATTATTATTATTATCATTATTATTATTATTACTTCATCAAGTACGTCACCACTAGCCGTCTTTATTACTTTACGTTCATTTTATGGGGATGGTGATTACCTTGGTTTAATTCACATTTATATCCAGTCCAACAGTTCCCGCATTGCTCTTGACATTGTCGAGTATCTATGCAGATTTTATCGCTGATCAGGACTATAATCTAATTCTGATAAGTGATATTATCATAAGCAGTAATAATGATATTATTATTATTAGCAAATGCAAGATCTGTGATTTCTTCCTTTGGAAACCGCATAGTTCTCCTTTTTTGATGCCAAGACCAAATTCTTTCGTTGATTGTTGCATGATATCGTTCAATATTGTAATAAATAATATTATGTATGGAGCTAATGTATAACCCTGTAAAACACCGGCCTTAATAACAAGGATCTTGGTGTCTCCGTCTGGTGAAATAACGGATGGTGTCGTGTCTTTGTATAAAACTTCAATAGCACTCACAATCTTCTCTGGCAATCCGTAGGTACGTAAGAATCTGAAAATGTTGCCACGGTGAACAAAATCGAATGCCTTTTTGAAATGTATAAATGTCAGTACTACAGGCAAGTTGTTGACATCTGCTTCTGCGTAGAGCTAATATGTGGCAAGTTGTAGATCGACCTTTGCGAAAGCTATACAGTTGTTATATTCATGTGTACGTATTTATGGAATTAAATCTATTAATTACTCAATCGACATTCTATTTTAAAATCTCGATCCCATGTATGTTACCAAATGACATTTGTTTTTACAGATGGCGGTATAGTCTGCCCTCTATTGTTGGCGGGACACAACGGAATATCTGATGTGACTCTGACCGGTCAAGAGACAAAGATCGCTGACATAGCTGGTAAACACGGTATGGTGTAATTGATACTATCACTTATGGAACGTCAACAAATCTGTGTTTGCTTATTGCTATCAATAAATATATAATTATTATAATATATATATAATTACATGTATATATTTATATATATATATATGTATATATATATATATATAAATATATATATATATATGTATGCATGTACTTATAAGTGTATGTATATATATATATATATATACATACATATATATATATATACATATATATATATATACATATATATATATATGTTAAAATACGGCAGCTGCTTTAAAGTCAATATGGTATTCAGAAAAGGCCAAATGAATGACGTTTTATTTATTAACGTGATAAGAGAGAGAAATGTCGGGCTCGACATCCAAGAGGCCGGGCTGTGACTGTGACCCATGCTAGTCTCTCTAATGCCTCAGGTTGATACCAGGCTACATTTGGCACGCATAAAGGCAAAGCAGTATTGGTATACATGATATCATATATCAAACAATGTCATTACTGCTAAAATCACCATAGACCTACTGCACAGTATAATACTAGCCAAGCACACCAGTCAACCACACCAAATCTAAAACCAACACTACCCGCTGACGCATTACACTATATATAACTGAGGCTAAACCTTAAAAGTGGGGTCGATTATGCCTTATGCCTGTCCTACCTAACTAAAATCATCAGTGGAAGAGAAGCGAGCTATCTCCGCATCAAAACCCCGTGAACACATTGTCCACCTGAACTAAGAAAATGGGGAAAGCATTGAGATATGCTGACGACCCCTCTTCCACTAATGATGCACATGTGTTATTAATGCTAAACTCTATAGAAGTGGGTGGGATGGGAGGGACGCAAAACTCAACCGAATAGTTTGCTCTCTCAAACCAAAGTGGCCAACTTCTAGCGCGCGCTACAACTGCGCGCTACTACTATGCGCCGATTGGTCCTTTGCGCCCACGGCTAAGTTGAATTAGCATATAATTAGAATAATCCACTGGGCCAATCATCACTTGTCTGCATTGTTGCCCGCACAAAAACACGTATGCCGCATCGTGCCGGTGCAGCATACTCTCATTTATGCAAGCAACAACACAGAGTCCAATATAGTGATGAAAAAAGGCCAAATGAATGACGTTTATTTATTAACGTGATAAGAGAGAAATGTGGGCTCGACATCCCAAGGCCAGGCCTGTGACTGAGCCCATGCTAGTCTCCTGTACCTCAGGTTGACCGAGCCCACATTGCGGCACATAAAACAAGCAGTATTGGTATACATGATATCATATATCAAACAATGTCATTACTGCTAAAATCACCATAGACCTACTGCACAGTATAATACTAGCCAAGCACACCAGTCAACCACACCAAATCTAAAACCAACCTACCCGCTGACGCATTACACTATATATAACTGAGGCTAAACCTTAAAAGTGGGGTCGATTATGCCACCGGTCACCTCAACCTGTGACCACCCCACGAATATAAAACTGTAAAAGGACGACAACGCAAACGCTCTCATTCAAGCAATCCTAATGTATTTCTTAAACGCATCCGATGTCCATCTACCTGCCGCCGATGCGGAAGCTGTGCCCCTTAAAGGCGCTAGTCTCATAACCACAGAAAACCAACAGCTTCTTTAGGAACCCATCAAATTCCCTACGCAACATGGGGGAGCCATCGGGGTGCGCAAAGAGCAAACCTGGAAGTGCACCTCTAGCCTGCTGAAATTCCCAGAGGAAAGCAGCCGGATGGATAGCTGACCCATGTATGCATTCGCCTCTGACCTGGAGAGATTGCGGACCCTGCCGAGCGCTATGTTTAAAGCGCCGGAAGGAAAGCATAATCAACTCTCCTGACAGTAAAACGTCGCCCACCTGCAAACATCCGTGGACCATCTTCCGGGCCCGAGGCACCATTTCCCCAATGCGCAGATACGCTTTGAAGGCACGTACCATCATTGCCCGGAGCACGAGACACTTGTAATGCAATGAAAACACCGTGGGTAACGCCTGTATCCAGCGTGCAAGCACTGGTATGGTGACAGGCAGACGGACATCAGACACTGACCCGAGATTACGTGCACCTGCTAACAACTTAGCTACCAGGAAACAATTGGATGGGTCGGCAAAACCATTAGTCTTATGGAAATAAGCGATAGCTGACACGGTTGAAACAATGGATGTCGGAGCAGCGCCAGTAGCATGGAGGTGGGCAATAAATAGCAACATCATAGGTATAGAAACAGGCATACAAGTTGTGAGAAATAATGACTCGTGGAATGCAACCAACTTTTTCCATGCACGCTCATAATGTAGTCGAGAAGATGGTGCCAATGAGGCCTCCATCAACCTGCTGAAAGACTGTCTAAGCCGGCTGGGGAC
>CM034534.1:55463508-55765487 GCA_020002185.1 Paraescarpia echinospica | reverse complement strand
TTGCTTTGTTGCCTGGTAAACATTCTGAAATACAATTTATCAATTTTATGTCATTATGTTACGACAGTGTCAGTTGGTGTAATAAATATGTTGAATATAATTAGTTCCCAACACAACTTGTAACAATGTAATCTACATCTTCATGTTTTTTTGGTATTAGTTATGACTCATAATAGGTTAATCATTGTCTGGGTTCTGCTAAGACTATGCACTGGTATCATTTATTCACACAAAAAGGTAGAATTAGTGAATGAGTTTTCAATTTCATTACCCATGATTATGTATATCAAAAATTTAGTGCAGCAACATAAATATGTTATTTAAAAAATATGCATGAATTGTATACATTACATGTTGTTAAGACTACATTATTAACAATGTTATTATTATTATTATTGAGTGGTGATATTGAAGTTAACCGAGGTCCACGCTTGGGCTTGTGTTTATCCTTGTGGAACATGTGATTTGAATGTAGACGGGTCTGATGTTGCAGTATGTTGTGATAACTGCCAAGTTTGGTTTCATAAATCATGTGCCAGTTGTCATCGGTCGAGTTTAACCAAACTGAAAATAATACATGGCATTGTTGTCATTGTAATTCTGTCAATTGTTCTTCATTCCTTTATCAGGCATATAACATTAATGTTTCAAACAGTTATGATTTATTATCAGGTATACCTGGTGATGACTCAGTTTTTCAGCACTCAGTGGATTCTCTGACCAGATTTGTTTACTTTAGACCTATTGCTCATAGTAGTCCATGCCTGTATACATCTACAGTACATAATAACCAAGTTAAAAATATCACTTCTTTATCTGCAAACTGTTTATCTGAGGAAAGTAATGGTTCAGATAAATCATCAGACAATTTAAGAATAACAATTGAAAATGTTAATAGTACTAGAGGTAGAAAGGCAGAGTTGGCACATTTTTGTAATACCATGCAACCAGATATCATATTAGTTAGTGAGTCTAAATTAGATAAATCTATAAAACATTCTGCGTTCTTGCCTCCTAATTATGTAGGTCATTTGAGAAATGAACGTACGCTTAATGGTGGTGGTGTCATGATAATTCATATGAAAGATTTGGTTATAGATTAAATTGAGTTAGATAAACCAGATTTACCTCATTACAATGAAATTGTGTGGGCACGTTTATCTATTCATAATGAAAGTCCAGTTTATATAGCTTCGTACTATAGGCCGACCTCTGATTACTCATTTGAATCTAATACAAGTCTTCAGTCACTTCTAAGGCATATATTTCTCATATTACTAGGAACAACACTCATGCAAGTATAATTGTACGTGGTGATTTTAATGCAGGTGATATTGATTGGAATTCATGTATGGTGTCCTTACATTCAGACCAGAAAGGATTAGGTGATGCTATTCTACCAACACTGGAAGAGCATAACTTAAATCAGTTACAAAGAATTCCTACAAGACATGATGCTATTCTTGTTCTTTATTGTACGAATAAACCAGGTCTACTTAAATCTATAAATACTGTACCAGGTTTTTCAGATCATGATTTATAGTAGTGGATATTATGACTAAAGCAATGTCAACAAAGGAAGTTGTATAAATGGTCTAAAGCAGATTGGGGTCAAATGAAAAGAGATACTCAATTATTCACAGATCATTTACTGGATGTTTCACGGAGTTCAGAAGAACAAAGTGTATAGTCTCTTTATTTATTATTCACAGAACATATACATAATATGATGGATAAATATGTACCAACACACTGGTCTAAAACCAGAGTTGATTTACCTTGGTTATCAAACAGTTTGAAAAGGAACTGTAGGAAAAAACAGCGTTTCTATAATCGGGCAAAACATTCTAAAAACCCAACACACTGCTTAAAATACTAAGAATTGGCTAAGCAAAATAGAAAACAGATACGTAAAGCTCACTGGCAGAACCTGAATGGTATTTTTAAGACTGCTTAGGATAACGGTAACCTAAAACCATTTAGGCGTTATATAAAGTCTCAACAGCAAGATTCAGTTGGTATATGCCCTCTAAAAACTGGTGGTCAATTTTATTCTGATTCTAGCAGTAAAGCCTCCATTTTATCTAGGCAATTCAAACCGGTATTCACTAAAGACACCGATTGTCCTAATAGAAATATGAAACTTGATGGTCCTCATTTTCCAGATATTGATAATCTCATATTTAATTTAAAGTTCCTTTTTTAACATTTTTTTTCATAAAATCGTTGCATTCTGGGGAAGTACCAGCTGAATGGTGTAAGCAATGGTTCACACCAATATTTAAGAAAGGTGTAAAATGTGATCCAAGCAATTACAGGCCTGTATCACTAACATGTATTGTTTCAAAAATAATGGAACATGATTCGTTCCGATATTTGTCAACATCTAGATGACCACAACATTCTATCTCCCTTTCAGCATGGTTTTAGAAAGAAACATTCTTATGAAACTCAACTGTTACTAATAACAAATGACATTGCAAAATTACATGATCAGAATCTACAAGTGGATATTGCTATTCTCGATTTTTCTAAAGCTTTTGATGTTCTACCACACCACAGACAGTTAAATAAGTTGAATTATTTTGGTATAAATGGAAATATTAAAAGTTGAATAAGTCATTCTTAATGGGTTGAACTCAACGTGTATTGGTAAATGGTGAATTTTTTGATGATGAAGATGTAGCATCCGGTGTTCCTCAGGGTACAGTAATGGAACCACTATTGTTTTTATTATACTGTAATCATCTTCCAGGTGTTATTTCTCCAGGTACAAGAGTGAGACTCTTTGCTGATGATTGTTTGATTCATAGCCCAGTTCAGTCTTTACAAGATCAACTAATATTGCAACAAGATTTAGACAGCCTTGTTAAGTGGAGTGTTGATTGGGGCATGACATTTAATATTTCTAAATGCAATATAATGAGCACAAAAACTTCTGGTCTTCATTTATGTTCATCAAATTTTGAAAGAGGTCAATGATGTAAAATATTTGGGGGTTATTTTATCAAATGATTTAACTTGGTCTAACCACATTACTGAAGTGGTTAAGAAAGGTAATCAAAAACTTGGATTTTTACATAGAAATCTTAGGGGCTGTTCACAAAAATGTAAAACAATTGCATACATTTCATTAGTAAGAGCTGGAATGGAATATGCTGCAACAATCTGGGATCCATTCCTAATGAACGAAATTAACAGCCTTTAGGTAATTCAAAGACGTGCAACAAGATGGACACAATCTAAATATTCATATGAAATAAGTGTGACAGAATTGCTAAAAGATTTAAATTGAGATTCAACAGTTGAACGCGGGTTAAAACTCAACTGAGATTCAACAGTTGAACACGGGTTGAAACTCAACTGAGATTCAACAGTTGAACGCGGGTTGAAACTCAACTGACATTCAACAGTTGAACACAGGTTGAAACTCAACTGAGATTCAAAAGTTGAACGCGGGTTGAAACTCAACTGACATTCAACAGTTGAACGCGGGTTGAAACTCAACTGAGATTCAACAGTTGAACGCGGGTTGAAACTCAACTGAGATTCAACAGTTGAACGCGGGTTGAAACTCAACTGAGATTCAACAGTTGAACGTGGGTTGAAACTCAACTAAGATTCAACAGCTGAATGCTGGTTGAAACTCAACTGAGATTCAACAGTTGAATGCGTGTTGAAACTCAACTAAGAATCAACAGTTGAACGCTTGTTGAAAGTCAACTGAGATTCAACAGTTGAACGTGGGTTGAAACTCAACTGAGATTCAACAGTTGAACGCGGGTTGAAACTCAACTGAGATTCAACAGTTGAATGCGGGTTGAAACTCAACTGAGATTCAACAGTTGTACACGGGTTGAAACTCAACTGAGATTCAACAGTTGAACACGGGTTGAAACTCAACTTAGATTCAACAGTTGAACGCGGGTTGAAACTCAACTGAGATTCAACAGTTGAACGCTGGTTGAGCCTCAACTGAGATTCAACAGTTGAACGCGTGTTGAAACTCAACTGAGAATAGTCTGAGATTCAACAGTTGAACGCGGGTTGAAACTCAACTAAGATTCAACAGTTGTACGCTGGTTGAAACTCAACTGAGATTCAACAGTTGAACGTGGGTTGAAACTCAACTGAGATTCAACAGTTGAACGTGGGTTGAAACTCAACAGAGATTCAACAGTTGAATGCGGGTTGAAACTCAAATGAGATTCAACAGTTGAACGTGGGTTGAAACTCAACAGAGATTCAACAGTTGAACACGGGTTGAAACTCAACTGAGATTCAACAGTTGAACACGGGTTAAAACTAAACTGAGATTCAACAGTTGAATGCGGATTGAAACTCAACTGAGATTCAACAGTTGAATGCTGGTTGAAACTCAACTGAGATTCAACAGTTGAACGCATGTTGAAACTTAACTGAGATTAAGTAATACTTCCTGGTTGTTCTTGATACTACAAGTGTCACCAGATGATTGTTTTTTGCTTAGAAATGTGACTTTTTCACTGGCATGTGGTTTATTTCAACACGATTTGACAGACACTGTTGGTTTTCCCATAGGCGACCATGTTAATGTTTTGTCTGATTATAAGAGGACGTGATCTGCAAAATGTCTCAAACTTCTCACCTGCTGTTATCATCATCTCATTGACATGCCGATAGATTTTAACAAAAATTGCATACTTCCAACTCTCGTAAAATGCCTGTATGTGTGACACCCGTCAATATTTACAAATGCCGGCAAGAATTACTCCGCAAACAGGTCACACAGGCAAATTGCTGCCAAATATCCTTCCGCTTACTCAAATCATCTAGAAATCCACCATTTTACAGTCAACACCTTCTACAATCACACATGAAAATCTCCCTACTCAAATGCACTTATGTGACAGCATGTGAATTTTCTAAAAAAATCATTTCTAAAAAATACATTGCATTTTTCTTCGTGTGCAACGGACAGGATGTCTAACTAGAACATGACCCCAAGTAGGCAAGGCAATTTTGGAGAAAAATGTGGAAACTAACACATTTGATAGGCTTTCCTATATCACACACTGTGTGGTATTTTTTTGTAATTCATCCACGTGTTTGTTTTTGATACACATTTCAAAAGAGCCACCCTACTTGACAGGGCACCGTGTGAATAAGCATTTCACTGTCGGACAATTCCTAATGTAGCACAACATTCTCAGGTGGCACGTATGAACTCCTATAAAAGTTTTCCAGAAAGTCCAATATGTGTTTTATAAGAATATTCAATACAGCGAGTTGTTATATGTTACATTCAAATTTCTATTGATTTTATGACCTTGTGCCCTATTTACAAAGGTAAAAATCAACAACAAAATCACCTTAGGGTGTGAATTCTCAAAAGGCCAGACATCTTATGCAGTTCAATTACGTAATATTACACAGCCTAATTAGCAGACATTCAGAAAACAATGCCACTTGCTTGATTGGCCAGAAGGTCCTGCCAGTAGACAGTATCTGATAACAGGCTCCAGCTACAGCCAACTCCAGCTAGTCACTGTCATCAGGCTTCATTAGGGTCAATGACAAGATCTTCAAGTGTGTTTAACTAGCAGAAATAAACAAAAAAGATTAACCATCACCCTGCTACAATGTCATTGGTTCATTTTCATACAGATTTGTAAATTGAGGCTTAACTAGTAGCATACACCCCCCCCCCCTTATAAGACATGTGTTCCGACACTGTGATTTGGACTTGCAGACTGATGAGAAGTCTGTAAATTGTAATATCCAAAAACAGTTTGTCCCATTCAACTGTTGTTTTGGCATACATATATTATCAGTGATTGTTTCAAGACATTTGAAGTAAAATGCGTCCTCCATGATTGTGCAATGACAATAGCATGCTTCCAGGGTCTTTACTGGGGTCAGCCCTCTGATGGTTTTCCCATAGGCGACAATGTTAATGTTTTGTCTGATTATAAGAAATATATACAAATGCCGGCAAGAATTACTCCGCAAACAGGTCACACAGGCAAATTGCTGCCAAATATCCTTCCGCTTATTCAAATCATCTAGAAATCCACCATTTTACAGTCAACACCTTCTACAATCACACGTGAAAATCTCCCTACTCAAATGCACTTATGTCACAGCATGTGAATTTTCTAAAAAATCATTTCTCAAAAATACATTGCATTTTTCTTCGTGTGCAACGGACAGGAAGTCTAACTAGAACATGACCCCTGAACTTGTTGTGATAGACAAAATTGATTGACACCTGCTGGTGCAACTGGCAGCTGATGTCAGGCATTATCGGAGAATAAACAAAACTACTGCCAGTATTTGGTGGTTTGACAGTTTGATGCATTTACGTAATTATAATACAACAGCATAGTGGCATGAGAATAAGCAGACTATATGCTCTGCATTCATGGTGAATTTATGTTTGAACTGGGCTGACGCACATGTGATCATCACTATGGAAAAGGGACTTTCCACAGTCACACTAAAAATACTAGTTTTTAAAGGATTGATTGGTGACATATGGCGATAGTGCCTTGGTTTTTTTAAACAAAACGAAGAGACGCAGGGACAAAGAGAGCCAGGAACAAAGAGAGGCAGGGACAAAAAGAGGCAGGGTCAATGAGAGTCAGGGACAACGAAAGGCAGGGGAAAAGAGAGGCAGGGATATAGAGAGGCAGGGACAAAGAGAGGCAGGGACAAAGAGAGGCAGGGACAAAAAGAGGCAGGGACAAAGAGAGGTAGGAACAAAGAGAGGCAGGGGCAAAGAGAGACAGAGACAGAGAGAGGCAGGGACAGAGAGAGGCAGGGACAGAGAGAGGCATATACAAAGAGAGGCAGAGACAGAGAGAGTCAGGGACAGAGAGAGGCAGAGACAGAGAGAGTCAGGGACAAAGAGAGGAAGGGACAAAGAGAGGCTGGGACAAAGAGAAGCAGAGACAACGAGAAGTAGAGACAATGAGAGGCAGGGACAAAGAGAGTCAGAGACATGGAGAGAGGCAGGGACAAAGAGAGGCAGGGATAAAGAAAATCCAGAGTTTTGTTCACCGCTTCTAGTAGTCAAGGAGCACCATTCTTCTCTGGTGAATGCATGACAAGGAACACACTCGTTTCGCTGCCATCACTGTTAGCCATCCGTCCACTTACAAACTTGTGGTCCAACAGTTGTCTGTCACAGCTGCCATCGATCCGCACACTGAAGACTATACATCGGCTGAACATTTGAGACAGATGCACTTTCTCTAGTTCGTATATGACATCCATCGTTTGCTTGTAGTATTTGGGTCCCTGTAAGTAGTGGTAAGCGGTTCGCCATCCCCGGAAGTGACCTTAGATCAAAGGCTTTTTCGTTTTTTATAAGTAGAATTCCTACGTTTTTTACCAGTATGATTATAGCAACGTCAAAAGTGATTGATGGGGGTCATGAGAAAGAGGGTGTCGCCATCTACTGAATAAAGAGGAAATAAATAGGGGTAGCGCATTCACTAGAGGGTAGCACTAGCTAATGGCTATGTAATGGTTATGTCGTGTGCTGACATCTAGTGATTCCCTAGTGACTGAAAAGCGACGATGGTGGTGCATATAGGCGACCGTGACGTTGTCGGCGCACCAGATGTTGCTATGGACGGAAAGTGGAAGCACCCTTTTACGTGTATAGTGTCCGGCCCTACGGGGTGCGGGAAGACTACCTTCGTTGTACGCCTGTTAAAGTTTGCTTCGTGTATGATTTCGCCGCCACCGGAGAAAATTCTGTGGTGTTACGGCCAGTGGCAGACCGCTTACGACTCTATGGCCTGCGTAGAATTTGTAGACGGTTTGCCGGATCCGTCGCTGCTGGACACCAAAACGAGGACGCTTCTAGTGCTCGATGACCTGATGTCGGAGACTGATAGTAGCGTCACGACTTTGTTTACTAAAAAAAGTCACCACTGCAACGCGTCCGTCGTACAGCTTTTGCAGAATCTCTTTCCGAAAGGGAAAGAAAATCGCACAATCAGTTTAAACGCGCAGTATATGGTCCTCTTCAAGAGTCCCCGGGACGCTGGACAAGTAGGCCACCTGGCGAAGCAGATGTACCCGGGTAGGGTCAACTACATGGTGGAGGCGTACAAAGATGCCACGTCGGCCGCCTACGGTTACCTCCTGGTGGATCTCAAACAGGAAACGCCGGAAACCATGCGCCTGCGTACGGAAATTTTCCCCGACGACCCCGTTCAGTACGTCTATGTGCCGACGAGACTATAAAAAAGGCGGGAGGCGCCGCGGCCGCCGTCATTCGGCAGGATGACAGAGCGCGTGAAGAGGCACATCCTTGCCCTGCAGCTGTTGCGCCGCTACAAGGGGAATACGAATCTGAGAAAGGCGGTAATCACTCACGCGGACGCCGACCTCATCTGCAGTCTGGCCGACTGCGCGTATAACATTCTGCGAGGGAACGTGAAATTGACGCCGCAAAACCGAAAAGTGCTGTTAAAGTACAGGAACAATTTGCGCAAGTTAGCGTCGAAAAAAGTAGCCATCAAACGGAAGAGGGCCGTCCTGCAGACGGGTTCGGGCGCGTTTCTGACGGCGCTGCTGGCGCCGTTGGCGAGCACCTTTCTGCCCCTCCTCAGGCAGGCTTTCGGTTGATGCAGCACGCGAAGAAGATGGCGCTGGTAGACCCCCGGTTGGTGGAGCGACTACTTCCGTTACTAGCGCAACCGACTACGACCACGTCGCGTGTGATGAGTAGCCTGGACGGCGATATGAAAGCCGTTCTCGAGCGTGCAGATTTATCCGAAGGCGAAAAGGTGGTGGCGTACAATCAACTGCTGAGTCGTTACAACGCCATGGAGGCGTCTCGCGCGCAGCAGCCGATGCGCGTGTCCGTAGTGAAGAACGAGTCGTCGTCCGATCAGCCGCCGGCGCCGCCGTCACCTACGTCTGATCAATTACCGGGGGAGATGGAGAGCGAGGTCGTGAAGAGCGTACCGAAAGTGCTGAAAGAAAAGGCCCGCCTCCTGTTGACGCGACTGAAGGCCGACCCGCTGATTCGCTGGAACGATCGAGCGGAGCTCGTGTACGACGGTACGCCTATCGCCGGAAGCAATATGGTAGATCTCGTGAACGATCTCATGCGGACGCGTAAGAGGACCCCCGCGCCGGTTGGCTGGGAAGCGTTCGGCGACCATATAAGGCGCCTGAACGTCCCTATGGAATTCGTCGGCAACCCCCAGCGTCGGGCGTATATACAGCGCGAGCAGAAGCGAAAGGGGCGCACTCGGTCCGTCGAGCGCGAGCAGAAGCGAAAGGGGCGCGATCGGTCCGTCGAGCGTATGCCGTGGTCCAGCTTTTAGCCCTAGAGGATGCCCGCCGCCTGAAGATCAGTACTCGTCGTCGTCGTAGCCGTCGTAATTGCGGCGGTCATCGTAGCCGCCCTCTTGTTCGCCGTATCGTCGTCGGCGCCGCGCGCTCCATGGCGGTGGTGCCCCGGCGGACTCGTGGTGCGCAACGAGAGCGCCAACAACGCGACGGCCTACTGAAGCGCGCCTACTTCGACCCGAAACGGGCAGGCAGTTATGGTGGCGTCGACGCGTTGCGCCGGTCGGCCGCGTTGCCCAAGCCGGTCGTCGGGCGGTGGCTGGCGGCACAGGACGCCTATACGCTTCACAAGCCGGTTAGGCGCCGATTTAAGCGACGTCGCGTTATCGTGGGCGGTCGAAACCAGCAGTGGCAAGCCGATCTCGTCGACGTGGCTAAACTGAAAAACCACAACGACGGCATAGCGTTCTTATTGACGGTCATCGACGTCTTCTCGAAGCGGGCGTGGTGCGTTCCGTTGAAGCGCAAATCCGGTCCGGCGCTCGTCGCGGCCTTCGAGGGGCTGCTGTCGTCGTCGTCGCCGCCGCCGCACGTCCTGCAGACCGACAAGGGGACGGAGTTTCTGAACAGGCCCCTTCAGGCGCTTTTGAGGGCGCGCGGCGTCCACCATTTCGTGACGCACAACGAGGAGACGAAGGCGAGCGTCGTGGAGCGATTCAATCGTACGCTGAAGACGCGCATGTGGCGGTACTTTACGAAGCATCAGACGCTGAGGTTCGTGGAGCCGTTGCAGGACTTCGTGCGGTCGTACAACAACGCCTACCATCGAAGCATCGGTAGGACGCCGGCGAGCGTCGACGCGTCGAATCAGGAGAGCGTGTGGCAGCGTCTGTATGGCGGTGGAGGAGGGTGTCAAAAAAGCAAGCCGAAACTGCGAGCGGGGGATCGCGTACGCATCAGCAAGGCGAAGGGCGTCTTCAAGAAGGGGTACATGCCTAACTGGAGCGAAGAGCTTTTCACCGTCGTAGATTCGCACCCGACCGACCCTCCTGTTTACCGACTGATGGACGACGCCGGCACGATACTGGACGGCACCTTCTACGGGCTGGAGCTACAAAAAGTGATCGTTGAGAAGGACAAACTATATCGGGTGGAAGCCGTTCTACAGAGACGTCGTCGACGACGCGGTAAGGGCGAAGAGGTGCTCGTCAAATGGTTCGGCTATCCGGCCTCGTTCAATAGCTGGATCGACGCCAAGGAGCTCGTGGACTATAAGGGCTGATGACGACGCGCTGTTGGACGGAATACGCAGAGCGCTGGAGACTTTCTTCCGACGTCCGGCGCCGCTACCGTTGTCGCTGCGACCGATGCTATCGACGTCGCCCGCAACGTCGGCGAACTCGCTCTATGATTTATCTGCGTGACCTATAAGGGATGACGACGACGACGCGTTGGATGCGCCACGCGGGGTGCTGGCGACTGCACGAGGCGGGGCTGTGCAACGGCTTTTCGTTTTTTTTTGTAAGGGGACCGTGCTGTATTAGTAGACTGCCGAGGAGAAGAGAGCCGCGCCACCAACACCGCCGTCGCCCCCACGCCCGTCGACGAACTCGCTCTATGGTGTGCCTGCGCGGGTAAAGGAACGGCGCCGTAGCGTCGGACGGCAGTAGCGCGATGTGTGCGGACGAGACGACAGCAGCAGCAGCAGCCAATGCAGAAGCCGCCCACCGCCGTCGACTCAGGCGCATTTGTCGCTACACCCGTCGACGCCTCATGCGTCTCTGTGGGTGCGCCCGATGCCGTCGACGCCTCCTCCGTCACGAGCGTTCCTTGGCGTCTCTGCGGCAACGAATGCCCTAAGGCCGAGATCGTCTTCCTGTGCCAGATCGTCGTCCTGTACACGGTGATCGTCGTCAGTATATACAATCTAACGCGCGGCACGGCCGACTCCAACCTGTGGACGGCGCTGCTGAGTAGTTGCCTCGGCTACCTACTGCCGAGTCCGTCTATGAGGAGGCGCGATGGCGTCGTCGTCTGACTTTTACGTCACGTTGCCGAGCAACGCGTCTATGAAGGCGCACCCCGAAAACACGTTGACGCACTACACGACGAATCTGCCGCAGCGCGTCGACCTGTCGGGGGAGTGGGAATGCGGCCTGGTGTCGCTACAGTACACGCATAGCTGGTACAATGTGAGGCCGGTGGACGCCTACTTCTTCGTGGCGTGCGAGAGGGGGGAGGTGGGCTTTTTCACCACCGAGGACGGGGGAAAAATTGCCCGTCAGGCCAACATTCCGCACGGCTTTTACAGCAACGCCAAAAAGCTGATGCGCAAAATCAACGAGGCGTTGGCGAAACTGAGCACCGACACGGTCAAGGTGCGAATAGTGTACAGCGCCATCACTAATCGGATGACGTTGCTTCTATCGCCGGGCGTCGAAATTAACATGCCGCGGGACGGGCGCCTGAGCCGGATACTAGGCTTCGAGTCGGACTATATCGCGAGTTACGGGACGCCCGCGGACGGCGGCGACCTGCCCCCGGGGTACATGTTCGAGTGCGAGGCGCCCCACCCGGTGGACCTGAGCGGCGGCGTCGACACCCTGTTCGTGTACGCGGACATCGTGGAGACGCGCATCGTCGGCGACGTATTCGCCCCCCTCATCCGAGCCGTCCCCGTTAACGGGTTGAACGGCAGCATCGTATCGAACATCTTCGACCGCGTCCAATACGCGCCGCTCTTGCGGCGCCAATTCGATTCGATCGAGATAGATATAAGAGACGACCTCGGTCAGTCGATACCATTCGAGAACGGAAAAGTCGTGACGACGCTTCACGTCCGACGCCGCAAGTCGAAACTGTTCTGACGATGACGCGAAACGTGTACGAGGACTACTACACGCGGCAGGTCGGCGGTGGCCTGCCGGTGTTCGTAGGCGCCCGAGCGCAGCGGGGTCACGGACTGGGTAATCTCTTCGGCAGCCTGTTTCGAAGCGCCATGCCGCTTATCAAGAGAGGGGCCATGGCGCTGGGCAAGCGCGCGCTCAAGACGGGCGTGCGCGTGGCGCAGGACGTCGTCGCCGGCGGCAATCTGAAACAGGCGGTAAAGAGGCGCGCGAGGGAGGCGGGCGCCGACCTTCTCGACGGCCTGCTGAATAGGCCCCCGCCGCCGAAAAAGCGACGACGACGCATAAAGCCGCCCGGCAAGCCGGCCAGCAAGAAGAGGCGCCGTCGAAAGGGGCCGAGCGACGACGTATTTCCCGCGTAGTAGTAGTAGTAGTGCATCGGTGGTAGTCGTAAAGAGCTTTACCTCGGCGGGGTACATAAGGCCGACCGGCAAGGCGGCGCCTGACAGTAAGCGGAGGCGCCGTCGAACGAAGCAGACGTAGTAGGATGGCGTTCGTGCATCGGCAGTCGTGCGAGGGCGTAAAGTCCGAACTGGACCTGTTCAGCGTGCCGACGACGCAGACGAGCATCGAGAGCGGCCAGTGGATCGATCACCAGCCGCTGACGGCCCTCGACGCTGGCGGTCCCCTCGAGTTTCTCATTCCGGGCTCCGGAGACGACTATCTGGACCTGTCGTCCGTTAGACTGTACGTGCGCGCCAAGGTGGTGAAGGGGGACGGTACCGCGCTCGCGAACGACAGCGTCGTGGCGCCCGTCAACAATTTCATGCATTCGATGTTCAGTCAGGTCGACGTGACGCTGAACGGCACGCTCGTGACGCCGTCGTCGAATACGTACCCGTATCGGGCCTACCTCGAGACACTGCTCAGTTACGGACCCGACGCCAAAAAGTCGCAGCTCGAGGCCGACCTGTGGTGCAAGGACACCGCCGGGCGCATGGAGGCGACCAACAACAACAACGGCGGGTTCGCGCATCGGCACGATTTCGTACACGAAAGCCGCGAGTTCGACATGATAGGGCGCCTGCACGTCGACGTGCTCATGCAGAACCGGTGCCTGGTGAACGGCGTCGACCTGAAGATGCGACTGGTGCGCAGCAAGGACGCCTTCGCGCTCATGGGCGACGTCGCCGATCCGGGGTTCAAGATCGTTCTGCTGGAGGCCTACCTGCAGGCGCGCAAGATCAAGTTGAATCCGGCCGTCCAGCTCGGTCACATCAAGGCGCTGACGCACGGGACGGCCAAGTATCCGATGCGCCGCGTCGACTGCAAGGTGTTCTCGATACCGCAGGGTACCGCGTCGCACACGCACGAGAACGTCTATCTGGGGACGCTCCCGCGACGCGTGTTCATGTGCCTGATCGACAACGACGCCTACAACGGGGCCTACGATAAAAACCCGTTCAACGCGAAGCACAACGACATAAACTTCTTCGCCCTCTACGTCGACGGACGCCAGGTGCCGAGCAAGCCGCTGCAGCCGGACTTCGCGCATCGGCGCTACATCCGAAGCTATATGAACCTGTTCGCCGCGACGGGGAAGGCGTACGAGGACGAGGGGTTCGATGTGACGCGCGGCGAGTTCGGCAGCGGCTACACCATATTCGGCTTCGACCTGTCGCCCGACTGCTGCGACGGCGAACACTTCAACGTCGTGCGTACGGGGAACCTGCGCGCCGAGATCCACTTCGTGCACGCGCTCGCCCGGACGGTGAACGTCGTCGTGTACGGGGAGTTCGAGACGGTGCTCGAAATCGACAAGAACCGGAACGTCGTGTACGACTTCTGAGATGGACACGTTTCAGCTGATGCGTCGCCTGGCGATCGACGCGTACACTAAAAACATCGTCGTCGGCGTCGTGCCCAAAGACGAGCTGCCGGGGCGGCGGCTCACCGCCTACCCGACGGCGTTCGTGTGCAACACCGACGACGGCGACGAACCGGGAGAGCACTGGGTGGCCGTCTACGTGGGCGCCGACCGGCGAGGCGAGTACTTCGATTCGTACGGCCGTCCGCCGCTGCACGCCGACTTCCGCGCCTTCCTGAGCCGCAACTGCGACTCGTGGACGCACAACGACAAGCGACTGCAGAGCGGCGTATCTAACGTGTGCGGACAATATTGCGTCACCTACCTGCTCTTACGGTGCCGCGGAATGCCGCTAAGCGGCTTCCAGTGCCTGTTCGGCCCCGATAGGGTGGCCAACGACTGTCTCGTATTCGACTGGCTAAAGCCTCATTGAACGCTGCCTATTATCGCTTGTTGTTATTATTAGACGACCGAGAATCCGAACCGACTTTGTCGGACCCGCCGGTCGCGGGCTCCTCGCCGCGCTAGGCAGGCAAGACCGAAGTAGTGAGGTTGTATTATCGCTTGCTATTACCGAATAAAACGATGAAAACTGTACCGAGTGTTCGCATTTTTATTCGCATACATACATACATACATAGTCCCTAGGTAGGGGTCCCTACCCCTAGGTAGGTCCCTACCCCTAGGGAGGGAGGGAGGTCCCTCGTTATACGAGTATCGGTGCCGTGGTGACGCCGTCGTCGAGCACGCGCCGTTTGGCGTAGAAGTAGCTCAGCGCCGCTCGCTCCTGAACGTACGTCAGCACGGACGACTCCTTCACTTGGAAGCCGCGGTTCCGGCCGCCGCCGCTCCTTTGGTGGCGCAGCACGTCGAGGAAGGCGTCCTTGTCGACGTCGTTCTGACGCTTGCTCAGCCCCTTCGTACTGTACTTGTCGCCGTCGTCGCCGCCGAAACAGTAGTACGTCTTGCTGCAGAGCGCGACGATTCCGCGGCCGGACCATTCCTCTTTGAAGAGCCCCGGCGTTCGCTTGTCGTACCGGCGCCGACGCGCGCAACACTCGGCGGGCGCGTCCCACGCTCGGCCGGCGAGCCGGCACCGCAAGTACGCCTCCGCGTGCGCGTCGCAGTGTTCCGACGGGAACCACTCGCCGCGGTGTCGAAAGTAGTGTTCGCGCTTGGCCGCCGCCACGAGCTCGTCGAGTTGGCGCCCCGCGAGGCTCAAATACGCCGAGTCCGTGTCCATCGCGCAGTACTGGAACAGGGGGCGCGGAATGTAGGCGGCGATAAAGTCGTAATAAAACTCCAGCATGCGCAGTTTGGCGTACTGATAGACGAAGTAGCCGATCTGGTTGGGCAGCGCGTACCGGACGGTTCGCTTGTTCAGCGCCACCTCGTAGAGGCCGTCGGGGACGACGACGTCGAGCTGACGGAAGCGACGATTATTGATCAGCGTCGAGGCGCCGGCGGCCGTGCAGAACTTGATGTTGCGGTGCAGGTCGACGCGCGTGATCGTTTTCCCGTATGAACTGTTGCCGAGCAGTTTAAACGTGTCGGCGATGATGGCCTTGTCGGGGTCGTCGTCGCCCGCGCGTCGCGCGGCGGAGACCGTGTCGCCGAAGCGGCGAAAGCACGCGACCGGCTCGTACTCGACGATCTGGTAGACGCGCTCGACGACGAGTCCGTGCCGCAGATACCACCGCAGTAGCGGCGTCGCGAGTAGAATCTTGACGCCGAAGAAGCTCCCCACGAGCGTGCGCTGAGGCCGGACGAGGAGGTCGTGCGTTTCGGCGTAGCGACGCATGAACGGGCTGAGATCGTCGCGCTCGATGTAGGCGTTCTTGAAGATCGGCTGCATCTCGGCGAAGGTGTCGCGCAGCGCCGCCGGCACGGCGATGTCGCACTCGACGAGGCCGAACAGCGTGCCGTCGAGCACGGCCTTCAGGATCGTCGACCGCGTCACGGCGCCGTCGCCGGTCCAGCTCCGCGGTGGCGGCGGCGGCGGCGGTCGCGTCGCGCGCCACTGGCACTCCCACATCTCGACGACGGCGACGAAGCGGCGAAGGTAGGCCGTGACGGCGGCCGTCTCGGCGTACAGTTGGCTCATCGGCTTACCGTTCACCGCGTTCGTCTCCCTCCCCGTGCACGGACAGCCGTGGAAGAAGCACCCTTGGAACTGGTACGCCGTCCGCGTCGCGCCACACCAGCCGTCGACCCGGTACTTGCCGACGCGCTTCTCGCGCCCGTTGAGCTGGTGACGTATGTGGGCCCCCGTCCGTCCCGCCTCCCACGTCAGCCACTCGACGGCCAGACGGCCGTAGCGGTGTACGCGCTCCGGCCGAAAGGCGTTGTCCGCGCGCCGGCGCGTGTACCACCCCGTCGGCATCTCCTGCGTGATCGCCCATAGATAGAGGCCGTTTGCGTCGAAGCCCACAATAGAGCGACAGGGGCGCGCCGACTCGCCGTACTCCTCGCGCCGAAGGGCGGTCACGCCGGCCTCGTGATAGCGCGCGAAAATGATCGAGGGGCCGCCGACGATCTGCGACTGTAGGAGCCGGTGCAGGTCCTTGTTCGACTCGTTGAAGAGCGTGAAGTGGAGCGACGACGGTAGATCGTTGAAGAGATACAGCAGCGTCAGGCCCGGCACGCTGATGGCGTCCTTGAACATGTCGATGCGGCGCTGGCGATAGAAGGCGAACTGCTTGTCAAGGGCCTCCAGGAACGGCACCACGTCCCTATTGTTATACCACACGAGGTAGTCCCGCAGCGTCGTCATCCCCTCGTCGCGCCATACCCGCGCGCAACCCTCGTATTCGGCGGCCGATATGCCTTCGCGCTTCAGGCGGCTGTAGAAGGCCTCGCGCGGTGGCAGCCGGGTCTCGGCCAGTTTACGCGGGTCGTCGAGGTACTCGTAGGGGAAGTGCCCCTTCGTAGCCTCGCAGCCGTAGGCCTTCAGAAACCGGTCGTAGCTGACGCCGGGGGCCAGGTAGTTGGTGATGTCCAGGAACTTGAGCGTCGCCGTCGTCAGGCACATGAAGTTGTTCTGACGCTTGATCGTGAACGCCGACGAGATGTCCTGCGCGGCGTCGGTCATGAACAGGGGCGTCAGATATTTCTTAACGACGTTCAAGTCGTACTTCCCCGAATTGAAGCCGAGGACGGGGAGGCGGCGCAGGTGCTGCCACAGACGGTCGCCGAGCGCCGTGTACGGGCTCTTATCGTGCGCCGCCTCCGCCACCGTTGCGTGCGCCCGCCATTCGGCGTCGAGCGCGTCGATCGCCTCGAAGGTCGCGTCGAACGACGGCCGCAGTGCCGCGCACGCCGCCTCGCTCATGGCCTCCAGGGCGTCGATCAGGCGCTTCGCGAGGTCGCCCGAATCGCCGGACGTCACGAAGCAGCGCGCCGACTCGTGTCCGGGGACGTTCGAGGCGACGCTCACGCTGAGTAGCTCGTGTCGCGCTATCCACCGGCATTTGGCGCTGTCCGCCGGCAGAGCGTGATCGTCGAAGTAGCACTCAAAATCGTACGTCGCCCTGTACGGATAGTAGCGCAGGCGTTCGTCCACGTAGACGCCCTCGTCCTCCAGCTGCTGAAACACGGACGGCGTCGGATGGTAGACGCCGCCGGGAAAGACGTGGCGAACGCCGCCCTCGCACGTCGCCTCGTGACACCGCAGCCGACTGGCGGTGCGCCACAGCGAATCGCCGCACTTGCCGCATCGATACGAACGACAGAACAGCGACCCGTCGGCTATGAAGGAATAGTGCGTTCCGAATAGATTGACGCTCATGGTGGTCGGGTAGCGATGGAGGGAGCGGCGGACCACTTCGGCGGTGGCGTCCTCCGCCGCCGACAGCCGATACACGGTCACATTCGTTTCGAAGGCCGCCTCCACCCGGCCGAGTTCGTTCAGCGGGACGCCGGCGAACGCGCAGTAGGGTTGGTCGCCGTAGTCGGCGTAGAGCCTTAAGGCGGCGGCCGTCAAATCGTCAGCGCGAAAGTCGGCGCCCCGATGCAGCGCCAGACAGCGGAAGAGGCACAAGTTGTCGGCATACGGATGCCCGCGGCGATCGTTCACTAGGCTGACGAGGCCCGCGTTGTGGCGCAGATAGGCGGGGAGGGGCTGCTGACGGGCGCATCCGATAGGATGGTGGATGATGGCGTTGAGAAAATACGTAACGTTCGTTACCAACTCGGCGATCCACCCCGAGTCGGGGCGCTGCGCAATCACGTACTGCAGAACGTCGGGCTGTCGGGTGGCCTCGAGGAAGCGTTCGAATGACGCGGCGTCGGAAACGAGGACGGGCGACTCGAGATAGCGGCCGCAACAGTTACTCGAAGAATGGTAGCAACGTAGTCGGCCCGTCTCCCTGTGCCGCAGAATAAACCCGTACGATAAGTTTATTTTAAAGGCCCGAGTCTGCGCCTCGAACATCAGTCGTAGTTGCGCGCTCGTCGCCCCGTGTCCGGCCAAATGGAAATTATACCTAGATTGAACGGGTCCGCGCGCTACAGACGTACGGATGCTCGCCCAGTAGTCGCGCACGACGCTCTGTAGGTCGTCGTCGGCGCCCCCCTCTAACGGTCGATTTGGGGGCCCCTCAGCGGCGTCTCCACACATTCGCAGATGCCGCAACATATTGGGGCGCTGCGCGAACGCTTGATTGCATTTCGGGCATACTACGTGTTCATCGCTGCCGCATGTTTTTAGATGCTGCGACAAATTAAAAAGACGGACGAACGATCGATCGCATTTCGGACACACGTGCATCGTCGGTCTAGGCGGCACTCTATTAACTACGACGGGGGCGCGTCGACGCCCTTTATAAGGCCACCCTAAACCCCGCTAGGGGCTTTTCTAAGCGGCGTTCTCTGCTCCGTCAGGGGGCGACACAGACAGGTGGCAGCGCCGCGGGATGCGTTTGGCAGTGGCGCCCAGCGGCCAAATTTTTTTGTTGTTCACGTTTTGCGTCAGGTGGCGACACCGACAGGTGGGCAGCGTCGAGGGATACTGTCAGTGGCGGCCAAGTTTTTGTTTACGTTTTGTAGTAGACGCCCGAATACGACGGCAAAGTTTTGTAGTAGAAATTTCGGCTGTCCGCGGCACCGTTTTTGTAGTAGAAATTTTGGTAGTAGAAATTTCGCCTAAGTTTTTTTTTACGTTTTGTAGTAGCAATTTCGCCCGTCAGGGGCGCCCGAATACGACGGTTTGTAGTAGAAATTTCGGCTGTCAGCTGCTGCCCCCACGGCAAAGAGTTTGTAGTAGAAATTTCGGCTGTCAGGGGCGCCCGGCTGCAGCGACAAAGTTTACGCTTTGTAGTAGAAATTTCGGCCGTCAGTGGCGCCCGGAGTGTTTTGTGGGCGGCAGCCGCCATTGGACAGGCATTGAATGACGTGCGGTTTTTTTTGGATGGTAACAACAGAAGGCGGGAATTGATTTTCATACGTTTTATTAAGCAGTCTCGTACTACATCACGACAGTAAGGCTTTATGCCACAGCAGAGTAAATAATAATAATAAGGCTCTAACAACGGCCTATAGCAAAATGTTCATCGCTACTAAGTGTTCGGCGGGGCGCTTATGCCACAGCGGAGTAAATAATAACGCTTTAGGAGCGCCACACTATAGGCCGCTGGTAATACTGCACAGCGACCATTCAATTTCCTGCTAATGTTCATCAGCGGCGTACCTACTAATAAGGCTTTATACCATAGCGAAATGCAATGTTCAGACGTCCCCTTTTCAACAGGTAATACTGTAAACAGTAAAGAGGCTTTATGCCACAGCAGAGTAAATAATAAGGCTCTAACAACGGCCTATAGCAAAATGTTCGGCGGGGCGCTTATGCCATCATTCAATTTCCTGCTAATGTTCATCAGCGGCTTTATGCCATAGCGAAATGCACTGTTCATAGCGTTCAGACGTCGAGGCATGCCCTTTTCATCAGGTAATACTGTACGGCGACCTCCAACAGAGCACGGTCGAACGGCGCCGTCCAATCCGTCCCCATGAGCCAGTCGGCTACCTGGCGCAGGAGCGCGCCCTCCGAGGCGCGATCGCCACGCACGCAACGATCCTCCAGTACCGAGAGTATACGAATAGCAGGAAGCAACAACGTCTGCTGTAGAAAGCTGTCGAGTGACGCTGAAAAAAAGCACACATTCAGGGCCGCCACGTTTTCGTACAGAATGTTGTACCGCCGGCTCGGCTTCCTCCCCCTGTAGCCGCACATGTGCACGAAGGGGCACCCCTCTTCAGGGGGGCACTCACCACATTCTTGACGCGCTGTGTCCATCACGCGCTCGCCGACTAGCTCAGCAAACGTGGACATCATGCATCGCTGACGACCGGCGTACGAATGCAGAACGCTCCACTCCGAGTCGGCCTGAAGTGTGCCCACGACCACAGGGCGTTTGTTACGGGCCCACGGTATGAAGTCTTCCGACGAGACGGACAGCACGGCCAGCGGCAGTGGTGACGATAGCACGGTCGCGGCGGCGTCCGCTGTCGCCGCCGGGGCTATTGGCACAGCGGCTGCCTCGTCTGGACCCACTACCACCACCACCGGGGTTAATGCAACGTACGTGGGCGTCCTGGCGTCGCTCACCAGGTCGTGCGGTGGCATGGGCTGCGTGCCGTCCGCTGCAGGCCAGTACGATAGCGCTTCTTCGGCTCTCCCCAGCGGTGGAGGGTCGTCGGCAAGGCGTGGCGTCGTTTCCTTCTTAGCGCACTTCTCGGCAGGGGGTGCGCACTCGTCAGCAGCGTCGATAAGGCCGCGCAACGCAGCAGCAATTACAGCGTCCTACAGAAGAATAACCAAAGCAGCAATTAGGTCTACAGAACACTAGCCAAACGTTAGTCATTCAAACGGTCTCGCTCCCCTTCTTCGTCACGACCCGCGCCTCACGGACCGTATACGTATCCAGTATGCCACCCCACACGACCTTGTGCACGGTCAACTCCAAGACGGTGCCAACCAGGCTCGCCACAAAGCTACTGCGCAACTGGTCGGGCAACAGGGCTGACACATGGTCGGCATTGTAATCGCCTATCGCCGAAATAGCTTCGTCGAACAGGGTGATCCAAATGCTGGCCTCCGTGTCGGCGTCCTTTTCGTCTTCCACCAAAACGCGCACCGAAAAATACGTCTTCGCCGTTGCCTGCATGCCGTGTACAGCGCACACCCGGCCACCACTTTCTAGGCCTCTCACTTTGCGCTTGCAAATGCCACAGCCCATGTACGTGCATTTGCTTTTCCAAGCCACCCCAACGATTGTTAGGGGGGTAACAATCTTATACGTGCCATCGCACGCCAGCACGAACTCCTTCAACGACACTTCGGACGCACTCACCACGGCCTCGAAAGTAGGCGCCCCGTCGGCCGTCGGAAGCGCCTTCGCGCTGGCCTCCGACGCCGGCTTCGCTTTGCCACCAGACGCCACCGTTGGCACCTCCCTCAGCTTGCTGCCTCTCTTTGGCGGCGCCTCTCCGTGCGCGACAGGCGGGGACATGATCAACAACGATCTGCAACAACAAAACGGCAACGGTAGCAACACGACAGCGACAATATTTAGACGTTCTCCACCCGGTCCCTATATAAGCGCGTTGCACACGGCCCGCACGCGGCCCCCGTGCGCAAACGCACGCGAGCCGCAAAGCAGCCGACTCTTACAAGGTTACTAAAACTGAAAAAAATCTCTCGGTCAGTCTAGTGCACTAACAGAATGCCACTTTTATTTCCTAATATAAAGTCACCATAAGATTCTCTAGGCCCTACTGACTATTATAGACCGCTTAGTTTGCTCACATTTCACATTTAACGGTCGTTTTAAAGACTTACAAACAGTTACATAAGCGCTTTATATAAACAGTGACGTCAGCTCCTTGTGTAAGGCTATGGCGTACGTGTCTAGGTGCCGCGCGCAAAACAGCGGCTCAACAACTGCGCAATTCATTTCTCACTATGGAGCCAACCGAACAAGTTGGTAATTATGCGGCCAATTCTCATCAGGCGCAAAACAGGTACGTTTTGCTAACTCACCTAACACTGACTTTCATTGCTAACTCACCTAACACTGACTTTCATCACTCACTTTCTTTTATAACGTTCACTACCTATTTCTTTTATAACGTTCACTATTTTTACAGCGATCCGCCTCCCCAAAACGCCGGACTCGGTACGCCCCAAGTCGACGTGAATACGCCTCCCCAAGTCGACGTGATTGAGCCTCCCCAAGCCGCCGGAGATAGTGCTATTCCACCGCCTGCCTCTATGCGTCTACCCCCACCACAAAGCCGCCCCGGCACAAGGTACGTTTAACGATAATAGCGCTTTTTTAATTTACCTTTATTTGCAGACGCCTACTTTCGATAAAGGCTATAGCTGCTTTTCCGTTCGCCCCGCTATTTACAAACGCCCGCTACCGACTTAATGTTTTTTTACAGGCCCTAACCTAAACAGAGACGCGCCGTTACTTTAATACTTTTTTTCATACTTGCAGACGAAACATCGCCGGCTTCGATACCCTACATATAGGGCGCGGGCAAACCCTTGCGAGGCCCTCGCACCGAAACGGCTTCATTCATAGATCTCGAATAAATTTAACCCCAGGCGATCTGATTATGATAGATAGGAGGCCGCGCGCCGATCGACCTGGGGGCACATTGTACCTTGGACGTCGCCGACCACATCACACCCCTTAACACTGTTTCCTTCTCCACAGATGAACCCCCGCGCGCCAGTAGTCACTAATTGAACTTTTCCTCCTTCCCCCAGCCGACACATCTACGTGATCGACCCTAGTCTGGCACATGGACGCTACAATATCGGGCGGGGAATGACAGTGCACTACATAGGACCTGCGCCCCACGCAATCACATTCACCTCGCCACGACGCCGCCACCACCAGCCCCTGTTAGCCGTTGAGCCGCGCCGACGAGAAAAAGAACAAGAAGAAGAAGAATCAGAAGAAGAAGAGCCGGCAGAAAATTTCGATGACGACTACAGTGGGTTCACCGATTTAGAATTTCTATATGCCGACAACCCCCTACCAGAGGCGGCGGCGGCGGTAGAGACACAGCCATTCTCCTTTGCCGATATATTCCCACGCCCCCAAATTCTCCCCCCCCCTCATTTGCCCCACCCGTCCCAGCGCATCTTTCCGTTCATTTAGGCTTTCCGCCACAACCCTCCGACCGGAACGGCTTTGGCCCACCCCCATGACCCCTTTCCGTCGTCAACTGTAACCAATAAAATTTATTTCTCACCGTTTATTCTGTGTTTCCTTTCGCCTTCCAACGCACACACGAATATAGTTCCACCTACACATTTAGCCCACTCCACCGGCCTTCCAAAATCACACACGAATAATTCCGCCTATATTGCAACACCAAAGCCACAAGCTTAATAATACACGCGCACAGGCCAATATGACAGCGCCGACCTCCAGCCGCATCAGATGCCACCAACTGTGTTTCCACCAGTATTCCAACTCACACACGAAACAATCCAGCGAACGCCAAATCCACAAGCTTAATACGCGCGCACACAGGCCAATCTGACAGCTCCGACCGCCAACTGCAATAACACACGATTAATTCCACCTATATTGCACCACCAAACACCAGCGGCCGCCAAAGCCACAGGCTTAATACGCGCGCACAGGCCCCTATGACAGCGCCAGCCTCCAGCCGCCATAACGATATTGCACGCACATCAGAGGTCCCCAACTGTATTCCAACTCACACAAGCCAGCGACCGCCAAAGCCACACACAGGCCAATCTGACAGCTCCGACCGCCCACTGCTATAACGATATTGCACCGCAATTGCACGCGTATCCATCAGCTGTGCCGCAGCCAGCGCTGACAGGCAATATCCACATCGGCGCCACAACCTTATTACAAGCGCGTCTATGCGGCCCCGAAAAACATTTATCCGGCCTCCCGTCAAACAATGCACATAAAATCCTACAGCCTGACATTCGACACCACCATTTGCCAGTGAGTCGTGAAAACCAGGCCAGGCGTAATCTAAACCGCGCGGCCCCACCTCCATCACCGCGCCGGTCTAGAAGCTTCTAGAAGGTTCTAGAAGGTTCTAGAACCTTCCCGCGCGACATTATTTTAAACTCGCTGATCTCCAGGGGTGTCACTTCACTCTAAAATCTTTCCCACCTCCCGTGCACGTAATGAATACTAATTGGTCTCTATTTACTATTTTTTGTCGTTGCTAACGTTCTCCTCCGATAATTGCGCTACTCATTTGTTACTAATTAGTACTTAATTAATTAATTACCCTAATTAGTACCTGATTAGTCACTATAGGTCGTCATTCACCCTATTTATTTCCTCTTTATTCAGTAGATGGCGACACCCTCTTTCTCATGACCCCCATCAATCACTTTTGACGTTGCTATAATCATACTGGTAAAAAACGTAGGAATTCTACTTATAAAAAACGAAAAAGCCTTTGATCTAAGGTCACTTCCGGGGATGGCGAACCGCTTACCACTACTAACGTGGGTCTTCCCGGCCGCTGGATGTTCCTTATCGACGATGTGTCGGTGAAGGCTGGGGGATGCAACAATTGAGGTTCGACCGTTGTTAATATACTCACTTCTAATATCACTCACTATGCATTTATAGTCTGCGTTTTTTTATATTTCCGGTATACTAAAATTGATAAATTCGCCGGTGCTTAAAGACGGAAGAACGCGCATGATGAACCGATATTTTAATAGCACAATGATATTATTAATAATAATACAGTGGTGTAGACATTACAGAACATTTGCATTACTAATAAATTAATAAGATAAAACCTAACATATTGTAAAATATTGATGTGCACAATATGCAATTATTTCCACGTAAGTCAAAGTATAGTTATTGTTATATTGGTTTTGAAATCAATGATAATATTAAATATTATAGTTTATAACTTTTCCTTTGTTGATGTGTTCTACTTGCGAAACAGAGAGTATAGTATTGTTGATACTGCGTTTTTGTCATCCTTCACTATATAGCTGTTTCTGCAATAGTACTTGTTAAACTGTCGCCAGGTACACTGTCAACTGGACCCAGCTACGGACCGATGCTTGGTGGGATAATGGTAACCGTAGCGGGGCCATGTTTTGACGACATTTCAGAAACGACGAATGTCGTGTGCAAGTTCATTGACATTGAGACGCCAGGCAAGGTCTTTGATGCCACGCGTGCGCAGTGCCTACTTCCCATGCTCCTGAGAGTAGGGCAGATACCAGTGGCGTTATCTGTGGACGGTGGCGTTAACTACAATTACACCGGAATCTTCACCCTTGGTAGTGGCGTTTACTCTACGATTTTAGAAACAAAAACAACGCCACATATACAAGATGTGGTTTGCGTCATGTTAATTACGACAATTTTGCGTCGCTTGTTAACATACACTGTGATCTTATAGCTATGTATTAATCATACTTATTCCTAATTGTTGTCAGCGTTTATTGTACAATTATAAAACAAAAGCAACACATACTCTCTATATAAGTAAGATTTGATTTGCGTCATATTAATTAGGCAAATGTTGTGTTGTGTGGTAACATAAATTGTGATCTTGTAGCTATTTATTAATCATAAGTATTCACTAATTGTTGACAGTGCTATTGTTATTATAGTCACCGTCGTCGTCCACGTCGTTGTTATAATAATAATAATAATTATTATTATTATATGGTAATAGTAGTCGTAGTCGTCGTCGTAACAGTAGTAGTAGAAGTAGCGGTAGTAGTAGTAGTAGCAGCAACAGCAGCAGCATCAGCAGCAGTAACAGTAGTAGTAGATGTAGTAGTAGTAATAGTAGGAACAGCAGCAGTAGTAGTAGGTATAGTAATTGTAGCAGCAGCGGTAGCAGGGACAACAGCAGCATCAGTAGCAGGTGCAGCTGGAGTCTAACATAAGGATATGTTGCAGTGGCACAAGACAAGCGCCACTCTGTGGATGTGGTCGGTAGGACGTACACTGTGTTGGGCGATGTGCAGAAAACGCTTGACATCTCTTGGCTGAATTCATTTTTCAACACCACCGAAGTTGTTGTAGATTGCATCGTGTTCTGGTGAGTAAATAATATACGCGTAATCGATAATGAAAGACAGTGTGTTATTGAATTTGGAATTAAAATGACCCACCGTTTCTCGTGGACTATAATAGCATATAGTTATTTTTGTGTTTTTATTTGTTATGTCTATTTTGTATTCTGTGTTGGTTTCTGTGTCTGCCATATTTGTTTGTTGTTTGTCTCTTTATGTGTTCGTCTGACTTATGCATCGGACTGTGAAAAAACGTATTATTTAGACTTACTCAGACACGTGGTAATTATCCGACATATGCCGATTTCCTAGTTATTGACGTCTTCTTCTTCTCCTCTTCCTTCTCCTTCTTCTTATAGGTTTCGTGTCTCTTGCAGGCATTAGTGATCATGTCTCTCCAAACATCTGGGTTGTGTGTGTTTTGTGACAGCTTTATAAATGCTCTGTTAATCTCCTTCCCAACCATTTTTCTAGACTATCCAGTTTTATTATTCGCTGACGTCCTTTACATCTTCCCCCTAGATTTGTCCTCTTTATTGACACAACTGGTAATTCTGCATTTGGAATATCCTTGACGTGACACTGTCGTTGAACAATGGCATTTTTATTTCTGCTAATGCAACACTGCTGGGTCAGATCTATATTAACAATAAACAATATTTGAAGTGACGTAGACAGAGTATAAATTGTCAGCCCCAGTGTATATCTAAATTATACATAAATGACTGAATGAACAAATCGTATATGAATATGACATTCAAATAAGAAAGAACGAACGACAGTCAATCCACTCCCCTTCCTGTCAAATGTAATGGCATATTTAGCAGTTCCTTTTCGTTACATCAGCGTGCTTCTTTTATACGAATTTTGCTTTTACAGGATGAGCAACGACAAACCATATGTGCAGGAGCGAATCGTTCCGCTGGTGAGTTCGGCAGAAAACAACGGAAATCTGACGTTACGGAGTGATATCGCCGAAATATTTACATTCGGCAAAGTGGGTGCGCTGCGCGTGCGTGCACCAATGTCCAGCGATAACAGGCGAGTGACGGGAAGTAACCTCCACTAGTACGGTAGCAAAACAGGAATGTGAGCCTAGAAAGTGACTTTCGTAGGGCTCCCCCTATAGCAAAGGTTTGACCTGCCAAACATGTTGTCTATGACCTAAGGTTTCCTGTTCTGGTGGATTTCACTTATACAATGTGTTTCTTGGCTTGGCGGCCATCTTTAAAAATGGTAATCAAATAGTCAAGGGTTTCAACTATTTTACATTTGAACTTCTGTTACATGCACATCCGCCATTTTTAATGATGGCGGCCACACGACATTGAGTCAACGACCACGTTCAATATTTACTTAATTAATTCAACTTACTTTGTATGTGCTTATTTGAAGCCTGTGGCTTCATGATTATGCGTCGATGTCTTTCTTTATTTGGCACCTATATGTGATACAAATAATGTTGTCGTTGGTATTTATTAGAATTATTATGCGACCTTACGGATCTATGTTACCAATGTTAAAGGAAAACAAAAGGCAAAGTTTTTGTGTTAAGCACCTAAAGAGTTAATATAAACTAACAATTTCCAACTACAATCACATTTTTAACGTCAGCGGTTTACCAGGAAAAAACTACCGAATCTCTATGCTTCTGCGTACTAACTTTGTTCATAACTGCGTACGGTGGCGCTATGGTAAGTTTACCAATTAAACTATGCGCGCATGCGCTGTGACTGCGTAAATAAGATGGCGTATCGATGCGGGTTTTTCGATTCTTCTTCCGACGACACAAACCAAATGGATTGAAAAGCAGCTGGTTGCCGGTGAGCACGAAAAGGAAGACCCACGGTGACGGGCAATGGAAATGTCGAGGCGCATAACATGTCGAGATGGAACAAGAGTATGTCTGCTGCCAGGACTCAAGGAGGCGGTTGCGACTCGACAGCACGCCGAGTTTATTGGTGAAGGTAATTATTAATCTGTGTGGTTTATAGTTTAAATAATTGATGAGCCTAAGTTCCGGGATGCGTATGAACAGCGAGAGATGATCGCACGGGCCGGGACGCGAGCGGCCGGGTGGTAAACCGGCCGGGACATCCCGGCTCGGGGACACGTCACTTGTCTTACACTTAGTTTACTTTAGACTTAGTAAGATCTCACTCTCAGTGTCACTGGACTCGGTGTTTGACGTGTCCATTTTCACGTTTTATGCGAATACCACCCAAGGCTATACACTCACTTTTTAAAAGAAATCTAGTTGAATGGTTCCATAAATCATGTGAACCAAAATTGCCCAGGTCAGAGGCAGAGCTATGCCTATGATAGAAAATAAACAGGAATTAACTCCCCTTTTGTTCTATCCCCGTCGACACTCTTCACATTCGCAGTAACGGCCATGCGTGTATATGAGCAGTATGTGGCGGTACTACTTTATAAACCTTTTAAACACATGGCAGGTAGATAGGATTATTTAGAATGTTATGCCTACTGCAATTTTTCTGCTCAAAGTTTACAATGGGTCTTATGAATAAAATATATATTGAACTTTTTTTCAGCCAGAGCCCTCATTTGTTTTGGTAAGAAAGAAAATAACCACCATTTTCTGCAAATATTGACACATTTCAAAACGGCCTTGCTTAATCTGCTTGATATTTCTATGAACCAAGGGGTAACATCGGAATGAATACAGTTAGAGGATCGTAATGCATTCTTTGTTAAATTTTTTCAGAATAATAATTCATGTTTGCTAATCATTCGTATAAAACGTTTATTTAAATGCTTAATTCTGTGTTACAGGTGGACTGCTGTGCATTGCAAACAGCAGGGGATTTAGAATTCTTTGTTTGGAGCAGGAGGTGCTGCAGAATGTACTAGTTGCCATGAACCATATACATACAGTTACATGACTGGGAACTAGACCGTCCAACAAACAAGTATGAATATATGTGCATGCGTTGTTACGAGACCAATGAAATGTGTTGTTAAATATTTATATAACATCAAAGTAGCATCAGCAATACAAATATATATGTATATATATATATACATATATATATATATATATATACATATATATATATATATATATATATATATATAATTTCATCAGCAATCTCATGCCCGATGCCCAAATTATTAGCGATCTTCCATGGAAATCACTTAGTGGACTTACCATAACTCCTGAGGTGTTAGTCACCTCTGATCACCCAGACCTTGTCGTCTACCATCCACATACTAAGCAAATTCACATCATTGAACTGGCTGTACCATCTGAAACTAATATCAAGAAAGATCATGTATTCAAAACTAACAAATATGCCACATTAATCCATGATATAAACAATAACAACAACAAAATGAGAATAACATGTATTGAAATAGGTTGCAGAGGCTATGTATCTGAACCCAACAAATCTAGACTAACAACCGCCTTAAAATCTCTTGGAATAAAACCAGTATCCTTTTCAAAATTAGCCCTGCTAACGCCATTCACCCTTTCTAAATGTAAAGATGAACCACAATGGTTTGACCCAAGACTAATTGGAATATGATGACCATCACCCTAATATGACAATAATTACAAAATAAAATTCCCCTCAACAGCAAGTAATCCTACACATAAATATTTTCATTTTCAGTATGACTTACTTTAACCTTTAGTCATTATTTACCCAAGCCTAATAAAATATACTGCTATGCTCTATTCACACAGGTACTTGGGTTATCGTTTCACACTTTATTGTATTCTACTGTATGAATAAAGTGATACTCTCTCACTACAAATTACAATGGTTCCACATCTATATAAGAATATAAGTAATCATAACTTGTAGATACAATGCTTGCGGAACCATCATAATTTGTTATGTAGTGCAAAATTATCAATATTTGCCTCCTTCCATATGAACACATGTTTAATGGTAAACAATTTATATAAAGGAACAGTGTCATTATAGAACCAATTTTACATGTCACTTATTTACAATGTCAGGAGTTTATATGAGCCTAATTTATTTCAGGTCTCTCAGGTGGGCTGCATACAGACAGTTTATCTGGTGGATCCATGGCAAGCTGGGCCGAAGGGTACGGAGAGTTCTGTCAGCATGTGCCAGCCATGAAATAATATCAAGGTTCCCTGCCGGGATATCATTCTGGACTTGAAAACTAAACAAGACAATGTACATGTGACATATGAAGCTGTAGATGGGTGGTGGCAGTATTTACTGTTTCTTTACAAATCGACTGATTCTTGCTGCCAGCAGATCCTCCTTCTCTGGTTTTGGCACACCTGCCCCACTGACTGTGATCGGTTGCAGTGTGATATCTTTTGTTTATATGACACGATAATACTATTTATAAAAAAAAAAAATATTATTTTCATTTTTTACTTAATTAATTACTTTTTTGATTTATTACTATTTTACATGTAAAGCGCCTTGAATAGTTTCTAACTAGAGTTGGCGCTATATAAGTATATTTATTTATTTATTTCGTATAAACACATCTGTCACTCGATCCATGAACATTGGTAGGTGGGTACGCGGTCTGTTACACAGCACCCATTGCTTGCGTCTTTTGGACCACACGACACCAGTCTCAACAGGTTTGTTTGGGCTGAGACGTGGTCGGTAGTTCCACGCCAGAGCAGACAGCATCAATGTAGCTTTCATTCCTACAATGAAGAATAGTGCATGCAGTATTCTAATAAAATGCCTGCAAACAACTGGTGTAACACTCCAGTCGATGTGTTATGCTGCTGTTATTTACCTTACGACTGTAGCATTCGGTGAACTTTAAAATGATTTTCCTGTGTAAAGTGTTGGTTGTTTTTAGTAACAATACAATGGCCAATCTAGGTAATCGTACATGTCCATTAGTAAAATTATACCAATCCTTACAAATAAGGCATTCCATCATCACATTCCTTCACATAATTTATTATCACTTGGTTTTATTCTTAATTTTTGTATCTGCTGTATATACAGTGACTGCATTTTTATATCCTGTTTTGATTTTATATTTCTTTAATAAAATTGGTGATAATGACACAAGTGCTCTTATTTATTTCATTACAGACAAATGCATTCTGGAATGTAATTATTACATGGAGATGTAATGTATTACACTGAAGTAACTCTACTCATAAATGTACACAGTAAGTGATTACAAGGAGTAGGTAGGGTGATACAGAATAGGCACTATCCATCTGTGGAGTATTCGCCCCTCACATCTGAGTAACTGAACTACTGAAACGTTGGTCATCAGGAACTTTGAATAAACACATTTACTGATAAGGTAGTAGTCATTCTGGCTGGTACTTTTGAGTGGCCATCCTGAAAAAAACGAGTTGGATGCCTATGAAAAGCAGTAATTTTGAAAACTGATTATAATACATGTTAGATATGCATAGAGGCTGATTTAGTATTTGGGACTCAAGTCGGTGACTGGAATTTACCTTACAGCAATAATCACTACTTGGGACGTGGTCCCTACTCATTATCTACTGATTGAAACTACTTGTTGCTTTGGACATGCCTCAGGTATAAAATGAATACATATCAAGTTTGGTACTTACTCCAGCAACTGTGCGTCACCGTCACATATTGCACAACACCACCACAGATGGTTTGATACATTCTGTATCCAAAGAAGGAGGTCCTCGCATCCCTTGCCTCGGGCCTTCGCAGTAAACTTGCAGTTGATGCCTTTCCCCATGTGCCACATCATGTTGGTGATCGAGCTGAAATGCAAACTACAATTATTTATATTCAAATTCAAAATATTTTCACAACAGCTGTTACCTGTGTTTGCTATTAGTGGGCAAATAACAAGTTAGTGAATATGTGTGCACATGGTATGTCATTAAAGATATTTCAACAATTATTATTATTGAGTAATGCCAGTATTTTTATAATACAAACATGGTGCATCTGGTGAGATCATTGATAACTACATTTGGATCACATAATTACTCCCAGAGATACATTCTTCCAAATGCAGAATTTAAATGTTTTTGTTTGAGAAAATAGCCATCAAATGTGGCATAGTGGATAACATTACTTGATATTGACACCCTTAATCCATGGAAAAGAGTGGTTTAAAGGTATGTAACTGTTGTAAAATGTTGTATATGATATATTCATAGTAAACATAATAAGCTATCATAATCTGGCATAAAAACATTTTAGTATTTTTTTCAAAAAAAACACTGTCACATGGATTGTATTAACTAAAATTTAGTAACATTATGTATTTTTTACTACATACAAATGAACACATTTTAAACGTTTACAATATAGTATATAGTGATATTCTTCGTCACATAAACAGTAGTAACACATAATTATATAACATCATAAATAATAGGCCAAACATCTCATTTTGATATATGACAATGTCTAATGCAATATGAATAGATAAGATACCTATTCACCAGAACAAACCAGAACACAAAGCACATTAAGTTTTGCAATGTTATTATAAACGACAATTATTCCAGCCCACGTTAATCCGTTACTGTAATATCGCTCTGGCGACTTGATTGCCGTTAACTTTTGCCATTCAGCTTTCTTCTAAAGACTACACTCCTCTGTGCAATGTTGTTCACTCTGCTACTGTTCTAGCTTGCCTCCAGCAAATCTTCCAACATCTCAAATGGCACAAGATCATAATTGGATACTGAGTACGACGTAGTAGTAACCTTCTTGCGATCTTATTTCGTTTGACCGAAAATATGCGTCGCTTCGACGGCGGCGCCGGATGTCCGTGAACTAAATATCGTCGGCACTGCTCCAGGCTTAAAAAATCGACGTTGACGACATTTTGTCGGATCTTGTCCCATTAACTGATGATGTACATCTATTTCAAAGCACGTGGGTATCTTCAAAATGAGCCGAACAAAGTGTATTATATTTCGAGGGCTTCCACGACAGTTCCAACCAGCCCGTCCGCAGTTATGAATCCACTGTTTCACTTCTGGTCGATTCAAAGGGAAAGAAAAAGAACACCGCTCATTATCCTTCGCTGTATTATTGTTACAACCGTATGCAGAATATATGGCACATTGCAAGTCACGTTTTCATTGCAAGCTGAACTTCTCGTTTATTGGTTGCTTTCTGCCAAGTCAACGCGTCATCAGCAAGATGGCAGTCTTCATGTTATCGCAGATTTCGTTAGATTCTTCCATTTTAAGACTACATTCTGAGTAAACCACTGAACTGAACATTTTGATTGTAGATGCAAATGGTTAGTTTGTGCTAACTCTTTTAGGTGCTTAACACCAAAACGTTACGTGTTGTTTTCATTTAAAGATGTACACCATGCAGGGTTTGTACCTGTACATTTACTACTAATAATAATATTAATTAACGTAACTTCTTTTGTGCCGAAATCCTCGGAAACCAAGCGGAGAGGGCGCATCAGATCAGTTGCGTACACCACGAAGATCCGAGTCTCCAGTCAACAATATATGTCCTGTGTTACTTACTGCAGATCCCTGTGGTCGCCGATCCACCTCAATCAGTGGTACTACAATGAGTACTCCACTTACGTCATCTCGCTAGGTGGCAGCAGCGGCGGCAGGCCCAGCCGCGTTGGGAGTCCGCCGAATCTTGCTCTCGGACACGCCAACAATCGCCAGTATTCTTTACGTCGTATAGAATGGTACGAGGGCGAGAAGCGAAATCCACCATTCGTACAAGGTTTGCCACATTGCCCGTGTACGCGTCGACAAGCTCGCATTGATACCCGCTTTGAGAACGACCCCAGCTGCTCGGAAGGGAGTCCAGGTTGTGATTATTTTCACCGCGGTGCTCACCACTGTATCCGATCTGCCTCCCCCAGGTAAAGTTGTACTATGCGTAGAATTATGTAACTGTCTGAATTTTAAGATATAGGTGCCGTAGTGTTGTCAGCACTTCTACCTTGCGCGCCATTTGATTGACCCGCAGCAGACGCGGTGCATTTGGCGTTAAAAACCTTGGTTTGGGCGCTGTGCATCGCGACTAGTGACTCGGATATCTCATTAACGCCAGTCCCGTCTGCGTATACTTATACAGAGTAGTCAGGTAATAGAACGTGGCCGAGTGGTGAACATAAGTAGAAGTAGGCGTAGAAGTATATACAGTAGGTTTTCGCCACATAGATCCCGTGACAACCTCCTAAAATCGTTTTAAAAATGAACAACTATGAAATCCCTTTTTAACCATGCACCTTTGGATGTAGTGATAGAACAACAAATATATTGAATACATTGCGGAAGTCCGCTGTGTGTGTATGCGTGCGTGTGTGCGTGCGTGCGTATGTGTGTGTGTCATTGAGGCACCTGCTAGTTCGGGTAATCTATGTATGGATTAGGGTACATAATTTACAATTGTTTACAATAAATTCGATATACTGCTGTATGTAATACCTTCAATATGTCATATGCATTAAAATTTCATGTATAATTATGTAAATCACACGACAATAAAACAAGATAAACTTGTGAGCAAGACGACTCCAAACCCTTTTACTATTCGCGTAAAAGCGTGATAATGAGATAAAATCAGATATGTTGCAATGTTACATTTAACCATTACAAACTGTTGGCAATGACCCACAGTTTGCGAGGTGCTGGCCAACAGTGCTGCTACGACACTAGTGGAAACATTTTGCCGTACGAAAACGGCGGAGGTACATTTGACCGGGCACACTTTAAAGGCTACTACAGCGCCAATGTCATCAAAGTTCCGGTGGTAAGCCACCTGATGGAAGACGTACAATCATTTCTCTGGTGTTGTGAGTTCTCGAAGAACTGTGATAGATACGGAGAAGTGCGACCCACGGATAACTGCAGCGCCTACAACCCACCGGCCAGTGGTGCGTATGTTTAGTTTACTTTCATTCATTTGTATGTAATATCATTCAGTGGTTCCATACCTCCTCGGAAGGTCTGCTCCCATGGGACGCCACTTCACTGTGCTCCCGCTGTGTCTTCATCTTCATTGGCTTCCCATGGAGCTACAAGCAGAGACCAGCAGTTATCACCATTATAATATTTGCAACTTGTGGTACCATCAGACATGCGGAACCCATGACCATTCAAAAAGTACATAATTCCGAATAACTGTCTTTGTGTGCTTTTTAAATGCATCACCAATTCGTAGATCAGAGGCCAACGGTCCAAGGAAGCGAAAGAGGCATGTGAACCTAGTAACCTGAGAGGAGATACATTTACAGGTCCTCCGAGTTAGCGTATTAATACAATTAAATAATGTTTATAGATGTTGACCATCCATGTTGTCTATCCATGTAGCTATTGGTCTTCCCCTACGTGATTTACGTTACATTTCCCGTTGGATTTTTGTTTTTATCTTATTATTCCACCAAACAATGACACTTTGTATTTATGTGCTCTATTGAAGAGTTGTTTTTAATTCAAGTAGACAAACAAGTGCGGGCTGCACGTGTTGGTCTACTTGTATATTCGCGACAGAGACACGTCCAATCCAACTGATACGCAATTTTCTTCATGCCTCCACCTTTTGAACGCTTTTTGTCCTTTTTGCTATCTTTGTGCCATTTTTATGTTGCAATTTCTTGATATGCGTTGCGTTTCGATTGGTAATAATTGTTGCTAAATATTTTGCGATAATTTCAAAACAAAACTATATTGATCACAACGAAAACATGATCCATGATCACAATCTGTGTTCCCGACATGTGTGTATGTTGCTATATATATATATATATATACGTACGTGTGATGTACCGTCGACGTTTACTCATTCTGGGCAAAGACATGACATGATGGTAATGTAATATATATATATATATACATATACATGTCTTTATTCCAGCACTCCTGTTCGGACAACAACACATTATTACGATGGACGGGTTCCAGTACACATTCAACGGGCTCGGTGAGTTCTGGCTCGTTCACAGCGCTGACTTTCGACTGCAAGGAAGGGCAACGAAAGCCCAGAACGATCGAGGTATTGTAATACTACGATGCTAACAAAGGTGTCATTATCACAAAAGTATAAGACTCAAATGGACTGACTTTAGATAGTAACTGGTGTTATTGAGAAAGGTTCCAATGAGAGACAGTGGCTCAAATCAAAGTTTCACAATTGATTTGGCAGTCTGCAAATTCCCAGAGTTTTCTCTCTACCGTAGTTCACGACTAGCATATTACTACTTCTAGATTTACTATTACTGATGATGTACATGTCATCATACTTTTTGTATTTGATGTGTGTGTGTGTGTGCGTGTGTGTGCACGTGCGCGTGTGCGTGTGCGTACATGTGTAGTGTATATATGGGCGTCTGTGCGTGCGTGCGTGCGTGCATGCTTGCGTGCGTGCGTGCGTGCGTGCGTGCGTGCGTGCGTGCGTGTGTGTGTGTGTTTATAATAAAACTTGTCTTCGTCTACGGCATTTTATTAAGTGTTTCATAATCATTGCCCATATAGTTATATCCTTCCAGGATACCATGAATAATTAGTCGGTCCCTTTCGTCACGAAGTTGAAGATTGTCATGATGCTGTTTCCATCCAGGAGAATTTATTTACGCGACTGTGTGGACAGCCATAGCGGCCAGGATGTCTAACAGCAGCAGCGTTGTCCAAGTTCAGATCAACGAACGAACAGGACTCGATATCATCATTGACGGCGTCAAGGAATATTTCGATGACCTTCCAACGCAAGAATTCACCGGTAAATTCGCAGTATGTCAAAGTCGATATATCTATGTTGTTGAACCTACGGACTTTTTAGCCTGTCCTTTTTTCAAATGTTATTTTGGTTATTTAAGAAGACTGCCATTCAGAGCAAAACAGATGGCAAGTGGAAAAATAAGTCTGGCTTGTCGATAGCCAAATTTGTTTTATCTAGAATTCCAGACAACTCCCGCCTTTCGGTCAATTTTATTTTTTAAGCATGCTCACGCTGCTAGCAGCGTTTACACAATCAGCAGATAATATGTTACATTCGATCAAAGTCCACTGTGAGAGTAAATATATTTCTTTAATCTAATCTATCCTGTTTCGTCATTGACATTACTTCGTGCCCTATAGTTATTCTAGAGAGAACAACTATTTCTATCAATATCTCATAACCATTCAGTATCTTAAATCTATCTTAAATCTCCTTTATGCAAGGGTTTCTAAACCACATTCTCTTAGGCGTTTTACGTATAGGTACATCATTTCTGAACTCAGTGTAGTTGCTCTAATGTAATTTGCACGTGATTTAAACGTTTCTGTATCTGTGTTAATCAGGTGTCACCGTCACGTACAACTCGGACAATGTAACGGCAGTTGTCCACTTTCACGGTGCGAACGAGTATGTGTTGAACATTGGGGCCGTCGCTGGTACGTTGTCTTACTCGCTGAGTTGGCCAAAAAATACAGGTATGTAAAATGATAGATTGTGTTGCAAGTTCCGTTTATTACATTCAAAACACGCCAGTTCTACCGACGCTGATTTCGGAATTAGCTCACGTACGCCTCTCGGCACATCAATACCATGAACATTTTGTACTCTGATATTCACTAAGAATTTACAAGATTCTTATTGGGAAGCAAGTGTGTATTTCACGCATAGATAGCTATCATGAAGGCAGAATAGTTGTTATATAACTATAATGCTGAGAGTATCGGGAGGTAATACCAGATGGTAAATAAATCAAAATCGTCATCGTAAGCAGAAACACCAAACGCGAGTGTCTTGTAAACGTTATATGCAGTACGTTATGTCTATGGTACCTGGGTTGGAACGAGTATCAATTGTTTAACGTGTTTCATGTTACCCAGATATTAACTTACGAATAAAATTGGATGAACGATGAAGATGGCATAGATGCCTGTGACGCTACCAACGACTGCAGAATAACTAAACTAGCCATATATTTAGTAAAATTGCTTTACATGTACTTCAGCTATCCGTTTTGTTTTCTGTCTTTGTTGGTCGTTTGCGTTATTATGTTACGTTCGCGTTACGTTTAGCTGTTGTATATGACCACCAGATCAAACTCATGGGATGCTTGGCAACGCGAATGGAGATCCGGATGATGACCTGCAAACTCCAGAACAAATTACCATTGTCACTAACGTCACTAAAAGACAACTGCACGAAAGGTTCGGCATGGCGTGTAAGTACGAAGTCAGCAATCCGACGACTACTGAAACTGTGAAATTGTCCACGACGATTTAAAAGATTACGCAAGACGTACACCGATAAAATCGAATTAACAACGCTTATTAAGACCAAGACAAACAACACCAAAGTTAACATAAATAGGCAAACCTAAAACTTATGTATTGTTTGTTGACCTAATCTTATAAGAACTAAATTACGTGTAGTTACCCCCTGAAATTATGATATATTAGCCAACGCAAGCATTGACGCATTCTCCTCAAAACAATAAGAAATATATGACCAACGGTTACCACACGATTTGTCATAGTCTGGCGGATGGACACGACTGATGATGAACACAAAGTGTTTACAACAATCATATCTTATTTATTCCAGTTTCATTATAATTTTGTTTTGGTTCTCTTGTTTGTCATTATTGCTATTACTACTGTTATTGTTGTTCCGATTTGTTTAATTTGTGAAAAAGATAATTATACAGATCTGAGTGGTCCTTCCGTTCTCTTCTGCGTCGGGACTTTAGTTGTTTCCCATAACGTGTCTTCTGACAACGAATTGTAGGTTTTTACTGCGCAAGTGCTTTTAGGGAATACAACCGAGTCCGAGTCATTGTTCGTCTATGACACTGGAGTCAATCACTCGTCGTTCTTCGATGCCTCGTTCGAACCACTCTTTGAAATTCCGGTGGTAGGTAAAGCTATGTTGGAAAACGCAACGAGAATATGCGGTACTTCCGAGCAATGCGTCTTTGACTACGTCGCTACAGGCAACGAGCAGCTAGCGAGAGCCTCGGCTGTCGCTGTTCAACAACACGAGGAGTTCGTTGAAGCCTCACAGAAAGGTAAATACCATAACAATACAGATAGAGCACTAAGACCCTACCTGTAGCATAGCATCTATAACACGACCGACCAAAGTGTACGGTCGTCCAATTTGAGAGTTTGAGTCCAGTGGTTTTATAAGACTTGTATAGTACATCTTTGATTTTACTTTGTTTCGATAAACTGCATCTCCATTTATGGTTAGATGTTGTGTAATCTTCCATATTATACCAATTGGTATTATTTTTATTAGTGTTTCACTTTAGGTCTACTACTGTTACAATTTATATATTTTACAACTATGAATTACATAATATAAAATTTACATTTTATACAAAATATAAGCTCTTTAACTTGATATGATATTTTTATTTCTCATAAATGATTTAAGCCAGCGGGCAATTGTTTATTGCAAACACTGTTGTACACCGTACGACGACTGTTACAAAATGTTATATTACAACCAATCGCTAGCATAATAAACCATCCGTTAATGTAATAATCAACCGGTAATGCAATAAACTAACTGGGGACGTAATAAACCAACCAATAACGTAATAAGCCAACCAATAATAATCACCCGGTAATATGATTAATCAACCAATGAAGTACTAACCCACCAGTCGTATACTAAAACAACCGATAATGCAATAATGCAACAGAAAATGTAATAAACCAACTGGGGTAATGAAATAATCAACCGGTAATACAGTAAACTAACTGGTAATGAAACAATCAACCGATAATGTAAACAACCAACCAGCAATATAAAAACCAATCTGTAATGTAATAATCAACCGTTAAGTTATTAAACAACCGATAGTGCAATAATGATGGCGATGGTAAGACGTGATGCTGATTATGATAACAATGATGATAAAGATGAAGATGGCAATATCGATGATGATGAGGAGGAACATGAAAACATCTTAATGATGATAATAAAGACGACGACGACAATGATGATGGTGATGATGACGATGACGGTAATTATGACGTTATATCGACGTTACCGACTTCCTTCCAGTGGAGAGTTGCGGCTTTCTCTCGACCCCACTCGACGGTAGCAAAAATGGCAGCAGTCCGCTTGAGGGCGCCACCATCTCGTTCTCCTGCAACGAATGATTTCATCTACAAGGCTCTGCGCAGCGAACCTGCACTGAAGAAGGCATTTGGACCGGGCAAGAAGTCAACTGCAACGGTTAGTAGATTGAAACTTGTCTAAATGCGCTGCCTGGAGTGGTCCCACTGCAAACTGAGCATAATAACAGAGGTATGAATAGCGAAGACCACCTTACGATTCCTTAAATTAATTAATTGCGTCATAACTGCGCAAGTAGTGCCCATGTTTCAACTAGCTGTATATAAATAATGTCTTTCTAGCATAATAATAATACTAATCCGCATATGTATTCATAATGACATCGTGTATCCCACTACAAAATCGGATGTTGCAAAACGCTAGTGGCAAGAAGCCAAAAATAGTAACGTTGCTATTGACTGCGAACACGTGTCTTAGCCGCTGCATTTTTGACGCTCTGCGTTGGTGGGTTTTGTTGGAATGGTTACATCGTGAGTATCTTCATGATAAACGCTCATTCATAGTAAGCGCTCAAGACTGGTAAGTACTTAGTTTACTTCATTTTCACTAACATTACACAGTGGATAATAATTTCATTCAATTATCAAGCGTTTCGCTGATAACATTAACAGGAAGTATTTATGTGGACAATTGACGATGTTTTATATTTGGTTCTAGAGATCAAATGCGCCCATCTGGAGGCGCCGCAAGGTGGCAGTGTGAGCGGCAGAAATCGGACAGTCGGCTCTGTGAGGACGTTTTCCTACCCGAAGAAGTACCACTTGAAAGGTTCTGAGAAACGCACCTGCACTCGAGCGGGCACCTGGGACGGCGAGGCGGCTGTTTGTGTCGGTCAGTGAAGGCCTCTTCCGTTGTTCTTTTAGGGTATTCAGTGATCGTGACTTTAAACAGAAGAACTTCAGGTATGATTAGTTGACGGTACGTTTGTTATTGTGAAGTGACGTCGTTCGGAATGTTAATGTTTTAAATATTAACTTTTGTATCAAAAAATTATGACGACACTTAAATGTCCTCCTTCCACCACATGTTATTATAGTTTTCTGTTGTCGTCGTCGTTGTTTTTGTCGTCATTGTTGTTGTTGTTGTGGTTGTGTTTTTTGTTGTCGTCGTCGTCGTCGTTGTTGTTGTCGTCGTCCTCGTTGCTGTTGTTGCTGTTGTTGTTGTTGCTGCTGATGCTGTTGTTGCTGTTGTTGTTGTTGTTGTTGTTGTTGCTGCTGCTGCTGCTGCTGCTGCTGTTGTTGTGTGGTATTTGTTCAAAGAGTCAAATATATCAATATAAGCACACTATAGAAGTGAAATACGTGTGCCGACCTCTATATGTAGATCGGCCGCTATTGGCCCACAGGCGAAAGAGAATGTTCCATTTACACGTAATTAACATGTTATCTGAGCATTCATTGGTTGATGCAAACACTGGGTCAAAGTTCACGTCCACGTTTGTTCGGACGAATCCTCCAGGAGTGGTAACTAAATATAATGAGTATGGATGGATCTGACGTTTAGCTTATACAGCAACCTCTGCGTCCAGATTTAATTGGATACATATTTCAAGGTTGTGTTTTTCAGCTGAAGCAGAGAAATCACAAGGTTTCCGCTGGTCAATGTGGGTGATCCTAGGAATGTCTGCTGCTGGTTTTGCCGTCCTTCTTTTACCGCCTTGTGTCATCTGTTTGGTCACATGCAAGCGTCAGATGTAGGTCACATCCTCTAGTAGATATTTACGTTGTTTACACCACGATCATATGACCTGCAATATGTTGAGAAACACTGTTCTAACAGAACTGCTCGCTTTACGTTACACGTTCTTGATTATCATGTATGACAGTCGATGTTATATGTAATTGGTAATTCTGAATTGTCCATAACGTAACGAACAGACAAAGAGAGTTGAATACATGTATACAAGAACACATAAGTTCGAAAATATTGTATTGATACAACACGAGATCCCCTGAATTGGTATATTTCAGTTAGAAACATGTCTGCCTGTATACATATCATATGATGTTTCACACATATACACGTACATGCACACACACACGCATGCACACACGCACACACACACACACACACGCACACGCACACACATCCTCGTTAGCTCTTGTATATTAGTACCCTGTTACCAGGTCGTTACTGTTATTGCTGCACATGTGAGGAAACTGGTCATAGCTGCGTTAAACTATTTTGTTTCAGTAGGAGACCCCGTGAGTCGTTAGAGGTGCCGAGGCCGAGAAACCGGAAACACAAGAAGTGCGTCGCTCATTTGTGTTACCAAGAACGGTTTTGAGTCATATATTAGTCGGTTTCTTGGGCGTTAATTGAACACACAGCCGCACGGGCTCACGTGTGAGTGTCAATAAATAAATACATATTTTGCATGCCGCTGAAATGCAGTATTTGGTTCCACTGCAGAAACGAGCCGGGTGATATTTGATGTTTATTCAATAAACCTTTTCTCGATTTCAGACACGTTCCAAGGGACTTCACCGAACGCTACAACACTAAGGGTTTCTGAAGAACAAATAGGATGGCCGAACGCTGATAAACCTCTACCAAGAAGATAAACTGTGTGCCATAGGGACATACCACTTTGCTATCATCTTTAATGGAAGATTCTGAATGAAAAGTTGCAAGACCATTAGAAGAATTTCCAGTACTTTTACAAAAATTCAGCAATGTATTGCACGATTTACAATACTTATAAATGCAATTTTTGGCAGCACATTTTTTAAAATAATGGGCCCATAACTTGTGTCGTACGCTATTGTATAGTCAGTTGTTATTTAAGGTATACAATTTGTAATAATAATAATAATATTAATAATAATATTTAATATTTATAGAGCGCAATATCCATAATATGCCCAAAGCGCTGTACAATAAAATCCAATCAAGCGATTCAATGTATACTTATAAAAAACTGCAAAAAAAAGAAACTTCAGATAAATGTAGAACAAATTAAGTTAGTTATATTAAAGCTATTCATTAAATAAATAAATAAAATTAGATAAATTATAAATTAGACCTGTTATTACTGTATTTACATATATGCATACCTATACATACATACCCACACACATGCACGCACGCACGCACGCATACATAAATAAATACTGATGCATGCACTCAAAATAATATAACTATATGTATAAAAGTAAGATATGCAGTAAAATATCCTCAAATTAAATATTAAAAATTCCAGCAGCATTTAGCTTTGAACATGTGCGTCTTTAGTGTCTTTCTGAACGCCGACAGAGTTCTGCTGCACTTGGTAGCAATGGGCAGTGCATTCCATAGTCGAGGTCCAATCACACGAAAGGCAAGATATAGCGGCGCCGTCCCATTCAGACATCTGAACACATAAAGGAGTATTTTAAACTCGATTCGGCATTTGATTGGCATCCAGTATAGTTCTTTTAGAACCGGAGTTACGTGGTCACGGCGAGGTGTGAACGTGATGATTCTGAATGCCATGTTTTGGATTCACTGGAGTTTGTTAATGTGGTCACGTGGTAGTCCAGCCAGTAACGCGTTCCCGTAGTCCAATCTAGACATGACGAAAGCATGCACAAGTGATTTAGTCGCATCTGTTGTGAGGTATCGCCTGATACGACTGATGTTGTGGAGGTGCATATACGCTGTTCGGCAAATGGCACTTATGTGGTTAGTCATATTGAGGGATTGATCAAATACAACGCCCAGGTTGCACGCACTTGAAGACGAGGTCAAAATCGAGTCAAAAATGCGTATCTCCTTTAGCAGTGGCAACTTCTATTTAGTGCCAAATACCATGGCATCCGTCTTCTGATCATTTAACTTCAGTAAATTGGTCCGAGACCATTCACCAATTTCTTCTAGGCAACAGCACAGACGATCCATTGAGTTCAGTTGGCCATCTCCACCAGAACAAAACGAAATATAAAGTTGCGTGTCGTCGGCATATAGGTGATATTCTAAGCCGAATTTCTTGATGACGTCGCCAAGTGGTGTAATGTATGCAGTGAACAGCAATGGCCCGAGTACGGGACCTTGCGGTACACCAAACGGCACAGCAGTTGGGCAGGATTTGACACTTACTATGTTTAAGTCCCTGATATCACAATAGTGCTCTGTATTAGGTTACCCAATCCTGCAGTTTTCCCAAACACTGATCTGAAGTTAACATTCATGATGCGGAGGGGACAGTGAGTGTTACGGTTATAACGAATAACTCGTGTTGGAGATGATGTGTGCAGAGGCTTCAAAGAGTTATCTGGAGAAGCAGAATCATTAATATCAGATTGAATAGTTGACTGTCTTGAGTCAAGACCATGCAGACCAAAGGCTACTGAACTGTGTTTATCAGTGGCGCATACGATGCAATGCCAAGTGAGATCACTCCTTCCTAGTAAGTTATATGACCCACTGCCCACACTCTGGTAATCTGCATGGAACCACTTCCCACAATACTCGCATGCTATGCCTCTCTCATTCCCATTTACAGGTCGGTAACAAGTACCACTGGGATATTGTGTATCTTCAGATGGGATGGAGCTGTTTATCTGTGACATTTTCATACTTAGATTAATGAATAATGTTGTTGTGAGTGATAACTGGAGTGTATTGCAAACTGCTAGCATATTTCAAATGTAGGACGTATATTTCAAATTTAAGCAGCACCAGAATGATACCTAACAACACCTATCAGCTTGCAGGCCCATTGCATTTCAGGAAAAATGGATTAATGTGCAACAGAAAGGAAAGTATGAACCAAAACAGTGGACCTTTAGAAAATGCTTCACCTGACGGGATGCCTTGGTATAAGACAGTCGTGATAGGAATATTTACCAAATGTTAGAAAATATACAGCATCGTTGCACAAACACCATAACGCGTTCGCAGATACTCGTTGTTTGTTGTAAATGACGAATGTCGGCGAACAATGTTAAGTTCTCATCCATCGATAGGCCCTACTCGTGATTGTAGAATTGTCCATTAACATTCGTATTGCTATGCTATAGGCATGAGGGTAGACATAAGCATAATTGTGTCTGCGTCTAGTCCATGTGGCCAAGTCTATGACACAGAGGCCGTTTTCCCGAAGTTTTTGCTGCGCGCGTGTGGTTCCTGCGATTGTTTGGTTACATATTACGCGTACACTACGTTCCGAACAACTGATTTACCCCATAAAAGTTTAGAATCTTGACATATATCGGATATTTTGAAAGAAAACAAATTATAGGTCTTACGTTATATTAGATGGGTCGAAGATTAATCCCTGAAAGTTTGGGGCTCGAGGTTCAAGTCGTCTATGGGAAAACGTCAACCTACCCGCATAGGCAAGATAGATTATACGTAGATCATACTGATAGCAACAATGAGTATATGTCAGTTGCAATCAGAAATGTGCGTGTTTTAATGTTTTGAGCGTTTCAATACATAGAGCTCCCGATTGCTTCCATGGTTACAATAGAACCTGTCTTTTAGGCGACCTCACGTGGGCGATCACCTGTCTTGGGCGACCACTATCCTATGTAGGCACGGATATTGTGTGTCACATTAGCAATGTAACAGAAATTGGTGTGCATTTTTTCGTGCATTTTGCATGTAATAATATATACGTTTCCTTTCAGAAATACAAAACAAATTAATCCTGAACTCACATGAAAGAGGAAGCTGTTCATGCACTTAGTATAAACATAAATATTAATAACACATACACACACACACACACACACACACGCACGCACGCACGCGCGCGCGCGCGCACACACACACACACACACACATATATATATAGAGTGGACCTCAATGACGCTATTTGTGGGTCAGTTTCGTACCTAAAATTTGAATAATTCCATTTCAATAAAAAAAACATTAGCAACAACATGATGTACTCGATCCGTGCACAGTGGCTCTGGATATCAGAAGCGACGCACATCTCGTTCTAAGTTCTCTGTAATTGGATGAAGAATCTCTTGAATGCGCCTCATCTCCACTCTAACGTTGATCTTCATATCATTAATGTTTGGTGATTGTCACCGTACACCTTTGTCTTTAGAAATCTACAAATCCGTGGAACATAATGGTCAATGACAGTTAAAGGAAACCAAAAGGCCACTTGTTGTAATGCACCTAAAAATTATAAAAACAAACTCAGAATGCAGCCTTCAAGTGGAAGATTCTAATAAAATGTCCGATATCATGGAGCGCAGTGGTGCAGTTCCTAGAACTTCAGACTCTCGACCGAGAGAACCTGGGTTCGAATCTTAATGCTGCGGTATCAATCCTTGGACACGATCGTTCAATCTACGTTGCTCCAGTTCACTTAGCTGTATGAATGAATACCTGGCTAAAGAGAGTGGTAGATATTTGTGTACGGATAGTCTTCGCGCATTACTTGCAGCGTGGCTGAATGCTTTTCAGAGAAGTCGAGATGGTGTTCGATTGAACAGGTCTGCCAGGAAGTAAATTGTAATGCCCTTTGAGCAATCCTGAGGACTGGATATTACGTTATAGAAGATCTTATCTTTATGGAGACCTGACATCTCGCCCTTGGCGAACTAAATTGACTAATAAGCGCCGGCCTGTGATGTCCGGTATGACACGACATGTTCCTAGTTTTGATAGAATTTATACGAATATCCCGGCTCATTAATTGGTTTCTCCTACTGCCTTCAATTGAGAAGCGTGCAACTTCGTTCTTGTGACCTCAACAGGTTATTCTAATAAACAAAGGTATAATGTTTTAATTGTATTTATAATTTGTTAGTTTTTATTAACTCTTTTATATACCAAAATGTGTGCTTTTGTTTCCCTTTAATAAATCGCTACATTAATCGAAGTTGTGGCACTTGAGGGCTCCAGTACTGAGGGTGAAGTAAGACGTGAGCTTATTTGAATCGTATTTAATAATAATAATAACACAAGTTTATTAGCAACTCATCTGAGTTGGATTCACAGTATACAATAAAATACAACTATACATTGGAACGTCATACAGTATTAATACACTGAAATGTCATACAGTATAAATACCATCCTTTTGCCCTTCATTCGTTATTGGCAGTTGTGTAATCCCCATGGTATAAAGGAGTTACGGTATCTGTTTGTTCGGGTTATTGGCAAAGGGTACACATTACTCTGTCTGATGTCATATTTGGTATGCCTTTTGTCAGGCAGCAGATAGTTTAATCTGTGTGTACTAACTTTAATCTTATTGAAATATTTTTGGCAAAGGCAGTCCCGTCTTGCTTTCAAAGTCTCCAATTTAACATACATAAGTATCTCAGCGTAACTTATTGCAGGAAAAATACACTTTAATGCTCTTTTTTGTATCATTTCAATACTGTCAGATAAATATTGTGGCAAGTTAGTGTGCCATACAGGGCATGCATATTCTAAAACAGGTCTCACAACACTGACATATATAGTGACCAGATCATTCTGGGTAATTCCTACTCGCTTTAACTGATACAACATGTACAATCGTTTCCCGGCCTTTTTCACAATATTTTCGACATGCTTATTCCATGTCAGATCCTGTGAAATTGTAACACCTAGAAGTTTGGCATGGTCTACTTGATCTAAATCTTTTCCATCGATCGTTATATTCGGGATAGCGTTTCGAAAATTGCGGTCTTGTGCAAAACAGATGATCATCTCTTTTGATTTTCCTGAATTAATTTTCATATCATTCTGTTCTGTCCACCTAGCGGCAATGTCAACCGATTCTTGTATAACAGATACACCCTTTCTGTCGCATACTTCGAACAATGTACTGTCATCTATATATTTATATAACGGAACTGGCGTTTCTAAATCATTTATGTAGACTAGAAAACATTTAGGTCCAGACAGTGTTCCTTGTGGTACTCCCCCATTGGGGTGACCAGGATGCGAATATTCATTTCCTATTTTTACTTCTTGAGTTCTGTCCAGTAAAAATGTTACCATCCATCTTATAATATGTGACGGCAAACCATACAACTGTAGCTTTTCTAGTAACAAATGATGATTAATAAGGTCAAACGCTTTGCTAAAATCTAGCATTACAACACGGACATAAGAATCCAAGTTATCAGTCGCCTCATACCATTTGTGTATCATTTCGACAAGAACGTCTGTTGTGGAAGTTCCACTAATTCCACCAAATTGCTTAGCATCAATTTTTCCTTCAATTGTGTCATCCACCCATTTCATTATTATTGATTCAAATACCTTAGCAGCTATTGGAGTTACTGAAATTGGTCTAATGTCTTTTTCAATCGACACAGGTGGGTTTGTTTTTGGTAAAGGTATTATGTTGGCCATTTTCCATTCCATAGGGAGTACACCTTCTCTTAGAGACTTGTTAAAGATAGCAGTTAATGGAGGAGCGAGGACGTTTGCGTGATTTCTTAACACCCACGCAGGAATGTTATCAGGCCCAGTAGCCTTGTTCACCTTAACATTCTGTAAACCTTTAAAAGTAGTCATTACATCGATGACATACTGATCTGGCAGTTCCTCGTTTACTGTGAATATTTTGTGATCCTTATTTAAACGAGGTAAATGTTCACTTACATATACAAAAAACTCGTTCATTCTACTGGCTAGTAACGCGCAATCACCATTCGTTGTTTTGTTAGCAAGACTTTGCATGCATGAATTGTCATTTGTTTTAAGTCCCATTATTTTTTTCATATTTTTCCACCAATCGTGGGAACCTAATTCATTCAGTGCTGCAATTTATGTTTGATAAAAATTGTACTTAAGTTTCGAAGCGGCGCGGTTAACCTTATTACGCAATAGTTTTGCTTGGTTCAAATCACCACTCATGTGAGCGCGCTGTCTGTTACGTACTAATGCTCTAAACCAGTCCGTAACCCATGGTTTATCAGCTGTGTGCCGCGTCACGACCTTAGTAGGAAAGCATATTTCCATGAGGTTGCAAATAACAGTTTTATAATATAAATACTGATCTGCACATGACTCCAGCCTAAATAGTGGTTCCCATTTAATGGCAGACAAAGCCATAGCGAATGCGGCTTTTTCATTTGGCCCCATACACCTTACGGTTAAACGTGTCACACACCCAGTGTCAACTAAACGGTTACATTTTGGTTTAAGCAATACCATGTTGTGGTCTGATGACCCAAGTTCGGAAATAGTAACAGGCGATGTATATACCTCCTCCATGTTCGTCCATATTTGATCTAATATCGCCTGTCCACGTGTTACTACATTCACTACTTGGACAAATCTATAATGCGTTTTCATAAAGTTGTCATGCAACTGATTGAAATCCCCAGTTACAATCACACCACATTCTGGATGTCTGCGTACCATGATATCTATGCACTATTTCGGCAAGACGGTACATTTCCTCACATATCAAGTGTTGCCTTAGATTTCGTGAGAAATACAAGGAAGTCTTGCTGTGCTAGAGATTTTTCTACGTAGAAGGTGTGTGTGTGCACACCTTCTACGTAGTGTTGCGTACTTCACACCATATTTATTTTTCAACACTACAACACACAAGCGGCGCGCACGCAATTTAACTTTAAATGCGACAATTAGATTATTTAGGTGTGTTCTGTTTGAAATGATCTTAACAAGATTTAACAAGATTTAACAAGATTGCCATCCAGAAAATTACTCTGGATGGCAGGTGGACAAGGAAGCCTTTTGGCTTATCGAGAGTCCAATACTTTTTATCTACATGTATCCCGCCTTTTTTAGGTGTGTGTCGATTTTATTTTTAAACATATTCACGCTACTAGCACCAACACAATCAGGAGATAATCTGTTCCATTCATTTACAGTCCTTTGTGAGAATGAGAACTTTCTTATATCTAATCTACACTGCTCCTTTACTAATGTAGCTTCATGTCCTCTGGTCCTTCTATCTTTCTTAACTGAGAAAAAAAATTTCTATCAATATTTTCATAACCATTCAATATTTTAAACACTTCTATGTGATCTCCTCTCAATCTCCTGGTTTCTAGTGTTGTTAAACCACATTCTTTTAGGCGTATTTCGTAACTAAGATCCCTCAGATTTGGTATCATTTTAGTCGCTCTCTGTACTCTTTCTAGCATATCTATGTCCTTCTTGCGATATTGCCTCCACGCTTGTATACAATATTCTAAATGAGGCCTCACTATTGTTTTGTACAGCGGTACTATTAATTCTTTTTTCTTATACGCTATATTTCGCCTAATTAATCCAAGGATTTGATTTCCCTTTGTCGCTGCAATTCCGCACTGCTCTGAAACCTTCATATCAGCACTAATGGTTAACCCCAAGTCCTTTTCTTTTACAGTAGTACTTAGAACAGTACCCCCCATTTTATATTTTACCTCTTCATTCCCATGACCTGTGTGGAGGCATTTACATTTCCCAAAATTGAACAGCATTTGCCACTTTTCAGACCATTTGATCAACCTATCAAGATCATCTTGTAAATGCTGTCTGTCTCCATCACTTTTAATCCTTCTAAACACTTTTGTATCATCCGCAAAATTTAACACCTTGCTTGTTATATCATCGTCCAAATCGTTGATATATATTAAGAATAATATAGGTCCTAGTACTGATCCCTGTGGTACCCCACTCAATACCGATTTCCAGTTTGAAGCCTCCCCATCAACTACTACACGTTGTCTTCTGTCATTCAGCCATTTTTCTATCCAGTTTATTATACCATTTCCTATGCCATGGGCCTTTAGCTTAAGGAGTAATCTTTGATGTGGTACTTTGTCGAAAGCTTTTTGAAAATCTAAATAGATGATATCTACTGGTGATCCCTCATCTACCCACCTAGTGATGTCTTCCAAAAAACATAACATATTTGTTAAGCATGACCTCGCTTTTAAAACCCATGTTGAGATGGGTTTATCAAGTTATGTTTAACAAGAAAATCCACCATGTGATCTTTAATTAGTCTTTCTAATAATTTGCAAATCACTGATCTTAAACTCACTGGTCTATAGTTCTCTGACTTGTTTCTCGAACCTTTTTTAAATAACGGTATAATGTTTGCCTCTTTCCATTCTAAAGGAACCACTCCCTCTTCTAATGACAAATTGAAAACTGTTGCAAGCGGTACGCTAATTTGTTCTACAATTCCAATAGTAGTTTGGGCGGAATCCCGTCCACTCCAGGTGATTTATTATCCTTCATAGCCCTTATTTTCTTAGCTACCATTTCCGAGGTTACAACTAACTGTCCTAAATAGTCTGAATCTGCCCCCTTGAACTTAGCCTCTGGTACTGGCAGTGAACTAATATCTTCCCTGGTAAACACTGAACTAAAATACTCATTCAGGTCTTCTGCCATTAAGAATCCCTCTGATATTGTATTTCCAGCACTATCTTCTAGAGGACCGACCTTATCCTGAACTCTCTGTTTGCTTCGAATATACGCATAAAAACTCTTACTGTCATGTTTTATATTACTAGCTAATTTTTTTTCATAGCTTCTCTTTGAATTTCTAATTTCAGCTGTAGCTTGATTAAGTGCTTCTTTATAAATGTTGTAGTCTTCATCATTTCCAGTACATCTATATGACTTCCACCTCATTTGTTTATACTTAATTTTTCTAATGGCTTCTTTCGATAAGTGTTTCTTTTTAGACCGTTTCCCTTGTTTTTTGAAAGGTACAAATTTATCGACTATGCACTTAATTTCACTATTTAAGATATTCCAGCATTCGGTTGCTGTCTTATTCTTCAGTGTGTTATTCCAGTCTATCTTTGCTAAATATTTCCTCATGTCCTTATACCTTCCTTTGTGGAAATTTCTCCTATACTGCTTTTTACTATTCCTTTTTGATTTTACTTTGATGGTAAAATGTATCTGGTTGTGATCACTACTCCCCAGTGGCTCACATATCTTGACATTGTCAACTAATTCTTTCTGTGAGGACAAAACTAAGTCTAACACATTCTCTCCCCTGGTTGGTTCTAGCACATGTTGAGAAAGGAAACTATCTTGTACTAAAACTAAAAACTTGTGGTCCTCACTCCCCATACTCTGTAGAGATTTCCATTGTATATGCCCATGGTTAAAGTCCCCATAATAATACAGTTCCGTTTGCTTACTTCCCTTATAGCGTTTTGTATTTTTTCATTCTCTTCTATGCTTATGTTTGGACTTCGATAAACTAACCCAACTGTTAACGTTGAGTTTCCTGTAACTATGTTACACCAAACAGCTTCTTCGCAATCTGCTTCTCTTCTAATTTTATTTCATAAGCCTGGATAGATTCTTTAATATATAAAATAACTCCACCTCCCTTTCTTCCTATTCTATCTTTCCTAAACATTACATATCCTGTTAGTCCCAATTCGGCATCTGATATATCAGTGGTGGCCCACGATTCGGTTATACCTATTATGTGAGGGTCAATATCTTCTACCATAATGTTTAGTTCACTTCTTTTGTTTACTATGCTCCTTGCATTTAAACAAATGCATTTATATCCTGATTCAGAACAGTTTTCCAGGCTGTTCTTTGCCGATTTATTTCTGCTGTCTTTATCTATGCCTCCAGTTTCAGGCTTCTCTGTGAATCCCCCCTGCGAATCTAGTTTAAATAGATGCAGCCTGTCCCACTGTCAACAGATTGCAGCAAGTTCTCTGAGAAAACTGCTGCCCCCTTTCCACTTAGATGTAGGCCATCTCTCATGTACATATCTTCCCTCCCAACAAAGTATCCCCATAAATCTACGAATCCCACCCCCTCTTCTTTACACATCTGCTCAACTAGTGCGTTGATCGCCATCCTCTTGCAGTTTCTATATGTCGGCCCCCTTCCTCCCATTACTGGCAAAATTCCTGAGAGGATAATCTGTTCTACTCTTGTCTTCTTTAACTTCTTCACTAACTGTCTGTACTTCTGAACTATCCCAGTTGTTCCCTCCCTCTCTGCGTTATTTGTCCCTACATGTACTAGTATAGACCCTCCCTTGCCATGCCCCAGTACCTTCTCTACCCTTTCAGTTACATGTTCTATCCTAGCCCCCGGTAGACAAACAACGACGTCCTCCCCCTCGCTTAGAGTCTTATCTGTCTTTCTCATAATCGAATCGCCCATAAACACCCTCTCTTTCCTCATTGCCCCCTCAATCACTGCCTCAGTGTAGCTCTTTCTACGGTTTGCATCTGTCTGGTTGTAATCTTGTTCCCCTGTCTTCTGCTCTCCCGTCACAATCTCGTCCGTTCCATTCTTTCCTGACGCTGTTTCTCTTGTCACCTTTCTTCCTGTCATCGTCCCTCCCGACTTCTCTTCTGTCACATGTACTCTCACTTCCTTTCTTCCCGTCATCTTTCCTCCCATTGCATTTCCTTCTCTCCTCTCCCGTCTCTTTTTCCCTCCTACCTCTTTCTCTACGGTCACTTTCTCTCCTGCCACCTTCACACCTGTCACATTTCCTGCCGTCGATCCTCCACTTTCTTCCCCTCCGATCACCTTCCCTCCTCTCAGTCTCCTTTCCTCGGTCTTGTTGCCACTACTCTGCTCCTTCAGTTTCACAGTATTCCCAACTTTATCCCTGTCGTCTCTCTCCATTCCATCTGTCTCCTTGCTGATTCTCATCTCCATCCCCTTCACAATATCTACCAACCTAGCTACCTCTTTCTCCAGACATTTCACCTTCCAACACCCCACGCACTGAAAGGTGAATCCCTCTTCCTTGGTTTCTGTCCATGACTTCGTACAGCCGGACAAGGCAAAATCCACCCAACTGTGGCAGTCGTCGCACACCAAGTGTCTCTTTGCCTTGACTTGCCGCTTGCAAGGCGCCATATCAGAATTTATTTAATAATAATAATCTAATTAGCTATTTAAAATAGTTTTGTCAACTGTGTTTACACTATTCACTGTCTATGTAGTCTTTAAGAAGACTGTTTTCTGTGCACAAATGTTACACTTTTCGTAAGATTGCGTACGCTAGACTGCCTTATTTATTTAGGTTATACAGCGCCCTAGCGAATAAGAGAGACACTAGCTACATAAACTTAGTTCGCCCGATTATCGCAAATGCTTAATTTTAACAACAAAGCTACCTTATCAAAATGTCTACCAGGTACTGACTTACACAGATATTATCTTATGTAGGTAGTTTATGGTTGTTACTTTATCACCTATATATTCTACCACATAACGAGGTTTGTTAAATCTTGTTTACTAACTTATCGTAGCCGTAAGCTAACGTACCCTATTATCACTCACTAGACTAAAGTGTCCTAAAATACTTTATCTAACTAACTTTAAGCACAACTGCTACTCAATATATGTTTACTGCTACTTTATGGATGATATTAAGCCAAGAATAATACTTATCAATCAGTAATTCCACTTGCTTATGAACTTTGATACACCACCAATTTCAACGATCTATCTCCGCCAAATATAGCCAGGGGTCGTAATCTTGCTCTGGTACAAGGCATAACTTGGGCGTGCGCTGCTACGTTGCCGCGCCGATAGGCAAGAGCGAGGAACAAGCAAAAAACACAAATATGACGAGCAGAGACTGTGAACGGAAATGATATATTTTTAATTATGTGATCTCCCGGTACGCAAAGTGGTGAATCATCGTTTTGTTGTGTAAGGGCGTACCGCTTCGTTGTCACACCAGTGTAAATGAAGGTGTTAGTAACTGAGGAAGCAACCGCGTTCTCCTACGGCGAATTGCCTGTGTTTTATTAGACGTGGACCCGCTGTTGTTCTCGATACAACGCAACCGTAAATTAAAAAAGGGTGTGTGCCACAAAGGCGCCGCACCGCCGCGCTCCAGAGTGGGAGAAAGAAATATTAGGAAATTTATGAGCAAGGTAATCAGGGTTCACCTTTAATAGCCTTTTTTTATTCGTTATCATTGGCTACTTTTATTAGCCAAATATAACAAAAGTCCTGTCTTTAAAGCTACTTTGCATCCTTCGAATTCGTATCATATATCAATGTCGTCGTCATCACTTGTATTATTATTGTTATTATAAATTCAGCAACTCTTAATAAAACCACAAGAACCATAACAAGATGTACGAACCAGTGACAGTTTCGACATCAAGCTGCCGCCCTTCAACTTTCATGCCGAGAACAACTTTCTACAGTTCAATGTCACCAGATAAGTTTGCCATCCGGTGTTTGTCGGCGTGCTGGGCAGCCTACAAACCAAAATGGTTGGTAGACCTACTTGTTGGCAGCATTCGATCGTGCGATATCGGAATTGTTCAACGATGAATCACTCTAAGAACACCTTCCATATCGTTTGAAGGTTCCTTGATAAGGATCGCTATCTGCTATCAACGATCTCTCCAGGCAATAGTAGGTCTAGTTTGTAGAATAATAAGGAACGTCTCCATTTAGATGCGCTTCAGGGTAGTACAAAATACACTCTTTACGAACACCTTCGAAAAAATATTTTATGTCGTAAATAATGAAAAGCATGACCCGCACAGAGATACTTAAACAATAACTGGCGCACGAATAGTCTTCGCGCATTAATTGCAGCGTAGCTGAATGCTATTTCAGAGGCTCAATACCCTGAATAGTCGTTTGCACTACTACGTAGGACATTCTACAGAGAAATAAGAGTATGTGTCTTTCCCAGGAACACGAAACGGTACAAGGAGGCACAGAAAAAACACACTGCCTGCAGAACGTTTGCCATGTACCACTTCAATATTTGCTAATAAAAGTTGGATAGTGTATACATAAAAATATTCAGCTTGTACCGTGTAATCATCTTAATTCCTTTACCACATTTCTAACTCTGACATTGTTTGAAATATGTCCCACCTTCCTGTCAGATGTGACATTTGTTTGACACTTTCACCTTGCATTAACCACATTAACGAATTGGTGCAACAACTAATTAAAAAAACTATTATTCATTAATTAGCAACAAACAAAAAAACAGTAGTTGTCACTGTTACCATATTTTAAACTTATACTTGGTCCCACAACCATTTAATTTCTACCATTAGAATGGCATGCAGCAGATAATAATGTCCTGATAAATGGAACATGACTGCACTGGCGCCACCTGGGATATGACGTAAATCACAATTTGTCCACTGAAAAAAGTAAATAACTACCGTTATATTGTTTACATACTTCACCAATTGGTAGGTCAGGGGCCAATGGCCCAAACGACGTGAACGAATATTGAAAGAGGTAAACGGACGTTAACACTCAGGAGAAGATACACATATTAGTGCATTAATAAACATTTGACAAAACACTAGAACATTGAAGTATTGTTAGTGGAGATGAGCACATTTGAACCAAACATTGGTTATTCCTACTATTTCTCCCGCAGTCCCGTTGTGTCAGGGAACATGGCATGTTATATATATATGATATAGTATATAATTAGGTAAAGCGGAAGATTGATAGAGGTTAGAGCCAGTCTACAATAAAGAACAACACTTCAGCATCCCATAGTGTCAATTATTATTAAGATAATTAAAAATATTTCGTGACATCAAAATATTTGTTTAAATCCCAGCCAAATGTATGACATTTATTAAAAATAAAAGTTTGGATAAGGGAAAAGCGAAGTTTCATATACCTATGAATAATTATGTTACTCCCACAGACAACCTCTATTGCAGTAGGCCCTGTATTATATAATAACACATTTTATTTGGTATAGTGCAGATCTAAAATTGTTCCTGGCGTTTCACAATTATTAAAATACATAAAATACTGTAGAATTTCAAAATAATCAATGTATTTAAAATACTATAAATAATAAGAATTGTTTAAAATAAATAATACAGCAATAAGATAGTGAAGAACCGCTAAATAAAGTTATGACAAAATATAAATATTAGCTACTAGTAATAAGAATTAAAAAAACATAATTTGTACAATATTGTTTATAATAATAACCTATTTGATAAAATATTGTTAAATATCATGAATAAGAATACTGAAATTGTCATAATTAAATTGCTATATAATATGATGTGTATTAGCTAAACGCCACGCCATTATGTAGATCTATGCATGCAACAGTGAAAACAACCCCACCCTCCACATACAGCCTGTACGCACGCAGCAAAATTACCTTCACTGGAGTTACGACCAAAAACACATAAGCTTATGCATGCTAATATCAATCGTAACGTTAAGACCAACTAGCAACGGCTAATTGATCTTAAAGAGACTCGTGAAACGCAAATAACGTAAAATTACAACGTATTAAACGTACGACGTCTTTGCGCCGCTATGTCGTAAGTACGTCTCACGAAACCGGTCCCAGTTGTACGTGCGACGTCGAAGCGTAAGTACGTCTTGTATCGGGTCTTCAATCCGGAATCTCCTGCTTTCACTGCACGAAAATAGAACCGGGTTCCTGAATCATACACGACCGACCCTTGGCCGACGTCATATCCTCCTTCCGAGGGACCGCCGATGACAACGACAAGGCGATCTGCGGGAAGGGTTGGTCTCGAATTTCAACGGAAAGAGACGAAACATCGGATGTGTTCAAGTTGTAGGAGCTGCGGTTTATGGGATTTTGACATTAGTGATAATTGTTGCACGTTAAGCTTTAGTAACTAAGGTGAATATAGGTCTGGATTGCTGTAATATGTTTTAGGTAGCCGTGGTCGGGAGGAGATTCCTTCCATGGCTTACCCGCCATATTCAACTGTCAATCATTTTAACGTTCGGTTCGGTATATTGATTATCATGACAAAGAAAATGACTGGCTGATTGTCGACGGTGTCTTTTTCATCATTCGATGTAATATTCGATTTAGAGGAAAACAAATAAAAATAGGATGTGTTCTATTATTTATCTCACACATGAAACAGTTTGTACCAGTCACGTGGGTAATGTTTCTAAAAAAAAACGAGCGAACTAGTGATATATATACTAATAAAAGAACTTAAACAAATAATATCGCTAGTATTGGGGTCTAAATCATGGGTATATTTAATGGAACTCGCTCCCGTTCCGACATGTCCCGAAATGCATCGCGCCGTCCTAACGTCCGCGGTTTGGCTAGACGGAAGTGGGGAGCACAATTTCTAGTGCATCCGTCAAAGCAAATACCGCAGTCCAATCTGAGTTTGGTACAGTCACTGCGTAATACATGTCGCAGGGACATACGTGGACTGCATTTATAGAGGTTCACGAATTAAACTGTCGTTGTTATATCGCCAGCTTTCATCTGTCATATCTGGTGTGATATCGGTCGCGCGGTGGCACCTGGCGGCAGAGAAAACAGTGATCGTAACGTAAATAGCTGCTACAGAACAATCAACCGGATTCTTTAAAATAAACACTGTGTACAAATAATAATGTACTGCTCTGTTTATTGCTAGCTTTATTTGTTATAAAAAATGTGGATTAATTAGGATTAGTCCACCAACTTCCGAAGTATGCGTGTGTGCGTGCGTGTGTGCGTGCGTGTGTGCGTGCGTGCGCGCGCGCGCGGGCGTCTGTCTACGCCTGCCCTTTAATTACAGACCCTACAGTGAAGAACTTCTTTCTAACTCTTTCTCGTCGACTGATCGGAACCAGGAAGAACAGATAAAGTGTGTAGTAAATGTTGCGATGTCGTGATCCACTGAAATTAATCACCTTCGTGTTGTGTGAGGGTGTAACGCGTCGCTGTCAAACCAGTCACCATAAAAATCATCTCCGAACACACCACAAAAGAGATTTTGGCCATTACTAGATTGGTGCTAAATTCGTTAAAAAAAGTCGCATAGGCATTTTGTTAGAATATGCTAACACACGCTTTACGGTAATTTGAGTGTGCTGAATCCAAGAATCCATGTTGGCAATTTGTGGGAGGGGACTTTGATCCCTTAAATTACACAAAATGGCGGCCTATGTGCCACTGATATGTCACGAATTCTAGCTGAATTGTGCATTTTATGAGAACAGCATAAAACTTGTTAGATACTTAGATCACAAAATAGTTTGCTTACAAGAGCTATCTCAACATTAATCGAGAATAGTGCTGGCGGTCATTTGTAAAGATGGCCTACATCTTCAACAACTGGATGAATCTGCATTGTCTCTATTATCTAGCAATGTACAACATAACTCTTGAAATGTCACCCGGGCCTGTAATAAGAAAATGTAGCGGTACGGATATGAAGGACGTGAAGACCACTGAAGTCGCTACTGTCGTCTTATGAATAAAACATTGACATTTTTACAAAAGTTGGGACTTTGATTATGGAAAATAAGCAATGTGATCACGAAAAATAATCACACGATGAAAGACCCATTCTGTAAGATGCCTGGTGGCGTATCAGTGAATTTGTAAACACATTGCAGGTAGCTACAAAACTGCGATATCAAAAGTTTCACGATAAGAATAATAAACGTTTTTAATGACATGCTATATACAAAATATTTGATGAAAGCATGGCCCATTTCAGCACGACATACCTTGACGTGTGTGCAACAGATACCCAAAGTATGAACTGGGTCGAAAGGAGTTTTCAAAATTGAATAACGAGTTCTCATATGTGAGCGATGTGAAAACCAACCCCAGCTGTTTTGTGACAACCATCCACAGCTGTTTTATGACAACCAACCACAGCTGTCTTGTGACAACCAACCACAGCTGTCTTGTGACAACCAACCCCAGCTGTTTTATGACAACCAACCCCAGCTGTCTTGTGACAACCAACCCCACCCGTCTTGTGACAACCAACCACAGCTGTTTTGTGACAACCAAACACAGCTGTCTACCTTTATATTGTTTACATACCTCACCAATTGGTAGGTCAGGGGCCAATGGCCCAAACGACGTGAACGAATATTGAAAGAGGTAAACGGACGTTAACACTCAGGAGAAGATGCACATGTTAGTGCATTAATAAACATTTGACAAAGCACTAGAACATTGAAGTAATGTTAGTGGAGATGAGCACATTTGAACCAAACATTGGTTATTGCTACTATTTCTCCCGCAGTCCCGTTGTGTCAGGGAACATGGCATGTTATATATGATATAGTATATAATTAGGTAAAGCGGAGGTTAGAGCCAGTCTACAATAAAGAACAACACTTTAGCATCCTCGCTCGCTCCCGTTCCGACATGTCCCGAAATGCACCGCTCCGTCCTAACGTCCGCTGTTTGGCTAGACGGAAGTGGGGAGCAAAATGTCTAGTGCATCCGTCAAAGCAAATATCGCAGGCCAATCTGAGTTTGGTACAGTCACTGTATATTACATGTCGCAGGGACATACGTGGACTGCATTTATAAAGGTTTGCGAATTAAAGTGTCGCTGTTATATCGCCAGCTTTCATACGTCACATCTGGTATAATATCGGTCGCGCGGTGGCACCTGGCGGCAGAGAAAACAGTGATCGTATCGTAAACAGCTGCTACAGAACAATCAACAGGATTCTTTAAAATAAACACTGTGTACAAATAATAATGTACTGCTCTGTTTATTGCTAGCTTTATTTGTTATACAAAATTTGGATTAATTAGGATTAGTCCACCAACTTCCAAGGTATGCGTGTGTGCGTGCGTGCGTACGCGCGCGGGCGTCTGTCTACGCCTGCCCTTTAATTATTGACCCTACAGTGAAGAACTTCTTTCTAACTCTTTCTCGTCGACTGATCAGAACCAGGAAGAACAGATACAGTGTGCAGTAAATGTTGCAATGTCGTGATCCACTGAAATGAATCACCTTCGTGTTGTGTGAGGGTGTAACGCGTCGCTGTCAAACCAGTCACCATAAAAACAGCATGAAACTTGTTAGACACTTAGATCACAAAATACTTTGCTTAAAAGAGCTATCTCAACATTCATCGAGAATAGTGCTGGCGGTCATTTGTAAAGATGGCCTACATCTTCAACAACTGGATGAATCTGCAATGTCTCTACTATCTAGCAATGTACAACATAACTCTTGAAATGTCACCCGGGCCCGTAATAAAAAATGTAGCGATATGGATAAGAAGGACGTGAAGACCACTGAAGTCGCTACTGTCGTCTTATGAATAAACGTTGACATTTTTACAAAAGTTGGGACTTTGATTATGGAAAATAAGCAATGTGATCACGAAAAATAATCACACGATGAAAGACCCATTCTGTAAGATGCCTGGTGGCGTATCAGTGAATTTGTACACTTTGCAAGTAGCTACAAAACTGCGATATCAAAAGTTTCACGATAAGAATAATTAACGTTTTTAATGACATGCTATATACAAAATATTTGATGAAAGCATGGCCCATTTCAGCACGACATACCTTGACGTGTGTACAACAGATACCCAAAGTATGAACTGGGTCGAAAGGAGTTTTAAAAATTCGAAATTGAATAACGAGTTCTCATATATGAGCGATGTGAAAACCAACCCCAGCTGTTTTGTGACAACCAACCACAGTTGTCTTGTGACAACCAACCACAGTTGTCTTGTGACAACCAACCACAGCTGTCTTGTGACAACCAACCCCAGCTGTCTTGTGACAACCAACCCCAGCAGTTTTGTGACAACCAACCCCAGCTGTTTTGCGACAACCAACCACAGCTGTTTTGTGACAACCTGCCCCTGCTGTTTTGTGATAACCTGCCCCAGCTGTTTTGTGACAACCAACCACAGCTGTCTTGTGACAACCAACCCCAGCTGTCTTGTGACAACCTGCCCCAGCTGTTTTGTGACAACCTGCCCCAGCTGTTTTGTGACAACCAACCCCAGCTGTTTTATCACAACCAACCACAGCTGTTTTGTGACAACCAACCACAGCTGTTTTGTGACAACCAACCACAGCTGTCTTGTGACAACCAACCCCAGCTGTCTTGTGACAACCAACCACAGCTGTCTTGTGACAACCAACCACAGCTGTTTTGTGACAACCAACCACAGCTGTCTTGTGACAACCTGCCCCGCCATCAAGATTTGGCACTATAATTCCTGAAGTGACACTTGTGCGAACGGGTTTGCTGTTATACAGTTCACAATCGACCCTATTCGACATGACTATCATTTCAAGCAAAACAAAATACTACTCGATACTATATCAAAAATAGTAACATATCAAGATTTTACATAAGACGTACAAAAAGCGAAGTCAGGTCGCCAACGTGTCAATATTGAGTCGCGGAACAAAATATACAAATGGGGGGATCGATCTGACGATTTGATCCTGAACGATCCGGATCCGACCAACCTGATCTGATGATGATGACTTTTCTGATCACACACACACACGCACGCACGCACACAAAGACACACACGCAGAAAAACACACACACAACACACACACGCGCGCGCGCGCGCACACACACACTTATGCGCCTGGGAATGTGTGTTGATAAACGTAATAATATGCTATGCGGAAGTGCAATAAATAATTACGAACGCACATTCAGCTGCAAGTACCTATAATTCTTAGCACAAGGTGGCTAACTAGGAAGCGTATAATAGAAACGACATCGACACTGTCACGACCTCAATGAAAAAGTCGCCATTGTGTGGAGTAAAGGTGTAACGGTTCGTTGTCAGCTGATTCGTCCCAACAGGCTCGTAAACCTAAATTACGACTTGTGCTGTTTTGGCACCTCCCAATCACAGTGTGAAAGAAAGAAATGGTACGATATTTATGGGCGAGGTAATGAAAATGCTACTTCTGAAATAAAACTTGACACAGACGGGAGTGACCACAACATTCCAGAAGGAGCATCATCGTTATTTATCTATTAAACGCGTTGTCTGGGCATACTTTGCATTCTTTGAAGTAGTGTCGCTCGCGTTACGTTATGGTGTTAAGTTTAATTTTATGCATTTTTATTTTAGAGATAAAATCTTTTGTTACGAATGTAGCAGGAGCGGATCGAGAGAGGGTAGTATGGGGGAGGACAAAAATGTCTACCGTCGGCAGACGCAAATTAATTTTTGGTGGGCTGAGCCGGACCTTCAGCACGACACTGTTGCTCCACGCGACGTATCTTGAGTTCTTCATCATCTTCTATGCTGCTCGGCTGACTCGACTGTTACATCGGAAGACGGGGATTGGTGGGGTGTTGTTGAAAATATATCTTCACCTAGACGGGGGCACATTCCACAAGGTCTAGGGGGCACGGTTACGTGGGCCCATTCAAAAAGGTCTAGAGGCACATCAAATTCCAAATGTCTACAGGGGGGCACGTTGCCATCGTCTTCATTGTCTTCGACGTCATTGCCGTCATTGTCCCCAAAATGACCATCGGCATCAATACTATCACCATCGTCGCCGTCGTCGCCGTCTTAAATTTTGTATTATGAATATTATTATATATATTACTGCAACTAATTGATATCAGTTTGTTTACCGCTTATTTCTAGGTTAACACAAACGGGCTGATTTCCTTTCTTCGAGACGTTTCCCAGTTTACGCCCGACGCCTTTCCACTGGGAGAAGATCGTCGCCTGGTCGCAGCTTTCTGGGCAGATGTCGACACAAGAGAGAATGAGGGCCGCGTCTACTACAGAGAGACGACGGACAGCGCGATCCTGCAGCGGGCGACAGACGACGTGAGACGGGCCTTCGTGAGACTCACTCGCTTCTCAGCCACCTGGGTCTATATCGCCTCCTGGCATCAAGTGACATACTTCGGAGGGTCGAGTAATACATATGTGTGTGTACTCTGATTAGTAGAGACTGTGTGTGTGTGTGTGTGTGTGTGTGTGTGTGTGTGTGTGTGTGTGTGTGTGTGTGTGTGCGTGTGCGTGTGTGTATGTGTATGTGTGCGCGCGTGCGTGTATGCGTATATGTGTATATGTGTACACGTGCGTGTTTGTGTGTGAGTGCGTGCGTGCGTGCGAGCGTGCGAGCGTGCGGGCGGGCGTGCGTATGTGTGTACACGTGTCTGTGTGTTAACTAAGTACTGGCTACATCTCAGTCAAATCAGTGATCTGTGCAAATGACAATATGGACTATGCGTGATCACACAATTTATATACAACTGTGTTTTGTTCTAACAGTTGAACACGTTTCAAATCGTGCTGATTACAAATGGCCGCCATTCGTTCACAATTTTCAACTACGACGATATCTGGTGGACAACTGGAACAGCAAGTGGCGGAAATGAAGCGGACGGTCTTGGAGGCACGCCAGCTCAGGTAGCAACTGACTCTTTCATTGAAAGCAAAGATTGAAAACATTACGACTTTGCACGATTTATGTTAGTGTTTTTTTCAGTTCACTCAGTCTCGGAAATTTGCGTGTGGATGTGCGGGTGGGTAGGCTTGCATGCGTGTGACAAGAACATTCAGAGCGAACTGTTTCCAAGCAGTAGTTGTACCCGAAATCGACTTGGATTGGGAATGTAAGGGTATACCATAAACACTATAAAAGAGATTATCCGCAGGTGTCAACAGCTAAAACTTTCACTGGTGCGTTGCGTGCAAAACTTGTCGTTGATAGTACCTACTTTGGATGTATGCAGTGGAACGTCGCTCGCCTTGGGACTGGACAAAAGTGACCTGAATTGGTAATGATCGTATTAGCGGGACTCATATAATACGCTTTACTGTATACGGAAATAATTTGGAACTATTTATTACTGAGGTGACCATAACACGAGGTTCCATTGAAATCAAATAATATGATCAAGATCTTTGTATTTGCAAAATACCAAATGCAGACAGGTCAATCTGTACGGATTTTCTGTCGACAATAAGGATTTGTTTGATTTATATGGCTATATCCCGTTTTAACACGGTTTGCTTCATATGGAAACATCATGATGACGTACATATTGTTCTTGGTTTCATCACACAAATATAAAATCGGACGATAAAAGATCGAAAATAAAACATGTTTGACGCCTGGCAGAGTCCTGATTAAGCCTATCGGATTTGGGTAGATGTATGTATGTATGTATGTATATGTGTATGTACGCATGCATGCGTTGATTTTGTACGAAACCTAAAGGATTGTTTGCGTATGTATATTTTATAGCCTAATAAATAGTGATACTCGAAAGGAATACGCACGATACAGCCTCGTTAGCTAGTGTAAAATGTTGCACCGATTAATACAGTTGTATGTGGAATTTCAAGTCAAAATTTCCGATTTCAACCAAAACGATGTACCACATCTACAAAAGTCTAAAAAGCAACATAGTTACTGTCGCTACGCTACTGCCATATTCCGTCACAACCGCCACAACAGAAGTGAATATATTAAGGACGCAGGAGAAGGGAAAGACCACAACTGAGACGAGCGGGTGAGGCTGGAAGATGGAGTGGGAAGACAGGACAGGAAGCTATGGAGAGAACGAACAGGACGAGTGGTTCAACAATACTACACCTGACATCACTCCTGTACCGGGAACAAGGAGGAAGAACAGGACGAGTGGTTCAACAATACTACACCTGACATCACCCCTGTACAGGGAGCAAGGAGGAAGAACACACATAATACGGGTTTCTAGAAACAGTAGAACTCATAGGGCAGTCGGTATGTAGACAGCCCCGTCCTCGGGGTTTGGAAAATTTCAGAATGCATCACCCCTTTGAGACCTCCAACTGTACCACCCCCACTCCACCCCACCTTTCAGCCCTCCAAATACGTCTCCATCCTCATTCAAACCTCTAAGTGCATCAAGTTTAGTCTTTGTTATTTCCTACCATAGGTTGGCTTCAACGCCGGCGACGGTCTGCGCTACTTCTCCGTAGCTGGCTCACGCGAGGCAGCCATTGTGGACGTCGAGACAACAAGCAACGTGGGTCTTCCCGGCCGCTGGATGTTCCGTATTGACGATGTGTCGGTGGAGGCCGGGGGCTGCAACACTGGAGGTTCGACCGTTGTTAATATACTCACTTCTCGTTTCACTCACTATGAATCTATCATCTGTGTCTTATATATTTTTTGTATACTAAAATTGTGAAATTCGCGGGTGCTTGAAGACAGAAGAACGCGCATGCTGAAACAATATCTCAATAGCACAATAATATTAATAATAATAATAAATTAGTTAATATATCGCCCCATCCAAATCATTGTTCTGTGGCGATGTACAGTTTTGTAACACTATAGCACACATACATTACTAATAAATTATTAAGACAAAACCTTACATATTATGAAATATCAATGTGCAAAATATGCAGTTATTTTCACATGTCAATGTATTGTTATCGTTATATTGGTTTTGAAATTAATGATATTATAAAATATTACATTTTTTATGTTTTCTTTGTTGATGTGTTCTACAAACAGAAAGTATATTATTGGTGATACTGCGTTTTTTCTTATTCTTCACTATATTGCTGTTTCTGTAATAATACCGCCTGTTAAACTGTCGCTAGGTACACTGGCAACTGGACCCAGCTACGGACCGATGCTTGGTGGGATAATGGTAACCGTCGCGGGGCCATGTTTTGACGACATTTTGGACACGACGAATGTCGTGTGCAAGTTCATTGACATTGAGACGCCAGGCAAGGTCATTGATGCCACGCATGCGCAGTGCCTACTTCCCATGCTCCTGAGAGTAGGACGGATACCAGTGGCGTTATCTGTTGACGGTGGAGTTAACTACAATTACACCGGAATCTTCACCCTTGGTAGTGGCGTTTACTCTACGATTTTAGAAACAAAAACAACGCCACATTTTGCGTTGTGTGGTAACATAAATTGTGATCTTGTAGCTATTTATTAATCTTAAGTATTTTAATTAAGTTGTCAGTGCTATGGTTATTTCTGATACCGTCGTCGTCCACGTCGTTGTTGTTATCAGTATTATTATCATCATTATCATTATTATTATTATTAGTAGTAGTAGTAGTAATAGTAGTAGTAGTAGTAGTAGTAGTAGTAGTAGTAGTAGTAGTAGTAGTAGTAGTTGTAGTAGTAGTAGTAGTTGCAGTTGTAGTAGTAGTAGTAGTAGTAGTAGTAGTAGCAGTAGTTGCAGTAGTAGTAGTAGTAGTAGTATAAGTAGTAGTAGTAGTAATAGTAGTAGTAGTAGTTGCAGTTGTTGTTGTAGTAGTAGTAGTAGTAGTAGTAGTTGCAGTAGTACTCTTAGTAGTAGTAGTAGTAGAAGTAGTAGTAGTAGTAGTAGTAGTAGTAGTAGTAGTAGTAGTAGTAGTTGCAGTTGTAGTAGTAGAAGTAGTAGTAGTAGTAGTAGTAGAAGTAGTAGTAGTAGTAGTAGTTGCAGTTGTAGTAGAAGTAGTAGTAGTAGTAGTAGTAGTAATAGTAGTAGTAGTAGCTGTAGTTATAGTAGCAGCAGCAGAAGCTATAGCATTAACTTTATCAGTAGTAGCAGCAGCGGCAGCAGCAACAACAGTAGCATCAGTAGCAGGTGCAGCAGGAGTCTAACGTAAGGATATGTTGCAGTGGCACAAGACAAGCGTCAGTCTGTGGCTGTGGTCGGTAGGGCGTACACTGTGTTGGGAAATGTGCAGAAAACGCTTGACATCTCTTGGCCCAGTTCTTTTTTCAACTCGACAGAAGTTGTTATAGACGGCGTCGTGTTCTGGTAAGTAAATATAGACATATTCGATAATTAATGATAGTCAATGCAACGTTTTAGTGAATTTGGAATTTTAAAATTACCATCGTTTTTCATGGACTATAATAATATATCATAATTAATTGTGGTGTTTTTTATTTGTCATGTCTATTCTGTATGCCGTGTTGGTTTGTCACATTATATTTTCGGTTTGTGTTCGTCTGCCACTTGAGCTGTGCATTTGGCTGTGTAAACGTCGCATTATTGAAACCGTTTCTCTCTATATATACATTTGTTTGTTCTAGTACTACTACTACTACTACTTCTACTACTACTACTACTACTACTACTACTACTACTACTACTACTACTACTACTACCACTACCACCACTACTACTACTACTACTACTACTACTACTACTTCTTCTACTACTACTACTACTATTACTACTACTACTACTACTACTACTACTACTACTACTACCACCATCACTACTACTACTACTACTACCATTACTACTTCTACTACTACTACTACTTCTACTACTACTACTACAACTACTTCTTCTTCTTCTATGTATCTTCTTATAGGTATCGTATTCGTGGTATACGAACTCTGTTTTTTACAGGAAAAGCAACGACAAATCTTATGTGCAGAAGCGAATCGTTCCGCTGGTGAGTTCGGCGGAAAATGTTGGAAATCTGACGTTGCGGAGTGATATCGCCGAAACATTTACAATCGGCGAAGTGGGTGCGCTGCGCGTGCGTGCACCAACGTCCAGCGATAACAGGCGAGTAACGAGAAGTGACCCCCACTAGTCTGGTAACAAAACGGGAATATGAGCCTAGAAAGTGACATTCTTAGGGTCATCCCTACAGCAAAGGGTCGACTTGCCATAGGTGGTTTCTATGACCTATTGTCGAAAAGCAACCAAATCCAAGTTCCCCATATCATAATAACTGCGTCATCTAGAACCATAGTTTTGTGGGTCAATATATAGTTTTATGAATGAAGGATTTCAAATAGTTTACACTTGAACTTTTGTGACATTCACATCAGCCATTTTAACGATGGCGGCCACACGACCTTGAATCAACGACCACGTTTAATATTTACTTCATTAATTCAACTTACTTTATATGTGCTTATTTGAAACTTCATGATTATGCGCATATGTCTTTCTTTATTTGGCACATATATGTGATAACAATACTGTTGTCGTTGATATTTATTATAAATCTTATGTGACCTTACGGATCTATGTTACTAATGTTAAAGACGTACACCACGCAAGGTTTGAACCTGTACATTTAATAATAATAATATTATTATTATTAACCTCACTTCTTTTGTGCCGAAATCCTCGGAAACCAAGCGCAGAGGGCGCATCAGATCAGTTGCTTTCATCACGAAGATCCGAGTCTTCAACCAACAATATATATCCTGTGTTACTGCAGATCTCTGTGGTCGCCGATCCACCTCACGCAGTGGTATCACAATGAGTACTCCACTGACGTCATTCCGCAAGGTGTCAGCAGCGGCGGCAGACCCAGCCCCGTTGGGGGTCCGCCAAATCTTGCTCCCGGACACGCCAACAATCGCCAGTATTCTTCACGTTGTATAGAATGGTACGAGGGCGAGAAGCGAAATCCACCATTCGTGCAAGGTTTGCCACATTGCCCGTGTACGCGTCGACAAGCTCGCATTGATACCCGCTTTGAGAACGACCCCAGCTGCTCGGAAGGGAGTCCAAGGTGTGATGACTTTCATCGCGGAGCCCACCACTGTATCCGATCAGTCTCCCCTAGGTAAGATTCTGACATACATGATATTTTGGTAGGTATCTCAATAGCAACGTAGAGGCGACTCGGTGTTGTGGTTAACACTTCCGCCTTGCAAGCTGTTTGATTTAAAAGATCCGCGCACCAAACGCGGTGGATTTGGTGTTGATAAAACTAACTTTTGGCGCTGTGCATCGCGACTAGTGACTCGGATATCTCATTAACGCCATTCCCGTCTGCGTATAAATATACAAAGTTGTCAGGTAATAGAACGTGGCCGAGTGGTGAACATAAATAGAAGTAGGCATAGAAGTGTATTTAGTAGGTTTTCGCCACATAGATGCCATGACAACCTCCTAAAATCGTTTTAAAAATGAATAACTATGAAATCCCTTTTTAACCACGCACCTTTGGATGTAGTGATAGAACAACAAATATATTGAATACATTGCGGAAGTCCGCTGTGTGTGTATGCGTGCATGCGTGCGTGCGTGCGTGCGAGCGTGCGAGCGTGCATGCGTGCATGTGTGTGTGTGTTTGTGTGTGTGTGTGTGTGTGTGTGTGCGTGCGTGCGTGTGTGTGTGTGTGTGTGTGTCTGTGTGTGCGTGCGTGCGTGCGTGCGTGCGTGCGTGCGTGCGTGCGTGCGTGCGTGCGTGCGTGCGTGTGTGTGTGTGTGTGTGTGTCATTGTATATTCGATATAAGTAATACCTTCAATGTCAAATGTATTACAACTTCACATATAATTATGTAAATAACGCGACAATAAAGTAAAATAAATGGGTGGAAAAGACGACTCCAAACCCGTTTATTATTCGCGTAAAAGCGTAATATAATTAGAAACAATCAGATATGTTGCGATCGATATTAATTATAACCAATACAAACTGTTGACAATGACCCACAGTTCGCATGGTGCATGCAGGCCAACAGTGCTGCTACGACACTGCTGGGAACATTTTGCCTTACGAAAACGGCGGAGTTACATTTGACCGGGCACACTTTAAAGGCTACTACAGCGCCAACGTCATCAAAGTTCCGCTTGTGAGTCACCTGGTGGAAGACGTACAACCATTTCTCTGGTGCTGTAAATTCTCGAACAACTGCGAGAGATACGGAGAAGTACGACCCACGGATAACTGCAGCGCCTACGACCCACCGGCCAGTGGTGCGTATGTTTAGTTTACTTTTATTCATTTGTATGTAATATCATTCTGTGGTTCCATATCTCCTCGGAAGGTCGGCTCCCATGGGACGCCACTCCACTGTGTTCCCGCTGTGTCTTCATCTTCATTAACTTACACACACACACTTGGAGTTACAAGCAAAGACCAGCAGTTGTTACCATTATAACATTTGCAACTTGTGGTACCATCAGACCTGCGGAACCCATGACCATTCAAAAAGTATATAATTCCGAATAACTGTCTTTGTGTGCTTTTTAAATGTATCGCCAATTGGTAGATCAAAGGCCAACGGTCCAAGGAAGCAAATGAGGCATGTGGACCTAGGAACCTGAGAGGAGATACATTTATAGGCCCTCCGAATTAGCGTATTAATATAATTAAATATTTTTTATAGATGTTGACCATCCGTGCTTTGATGTTGTCTATCCATGTAGCTATTGGTCTTCCTCTACGTGTTTTGCCATTACATTTCACGTTGGATTTTTTTTTTATCTTATTATTCCACCAAACAATGACAGTTTGTAGTTATGTGCTCTATTGAAGAGTTGTTCTTAATTCAAGTAGACAAACAAGTGCGAGCTGCACGAATATTCGCGACAGAGACACGTCCAATCCAACTGATACACAATTTTCCCCATGCCTCCACCTCTCGAACGCTTGCTGTCCTTTTTGCTATCTTTGTGCCATTTTTATTTTGCAATTTCTTGATATGCGTTGCGCTTCGATTGGTAATAATTGTTGTTAAATATTTTGCGATAATATTTTCTAAACAAAACTACGCATATTGATCACAATGAAAACATGATCCATGATCATAATGTGTGTTCCCGACATGTCTGTATGTTGCTATATATCTATAAATCTATATATATATATATATGTGTGTGTGTGTGAACGTGTGAACGTGTGATGTACCGTCGTCGCTTACTCATTCTGGGCAAAGACATGACATGATGGTAATATATATACATATTGGTATTCCAGCACTCCTGTTCGGAGAACCACACATTATTACGATGGACGGGTTCTAATACACATTTAACGGGCTCGGTGAGTTCTGGCTCGTTCGCAGCGCTGACTTTCTACTGCAAGGAAGAGCAACAAAAGCCAAGAACGATCGAGGTATTGGAATACTACGTTGCTAACAAAGGTGTCATTATCACAAAACAATAAGACTCAAATGGATTGACTTTAGACAGTAATTGGTGTTATTGACAAAAGTTTCAATGAGACACGGCGGCTGAAATAAAAGTTTCGCAATTGATTTGGCAATCTGCAAATTCTAGAGTTTTCACTCTAGCGTAGATCACGATTAGTATATTCCTACTTCTAGATTTACTATTACTGATGATCTACATGTCGCCATACTTCTTTTATATGATGTGTGTGTGCGCGCGCGTGTGTGCGCGCGTGCGTGCCTGTGTGCGTGTATATGTGTGTGTGTGTGTGCGTGCGTGTGTGCGTGCGTGCGTGTGTATTTATAATAAAACTTATTTCTCCGTCTACGGCATTTTATTAATGGCTTCATAATCCTTGCCCATATAGTTATATCCTTCCAGGATACCATTAATATTTAGTCGGTCCCTATCGTCACGAAGTTGAAGATTATTATGATTCTGTAGGTGAATTCATTAACGCGACTGTGTGGACAGCCATAGCGGCCAGGATGTCTAACAGCAGCAGCGTTGTCCAAGTCCAGATCAACCAACGAACAGGACTCGATATCATCATGGACGGCGTTAAGGAACATTTCGATGACCTTCCAACGCAAGAATTCACCGGTAAATTCGCAGTATATCAAATGCGGCATATGTATGTTAAACCGACGGTCTCATTAGCCTGACCCCTTTGCAATTGTTATTTTGGTTATTTAAGAAGACTACCATTCAGAGCAAAGCAGATGGCAAGTGGACAAATAAGTCTTTGGCTTGTCGAGAGCCAAATTTGTTATATCTAGAATTCAAGATGAATCCCGCGTTTCGGTCAAGTTTACTTTTTTTTTATGTTCAGCAGCATTTACACAATCAGCAGATAATATGTTCCATTCAATCAAAGTCCTCTGTGAGAATGAAAAGTTTTCTTAAATCTAATCTACCCTGTTTCGTCATTGAAATTACTTCTTCTTCTAATGAGAACAACTATTTCTATCAATATCTCATAACCATTCAATATCTTAAGTCTCTTTTTGCTAGGACTTCTAAACCACATTCTCTTACGCGTTTTTCGTAGCTAAGGTATCTCATTTCTGAAATCAGTTTAGTTGCTTTAATGTAATTTTGTAGGTGATTTAAACGTTTATGTATCTATGTTAACAAGATGTCACCGTCACGTATAACACGGACAATGTAACGGCAGTTGTCCGCTTTCACGGTGCCAACGAGTATGTGTTGAACATTGGGACCGTCGTCGGTACGTTGTCTTACTCGCTGGTTTGGCCAAAAGATGCAGGTATGTAAAATGATAGATTGTCTTGCACATTCTGTTTAATACATTCAAAACTCCTCAGTTCTACCGTCGCTGATTTCGGAATTAGCTCACTTACGCCTCTCGTCACATCAGTACCGTGAACATTTTGTACTCTCATATTTCACTAAGAATTTGCCACATTCCGGTTCGAAAGCATGTGCGAATTTCACGCGTATATAGCTATCATGAAGGCAGAACAGCTGTTATATTACTATGATGCTGATTTCATCGGGAGGTAATACCAGATGCTAAATAAATAAAAATCGTCATCGTAAGCAGAAACACCAAACATGAGTGTATTGTAAACGTTATATGCAGTACTTTATGTCTATGGTACTTGGGTTGGAACGAGTATCAATTGATTAACGTGTTTCATGTTACCCAGATATTCACTTACGAATAAAATTGGATGCGCGATAAAGATGGCATAGCTGCCTGTGACACTACCAACGACTGCAGAATAACTAAACTAGTCGTAGATTTAGTAAAATTGATTTATGTGTACTTCAACTACCCGTTTTGTTTACTGTCTTTGTGGGTGGTTTGCGATATTATGTTACGTTCGCGTTACGTTTAGCTGTTGTATATGACCTGCAGATCAACTTCGTGGGTTGCTTGGCAACGCGAATGGAGATCCGGATGATGACTTGCAACTCCAGAACAAATTACCATTGTCACTAACGTCACTAAAAGACAACTGCACGAAAGGTTCGGCATGGCGTGTAAGTACAAAGACAGCAATCCGACGACTACTGGAACTGTTAAATCGTCCACGACGATTTAAAAGATCACGCAAGAGGTATACCGATAACAGCGAAATAACAACGCTTATTAAGACCAAGACAAACACCAAAGCCAACATAAATAGGCAAACCTAAAACTTATTAATATTTTGTTGACCTAATCTCATGAGAACAAAATTACATGTAGTTACCCCTTTAAATTATGATACATTAGCCAACGCAAACATTGACGGATTCTCCACAAAACAATAACAAATATATCACAAAAGGCTATCACACGATTTGTCATAGTCTAGTGGATGGACACGACTGATGATGAACACAAACTATTTACAACAATCATATCTTATGTATTCCAGTTTCATTATAATTTTTTTGTTTTGGTTCTCTTGTTTCTCACTATTGCTATTACTACTGTTGTTGTTGTTCCGATTTGTTTAATTTGTGAAAAAGATAATGATACAGATCTGGGTGGTCCTTCCGTTCTCTTCTGCGTCGGGACTTCAGTTGTTTCCCATAACGTGTTTTCTGGCAGCGAATTCTAGGCTTTTACTGCGCACGTGCTTTCAGGGAATACAACCGAGTCCGAGTCATTGTTCGTCTATGACACTGGAGTCAATCACTCGTCGTTCTTCGATGCCTCGTTCGAACCACTCTTTGAAATTCCGGTGGTAGGTAAAGCCATTTTGGAAAACGCAACGAGAATATGCGGTACTTGCGAGCAATGCGTCTTTGACTACGTCGCTACAGGCAACGAGCTGCTAGCGAGAGCCTCGGCTGTCGCTGTTCAACAACACGAGGAGTTCGTTGAAGCCTCAAAGAAAGGTACATATCATAATATAACAGTTCAGAAAGAGAACTAAGACCCTACCTGTAGCATAGCGTCTATAACACGACAAAAGAATGCGGTCGTCCAAATTGAGAGTTTGAGTCTTGTAATAATAATAATAATGACTAACTTCTATAGCGCCTAAATCCCCAGGAATCTGAGCTCAGAGGCGCAACATACAAAAATCATTGGGTAAAATCGTTAACAGGGACAAGCAAGAGTCGTCATTACAGCAAGGGACCGCCGAAGGTTAGGGTGGGAATGCAATTTCAAATAAATAAGTCTTTAGTTTTTAGTTTGTAGTTTTATAATATTTGTATAGTGCATCTCCATGTATGGTTAGTTATTGAGTAATCTTCCATTTTACACCAATTGGTATTATTTTTATACTTTTGACCTTCCTTTATATTTGGAGGAGATAGATCGTAGAAATTGGTGGTGCAGAAAAGTTGATAAACAAGTGGAATTACTGATTGATAAATATTATTCTTGCCTTAATATCAATCATAAAGTAGCAGTAAACATACATTGTGTAGCAGCTGTGCTTAAAATTAGTTAGATAAAGTATTTTATAACACGTTAGTCTAGTGAGTGATAATAGGGTAAGTTAGCCTACGATAAGTTTGTAAAAATAGATTTAACAAACATCATTATGTGGTAGAATATATAGATAATAAAGTAACAAACATAAAACTATTTATATAAAATAATATATGTGTGTAAGCCAGTACCTGCTAGACACTTTGATTAGGTAGCATCGTTATTAAAATTAAGCATTTGCGATAACCGGGCGAACTAAGTTTGTTTATGTAGCTAGTGTCCTACGTATTCGCTACGGCGCGGTATAACCTAAATAAATAAGGCACTCTAACGTAACGTAATTGATTGTATTTAAATTTGGTCACTACCGGTAACGTTAGCATTTGCGTTACGATAGATAGTCAGCTGTGAATATAACCAAAGCATGTAACCGAAATAAACAAGGCAATCTTACGTAAACTGTAACATTTGTGGACACTAAACAGTTTCTTAAAGACTACATAGACAGTGAATATTGTAAACATAGTTGACTATTTTAAATATCTAATTGGATTATTATTATTAAATAAATTCTGATATGGCGCCTTGCAAGCGGCAAGTCAAGGCAAAGCGACACTTGGTGTACGACGACTGTCACAGTTGGGTGGGTTTTGCCCTATCCGGCTGTGGGAAGTCATGGGCAGAGACCAAGGAAGAGGGATTCACCTTTCAATGCGTGGGGTGTTGGAAGGTGGAATGTCTGGAGAAGGAGGTAGCTAGGTTAGTAGATATTGTGAAGGGGATGGAGATGAGAATCAGCAAGGAGACAGATGGAATGGAGAGAGACGACAGGGAGAGAGTTGGGAATATTGTGAGACTGAAGGAGCAGAGTAGTGACAAGAAGACTGCGGAAAGGAAACTGAGAGGAGGGAAGGTGATCGGAGGGGAAGAAATTGGAGGATCGACGGCAGGAAATGTGACATGCGTGAAAGTGACATGGGAGAAAGGGACCGTACAGAAAGAGGTAGGAGGGAAAAAGAGACGGGAGAGGAGAGAAGTAAATGCAATTGGAGGAAAGATGACGGGAAGTAAGGGTGTGAGAGTAAATGTGACAGAAGAGAAGTTGGGAGGGGCGATGCCAGGAGGAAAAGTGACAAGTGAAACAGCGTCAGGAAAGAATGGAACGGATGGGATTGTGACAGGAGAGCAGAAGACAGGGGAACAAGACTACAACCAGACAGATGCAAACCGGAGAAGAAGCTACCCTGAGGCAGTGATTGAGGGGGCACTGAGAAAAGAGAGGGTGTTTATGGGCGACTCTATTCTGAGAAAGACAGATAAGACACTAAGCGAGGGGGAGGACGTCGTTACTTTGTTTGGAGGGAAGATATGTACATGAGAGATGGCCTCCATCTAAGTGGAATGGGGGCAGCAGTTTTCACAAAGAACCTGCTGCAAACTGTTGACAGTGGGGCAGGCTGCATCTATTTAAACTAGATTCGCAGGGTGGACTCACAGAGAAGCCTGAAACTGGAGGCATATATAAAGACAGCAGAAATAAATCAGCAAAGAACAGCCTGGAAAACTCTTCTGAATCAGGATATAAATGCGTTTGTTTAAATGCAAGGAGCATAGTATACAAAAGAAGTGAACTAAACGTTATGGTATAAGATATCGACCCTCACATAATAGGTATAACCGAATCCTGGACCACCACTGATATATCAGATGCCGAATTGGGACTAACAGGCTATGTAATGTTCAGGAAAGATAGAATACGAAGAAGGGGGGGTGGAGTTATTTTATATATAAAGCATCTATCCAGGCTTATGAAATAAAATTAGAAAGAGAAGCAGATTGCGAAAAAGTTGTTTGGTGTAACATAGTTACAGGAAACTCAATGTTAACGGTAGAGTTAGTTTATCGAAGTACAAACATAAGTGTAGAAGAGAAAGTATATAACGTTATAAGGGAAGTTAGCAAACGGGACTGTATTATTATGGGAGATTTTAACCATGGTCATATACTATGTAAATCTCCACCGAGTACGGGGAGTGACGACCACACGTTTTTAGTTTTAATACAAGACAGTTTCCTTTCTCAACATGTGCTAGAGCCAACCAGGGGTGAGAATGTGTTAGACATAATCTTGTCCTCACAAAATGAATTAGTTTTCAATGTCAAATTATGTGAGCCACTGGGAAGTAGTGAACTCAACGAAATACATTTTACCATCAAAATAAAATCAGAAAGAAATAATAAAAAGCAGTTGAAGAAAAATGTTGACAAAGGAAGATATAAGGACATGAATAAATATCTAGCAAGGATAGACTGGAACAACACAATGAAGAATAAGACAGCAACAGAATGCTGGAATATCTTAAAGAGTGAAATTGAGTGCATCGTCGATAAATTTGTTCCCTTCAAAAAACAAGGGAAACGGTCCAGAAAGAAATACTTATTGAAAGAAGCCATTAGAAAAATTAAGTACAAACAAATGATGTGGAAGTCATATAGAGGTACTGGAAATGACGAAGACTACAACATTTTTAAAGAAGCACTAAACCAAGCTACAACTGAAATTAGAAATTTGAAGAGAAGCTACGAACAAAAATTAGCTTGTAATATAAAACAAGATAGCAAGAGTTTTTATGCATATGTTCGGAGCAAACAGAAAGGTCTGGATAAGGTCAGTCCTCTAGATAGTGCTGGAAATAAAATATCAGAGGGATTCTTAATGGCAGAAGACCTGAATGAGTATTTTACTTCGGTGTTTACCAGGGAAGATATCAGTCCATTGCCAGTACAAGAGGCTAAGTTCAAAGGGGCGAAATCAGACTATTTAAGACAGTTAATTGTAATCCGGGAAATGGTAGCTATGAAAATATGGGCTATGAATGATAATAAATCACCTGGAGTGGATGGGATTCCGCCCAAATTACTATTGAAAATTGTAAAACAAATTAGCACACCACTTGCAACAGTTTTCAACTTGTCATTAGAAGAGGGAATGGTTCCTTTAGAATGGAAAGAAGCAAACATTATACCGTTATTTAAAAAAGGTTCCAGAAACAAGTCAGAGAACTACAGACCAATGAGTTTAACATCATTGATTTGCAAATTATTAGAAAAACTAACTAAAGATCACATGGTGGATTATCTTGCTAAACATAACTTGTTAAATCCATCTCAACATGGGTTTCTAAAAGAGAGGTCAGATATCACTAACTGGGTAGACGAGGGATCACATCAAAGATTACTGCTGAAACTAAAAGCCCGTGGCATAGGAAATGGTTTAATTTAAAGGAAAGAAAAATGGCTAATTGACAGAAGACAACGGGTAGTAGTTGATGAAGAGGCTTCAAACTAGAAATCAGTTTTGAGTGGGGTACCACAGGGATCTGTACTGGGACCTATATTATTCATAATATATATCAACGATTTGCACGATGATTTAACAAGCAAGGTGTTTAAATTTGCGAGTGATACAACATTGTTTAGAAGGATTAAACGTGATGGAGATAGACAGCATTTACAAGATTATCTTGACAGGTTGATAAAATGGTCTGAAAAATGGCAAATGTTGTTCAATGTTGGGAAATGTAAATGCCTCCACACAGGACATGGGAACGAAGACGTACAATATACAATGGGGGGTTCTGTACTAAGTACTACTGTAAAAGAAAAGGACTTAGGGTTAACCATTAGTGCTGATATGAAAGTTTCAGAGCAGTGCAGTATTTCCGCTTCAAAGGGAAATCAAATCCTTGGATTAATTAGGCGAAATATAGCTTATAAGGAAAAAGAACTAATAATACAGCTGTACGAAACAGTAGTTAGGCCCCATTTAGAATAATGTATTCAAGCGTGGAAACCATATCGCAGGAAGGACATAGATATGCTGGAAAGAGTACAGAGGAGAGCAACTAAAATGATACAAAAACTGAGGGATCTTAGTTACGAAATACGCCTAAAAGAATGTGGTTTAACAACATTAAAGAGCAGGAGATTGAGAGGAGATCAAATAGAAGTGTTTAAAATATTGAATGGTTATGCAAATATTGATAGAAATATTTAGTTTCAGTTAAGAACGATAGAATGACCAGATGACATAAAGATACATTAATAAAGGAGCAGTGTAGATTAGATATAAGAAAGTTCTCATTCTCACAAAGGATTGTGAATGAATGGAATAGATTATCTCCTGACTGTGTCGGTGCTAGTAGCGTGAATATGTTTAAAAATAAAATCGACACATCCTTAAAAGGGCGAGATACACGTGGATAAAAAGTATTGGACTCTCGATAAGCCAAAAGGCTTCCTTGTCCACCTGCCATCTAGAGTCAATTTTCTGGATGGCAATCTTATTAAATCTTGTTAAATCTATTTATATTAGTGTTTCACTTTAGGTTTATTATTGTTGCAATTTACCTATTTTACTACTATGAATTACATAATATAAAATTTACTTTTGATACAAAACATAAGATATTTAACTTGATATGATGTTTGTGTTTCTGATCAATTCTTTAAGCCATCAGGCAATTGCTTATTACTCTTTATTAATTCACTCTCCATTTACAAGTAATTATTGAATTAAATGAATTGTGCCGGCACCTAATACGTTCAAATGTAGAATAACGCAAAGCATAGCATATGCCATTAAGTAGGCCTTACGATATGTTACCATCCTGCAAACACTGTTGTACACCGTATGACGACTGTTACAAACTGTTATATAACAACCAATCGCTAGCATAATAAACCATCCGGTAATGTAATAATCAACCGGTAATGCAATAAACTAACTGGTGATGTAATAAACCAACCAGTAACGTAATAAGCCAACCAATAATAATCACCTGATAATATGATTAACCAACCAATAACGTAATAACCCACCAGTCGTATACTAAAACAACCGATAATGCAATAACGCAACCGAAAATGTGATAAACCAACTGGGGTAATGAAATAATCAACCGGTTATACAGTAAACCATCTGGTAATGTAACAATCAACCGGCAATATAAAAACCAACCTGTAATATAATAATCAACCGGTAATGTATTAAACAACCGATAATGCAATAATGTTAGCGATGATAAGACGTGATGCTGATTATGATAACAATCATGATAAAGATGAAGACGGCAATAATGATGATGAGGAGGAGGAACATGACAAATATTAATAATGATGATAAAGACGACGACGACGACAATGATGATGGCGTTATATCAACGTTACCGACTTCCTTCCAGTGGAAAGTTGCGGCTTTCTCTCGACCCCGCTCGACGGTAGCAAAAATGGCAGCAGTCCGCTTGAGGGCGCCACCATCTCGTTCTCCTGCAACGAAGGATTTCGTCTACAAGGCTCTGCGCAGCGAACCTGCACTGAAGAAGGCACTTGGACCGGGGAAGAAGTCACCTGCAACGGTTAGTAGATTGAAACTTGTCTAAATGCGCTGCCTGGAGTGGTCCCACTACAAACTGACCAGAATAACCGAGGTACGAATAGCGAAGACCACCTCAAGATTCCCTAACTGCGTAGTCATAACTGCGCAAGTAGTGCCCATGTTTCGACTAGCTGTATATAAATAATGTTTTTCTAGCACAATATTAATACTAATCCGTATATATATTCATAATGACATCCCACTAAAAAGTCGGCTGTTGCAAAATGCCAGTGTCAATAAGCCCAAAATAGTTGCTATTGACCGCGAACACGGGGCATAGTCGCTGCATTGTTGACGTTCTGCGTTGGTGGATTTTGTTGGAATGGTTATAATAGTATGGTGATTATCTTCATGATAAACGCTCATTCATAGTAAGCGCTCAAGACTGGTAAGTATTTCTTTGAATTAATTTTCACTAACATCACACAATGGATAATAATTTCATTAAATTATCAAGCGTTTTGATGATAACATTAACAGGAAGTATTTATGTGGACAGTTGATGATGTTTTATATTTGGTTCTAGAGATCAAATGCGTTCATTCGTCGTCGTCGTCGGTTTCATCATCGCGCTTATCGCGTTCTGTATCATCGTATCATCGTCGTCGTCGTCGTCGTCATGGTGTCCGGGTGGAGTCGTCGTCGTCGTCGTCGGTTTCATCATCGCGCTTATCGCGTTCTGTATCATCGTATCATCGTCGTCGTCGTCGTCGTCATGGTGTCCGGGTGGAGTCGTCGTCGTCGTCCAAAACGAAAGCCTCGACAGCAACGAAACGTCGACGAGGACGACGAGGACGAGCTGAATAACGCGTACTTCGACCAGAAACGGGTGGGGAGTTACGGAGGCGTCGACGCGTTGCACCGGGCGTCGAAGCTCCGACGTCCGGCCGTCGAGAGGTGGCTAGCGTCGCAGGACGCCTATACCCTACACAAACCGGTTAGACGTCATTTCAAACGACGTCGCGTCATCGTGGGCGGTCGAAACCAGCAGTGGCAAGCCGATCTGGTCGACTTGACTAGACTGAAAACGCACAACGACGGTATAACATTCCTATTGACGGTGATCGATGTGTTTTCGAAGCGGGCGTGGTGCGTTCCGTTGAAGAATAAGTCCGGAGCGTCGCTCGTCGCGGCCTTCGAGCGCCTGCTGGACGACGACGACGAGACGCCGCACACGCTGCAGACCGATAAGGGGAGCGAGTTTTTGAACCGACCCCTGCAAACGTTGCTAAAGAGTCGCGGCGTTCATCATTTCGTGACGCATAACGAGGAGACCAAAGCGAGCGTCGTGGAACTGTTTAATCGAACTTTGAAGACGCGTATGTGGCGCTATTTTACGAAACACGAAAGGCTGCGCTACGTAGAGGCGTTACCGGATTTCCTTTCGATCGTACAACAACGCCTACCACCGAAGCATCGGTAGGACGCCGGCGAGTGTCGACGCGACGAATCAGGAGGCCGTATGGCAACGACTGTACGGGGGTGGCGACGAACGACGACGAAAACCGAAACTACGCGTGGGAGATCGCGTACGTATCAGCAAGACGAGGGGTCATTTCAAAAAAGGATACATGGCTAACTGGAGCGAGGAGCTGTTCACCGTCGAAGAGGTGCACCCGTCCGAACCGCCCGTTTATCGCCTCAAGGACGACGCCGAGACGCCGATAGAGGGCACCTTCTACGAACCGGAAATACAACGCGTAGTCGTTCCGAAAGACAAACTATATCGCGTGGAGGCGGTTCTTCGGCGTCGTCGGCGTCGTGGCGGCGGTTCGGAGGCGCTCGTAAAATGGAGCGGATATCCGGCCTCATTCAACAGCTGGATCGACGCCGAGTCGCTCGTGGACCTATGATGATGATGAATCGTTGGATGCGTCACACCGGCTGCTGGCGACTGCACGAGGCGGGACTATGCAACGGATCTTCGTTCTTACCGTATAAAGGCCCCTGCTGCATCGACAGCGCGCAGTGGCGCGACGATGTGCGACGACGACGAAACTACCTCGAGTGGCGAGCGTCGAACGAACGCCGACGAATCGTCCGTCGTCGACGACGACGAGCGCGACGCGAACTCCATCGACGCTACAACAGCCGCCGAACCCGTTCCATGGCGAATCTGCGGCAACGAATGCCCTAAGGCCGAAATCGTGTTCCTCTGTCAGGTCGTCGTCCTGTACTTCGTCATCGCCGTTAGTATATACAATCTGACGAAAGGTCAAGGTGACTCCAACCTGTGGACGGCGCTGTTGAGCAGCTGTCTCGGTTACCTGCTCCCGAGTCCGTCTATGAGTGTCGGCGGCGGTCGACGACAACGCGATGGCGCTCTCGTCTGATTTTTACCTGACGCTGCCGAGCCACGCGTCTATGAAACGTCACCCCGAAAATACGTTGACGCACTACGTCACGACGTTGCCGCGACGTTTCGACCTGTCGGGGGAGTGGTAATGCGGCGCCGTGTCGGTACAGTATCCGCACACGTGGTACAACGAGGGAAAGAAGGACTCCTTCTTGTATCTGACTTGCGCGAGGGGCGAACGGGGTGTTTACACGCAGATAGACGAAAGCGGCGCGACCTTGCTGATATATCGTCAGACGACGATTCCTCACGGTTTCTACAACAACGTTTATACGTTGTTGAACAGGATCAACGAGGCGCTACAGAAATTACACACCAGGAAGGTCAAGGCCGTGCTAGAATACTGCGCCGTCTCTAACCGCTTTACGCTACGTTTGTCGGCGGGTGTCGAATTTATCATACCTCATTCGAGCCGTCTGAGGCACGTGCTCGGTTTCCATACCAACACGATCACGAGTTTGTCCGCGTACGGTTCCGCGCCGGCGACGAGACCCGTCATCAGCACGTCGCCCGCCGCGTACACGTTCGAGTACGAAGGTCGCAATACGGTGACCATGTCGGCGGGCATCGAGAGTCTGTACGTGTACACGGATCTCGTGGAACCGCGCGTCGTCGGTGACGTGTTCGCGCCGCTCCTTCGAAACATCGCCGTCCGCGGCGAGAACGGTGACGTCGTTTCGGAATCGTTCGTTCGCGTGCAATACGTTAAGCTGATACGGAATCAATTCGACGAGGTCGAAGTCGATATAAGAGACGATCACGGCGAACCGATACCATTCGAGCAGGGGAAGGTGGTGACGACGCTTCACTTCAGACGTTGTAAATCGAAATTGTTTTAACATGTCGTCGTCGAAGAACCCGTACGTGGACTACTACGTTCGTCAGGTCGGCGGACAGCTGCCGGTCTTCGTCGGCGCTCGGGGTCAACGAGGTCACGGTCTGGGTAATCTCTTCGGGAGTCTGTTTCGAAGCGCCATGCCGCTTATCAAGAGGGGCGCGATGGCGTTGGGAAAACGGGCGCTCAACACCGGCATGCACGTGGCGCGCGACGTCGTCGCCGGCGGCAATCTGAAACAGTGTTAAAAAGACGCGCGAAGGAGGCCGGCGCCGATCTTCTCGACGGCCTATTGAATCCGCAGGCGGCGCCACCAAAGAAGAAGAAAAAAAAGAAACAAACGCAGCAGCAGCGCCGTCCCCGCGTCGGCGTAAAGAGAGCGCGCTTAGCGGCGACGACCGTCAGTAGGCGGAATAGAGCGCGTCGAACGGACATATTCGACGAGTAACGACGATGGAGCGCGCACTCGAGAACGGCGGTCAGTGGACCGTCTACCAGTCGCCGTACTTTCGAGTGCGCTTCATAGTGGTGGTGATGGCGCCGCGCGGAGGAGATTCGATCCTGCATACGCTATTCAGTCAATTCGACGGAGGAAGAAAAACCGCCGCGGCGACGGCGGCGGCGGCGGCATAAAGAGAGCACGCCTAGCGGCGACGGTCGTCAGTAGGCGGAAGACGTCGAACGGACGACAACGACGACGATGGCGTTCGTGAACGGCTCGACGTGCGAGGGCGTGAAGGCCGAACTGGAGCTGTTCAGCGGACCGGTGACGCAGACGAGCATCGAGAGTAGTCATTGGACCGTCTACCAGCCGCTGACGACTCTCGACGCCGGCGGCCCTATCGAGTTCCTCGTGCCGGGTTCGGGCGAAGACTATACGGACCTGGCGAGCATTCAACTGTACGTGCGCTTCAAAGTGACGCGAGGGGACGGTACCGATCTGGCGGCCGCGGCCGCGGTGGCGCCGGTCAACAATTTCCTGCATTCGATGATCAGTCAAATCGACGTGTCGCTGAACAACACCCTCGTGACGCCGTCGACCAATACGTACGCGTACCGGGCCTACCTCGAGACGTTGCTAAGTTACGGTAGCGACGCGAAACGTTCGCATCTCACGGCGTCGTTGTGGTACAAAGACACCGCCGGACGGATGGACACGCTCGGCAACGCCAACCTCGGCTTCGAGGCGCGACGCGTCGCGACGGCCGATAGCCGCGAGGTGGAGATGATGGGACGCCTGCACGTCGACGCGTTTATGCTAAACAAACACCTACCGAACGGCGTCGACACGAAAGTGCGCATAGTGCGCTCGAAGGACGCCTTCGCGCTGATGGGCGCGCAAGCCGTACCGGGGTGGCGCGTCATGCTGCAGGCGATTCGACTGCACGTGCGAAAAGTGAAGTTGAACCCGGCCGTCCAGATGGGACATATCAAAGCGTGGGCGTTGGGAACGGCTAAGTTTCCGATGCGTCGCGTCGACTGCAAATCGTTCTCGATAACGGCGGGCGCGCTATCGCACACGCACGAGAACCTGTACATGGGCGCGATTCCGAAACGCCTCTTCCTGGTGATGATCGACAACGTCGCCTACAACGGCGACTACACTAGAAATCCGTTCGACGCGCGTCACAACGACATAAACTTCCTGTCGTTCGTCGTCGACGGACGTCAGTTGCTGAGCAAGCCGCTGCAGCCGGACTTCCCGCACAACCGGTACGTGCGCAGCTACATGAATCTCTTCGAGGCGACCGGAAAGGCGTTCGAGGACGAGGGGAACGACGTATCGCGCACGGACTTCGGCGCCGGCTACAGCATCTTCGGTTTCGACCTGACCCCCGACTGTTGCGACGGCGATCATTTCAACGTTGTGCGTCAGGGGTGCGTGGGCGTCGATATGCATTTCGAGACGCCGCTAGCGCGTCCGGTGAATGTCGTCGTGTACGCGGAATTCGAGACGGTGATGGAAATCGACCGGAACCGGAACGTCATTTACGACTGGTAACTATGGATACGTTTCAACTGATGCGTCGTCTGGAACTCGATACGTACGCTAAACGTATCGTCGTCGGCGTCGTGCCTAAAGACGCGCTACTTACCGCCGGCGCCGGCGCCACCACCTACCCGACTGCCTTCGTGTGCAACACCGACGACGGCGGCGAACCGGGACAGCACTGGGTGGCCGTCTACGTCGGCGCCGACCGACGAGGCGAGTACTTCGATTCGTACGGTCTGCCGCCGCTGCACGCCGACTTCCGCGCCTTCCTGCGCCGCCACTGCTGCGACGCGTGGACGTACAACGACAAGCGCCTGCAGAGCGTCATCTCTAACGTGTGCGGACAATATTTCGTCGCCTACCTTCTCCTCCGATGTCGCGGGATGCCGTTGACGACGTTTCAGAACCTATTCGGCACCGATAGGGTGAACAATGACTGTCTCGTACACGATTTATTAAAACCTCATTAACCACCGCTTGTAGTACAAGAAGAAGAAATAAAAACGAACAAATGATGTATATTGGTGTTTATTATTACCCACACATACATACATACAGAAACTACCCCTAGGGGGGTGGGGGGTAGGTTAGTAGAAGACGAGTTAGACGAGTGTTTACGAGTTAGACGAGTTTACGAGTTAGACGAGTTTACGAGTTAGACGAGTATCGGCGCCGTAGTGACGCCGTCGTCGAGCACGCGGCGTTTAGCGTAGAAGTAGCTCAACGCCGCGCGCTCTTGAACGTACGTCAACACGGACGAGTCTTTCACTTGGAAACCGCGGTTCCAGCCGACGCCGTTGCGACGGTCGCGCAGTACGGCGAGGAAGGTGTGCTCGTCGATGTCGGCGTTCTGTCGCTTGCTTAGTCCCTTCGTGCTGTACTTCGGACCGGCGACGCCGCCGAAGCAGTAGTAGGTTTTGCTGCACAGCGCCACGATTCCGTCGCCGCGCCACTCTTCTTTGAAGAGACCCGGCGTTCGACGATCGAACAGGCGTCGGCGCGCGCAGCAGGCCGCCTCGTCCCACGCTAGACCGGCGACGCGCCGTCGTACGTAGGCGTCCACGTGCGCGTCGCAGCATTCGGCCGGAAACCAGAGCGAGCGATTCCGGAAGTAGTCTTCGCGACGTTCTTCCGGTACGAGCGCGTCGACGTCACGTCCGGCTAGGGCTATGTACGCCGAGTCGGTGTCCATAGCGCAGTACTGGAAGAGCGGACGGGGAATGTAGGCGTCGACGAAATCGTAATAAAATTCCAGCATTCTCAATTTTGCATACTGCAATACGAAATAGCCGATATGTATCGGCAGGCCGTAGACGATTTTACGCTTATTCAGCGCCACCTCGTACAGCGCGTCGTCGACGACGGCGTCCAGTTGCCGGAAGCGGCGATTGTTGACGAGCATCGACGCGCCGATCGGCGTCGCGTACTTGATTTCCCGGTGCCGATCGACGCGCGTAATCGTTTTCCCGTAGGAACTGTTCCCGAGAAGTTTAAATGTATCGGCGATGATCGATTTGTCGGGATAGATATCGCCCTCGCGACGCGCCGTCGAAACCGCGTCGCCGAAGCGGCGAAAGCACGCTATCGGCGCGTACTCGACGATCTGGTAGACGCGCTCGACGACGAGCCCGTGCGCCAGATACCAGCGTAGGAGCGGCGTCGCGAGCAAGATCGCCGCGCCGAAGTAGCTACCGACGAGCGTGCGTTGAGGTCGCGTGAGGAGATCGTGCGACTCGGCGTAGTCTCGCATGAACGGGCTGAGATCGTCGCGCACGATATCGACGTTCTAGAATACCGGCTGCATCTCGGCGAACTTGTCGCGCAGCGCTTCCGGTACGGCGATATCGCACTGCACGAGGCCGAACAGAGAGCCGTCGCGCACCGCCTCCAGTATCGTCGAGAGCGTAATGGCGGTCGGTTGCCATCGTGACGCGTCGGGCGGCGTCGGCACCGCCGGCGGTTGCACGGCGTGCCACTGGCACTCCCACATTTCGACGACTTCGTCGACGAAACGGCGCAGGTAGGCGGTCACGGCGATCGTCGCGGCGTACAGCGTCGTCATCGGTCCGTCACGTGCGCCTGACACGTCGGGCAGCCGTGAAAATAGCAGCCGTGAAATTGATAGCAGCCGTGTACCAGCCCGTCGGCATCTCCTGCATTATCGCCCATAGATAGAGGCCGTTTGCGTCGAAGCCTACTATCGATCGGCACGGCGCGCCGCCGTCGCCACGAATCGACGTCACGTCGGCCTCGTGGTGGCGCGCGAAGATGATCGACGGGCCGCCGACGATCTGCGCCTGCAGCAGACGGTGCAGATCTTTGTTCGGCTCGTTGAAGAGCGAGAAATGGATCGACTTCGGCAGGTCGTTGAACAGGTACAACAACGTCAACCACGGTACGCTGATGGCGTCCTTGAACATGTCGATACGTCGGCGCCGATAGAAGGCGAACTGGCGATCGACGGCCTCGAGAAACGGCGCCACGTCACGATTGTTATACCACACAAGAAAATCGCGCATCGACGTCATGCCCTCGTCGCGCCACGCCGTCGCGCAAATCTCGTACGCCTCCGCGGAGATTCCCTCGCGTTTCAGCTGGCTGTAGAAAGCTTCGCGCGACGGCAGGGCGGTTTCGTCCAGACGCGACAACGCGTCGATGTGCTCGTACGGGAAGTAGCCCTTCGTTGCCGAGCAACCGTACGCTTTCAGAAAGCGATCGTAGCTAACGCCGGGCGCGAGGTAATTCGTTATGTCCAGGAACTTCAACGTCGTCGTCGACAGGCACATGTAATTGTTCTGACGTTTAATGGTAAACGCCGACGACGTGTGCTGCGCGTCGTCGGTTATGAGCAGGGGGGTCAAGTACTTTTTGACGACGTTCAAGTCGTACTTACCCGAATTAAATCCCAATACGGGCATTTGTCGAAGGAACGTCCACAGCCGGTCGGCGAGTGTGGCGTACGGTGACGCGTCGGCGTCGTCGTCGTTGCATCGTCGCCGCCAGTCGGCGTCGAGCGCGTCGAGCGCCTCGAAGGTCGCGTCGTAGCGGGGACGTAGAATCGCGCACGCCGCCGCGCTCACCGCTTCCAGGTCGTCGATGAGGCGACGCGCGAGTTCCGACGAATCGTCGGTCGTGACGTAACAGCGCGCCGCTTGGTGACCGGGCACGTTCGACGCGACGCTCACGCTGAGCAGTTCGTGTCGCGCGATCCAGCGGCATTTGTCGCTATCCGTCGGCAGATCGTTATCGGCGAAATAGCACTCGAAATCGAACGTCGCGCGGTACGGGTAGTAGCGCAGGTCGTCGTCGCCGACGTCGATGCCTTCGTCGTCGAGCCGCTCGAATACGGACGCCGTCGGTCGGTAGACGCCGCCGGGGAATACGTGACGAACACCGCCTTCGCACGTCGCTTCGTGACGCCGTAAATCGTGCGCGTTCCGCCAGAGGACGCTGCCGCATTTCCCGCACTTGTACGTTTTCGTGTACGCGCGCCGATCGCTTATGTACGAGAAGTGCGACTCGTACAGGTTGACGTTCAGCGTCGTGGGGTGCGCTTCGAGCGATCGACGGACTAGTTCGGCGACGCCGTTCGTCAGTCGACGATAGACGACGACGTTGATGCCGAAAACCGTCTCCACGCGATCCAGTTCGTTCAGGCGCACGCCGCCACCGTTCGAGGTCGTCGCCGTGTCGCGACGATACGGCGCGTACAGACGTTTAGCGTCTTTCGTTAAACGGTTCGTATGACGGATACTTTGACCTCGTCGGTGACCTTGCAGGTGAAGGGCGATGCATCGGAAGAGACACAGATGATCGTCGTAGGGCGCGCCTCGAACATCGTTCGTCAACGACACGATGGACCTGTTGAGGCGCACGTCGGCGGGAAGCGTCGTCACGCCAACGCAGCCGATAGGATGATTGATGATGACGTTCACGAAGTAGGTGGCGTTAGTTACGAGCTCGACGATCCATCCCGAGTCGGGACGCTGCGCGATGGCGTACTGCAGTACGTCGGTAGTGCGCACGGCGTCGAGGAATCGTTCGAATGAACGGCTATCGGTAACTAGGGCGGGTGTTTCGAGGAGGCGTCCGCAACAGTTACACGAAGAATGAAAATATCGGTACCGACCCGACACCTTGTGGCGTAATACAAAACCATAACTAACGTTAATTTTAAACGCGTTCTTTTGCGCGCTAAACATTTCCCTCAGACGCGGTTCGAGTACGCGCGTACTCGTACAGGCGGTCATACGATAGTTGTAACGCGACTGTATGACGCCGCGCGCCACCGACGTCTCTATGCTACGTCGGTGCTCGTCTACGACACGCTGTAGATCGTCGGGCGACGGCGGCGGCGCGCTAGCGCCGGCCTCCACTGATTCACTAGGTGGCGAACGGCCACACTGCAGCCTCAGATGTCGTAGCATAGCGTAACGCGTGGTGTATAGCTTGCCACATTTTGGGCAATCTCGCACTTTTGGACACTCTAGCGCTTCGTGTCGTTCTAACATCGACTGCGTCGCGAAATAGCGCCGACATTTCGGACATTGCCATGGCGATGGTGGCATTCTCTCTAATGAATATTTTTCGAGCGTCGCTATTTATAACGACGACGGTGACGGTGGTGGTGGTGGTGGTGGTAAGTACACCCTACCGGGGAGAATGTGTGGTGGTTTTTCTAACTAACCCTAGCGGTGGTGTGTACTTTTTCTAACTGTGTGGTAACTGGTGGTGGTAAGTACACCCTAGCGGGAAGAATGTGTGGTGGTGGTGGTTTTTCTAACTAACCCTAGCGGTGGTGTGTACTTTTTCTAACTGTGTGGTAACTAACCCTAGCGGTGGTGTGTAGCGGGATTTCTAACTAGGTAACTCGGATTTTTCTAACTAACCCTAGCGGTGGTGTGAACTTTTTCTAACTGTGTGCTAACTAACCCTAGCGGTGGTGTGTAGCGGGATTTCTAACTGAGCGGTAATTTTTCTAACTAGGTAACTCGGAAACGGAAAGAACATTTTCAACGTTTTATTCGGTACTTTTACAACAGTGTGAAGCCTTCGTTTCGATAGCAAGCAAAATCTACTAGTGTTCGTTCATTCAAGTCCGCTCCGACGTTGCACGTACGTGTGCACGGCCGACTCCAGTTGCACGCGATTCATGTAATCTCGCCAATTCGTACCCAACAACCAGTTGGATACGAATTGGACCAAATACAATTCTCCTGCACGGCCCGTTTGCGGCTGCTGTTCACCGGAAGAAATCGTCACCGTAGTCTCGCTTAATATATGGACTAGTCTCGTAAAACACGGAATAAGTGATCGTCGTAGGAACGTTTCCATGACCTCGTTGAAGTGCCGCGTCACGATACACCCCGGCTTAACGTAACGTTGCATGTAGACGCGATTCGGCCGCCCCGCGCGATAGCCGGTCATGTGAACGTAGGGGCAGCCTTCGTTTGATTCGCATAGTCCGCAATGGTCTCGTGCCTTCTCTAGGACCATTTCGCCGATAGTCTCGGCGATGAGATCCATCGCCAGTCGTTCGTAACGTACGATCAACTGACTCCGGCTCGGCACGACGAGTTGCCGACATGTCCCCAGCTCCTCCGATACGCTCCAGTACGATCCCGTCGTCGCCAGGCTGTCGTTATACGTCGGTGGAGGGGGGCGTGTTCGGGGTCCCAGCGCCTCCTCAATTATTGCGTCCAATACGTGAACGTCACGTACTCCTCCGCCACTACCCTACAGCACAAAGCAGTTCTACTCTTTACGTGATATCACCGTCAGCAACGCGTGTATGAAGTCGCTCATACATTCACGTCTGGCGTATTGCATCAGAGCGTCCTACAACATATTATTATTATGATTAGTCCTCCTTCTCCTTCTCCTCCGCTGATCCCGCCGGCACACCCCGTTCCAACAACGTTCTTACGAACGTTGCAACCTCGTCGTACTGAGCGCGAATCCTTTCGTTGTTCGCAAGCATTTTTTGGAGTACGCAGCGCACTTCCTAAAGCACATAAAGCGCAACTGTTAGTACATCAAACTACTACGAAATAGGCTTGCTTCATAGGCCAACCAAAACGCTTTTATATATTGTTCGGCCGACTCGGCTAATAGTTCAAAGCTCTGCTTGCTTAGTTCCAGCCCCTGACGATCTCTCATTCGTTGTCGTTCGTTGGCGTGCTTCAATAAATCTACCAGTAGCGGCCAATTTTCCTCCTCTTCCTACAAACAACACAACAACAACAACATTAGTCATCGTCGTCGTCATATCTTTTTAGTGTGCGGACTGTATACGAGGGGTCCCCGTTCCAAGTCGTCTTCCGCACACTAATCTCCACTTTAGTACCGGTTAACTCGAGCACGGTATCGCGGAGCTCCTCCTCGTTCAATTCCGTCAGGTACTCGGCCGTGAACTCGACGAGATTAGACATTTGGCTATCGAACAACGTAAGCCAAAGCTCATCTTCGTCCTCCTCGCCGTCCTTCACCATCACACGCAACGCGAAGAAATATTTCGGTACAAACACTTCCCCGTGCGTTCGACATATCAGGACCCTGTCTTTGTTTGTCTGTAATTTTCGGCGACAACGGGAACATCCCAAATAGGTGGTGCCGGGTTCGCCTTTGTACGAGACGGCCTCAATCGTAACGGGTGACAGGATTCTATATACGCCGTTGACGGCGCAGTTCAGATGTCTCAGACTCACCGCTGTGGCGCGTGTCGACGCCGTCGAATCGCGTTCCATCGATCCGCTCCGCGACAGGACCGGGGGCTGCGCTGCCGTCTCGTCGGGCTGTTCCAAGCGTGCCTCTTCGGCGCTCCGTTTTCGACCGACCGTCAACGGAGCCGCGATCAGCGTAACGGGACGCTTAACGGGCGGTGACACCCCCGTTGACAAGGCTGCAATCAGTGCCGAAGGTTGACTGCTGCTGGTCGAAGGTTGACTGCTGCTGGCCGCCGCCTTCATCGACTGCTTACGCGGCGCCCTCGGCTTTTTTGTTTGTTGTTGTTGTTGACTTTCATCGGCCATGTTGCGGAAGAACGTCTGCTGCTTGCTGCTCTGTATAAAGAATACACGGTTAGAAGTTCGGCGTCATACAATATAACATTTTCTCAGCCGTTATATACTTTTTCCAAATAACACGCATGCGCACTTCACCCTAATATTCAATTATCAGTGTGAGTGCCTCGTACATTTCAGACATTTTGTTTTCGAAAAAAAGCATCCGGTCACCTCGGTACATTCGCCGTTAAATCTCTCCTTACATCGATTTTCTCTAATATCGATGCACCTCGCGTGTCCTGACTCCACAGAGAATCTATACAACGTTTAGTTTCGTGCTTTTAACGTTTCGTTTATTGTTTTTGAAATGTCATTGTCTACACTATAACGCGCATGCGCACTTCACTCATATCCTTATCTTTTTTCAATTATCGTTGCGCATACTTCATCCAACCCAGGCATTTTGTTTTCGGAAAAAAGTTAGCGTTCACGTCAGTGCATACATCGTCAAATGTGACTTTTACCGCAAATTTCCCTAATATCTATACATCTCGTGTGTCCTGATCCCCCAGCGATCTTATACAACGTTTTATTTCGCGCTTTTACCGTTTCATTTATCGTTTGTAAAAATCCATTGTTCTCCGTTCACATTCCAACTCGTTAAGTCACGCGCAACAGATGTCACACATGTGCGCTTAACGCATTCCGTTTACTCTCCGAGGAATTTGTTTTAGGAAAAAAAGCTAACGTTCACGTCAGTGCATTCATCGTCAAATGTGACTTTTACCGCAAATTTCTCTAATATACAATCATCTCGTGTTTCCTGACCCTCCAGTGATCGTATATAACGTTTAATTTCGTACTTTTAACGTTTCGTTTAACGTTTGTAAAAATCCCTTTGTTCTCCGTTCACATGTCAATCAAAATCAGTCGTAGTGTCATGCGCCGCCGTCATGTTTGACGACGCGTACATTTCATACACGTTTTACAACCACGCAAACACGTCGTCTCCACCCATCGCTCTAACAACATGTCCACAACGAAACCACGGTAAGACATTTTATTTAAATGCACGTTTTTATTGTTGTAACGTATTTAAACAGTGCTTACTATAACATGCATGCATTTTATTTAAATGCACGTTTTTATTGTTGTATTATTTAAATGTTTTTACTAGTATGCACGTTTTTATTGTTGTAATGCATGTTTTCACTAGTTTTACCCTTTAAACATGCATGCATGCATTTTATTTAAATGCACGTTTTTATTGTTATTGCATTTTATTTAAATGCACGTTTTTATTGTTAAACACATGTATTTTTAACATGCATACATTTTATTTAAATGCACGTTTTTATTGTTGTTTTATTTAAATTGTTTTATCGTTTAAATGCATGTTGTATTATTTAATGCATGCATTTTATTTAAACAATGTATTTTACCAATAATTTCAATTTACTATCTCACTCATTTTATTCATCCTTTCATAGACCGATCCAACTGCCTACAAGGGACGGATATACCCCGCGTAGGGCGATTGTCCTGCCCGACGCGTCGACGACAAAGTCGACACCAACATGCAAGGTCACGCCGTCCGCCCGTGCGCCAGCTTCGGCGTCCAATGTCACAGCAGCAGCAGCTTACTACAGTGACGATGAAATTGTTCCCGATCTAGCGCGAGTGTTTCTCATGAAGCTACCTAACGGTTTATGGAGAACACTAACGCCTCCAGAAATCTATCGGCGGGAAGGCTTCGGTCTTCCGCCGGAGATCGCCTCCTCGCCGGCGACCGACAGGCGCCAACAACTCTATCGGCGGGAAGGCTTCGGTCTTCCGCCGGCCGCGACCGACAGGCGCCGACCCGTCGCTCGCAGGCGAATGCTGCTATATTAATAAATATTCCAGTCACTACTCACGTTTTCACGCGTCAATTTTCAATGCATAAACACCCTACTGAATGTTAGTGTATTTATGCATTTGATAATCCCACGACTAGACGTATTTAAACGCATTGCTTTCGTTTTAATCCGTCCACCAGAACAACGCCGTTAGCCAGCTATGCTGTCATCCAGAGGTCAAAGACCAGTAGGGCAGCAGCCCTTATCGCTGCAGCAGTCGTCGTCGCTCCTCTTGCTGTCAACATCACATACGGGGACATCTCAACGTTTATGCAATGGTTTTAATACACAATGGTTAGCGTATTGCTTACGTCAGCACAACTCCTACCCCAGCGTATTGCTTACGTCAGCACTACCCCAGTTATAGGTGGTCCGTTTATACAATGATTTTAATACACAATGGTTAGCGTATTGCTTACGTCAGCACAACTCCTACCCCAGCGTATTGCTTACGTCAGCACAACTCCTACCCAGTTATAGGTGGTCCGTTTATACAATGATTTTAATACACAATGGTTAGCGTATTGCTTACGTCAGCACAACTCCTACCCCAGCGTATTGCTTACCCCAGTTATAGGTGGTCCACTTCACTTTAGCGTGGTTATAAAAACGAAACTAAACTTATATACTTTAGCATGGTTATAAAGTGCGAAACTAAACTTATATACTTTATTATTAAACGCATTATTGCTTACGTCAGCGCGCTCTAGGTACGGCGTTGATCGCTAGGACTAAAATACTCTCCGCACTCACCGCTAGGTGGCATCTCTCTAGTGTACCGTCAATCATCCAATTAGTATCAAATTACATCGCTCATCAATCACGTTTTTTATAAGTAGGTTTCCCAAACTCATTAGTGTCAACCACAAAGCCTTTGATCTTTTTTTATGCATAGGATTAGTCTCGCATTATTGCTGACTCAGCGGTGTGCAAAAACTCATTAGGGGTCATTAAATTCTTTTTTATAAGTAGGCTTTTGAGATCGTAGAGCCCCTACTACCTACTAACATAGTGATGAAACGTTACACCGTGCCTTCTGATGACATCGCCGACTGGTTGGACATACACATAAAACAGTACAAGCCCAAGGACGGATCCCTGCGGCACTCCTGTTTTAAGAATGTGATGTTCAGATGCACTCTGGCCAATTACAACACGCTGCTTGCGGTCTTGCCGATATGACTCCATCCACTGGAGGGCGTAACCTTGAATACCATAGCGCTTGCTGAGCCGATTGAGTAGAATAATGTGGTCAATCGTGTCAAAAGCTGAACTCAGGTCAAGAAGCACGAGCAGAGTGCATTCCTTGCGATCCAAGGCCACCCGGACATCACTGAAGACTTTCAACAATGCGGTTTCTGTAGAGTGAAGCTTTTTGTATGCCGACTGAAAAGGTTCATTCATATCTTATGAGCCAAGATGATTAAAAAATCGCTGTGCTACTATCTTCTCAATAACCGTGGACAGATGAGACAGACTGCTGACAGGTCTGTAGTTATATAGCACGTCACGGTCCAGAGATGGCTTCTTCAATAGTGGACGAACACGGGCCTCCTTTTATGACGCTGGCACTATTCCTTCTTCAAATGACTTGTTGGAAATAGAGGTAATAACTGGTACCAATGATGATAGGCACTGCTGAATTTGAAAATTTGAGCAGATTTGTGAAGAAGAAGGGATGGGATTCACATATTTATGGAGATACTTTGTTGGGAGGGAAGATATGTACATGAGAGATGGCCTCCATCTTAGTGGAAAGGGAACAGCAGTTTTCTCAGAGAACCTGCTGCGATATGTTGACAGTGGAACAGGTTGCATGTATTTAAACTAGATTCGCAGGGGGGACTCAGAGAGAAGCCTGAAACTAGAGGTATAGTTAAGACAGCACAAATAAATCAGCAAGAACAGTCTGGAAAACTCTTCTGAAGCTGGATATAAATGTGTTTGTTTAAATGCAAGGAGTAAAGTAAACAAAGAAAAAAAACCTAAATATTTTGGTAGAAGATATTGACCCTCACATAATATGTATAACCGAATCCTGGACCACCACCGATATATCAAATGCCGAAGTGGGACTAACAGGATGTGTAATGTTTCGGAAAGACAGAACATGAAGAAAGGGAGGTGGAGTTATTCTATATATTAGAGAATCTATCCAGGCTGATGAAATAAAATTAGAAAGAGAAGCAGATTGTGAAGACGCTGTTTGGTGTAACATAGTTACAGGAAATTCAACGTTAACAGTTAGGTTAGTTTATCGAAGTCCACACATAAGCATACAAGAGAATGAAAAAATACAAAACGCTATCAGGGAAGTACGCAAACGGGAGTGTATTATTATGGGGGATTTTAACCACCACGGGTATATACAATGGAAATCTCTACAGACTATGGGGAGTGAGGACCACTAGTTTTTAGTTTTAGTTCAATATACGTTCCTTTCTCAACATGTGTTAGAACCACCCAGGGGTGAGAATGTGTTAGACATAATTTTGTCCTCACAGAATGAATTAGTTGACAATGTCAAGATATGTGAGCCACAGGGGAGTAGTGATCACAACCAGACACATTTTATCAACAAAGTATAGTAAAATCAGGAAGGAATAGTAAAAAGCAGTATAGCAGAAATTTCCACAAATGAAGGTATAAGGACATGAGGAAATATTTAGCAAAGATAGACTGGAATAACAGACTGAAAAATAAGACAGCAACAGAATGCTGGAATATATTAAAGAGTGGAATTAAGTGCATAGTCGATACATTTGTACCCTTCAAAAACAAAGGAAACGAAAAAGCCATTAGGAAAATTAAGTATAAACAAATGATGTGGAATTCATATATATGTATTGGAAATGATGAAGACTACAACATTTATAAAGAAGCACTTAACCAAGTTACAGCTGAAATTATAAATTCAAAGAGAAGCTATGAACAACAATCAGCTAGTAATATATAACATGATAGCAAGAGTTTTTATGCGTATGTTCGAAGCAAACAGAAAGTTCAGGATAAGGTCGGTCCTCTAGAAGATAGTGCTGGAAATATAATATCAAAGAGATTCTTAATGGCAGAAGACCTGCATAAGTATTTTAGTTCAGTGTTTACCAAGGAAGATACTAGTTCTCTGCCTGTATCAGAGGCTAAGTTCAAGGGGGCAGTTTCAGACTATTTAGAACAGTTAATTGTAACCCCGGAAATGGTAGCTAAGAAAATACGGGTTATGAAGGATAATAAATCACCTGGAGTGGATGGGATTCCGCCCAAACTATTATTAGAAATTGTAGAACAAATTAACGTACCGCTTGTATCAGTTTTCAATTTGTCATTAGAAGAGGGAGTGGTTCCTTTAGAATGGAAAGAGGCAAACATTAAACGGTTATTTAAAAAAGGTTCGAGAAACAAGTCAGAGAACTATAAACCAGTGATTTGCAAATTATTTAAGATCACATGGTGGATTTTCTTGTTAAATATATCTTGATAAACCCATCTCAAAATGTTTTTTTTAAAGCGAGGTCATGCTTTACACATATGTTATATTTTTTTGAAGACATCACTAAGTGGGTAGATGAGGGATCACCAGTAGATATCGTATACTTAGTTTTTCAAAAACCTTTCGACAAAGTACCACATCAAAGATTACTGCTTAAACTAAAGGCCCATGGCATAGGAAATGGTATAATAAACTGGATAGAAAGATGACTGATTGACAGAAAACAACGTGTAGTAGTTGACGGGGAGGCTTCAAACTGGAAATCGTTATTGAATGTGGTACCAGAGGGATCAGTACTAGGACCTATGTTATTCTTAATATATATCAACGATTTGGATGATGAAATTACAAGCAAGGTGTTGAAATTTGCGGATGATACAACAGTGTTTAGAAGGATTAAAAGTGATGGAGATAGACAACATTTACAAGATGATCTTGACAGGTTGATAAAATGGTCTGAAAATTGGCACATGCTGTTCAATTTTGAGAAATGTAAATGCGTCCACATAGGACATGGGAACGAAGAGGTAAATCAAGTTGGATTAATTAGGCGAAATATAGGGTATAAGGAAAAAAAACCTAATAATACCACAGTACAAAACAATAGTGAGGCCTCATTTAGAATATTGTATACAAGCGTGGAGGCCATATCTCAGGAAGGACATATATATGCTAGAAAGAGTACAGAGGAGAGCGACTAAACTGATACCAAAACTAAGGGATCGTAGTTATGAAATTCGCCTAAAAGAATGTGGTTTAACAACACTAGATACCAGGAAATTGAGAGGAGATCAGATAGAAGTGTTTTTTAGTAATAAATGGTTATGAAAATATTGAGAGAAATATTTGTTTCTCAGTTAAGAAAGATAGAAGGACTAGGGGACATGAAGTTACTGTTCATTAGCAAAGTAGCAGTGTAGATTATATATAAGAAAGTTATAATTTTCACAAAGAACTGTAATTGAATGGAACATATTATCTGCTGATTGTGTGGGTGCTAGTAGCGTGAATATGTTTACAAATAAAATCGACACATACCTCAGAAGGGCGGGATACACATAGATTAAAGGGTTGGACTCTCGATAAGCCAAAGGGCTTCCTTGTCCACCTGCCACCTAGAGTTTATTCTCTGGATGGCAATCTTGTTAAATCTTGTTAAGCTCCCTATCGCTTTAAAATCGTCTGAAACTATAAATACCTTCTGTAAAAACTAAAGACTTATTTATTTGAAATTGCATTCCCGCCTTACCTTCGGCGGTCCCTTGCTCTAATACCGACTCTTGCTTGTCCTTGTTAACGATTTTGCCCAATGAATTTTGTATGTTCCGCCTCTGAGCTCAGCTTCCTGGAGATTTAAGCGCTATAGAAATTTGTCATTATTATTATTATTATCATTATTATTATTATTACTTCATCAAGTACGTCACCACTAGCCGTCTTTATTACTTTACGTTCATTTTATGGGGATGGTGATTACCTTGGTTTAATTCACATTTATATCCAGTCCAACAGTTCCCGCATTGCTCTTGACATTGTCGAGTATCTATGCAGATTTTATCGCTGATCAGGACTATAATCTAATTCTGATAAGTGATATTATCATAAGCAGTAATAATGATATTATTATTATTAGCAAATGCAAGATCTGTGATTTCTTCCTTTGGAAACCGCATAGTTCTCCTTTTTTGATGCCAAGACCAAATTCTTTCGTTGATTGTTGCATGATATCGTTCAATATTGTAATAAATAATATTATGTATGGAGCTAATGTATAACCCTGTAAAACACCGGCCTTAATAACAAGGATCTTGGTGTCTCCGTCTGGTGAAATAACGGATGGTGTCGTGTCTTTGTATAAAACTTCAATAGCACTCACAATCTTCTCTGGCAATCCGTAGGTACGTAAGAATCTGAAAATGTTGCCACGGTGAACAAAATCGAATGCCTTTTTGAAATGTATAAATGTCAGTACTACAGGCAAGTTGTTGACATCTGCTTCTGCGTAGAGCTAATATGTGGCAAGTTGTAGATCGACCTTTGCGAAAGCTATACAGTTGTTATATTCATGTGTACGTATTTATGGAATTAAATCTATTAATTACTCAATCGACATTCTATTTTAAAATCTCGATCCCATGTATGTTACCAAATGACATTTGTTTTTACAGATGGCGGTATAGTCTGCCCTCTATTGTTGGCGGGACACAACGGAATATCTGATGTGACTCTGACCGGTCAAGAGACAAAGATCGCTGACATAGCTGGTAAACACGGTATGGTGTAATTGATACTATCACTTATGGAACGTCAACAAATCTGTGTTTGCTTATTGCTATCAATAAATATATAATTATTATAATATATATATAATTACATGTATATATTTATATATATATATATGTATATATATATATATATAAATATATATATATATATGTATGCATGTACTTATAAGTGTATGTATATATATATATATATATACATACATATATATATATATACATATATATATATATACATATATATATATATATATTTATGCAAGCAACAACACAGAGTCCAATATAGTGATGAAAAAAGGCCAAATGAATGACGTTTATTTATTAACGTGATAAGAGAGAAATGTGGGCTCGACATCCCAAGGCCAGGCCTGTGACTGAGCCCATGCTAGTCTCCTGTACCTCAGGTTGACCGAGCCCACATTTCGGCACATAAAACAAGCAGTATTGGTATACATGATATCATATATCAAACAATGTCATTACTGCTAAAATCACCATAGACCTACTGCACAGTATAATACTAGCCAAGCACACCAGTCAACCACACCAAATCTAAAACCAACACTACCCGCTGACGCATTACACTATATATAACTGAGGCTAAACCTTAAAAGTGGGGTCGATTATGCCTTATGCCTGTCCTACCTAACTAAAATCATCAGTGGAAGAGAAGCGAGCTATCTCCGCATCAAAACCCCGTGAACACATTGTCCACCTGAACTAAGAAAATGGGGAAAGCATTGAGATATGCTGACGACCCCTCTTCCACTAATGATGCACATGTGTTATTAATGCTAAACTCTATAGAAGTGGGTGGGATGGGAGGGACGCAAAACTCAACCGAATAGTTTGCTCTCTCAAACCAAAGTGGCCAACTTCTAGCGCGCGCTACTACTATGCGCCGATTGGTCCTTTGCGCCCACGGCTAAGTTGAATTAGCATATAATTAGAATAATCCACTGGGCCAATCATCACTTGTCTGCATTGTTGCCCGCACAAAAACATGTATGCCGCATCGTGCCGGTGCAGCATACTCTCATTTATGCAAGCAACAACACAGAGTCCAATATAGTGATGAAAAAAGGCCAAATGAATGACGTTTATTTATTAACGTGATAATAGAGAAATGTGGGCTCGACATCCCAAGGCCAGGCCTGTGACTGAGCCCATGCTAGTCTCCTGTACCTCAGGTTGACCGAGCCCACATTTCGGCACATAAAACAAGCAGTATTGGTATACATGATATCATATATCAAACAATGTCATTACTGCTAAAATCACCATAGACCTACTGCACAGTATAATACTAGCCAAGCACACCAGTCAACCACACCAAATCTAAAACCAACAACTACCCGCTGACGCATTACACTATATATAACTGAGGCTAAACCTTAAAAGTGGGGTCGATTATGCCACCGGTCACCTCAACCTGTGACCACCCCACGAATATAAAACTGTAAAAGGACGACAACGCAAACGCTCTCATTCAAGCAATCCTAATGTATTTCTTAAACGCATCCGATGTCCATCTACCTGCCGCCGATGCGGAAGCTGTGCCCCTTAAAGGCGCTAGTCTCATAACCACAGAAAACCAACAGCTTCTTTAGGAACCCATCAAATTCCCTACGCAACATGGGGGAGCCATCGGGGTGCGCAAAGAGCAAACCTGGAAGTGCACCTCTAGCCTGCTGAAATTCCCAGAGGAAAGCAGCCGGATGGATAGCTGACCCATGTATGCATTCGCCTCTGACCTGGAGAGATTGCGGACCCTGCCGAGCGCTATGTTTAAAGCGCCGGAAGGAAAGCATAATCAACTCTCCTGACAGTAAAACGTCGCCCACCTGCAAACATCCGTGGACCATCTTCCGGGCCCGAGGCACCATTTCCCCAATGCGCAGATACGCTTTGAAGGCACGTACCATCATTGCCCGGAGCACGAGACACTTGTAATGCGATGAAAACACCGTGGGTAACGCCTGTATCCAGCGTGCAAGCACTGGTATGGTGACAGGCAGACGGACATCAGACACTGACCCGAGATTACGTGCACCTGCTAACAACTTAGCTACCAGGAAACAATTGGGTGGGTCGGCAAAACCATTAGTCTTATGGAAATAAGCGATAGCTGACACGGTTGAAACAATGGATGTCGGAGCAGCGCCAGTAGCATGGAGGTGGGCAATAAATAGCAACATCATAGGTATAGAAACAGGCATACAAGTTGTGAGAAATAATGACTCATGGAATGCAACCAACTTTTTCCATGCACGCTCATAATGTAGTCGAGAAGATGGTGCCAATGAGGCCTCCATCAACCTGCTGAAAGACTGTCTAAGCCGGCTGGGGACACACTGTGGGGCCCTTCCACTGGGTTGGCATTCGCCCATGGCGCCAGTGCGTGTAACTCTTCCACCTGTGAACGAGATAGTTTATCAGCCAGCGTGTTAAAACGGCCTGGGATATGTCGTGTTGTAAAGTTGATATTAAACCGCAGACATGCCAATACCAGGGGACGGACTAGGGCCATGATGTGGGGTTCCTGCGATGTCTGGTTATTAATCACAGGTACCAGGGCCTCGTTATTCGTAAAGAAGCATACGCTTTTATTCTCCCAAACATTACCCCACACATGTACTGCTGCTACTATAGGATCCAACTCCAAAACCGTGACATTGAATGAACGCCACTCCACCGGCCAGAGACCACAAAACCATTCTGCATCAGTGTATAGTCGGAGGTAGTCACCTGTCAGAAATTTCTCATCCAGAAAAAAGGCCTTGCCATTAAAATGCTGGAGAAATTCCAACCATACACCTAGGTCAAGTTTAGTTTGTCTGTTTAAACGAATGTGATAGTGCGGTTTAAGCTTACCCATGGTTTGGTCGATTAAACGCCTGAGAAATGGCCGGTCAGGGACCACGACGGCCGAAGCAAATGAAAGCACCCCGATTAACTGTTGCAATTCCTTAAGTGTGACCGTCTGCTTAGACTGAAAACTCAAAAGTAATGCCCTAGCTTTTTCAACCTTATCATCTGGAAGTCTAGCATGCATTTGGACGGTATCCAGGATGATACCCAGAAAAGGGAGTCCGGTGGATGGGCCCACCGTTTTTCCCGGAGCAAGCGGTACCCCAATCTGTACACACATTGCGATAAAAGCCCTAAGGTCATCATTGCACTTCTCAAATGAGGATGCCAGCAGGAGAAAATCATCGATTACATGTATCACTTCAGTTACCTGTAATTTAACCTTGGCAGCCCATTCTAACGCTGTACTAAAACGCTCAAAGATAGCCGATGCACTCGAACAACCCATAGGAAGCACTGCGTCCATGAAAAACTGGCCCCTCCACTTAAAACCCAGTAACGGTCTGTCCGCTGGTGAAATTGGAATTATCCGAAAAGCTGATTCAATGTCGACCGTAGCCATGTAAACAAGCCCTGCTGAACGCTTAATAAAATCAATGGCATCATAAATCGTTGCATATTGGACGGAAGAGAATTCTTTAGGAATAAAGTCATTGACTGAAGATCCTTCCGGGTACGATAGATGATGTATCATGCGAAATTCACCTGGTGTTTTCTTAGGGACAACGCCCAGAGGTGATATTCTATAATAAACATCAAATGGTGGAACAGCATATGGACCAAGTATTCTGCCTAATCCAAACTCCTTTGCCAATTTACTGTCAATAACCCCCGGAAATTCATCAGGTTTCCCATGGCGGTCGTCCCATCGACACCGGAGGCAGATACGAGACAGTGGCGGCTTCGAGGCGCTGCGCTGACCGGGGGGCGAGACGGTCTCGACGTAGCCCCGGACGGCCGACTCGGCAGTAGCGCGACACTTTGTGGTTGATTTGACTCAACAGCCCGAGTGCGTGAACGGGTCTGTCGTGTGGTCGCCTCGCTCCGTGGTGGGCGCCCGCGTCCCGGTGGTGCTGTGGCTGGAGGCATGCTACAACCGCAAAACACTGCATAAGGAAAAAAGATAAACAATGACCAACCGCACACATCCCAACCTAAATGGCAATAATGTGTGTGCTGACCACTGTCAGGTTATGAAACATGAGCCACCCTTAGTACGCACAAACCAACTGTCACAGCAGCTAATCGTGACAAGGCACTCTATGAGTGTGTAAATTATACCAGACGTGTGAGAGAGTAAGACAGTGTGTGTAACTGTAAAACCTGCCGGAGCTGCAAATTGGAAACACGCAACAAACTGCACCAAGCAGCAAAACAGTGACGTAGCACTACGTTGCGTGTAACCATACCATCGTGTATAAAACCGTATACTGTGTGAAACAATGGTATGCTATGTTGACACGCAACAAACTGCACAAGGCAGCAAAACAGTGACGTAGCACTACGTTGCGTGTACCCATACCATCATTTATAAAACCGTATACTGTGTGAAACGCAACAAACTGCCCAAGCAGCAACCAGTGACAAAGCACTACGTTACGTGTGAGGGAGCGTGACAGAATGTGTAACTCCAAAGTCTGCCAGAGCAGCAAAGTGGAAAAGAAGGTATACTGTGTCGACACGCAACAAACTGCACAAGGCAGCAAAACAGTGACGTAGCACTACGTTGCGTGTAACCATACCATCGTGTATAAAACCGTATACTGTGTGAAACAATGGTATGCTATGTTGACACGCAACAAACTGCACAAGGCAGCAAAACAGTGACGTAGCACTACGTTGCGTGTACCCATACCATCATTTATAAAAACCGTATACTGTGTGAAACGCAACAAACTGCCCAAGCAGCAACCAGTGACAAAGCACTACGTTACGTGTGAGAGAGCAAGACAGAATGTGTAACTCCAAAATCTGCCAGAGCAGCAATTTGGAAACGAAGGTATACTGTGTTGACACGCAACAAACTGCACAAGGCAGCAAAACAGTGACGTAGCACTACGTTGCGTGTACCCATACCATCATTTATAAAACCGTATACTGTGTGAAACGCAACAAACTGCCAAAGCAGCAACCAGTGACAGAGCACTACGTTACGTGTGAGAGAGCATGACAGAATGTGTAACTCCAAAATCTACCAGAGCAGCAAAGTGGAAAAGAAGGTATACTGTGTCGACACGCAACAAACTGCACAAGGCAGCAAAACAGTGACGTAGCACTACGTTGCGTGTACCCATACCATCATTTATAACCGTATACTGTGTGAAACGCAACAAACAGTGACAAAGCACTACGTTACGCGTGAGAGAGTAAGACAGTGTGTGCAACTCCAGAATCTGCCCGAGCAGCAAATTAGAAACAATGGTATACTATGTTGACACGCAACAAACTGCACAAGGCAGCAAAACAGTGACGTAGCACTACGTTGCGTGTACCCATACCATCATTTATAAAAACCGTATACTGTGTGAAACGCAACAAACTGCCCAAGCAGCAAACAGTGACAAAGCACTACGTTACGTGTGAGAGAGCGTGACAGTGTGTGCAACTCCAGAATCTGCCAGAGCAGCAAAGTGGAAAAGAAGGTAAACTGTGTCGACACGCAACAAACTGCCAAAGCAGCAACCAGTGACAGAGCACTACGTTACGTGTGAGGGAGCATGACAGAATGTGTAACTCCAAAATCTGCCAGAGCAGCAATTTGGAAACGAAGGTATACTGTGTTGACACGCAACAAACTGCACCAAGCAGCAAAACAGTGACAGAGCACTACGTTACGTGTGAGAGAGCATGACAGAATGTGTAACTCCAAAATCTGCCAGAGCAGCAATTTGGAAACGAAGGTATACTGTGTTGACACGCAACAAACTGCACCAGGCAGCAAAACAGTGACGTAGCACTACATTGCGTGTAACCATACCATCATTTATAAAGCCGTATACTGTGTTGAAACGCAACAAACTGCCAAAGCAGCAACCAGTGACAGAGCACTACGTTACGTGTGAGAGAGCATGACAGAATGTGTAACTCCAAAATCTGCCAGAGCAGCAAATTGGAAACGAAGGTATACTGTGTTGACACGCAACAAACTGCACTAGGCAGCAAAACAGTGACGTAGCACTACCTTGCGTGTAGCCATATCATCATTTATAAACAAGGACTACTGTGTGAAAACGCGACAGCACTACGTAGCGTGTGAGAGAGGGTTACAGCGTGTGTGACGATGTAAGATCTGAGCAGCAGATAGTAAAACGACAAATTAGTGTGGATACTACAACATATTGCACCAAATAGCAAAATAGTGACGTAGCACGACAGTGCGTGTAACCATACCATCATTTATAAAAAAGGACTACCATGTGAACACGCTACAACGACCGACAATTGCGAAACATTTTATTCAAAGTGACCTATACTATTTCTTTTAGCCTAGGAATGCCGCCCGGTTATGCTAGTTCCGCGTGGTCAGAGCGATGTTTTAACCAAAGATTTGCCCCACTAACCAAGGATGTGCCCCGCCTACCAAGATTTACCCCATTAACCAAAGATCTGCCCCACAGCCTTGAATATCGCGCCCCGCCGACTACGGTATAGCCGGTAGTTGCCGGTGTCGGAAAAATGCACCCCATCCCGTCGAAAAACGTCCCGGACACTGTTCCACAGGCGCTTATGCCTCCAGAAAATTATCCCCTCAGAATCCTGGCAAAACGCCTCCAGGTACCGATTTATCTCCATAACCTGAGCGGCACCCACCTCATAGCTACCATGGCGCCATTTCTGCCGCCGGCAAACCTGGCAAATCACCCCACGACGCACGCCCGAACTGATCAGCCGTCGCGCCAGACGCTGAACGTCCAGTGCAATTAGAATGGGAGTACCAGTAATGTCATTCCCTCCAATGTGCACGACTACAACGTCCGCACGACGGGCGACAATTCGGGCCATCGTCGCCGGAGCCAACAGTGTAGCGAACCGAGCCCCGCGAATGCCCTCATATGAGATATCGCAGGGTCGGCCGTGCACCGCGAACTCGGCAAACAACCCAGTCGGACTTGCCGACTGCACAAATGCGCCCACCCAATATACATGACTGTGGCCTAAAACTAAAACTTTACGCGGCGAAGAAGCGATCTCTGAATTCCCCACTGACATGGTAAAGGCCAGCGACGAACTCTACGCACAAAATGGCGGCCAACAAAGGGAATTACAAACAACGAAAATACTCAGCTGGAACCGGCCGAAGTGTCCCGCAATCACCTTCCGTGGAAGATCCGACGCAGAGGAAACGCATCGCAAAAATTGGTGATGACGATGTGAAAAAATGACGGCAATGAAAACGCAGTAACAGAACGCAAAACTCAACCGAATAGTTTGCTCTCTCAAACCAAAGTGGCCAACTTCTAGCGCGCGCTACAACTGCGCGCTACTACTATGCGCCGATTGGTCCTTTGCGCCCACGGCTAAGTTGAATTAGCATATAATTAGAATAATCCACTGGGCCAATCATCACTTGTCTGCATTGTTGCCCGCACAAAAACATGTATGCCGCATCGTGCCGGTGCAGCATACTCTCATATATATATATATATGTATATGTATGTATGTATGTATGTATGTATATATGCATGAATGTTTGTATGTATGTATGTATGTACGTATGTATGTATGTATGCATGTGTGCATGTGAGCATGTGAGCATGTGTGCATGTGTGTGCATGTGTGCATGTGTGCATGTGTGCATGTGTGCATGTGTGCATGTGTGCATGTGTGTGTGTGTGTTTGTATGCATTGAATGTGCGTATGTGTATATGTGTATGCATATGTATGTATGTGTGTACTGCATGTATGTATGTATGTGTGCATGTATGTGTGTAAGTATATATATATGTATATATATATATGTATATATGAATGAATGTACATGTATGTATGTACGTATGTATATATTATTGTTTTATTTTTTGCTGTTGTGAATATTGATGCTGGTCACACCATGGTATTATATTTTATTCTAGCACTGTTTCTTTCTCACTAACAATATGCATCATATGCCATCGGAGATTGTTATCTTACAATTTTGCAGCTTAATTAATGTAATTTATTTTTACCGCTGTTGTGAATTTTTTGTTGATCCAACAATGGTATTATGTTTTACTATATTACTGTTTTTTCTCATTAATGATATGTATCATATGGTATCGGCTATCATTATCTCATTACTATGCTGTTTAACTAACTCAATTAATGTTTAATTCCTGCTGATAATTGGACACACGAATTAATCATGACATTATGTTTTTTCTATCATTATTAATATATTATTATTATAAAGAAGGTAAAAGCAATACTTAGTCAACATGTTGTCATTGTTGACAACATAGCACACCCCCTTTCCTAGCTTACGCCTGTGCTCATGACATTTGTTCTATTACATGTATATGTTTTCTTTTGTTTTACTACTACATACACAACTACGATGAATGTTATAAAGACATGCTGCACAGAATGTGCCAAGCTAGCTATCACTTTTTTACACTACAGTTTCTTTTATTTGATTTTTTCTGTTACTCCTGGTAGTAGCGCAAATACATTGGACTGGGGAGATTGGATCAATATGCTCTACTCAACTAGATTTGTAAATGTTCGATGATATTGGTATTGACCGGATCCAAACAAATTGAACTTTTGATTTTAGAAAGTTGTAGAATGACACTGATCATTACGAAGGTGACATATTTTACGATTCTCCTTTTTCATTATATAAATGATTGTAAATACTTCTGTCCAAATGAATTTCCCAGTGCCTTCCACACTGACAATATATCTCTATTGATGTTCTGTATAGATTTTCACAGTTTAGAGGCACATTGGGATTCTATGCAATAATTACTTTTTAATTTATCTTCAAATGGCCCCAAACTTGATATAATTGGTTTAACAGCAATATTTAGAATTCGTGATTCCTAACATTACAACATAAGTGGGTAAAACAGTTTACTTTTTAATACGAAAATATTAACGAAAGCTTGACCTACTTTAAACGTGATGATCTTTCCATATTTATTCCTCATGTATTTGAGTCTATTTTTTTGAAGTTCAAGGATATTATACTAAACCTATTAAAGTAGGTGTAATTTATCGACTTAACACTCCTGCCCGTGAAGGTATCGATTTAAAAGGAAAATTGTAGAAATTTAGGATAAATTATCAAATAAAAATAAACCTGCTGATTTAATGGGCGATTGTAACATTAATTTGTTAAACTTTGTTACCCCTCAGAAAACCAATCACTTCACAGATAACGTAATATCCCTAGGATTTGTTCTGCTTATGACCAAACCAACACGAGTAACATCACATTCGGCAACGCTTATAGACTACTTATATTAAAATTATAGTCATTCTAGTTATGAATTGAATCGAAGATGATTATAACTGACTTAACTGATACCTTTGGAATATTTCATATAATATACGGTACACCTCGATCATAAAAATCAATATATAAGCAGGTCCGACAGTTGATCCTAACAAATATTTTATCATTTAGAAATCTATTAGCTAAGGCTGATTGTATTTTCCACTGCCAATGCGAATGAAGCTTATGATAATTTTATGATAATATACAAATCACTTTTCTAAATATCCTGACCAATTAAATATGTTAAATAAATTAAACGTGAACCTTGCATGATATCAGACATATTGACTTCATCGCTAAAAAAGCAAAGTTATTCCATAAAAAATTAAACATAATTAATCCATAAATTATGAATAAATAATTATAAAAAATATTGTAGAGTTTTTAATGAGATTAAACGTGCAGCAAAACTACGTATTACACAGACATGCTGGAGGATCGTAGGCAGTATGTCAAAGAAACATGGGCAGTGTTACGACAGGCTATACATAGACAAACAGAATTCTCCAAACTACCTGAAACCTTCATCATAAACGGACAAGAAAATTCTAAATTAAACAAAATTGCAGAAGAATTAAATATTTTGTTGTTGGAATAGGTGAATCAATTAGCGACTCAGTTGCTCTTCCTGTTAAGCAATTTGACGCACACCTCAGGAAATTATGTGGTAATTTTATTCATGCAACCCACTCAGACAACTGGAATTGGAACAATTGTACAAAAGCTTAACAATAAATGCACCGAAGCATTCGACGACTTATCCACTACCCTACTGCAAGCGATCATACATGAAGTAGCCATTCCGCTTGAGTATATTATATTAAATCAATCCTTTGTCACGGGCACTGTTCATGAAAACTTAAAAACCGCAAAAGTAATTTATGTTTTCAAATAAGGTAACAACAAAATGTATACTAATTATATACCTATAAGTATACTACCTGCGATTTATAAATTAATGAGAAAAAATTTTTGCAATAGACGCATCATGTTTTTAGAAAAAACTATAACATTCTATATAAACACCAGTATGGATTTCGGGCAAAACATTGTACTATTCACCTAATACTGCATATGCTCAAGGATGTTGCAGAAGCAAACAAAAAATAACAAAACACCCTACACTGGCTGTGTTTCTGGACTTTTTAAAGGCATTTGATATAATTTGCCAGTTATTTATCAAATAAAAAACAATACACTGAGATATACAAATATCAATCATCGCAAAAACATTATAAGTGGTGTACCCCAAGGTTCCATTCTTGGACCAGTCTTATTCCTAATTTATATCAATGATATAACTAACTCTACGTCTTTGATTTTTTTGTCTTTTGTGGATGACACAACTGTATACCAATCAGGTCTTCATGCTGACACTTTAATAAACAGTATAAACCGAGAATTGATGTATTTGTATGACTAGCTTTGTGCCAATAAATTGTCTTTAAATATTAAAAAGACACACCTTTGCACATTTAGTCCACCAAATAGAAAATGCCAGGTTAAGGAGTGTACTAAAATAAGTTATTAATCATGTTGGTATACATAACAAAGAAAAAACAGCGAAGTTCTTAGAAAATTGATAAATATTTAATATAGAATAAATATAATGATTTAATCAGTTTAAAAATATCTAGAGCACTTTTTGCAATTAATAGAATGAAAAATGTTCTGCCAATAATGTTTTAAAAGCCCTCTATCTTACCTTAACTTAAAGTCATTTAACTTACGGTGTACAAGTTTGGGGAAATGGAAATACAGTGAGGAAGTTAAAAAAAATTTGGTATACGAATAATTAATAAAAAATATACAGAATTCGCCAATTTTTGATTCTGAAAACATAGTTAAATTTGGTGATGTACACAGGTTGCACGTCTTACTATTTAGGTATGACTATCATCATAATACACTGCCTAAATCCTTTAAATATTCGATATCAAAAAAGAACTTAACCACTAATATCAGACTTACCAGGCAATATAACCTCTTACATAGATAAACCCAGAACATATTTTTCATCTAGGTTATATAAACATAATTTCATACAAATATGGAATTGTCTTGATAACAAGATACAAAACATTAACTCTAGACCAACATTCAAAGTTTTATTATATACATATATATATATATATATAGACAGCTTTCTCAGTTATGTACGTAACCTAAATCCCACATGTGTCGAGTGCAGTTAGTGTTTTATACCAACGTTGGATTCGGTCAAATCTCATACAATCATTTTCTATAATATGTGTTTTTTATTATTATTCATTTCATCCCCAGTCCGCTGTCACACCGTCATCGTTATAATGTAGTATCGCACATGTGTATATGTGTGTGTTGTAGTTTAAATTTATGCTTGTGGGCACAGGAAGACATATATATATATATATATATACATATATATATATATATATATATATATATATATGTATATATATATACATATATATATATATATATATATCAATGCAGTATATCGTATATATGTATCTATGTATCTATGTATGTGCATATACCTGTGTAGAATGTGGACGTTGTTAATCAAATACGATCTAAACGGGCCAAATAATGTCGTCGCTTTCCAGAAGCTTTATTTTGCCCAGTTGAAAACGCATTGTTTCGAGTTCAAACCATATGGTGGCGAGGTCAAACCTTACTCTGGCGAACTCAAACCATATTGTGTCGAGTTCAAACCATATTGAGGCGAGTTCATCCGTATTGGCCGATTTCATCATGAACGTTAGATTATGACTTTTGTGTAAATGAAAACGCCAATATTCGTCGGCACTGACATGCAATTTTGTTAGCTCCAGGAAAAACACCGCTGGAATATAATGTAACGTCACTGCCTTTTCAAAATAATGAATTTATGTCAGTAGGTTAATTTAACGACCACAGATAATCGTGAGTACACATATTTGTTTCATTCGCGATGCGAAGGCAGCAACTCTATGATCAACAAATAACATTTGAAGTATAAACTACAATTATATATTAATGAACTTTATATATCTATATATATATATATATATACATATATAATATATACATACAATTATTTGTATGTGTGTGTTTGAGCGCGAGCGCGCGTGACATATTCATTGGTGTGAATTTCATACATTGCAGGTTATCGCCCTTTAGATGTTGATCCAATACATGATTACGTCTACTTGGCTGAAACGTTCTACAACGCGTATCACGGAATTATTATAGGAAGGATATACCGTATGAAATCAGATGGTTCCGGCCGTCAAGTATTCGTTAGCGGAAGTGAGTCAATTTCACTTATGTTCTGTTTGATACGAGGACGTCTATATTAATGGCACTAGGATACATTATGCTATTGTAAACATATTCGTGACACCGGTAATTTGTTCTAAACAATTATTAACAACAACAGCTTACACGGGTAACACGACCATTTCTGTGTTGCCATTTCAATAAATGATTCGTTACGACTACACTCTATAAACTCGCCATATTGTCATAGAATGGTGTGTCAGAAATTCAGAACGCGCCATATTGAATATATGAAGCGCTGTGCAATCGGAGAGGTTCTTGTCAAACCATGTCTAGTTTAAGCATCGAGTGTTATAACCAGTAACGTAATGGTCGACCGGCGAGATAATAATCCACCGGTAATGTAATCATCGACCTATATTGTAATAAATCGACCGGTAACGTTATAATCGATCGGTAATGTTGTAGATTGATCGGTAATGTTATAATCGACCGGTGATGTAATAATCGACCAGTAATGTCATAAAACATAAAATGCAGGGTAAACAGAATGTGGGAACACCACTGCTACGATACACTGACGTTGCTGAAAACAACTTGGGAGGAGACGGCTCACTACCACAGCACATGGCGTGCGACCGTCCGACAAGCAGCCGTCAGTGCTGAATCAGCAAGGGCAGCCGATGCAGAAAACAGATGACAGTGAGTGAGCACACTAGCTGCCCCAACAGGACGTATTTGTGTGCCGACTCTTTGGTCGAATTGCTGCTGCCCCCATTGGACTAAGAGTCAAACAAACGAGCCTGTAGCATCAGACAATAAGACAACACACAGAAACGGGACGATGGATGCCATCCTCGAAAACTATGAGACCGCCAGTAATGATAGGGGCACCACATAGTGTCCAAACCCGCGCGAAACGAGTCAGAATACGATTTAATTATTAAATTATATTACTTTATTGCGCGCGAACTATGTTCGGTCATAAACAGCCGTTCGTGCGATTACGACGGAAGACATCGTTTTTATTGATGTCTGTGTTTTCTTGTATTTAACCTACGCTGGTGTTTAAGAGTGGGTGTTAGTAGGTCATACTTCAACCATTAGAATTGAAATATCCTCGATCGTCCTAGCCTCGTTTCAGCACCGCACACTTCTGATGTCACATAATAGGCTACATATACTTAGCGGAAATATATTATATTCTGCTCTTTTACGTGAATAGCTGTTTGTTCACATACTGTGATATTCAGCATTTTTGTTATTAAACACATTCTAAGTTAAAACGAGCCTGTACCATTGCGAAGGCCGCCATTTGCAGTGTTCCAAATGCACATTTACTCATGGTGTATTAACGTTAAAGGGATAACAAAATTATAGCTATTTAGTTGTATGGTAGAAATGTTACCGAAATGTTTGAACTACTTTAATGTTTCCAAAGCGTGCCACATACTCGAACATTAGTTGAACATTTCGCGGTTTTTGTAGATATGGAGTATATATTGGGAGTTGCAGTAGATCCAGAAAAACGAAAATTGTATTTTACAAATCACAATGAGGACATCGTGGAAGTGATCAACCTGGACACTAATCGAAGGCAAACGTTCGTCCGCACGATATATCCATCCGGACTTGTCTTGGACATGCAAGATAGGTAAGTATTTAATGTATATGTAAGGTAAATAGTTAAATGTATTTTAAGTTATAATTGCACACTGTCGTTGTTCTCGGATGTGTTGGTCAAGGCGGGGAGTCGCGTATTGTTTGATGCAGTCTTTGATTTGGCTGCGATGGATCAAAAGGGGCAGTAAGTACACACAGGTGTCGACGTCGATCACGCTGTTATGGTAACACAGCGCTGTGGCGACGTTATAAGAACATCGGGGTCGCAGTCTAGTGTTGTTTCCAGGTTTGGCAACTTCGTTCATTGCATGTTGTCTCAGATCGCGCAAATGAATAAATGAGTACTTGGCTATACAAACACAACAATGAATATGTGTGAATGAATACTTTTCACGCAGTAATTGCGATGTGGCCAAATGTTTACCAATTTCGTCGAGATTGTGTTACCACAGTACAAAATAGCATTAATTAATTGCGACCCTATTGCAAGCTTGTTTTACACTAATACCCGGACATGTCCCCTGCTGCTCCGATCACAAGGGAGATACAATCATGAAACATGGCCGGTAAAAGGTGTACATTTTGGCTACACATGCTCTGAATGTGTGAAGCTGTGCTGAGCTAAGTTTGGAGTCATAGTTCATCTACGAACACACACCAAATGACACCGACAATCCGTGGAATATTTCATTGAAGCTGCTGCTGCTGATGATGATGACAATAATCAGTCAGTCAAAGAGTAACGATTGGATGGCGAGAAGTTCCACGACTATATACCTTAACCAAGACAACTCCTAACGATGACGTGACTTGTGGAAAATTCATATCTGATTCATGTGATGATACGGTTCGAATCGATAAGCAGAATTATATCGACATCCTTGTTAAAACGTCAAAGAGATGTATCAAATTATGATTTGTTACGTAGCTAATCGCCGAAACACGTGCACAATATTTGTTAGCCTAACCACTGTGAAACAGCAATAATATACTTTAAGCTACGAATTTTCAGGTTCCTATATTACAGTAACCGGGACAACCAGCGCGACAAGTACAAAATAACAAGAACAAAGCTGGATGTTAACGACGAAGGGACAATCATTCTGATAAATATTACTTACCCGGCGTATGGTTTGGCCATTGACTACAATCTCAACAAATTGTGCTGGGTTACACGTGAGTACAGCCAACTTCATGAAGTAAAGCCGTTTTCCGATTCAAAAGATATATAAATAAATTAAATAAATAAAAGTACTCATATAGCGCCCAATCAATTAAAATTGCCCTCGGGCGCTTTACATACATGCACACGTATATAATAGTATATTAAATAAAAAGAAATGCTAATTAAGAAATAAATATGTAAAAAAATATAACATTAACTTAAATATAGTTACTAAAAAAAGAGAGATCATTAAAAAAACGTTTAAATAAATTAAGACATTTATAAAAAAACTACTAGAAATACATTCATTTATACAAGAAAAATAATCATAAATATGTTAAGAAACTAATAAAAAAACAAAACATTTATCAATAGAAAGCACATAAAATATTTATCAATAGAAAGCACATAAAATGTCCTAGTCGGTGAATATAAGTATTACTGTCAATTGTCAAATCATCACATTAAACTAATATATACCAAGTTATCAGTAAAACGTCCCGCACATAGGAGACTGCAGCTTTTGTTTCGAGAAACAATATAATTGTGCTTCTCGAAATAAAAGATGCAGACACGTACGGGACGGGACGGGACATTCTATTGTTAACTTGCGATATATTAGTTTAATGTGATGATTTGACAATAATACCATTAGACATAAAACTCTCACACAAACAAGTTCACACACACGCATACACAAACAAACACACACACAAACAAACACACACGTAAACAAACAAACATGCACACACACAAACACACACTCACAAAACAAGTAAACATGGTATGGAATGTCAGAGTGGTATGAATTCCACCACGATCTGAAATATATGTGTGGAAAGACACCCATCGATTCCTGGAATGTCAGTGTGGTATGGCCTTCTTAGAGGTTTATAATATCAGTGTGGTATGACCGCATCGCTACATGGAATGTCATTATGGTATGACGCTCACCCCGACATTGTATGTCAGCGTGGAATTGCATCATCTGAGACCTGAAATATCGATTTGTTATGAACTCCAGGTCGCCTGGAATGTTTGCATGGTATGAGACATGACCTAGAATGTCAGTGAGGTAACAGCTCCACGTGACCTAGAATGCCAGTAAGGTAACAGCTCCACGTGACCTAGAATGCCAGTGAGGTAACAGCTCCACGTGACCTAGAATGTCAGTGAGGTAACTGCTCCACGTGACCTAGAATGTCAGTAAGGTAACAGCTCCACGTGACCTAGAATGCCAGTGTTCATGCGCATTGATGTGAACAGAACGATATTCTTGCAGAGTTACAACGTTCGTAACAGTATTAGTAGTACAAATAGATTTCGGCCATTTGTACTTGATTTTTCTTTCAAAAATATTATATTACTGTTGAGCAGCCTACATCTGATCGAGGCTATATTTGGCGGAGATAGAACGTAGATATTGGTGGTGCAGAAAAGTTGATAAACAAGTGGAATTACTGATTGACAAGTATTATTCTTGCCTTAATGTCATTCATCAAGTTGCAGTAAACATATATTGAGTAGCAGTTGTGCTTAGTTAGTTAGTTAAAGTATTTTAGAAGTATTTAGTATAGTGAGTGATAATATGGTAAATTAGCCTTCGATAAGTTGTAAACAAGACTTAACAAACCTGATTATGTGGTAGAATATATATGAGATACAGTAAAAACCATACAACTACTTACATAAGATAATATATGTGTAAGCCAGTACTTGCTAGATATTTTGATTAGGTAGCATTGTTGTTAAAATTAAGCAAGGGCGATAGTTGGGTGGCGTAACCTAAATAAATAAAGCAGCATAACGTAACGTAATTGATTGTATTTAAATTAGGTCACTACCGGTAATGTTAGCGTTCTTGACAGGATAAATAGTCGGCTGTGTAATTGAAATCTGTAACATAAAGTGTGCTGTAATACACAGGAAACAGTCTTTATAAAGACTAAGTTAGTTCAGTTATTAAATAAATTCTGATCGGGATATGGCGCCTTGCAAGCGGCAAGTCAAGGCATAGCGACACTTGGCTTGCGATCACTGCCACAGCTGGGGAGATTTGTAATTGTCCGGCTGTGGGAAGTCATGGGCAGAAACCATGGAGGAAGGATTCACCTTTCAGTACATTGGGTGTTGGAAGGTGGAGTGTCTGCAGAAGGAGATAGTTAGGTTGACAGATACTGTGAACGGAATGGAGATGGGAATTAGCAAGGAGGCAGGTCGAATGGAGAGAGACGACAGGGAGAGAGGTGAGAATACTGCAAGACTGAAGGAGAAGTGGCAAGAAAACTGAGGAAAGGAGATTGAGAGGAGGGAAGGTGATTGGAGGGGAAGAAATTGGAAAATCGACAACAGAAAATGTGACAAGCGTGAAGGTGACAGGGGAAAAAGTGACCGTAGAGAAGGAGGGAGGGAAGATGGGATGGAAAGAAAGATGAAGAGACGAAAGGAAGTGGGAGCAAATGTGATAGAAGAGAAGTCAATAAAAGGGACGATGACAGCAGGAAAGGTGACAAGAGAAAAAGCGACATGAAATAATGGATCGGAAGAGAATGTGAAAGGAGAGAAGACGGCAAGGAGAAAATATATCAGCCAGACAGATACAAACCGGAGAAAGAGCTACTCTGAGGCAGTGATTGAGGGGGCAATGAGGAAAGAGAGGGTGTTGATGGGCGACTCCATTATGAGAAAGACGTCTATTTAAACCTGATTCGCAAGGGGGACTCACAGAAAACCCTGAAACTGGAGGCATAGATAAAGACAGTACACACAAATCAGCAAACAACAGTCTGGAAAACTCTTCGAAAGCTGGATATAAATGTTTGTTTAAATGCAAGGAGTATAGTAAACAAAAGAAATGAACTAAACATTATGGTTGAAGATATTGACCCTCACATGATAGGTATAACCGAATCCTGGACTACCACCGATATATCAGATGCCGAATTGGGACTGACAGGATATGTAATGTTTAGGAAAGATAGAATAAGAAGAAAGGGAGGTGGAGTTATTTTATATATTAAAGAATCTATTCAGGCTGATGAAATGAAATTAGAAAGAGAAGCAGATTGCGAAGAAGCTGTTTGGTGTAACATAGTTACAGGAAACTCAACGTTAACAGTTGGGTTAGTTTATCGAAGTCCAAACTTAAGCATAGAAGAGAATGAAACAATACAAAACGCTATAAGGGAAGTAAGCAAACGGGGTATTATTATGGGGGATTTTAACCATAGGCATATACAATGGAAATCTCTACAGAGTATGGGGAGTGAGGACCACAAGTTTTTAGTTCTTGTTGAAGATACGTTCCTTCCTCAATATGTGCTAGAACTAACCAGGGGTTAGAATGTGTTAGACATAGTTTTGTCCTCACAGAATTAGTTAGTTAACAATGTCAATATATGTGAGCCACTGGGGAGTAGTGATCATAACCAGATACATTTTACCATCAAAATAAAATCAGAAAGGAATAGTAAAAAACAGTATAAGAGAAATTTCCACAAAGGAAGGTATAAAGACATGAGGAAATATTTAGCAAAGAATAACATACTGAAAAATAAGACAGCAACAGAATGCAGGAATATATTACAGAGTGAAATTAAGTGCATAGTCGATAAATTTGTACTCTTCAAAAAACAAGGAAACAGTCCATAAAGAAACACTGTCGAAAGAAGCCATTAGTAAAATCAAGTATAAATAAATGATGTGGAAGTCATAAAGATGTAATGGAAATGATGAAGACTACAACATTTATAAAGAAGCACTTAACCAAGCTACACCTGAAATTATAAATTCACAAACAAGCTATGAACAACAATTAGCTAGTAATATAAAACATGACAGCAAGAGTTGTTATGCGTATGTTCGAAGCAAACAGAAAGTTCAGGATAAGGTCGGTCCTCTAGAAGATATTGCTGGAAATATAATATCAGAGGGATTCTTAATGGCAGAAGACATGAATGAGCATTTTAGTTCAGTGTTTACCAGGGAAGATATTAGTTCACTGCCAGTACCAGAGGCTAAGTTCAAGGGGGCAGATTCAGACTATTTAGGACAGTTTATTGTAACCCCGCAAATGGTAGCTAAGAAAATAAGGACTATGAAGGATAATAAATCACCTGGAGTGGACGGAATTCCGCCCAAACTACTATTGGAAATTGTAGAACAAATTAGCGTACCGCTTGCAACAGTTTTCAATTTGTTGTTAGAAGAGGGAGTGGTTCCTTAAGAATGGAAAGAGGCAAACATTATACTGTTATTTAAAAAAGGTTCGAGAAACAAGTCAGAGAACAATAGACCAGTGAGTTTATCAGTGATTTGCAAATTATTAGAAAGACTAATTAAAGATCACATAGTGAATTTTCTTGTTAAACAAAACTTGATAAACCCATCTCTACATGTTTTTTTTAAAGCGAGGTCATGCTTAGTAAATATGTAATTTTTTTGGAAGACATCACTAAGTGGGTAGATGAGGGATCACCAGTAGATATCGTCTACTTAGATTTTTAAAAAGCTTTCGAAAAAGTACCACATCAAAGATTACTGCTTAAACTAAAGGCCCATGGCATAGAAAATAGTATAATAAACTGGATAGAAAAATGGCTGATTGACAGTAGACAACGTGTAGTACTTGATGGGGAGGCTTCAAACTGGAAATCGGTATTGAGTGGGGTAACTCAGGGATCAGTACTAGGACCTATATTATTCTTAATATATATATCAACGATTTGAATGATGAAATAACAAGCAAGGTGTTGAAATTTGCGAATGATACAAAAGTGTTTAGAAGGATCAAAAAGTGATGGAAATAGACAACATTTACAAGATGATCTTGACAGGCTGATCAAATGGTCTGAAAAGTGGCAAATGCTGTTCAATTTTTGGAAATGTAAATGCCTCCACACAGGACATGGGAAAGAAGAAGTAGAATATACAATGGGGGTATTGTACTAAGTACTACTGTAAAAGAAAAGGACTTAGGGTTAACCATTAGTGCTAATATGAAGGTTTTCAGAGCAGTGCGGAATTGCAGCTTCTAAGATAAATCAAATCCTTGGATTAATTAGGTGAAATATAGCGTGTAAGGACAAAGGATTAATTATACCGCTGTACAAAACTATAGTGAGGCCTTATTTAGAATATTGTATACAAGCATGGAGGCCATATCGCAAGAAGGATATAGATATGCTAGAAAGAGTACAAAGAAGAGCGACTAAAATGATAACAAAACTGAGGGATCTTAGTTATGAAATTCGCCTAAAAGATTGTGGTTTAATAACATTAAAGACCTGGAGATTGAGAGGATATCAGATAGAAGTGTTTAAAATAATAAATGGTTATGAAAATATTGATAGAAATATTGTTTTCTCAGTTAAGAAAGATAGAAGGACTAGAGGACATGAAGTTACATTAGCGAAGGAGCAGTGTAGATTAGATATAAGAAAGTTCTCATTTTCCACAAAGGACTGTAAATGAATGGAACAGATTATCTGCTGATTGTGTGGGTGCTAGTAGCGTGAATATGTTTAAACATAAAATCGACACGTACCTCAGAAGGGCGGGATACATATAAATAAAAGGGTTGGACTCTTGATAAGCCAAAGGGCTTCCTTGTCCACCTGCCACCTAGAGTTATTTCTCTGGGTGGCAATCTTGTTAATTCTTGTTAAATCTTCTGTACGACCTTCGTTCACTCCGCAGGTTACGTTGTCGAGTGTGCGAACAAAGACGGAAGTAAGCGGTCAGTCGTGATACCCAGGACGAAATACTACAGCTACTACTTAGTCATTCATGATGGCTCCATGTACATATCGCATTCTACTGGCAGGTAACGTTATAGCAAAATTGCATTACCTGTAATCGACTCGTACTTTATGGATGGCCGTTATAGAATGTGAACAGTTTTAGTTATATGCAGGTGCAGTGTTTGACTGAACAGTAGTGTTTTCAAAGCACACTAAAAACAACAGTGATGTTTTGAAATAAATGTTAAGCCAATACGGTGGTGTGTTGAACATTGTATCAAAACACTACTAAGGTTTTGGAGGGATGAGTTTCTTACAACCGGCTTCTTGCTTACTTGCTGCTTACGTTGTTCTTGCCTTTATTTGCGTTTTTAGAGATATGTTTTCATGCGTGTTGCTTTAGCGTTGCTGATTAACACCATCTGGAAACACTTGTTCTGATAAATTGAGTCTTTCAACCAATACGTGCTTTAATTGTTCTTTGTGTCATTACGAGGACGACACCTGTCGGCCCGCAGACATGCAACACAACGTGTTCGTTTTTCTTTCCAGAATAACCGTCAAAAATATCATTGACGGCTCAGAATATATCACAAATCAATTCACAACAGGGGGAGGCGGTATTTGCGTGCTGCGTGGGAAATGCCACGTCGGAGGTAATTGTGAACTAGTGTCTGATGTTCATCTTTGTTTGTTATGTGTTGTTCACTGTAACGTTTATTCTAATTGATCTAAAGAGAAATACATGAATGCACAAATGAAAGGACACATACATAAATACACACATAGTGATTCATAAATATGCGTGCGTGCATAAATCCATGTATGAGTACATACATACATACGTACGTACATACATACAAAAATACACGCATTTATGCATACACGCATACACGCATACACGCATACATGCATGCATACATACATAATATACATTCATGCATACATACACACATATATAATATACATACATGCATACATGCATACAGGCAAACACTCATACATGCATACATATATACGTACAAACGTACAGACGTACATACGCACATACGCACGTACGCACATACGCACATACACTGATACATGCATACATACATTGATACATACATACATGCATACATACATACATACATACATACGTACATACGTACATACGTACATACGTACATACGTACATACGTACATACGTACATACGTACATACGTACATACGTACATACGTACATATGTACATACATGCATACATGCATACATGCAAACATGCATACACGCATACATGCATACACGCATACACGCATACACGCATAAACGCATACACGCATGCACGCATACACGCATACACGCATACGCACATACGCACGTACACACGTACACACGTACACACGTACACACGTACACACGTACACACGTACACACGTACACACGTACACACGTACACACGTACACACGTACATACGTACACACGTACACATATACACACGTACACACGTACACACGTACACATGTACACACGTACACACGTACACACGTACACACGTACACACGTACACACGTACACACGTACACACGTACACACGTACACACGTACACACGTACACACGTACACACGTACACACGTACACACGTACACACGTACACACGTACACACGTACACACATACACACATACACACATACACACATACACACATACACACATACACACATACACACATACACACATACACACATACACACATACACACATACGCACATACATACTTACATACATTTATACATAGACATATACACACATACACAAATCCACCCATATATACATACAGTTTCAAGAAACGTATATGCAAAGTTTGGAAATCATGTTACGATGGATGCATTAATTTATGACTAACACCATAATGTTAATTCACCATATGTTCATTTACTATAGTTCAATAATGTTTAAAATATCACATGTTAAACGTATTGGTTTGTTATATCTCTTGACTCGTGATTTATTAGTTAAGGTCTTGTTGGATATATTCTGTTTTTTTTTCATAACATTTAACCGGTTTATGATGGAAAATGTTGTGCAATGAAGTCCTTTCTACAATAGTTACTGGTCACGTTATTTCCGAAAGACGTGATATTAAACCACTCCGGTAAACCTGTTTTACTCCGTGAGAATACAGCATATTTTATTCTGTTTCTGCTCTCTCGTAGACTGCCTACCGAGAAAAATAATTGACAAGTATTACTTGGCAAAAAACGAAACTTCCATGGTGTTTACCGTGAAGACCTGCAGCCGAGTTCGCGTGCTTCTGAAGAACTCGAACATGCAACCGCCGCATTACCTGGTGGAGTTCCCTGGATCTAACTCCGAACCAAGCAAAATCACAGTCCTTGCGACAGGTGAAACATCCAGTGATTCGTCACCCATGACTCAGAACTGCACGAAAATGAGAACGTTGTGGGTTTCCCGATCAAACGGCGTCGTCTCTGGGTGAAGTGGGTGGACTCCAGGAATGAAAGAAGTCGTGCAGTTGAAAGACGGAAATAACACGAACAATGTTGCAATGACATGCAAGATGTCGACAGATTTCGCTGATGAAAACGCCAGCTTCGCGGTGTATCGTCGTAAGTTGTTTTTCATTCATCTGACTCACTCTCTATCTATCTATCTATCTGTCTGTCTGTCTGTCTGTTCGTTTAATCTGATGTTGTCTGTTTGTCTCTCTCTTCCCCCCTCTCTCTCTTTTTGTCTCTCGCTCCCTCTCTGGCGCTCCTCTTTCACCGTTTTCTTCTGTCTCGCTATGTCTCAAAGTGTCTGTTACGGTCTCTCACTCTACCTCTTCCCCCCTCTCTCTGACACTCTTACTCTCTCTTGTGTTCTCTGTATGTCTGTCTGTCTGTCTATGTGTGTATGTATGTCTGTCTTTCTGTCTTGTTTGTTTTTCTGTGTCACTTCTTGTCACAGTCTCCCTTCATCCTTCCCTTCATCCACCCCTCAATTCCTCCCTCTCTCTCCATCACGTCCTGTCTCCGTCCATTCCCCATTCTTTCCCTTTTCTCTTTCTCTCACTGTCTGTTTCTCCGAGGAAATAACGGTTATTTGTTACAGTTTCTGCTCTGCCTAAAGTTGACCCACCAGTGAATGATCACGTGGCAGTACGTCTAGTTGATGGCGACAACAAAACATGCATGCGACTGTCGACCGCAAACATGTACACGATTTCTCCAAGTCTCGGACGTTTCGTTCCATTCCCTAAAGATGCATGTTTCCTTCCTGGACTCGTCATCAAGAGATGCGTGCCAGACTGCATCAAGCACTCATTCTCTGTCTTCATCACCGGCCGACGTCTCGTCTGCTCCAGCTCACTCATCGAGGTGTTGATGACTCAAGACATGACTCAATTGAAATGTGGAGAGGGCCGTTATCACGAATGTAAGATGACAGACGCCACCAAGTCAGGAGATGGAGATCTCACCAAGTGTGAAGCAGAGTGTCGCTGTGACGGGGAAGACTGCAGTACACTGTCCATCAACATCGAGGAATATAAGGACGAGTGGAACTGGAGCATCTGTGAGATCAGTCTGAAATAAACAGAGAAGAAAAACAAACGAAACATCCGCGGTTTCATTGTATGAGCATGAACCTTGTCGTAGCGATAACATAATGGATACACAGTGAGATTTAAGTTTGTTTTAAAATTGTCATTATTTATATTACAACAAAACGCGTACCTTGTATTATGTAGATTGCGTCTACCACTAGGAACGTAACATCATAACAGCAGCTGCTTAAGTAATGTAAAACCATGTAACAGGCAGCTTGCTAATGGGAAATGAAGGATTTTAATTAAATAACGTATGTTATAGTTCCATACGAGTTTGCAGTGCAACTCGGCGAGCATATCCTTTAAGATAGCATATGCTCACCTCTCTTCGAAACCGCTGATGTAGTTCGTGATCCAGTTGCGCCTTTTCATGTTCATTATTAGCTAGAACATTTTCTCGGAAAGTAATTTCAAAGAATAAACTTAAAAAGGGTAACTGAATGTATAAATCTCAGCCTAGTACTTATTAACTCAATGTATGAACGGCCATTCCGTTGTACAACATGGTATATTTTTATGTGTATTTGGTAATCCTTCCGCATTTCTAAATATGGTGCTGCGTTTCGAATATTTATTCTGCAAATTCTAACCAACTATACAGAGGGAATAACATTTAAAACGTATATATTGCAAAATTGCGGATTTAAGTGAACAGAATTCTATTTGTGTTAATTTTGGAACAATTATGAGTAGTCTTACAACGTAAACTGCTTGTCTTGAAGGCAACATATTTAGCATAACAAATGGTTTTAGCTAATCATTTCGAAATTATTGTACCCTGCTGAATGGCTAAAATGATTAGAAAATTAAATTGTCTATGCAATGTGTGGGACTAAACATTATTATTGCACCTTGCTGAAAGGCAAACAATCAATATTTGTCCCATATGTATTTCGGGTGAAGGTTTAGATGGTACATGTAGGGCGGTGGATTTCTGTATAAATCGATCAATAGGAAGATGATCGGACAACATTATAATACAACGTCTCTCGTAGGCATGAACGATTGTGGATCGTAGAGATTACTAGGTGTATATATCACACAATCAAACGCATCCCACCAATAAATAAAACTAGTTCCAATAAATCAAATTTATAATATTAACAGCCGTTACAATATGTATTTGGATTCGTAGTCACGTACAATCAAACTTATAATAATTATACGTATAGAACATATACTGTTAGAAAACATTGGACAGTGGGTGAAAATGTTATGTATATTGTGCACTTGTATTCATATATCTAGACATACACTCACAAGAGTCTAGCTGCTGCTATTCCATATTCAGTATCATGTTTTATTATCGATGTCAAGAGAAAGAAATACACAAGTGAAAAGAGTATAGGTACTTGGGGTCAAGCGGACTAATCGAAAGTATTAAATGCAAGATATATTACAAAGAACGGTATATAGTATTCGTTGCAATATTTATATTTAGTATTATGTGTTCGAAAGCCATGCTCGTTACGTTTGGAGTCTATGTCATACGATATAGCTGTCTATCCGTAATGTTTTCTGGGTAAATTCGCGTAAACACGTAACTAAAATGAACATCTTTTTTGTCAACCAAGAAACGTGCAAGCCGGCATATGGAATATAATTATGCATCACATTGTTGTGTGTGAATGTGGGTTTGGTTTGAAATTTAGACGTGTAACACCTTTGGTGTGATAAATTATGTTGTTGTTTACGCATGGTAACATTATTCACATGTGAGCAACTGCACGATCAACAATAGTAGGTCTATATAATTGTAGGCGTGTTTAGTGAACTTGCATTTGTTTAATCAATGTTTGGTACCATTGTGTGTGGCGGGAACAAGTTGGGAAGCGTACCATGTAAATAATGGTTTAAAATTGCTGAATCTCCAGTCAACATGATTGTGTGGAAGCATGACAACTAACAAACTAGTGGGTGACTCTGCATGCAAGGCGTGTGGTCAGAAATACAAGTCTGATATGATGCAGTATAGGTGTGTTGTCCGTGAAAAACGGTCTTGTGAAATTTGTTGTTGTAGCAGGTAGGAAGGAGGGATACATGTCGTACTAGGATGACCGGTCACCCACATCAGGTGTCTCCATAGTCCTAAAGCTGCATAGCTGCGTATCCTATGTAATTGCAGTAGTTGGCGTTACTGTATATACCGTTAGCATCTCTGTATATTCTGTTAACGTTAGTGAATGGTTGCTAACATTGCTGTTTCCCGAGTTAACATGACTACATGCTTGCTAACATTGCTACATTTCGTGCTATCATTGTTATATGCTAGATAGCATTGCTGTAAATCAAGTTGGCATTTGTGTATGCTTGCTAACAGTGCTGTGTATCATTTGTGTATGCTTGCTAACAGTGCTGTGTATCATTTGTGTATGCTTGCTAACAGTGCTGTGTATCATTTGTGTATGCTTGCTAACAGTGCTGTGTATCATTTGTGTATGCTTGCTAACAGTGGTGTGTATCATTTGTGTATGCTTGCTAACAGTGCTGTGTATCATTTGTGTATGCTTGCTAACAGTGCTGTGTATCATTTGTGTATGCTTGCTAACAGTGCTGTGTATCATTTGTGTATGCTTGCTAACAGTGCTGTGTATCATTTGTGTATGCTTGCTAACAGTGCTGTGTATCATTGTTGTATCTATTATTACCATTGTTGTATCTACTGTTAAATTGTTTCGTATAATGGTAATGTTTGTATGCTTGTTAGCAATGAAGTACCTCATGTTAACATTGTTGTATCTCCTGTTAACGTAAACGTGTATCCTGTTGGTAACATAACTGCATATCCTTTAACTGTTAACAATGCTGTATCACCATTTAACACTTCTGCATCTCCTGCGAACGTTTCTGTATCTTGTGTGATACTGATCTCCTACTAGCATCGCTGCAGTTCGTGTTAGCGTATTAGTATATCATGTTAGCTACGTGATGTGGAATATATTCGACATCATTTGAATGCGTAACATTCTGTAACGTTGTGACTCAGGCAGCAATGATCTGCAACATTTTAGTAGAACACCATTTGAAAGAATTTGTTTGCCTTTTGTGTGAAATAAATACGAACACTATTAATTGTGAATAGTTCTTTTGCATATGTTGATGTAACAAGTCAGAGACGGGTCTGATTTACCTACACAATAAACCTATATGCTACGAAAAGTGTTCATACAACTGTGACGACAACACATTGTACACCCATTTAAATACGTGTTTATCGGCTATCACTGCTGCTATCAAGTTGCAGTCAATACTCGTCAGAGAGATATATAATTAATAACCCCATTGGACCAACGTACAAAGAGTACAATCTGACCAGTCATGCATCAAATCCAGCGACGTGAGAGCCCGGCTAGTGTATTGGTTAGCACACCAGCCTGGCATGCCAGTGCTCTGAATTCGAAACCTGGACCGGGCAGGCATGATATTATTTTGGTTTAAAAACCTGGCTCTCAACATTTGGGACTGTGTAAGTGTGACTCTAAGATGACATTAATATCGGTCCCTTCTCAATTTAGGACGTAAAAAACACTGAGAACGACAAGCACCCTGGCAGTGACAACCCCTAGTGCCAGCTTATAAAGGTCGGTTTGGCGTTGATGTTCAAAAAAGGCTGACTAGTTGATTGAGACCTCAAAAGACCATTACATTGTAACCAGTAATCTAGTCAATTAATAGAACGTTGCCGAGCGCTGAAAAAACTAGGCAACTAGGTGACGTGAAGTGATGCACTGAACGAGTTGTGTTCCATATGCACCGTGATTTGAGCGACCTGTGTCTCATTACTAAATTAAAACTGTCATTGTATTTTTATTTAGCGTAGCAGATCGAACTATTCCATTCAACAGTTCTAAATATTTCACATGACAGATCGAACTATTTCGTGCAGAAAAACTATTTCACGCTATATATATTCTATTATGCACCCACAAGTTTACTTTAGTGAAAACGTAGATCCAGTTATGTTACACGTTGGATGATTTAAACAATACCTTTGATTTTCGGGTTGTAACTGTATACATCGTTGATCCACAACACAATTCGCTCACAGTGTGTGTGTGTGTGTGTGTGTGTGTGTGTGTGTGTGTGTGTGTGTGTGTGTGTGTGTGTGTGTGTGTGTGTGTGTGTGTGTGTGTGTGTGTGTGTGTGTGTATGTGTGTGTATCAATATATATATGTCTGCCTGTGCGTGTATATGGTTATGTCACTCAGTCTTAGAGCACTTAGAGTTTGCAAGAACAAAAATAATTCCATTATTGCGGATAAAATTGCTGAGAAAATGAGTGGAAAAAACGACAGAGATTTCTGGAGGGAAATCAAAAACTCCACAAACAGTAATGTTAAATTACCAAACACTGTGGGTGATGTACATGGCAGCCAAAACATAAGTGGAATGTGGCAAGAACACTACAGTCAAATTTTTAATGTAGTTAGAGGAAGTTGCAGCAAGGAATTTCTTGCTGATCTGTGTCAGGAGCATGCCGTCTTTGACCAAGGTATGAGGGTGACTGTTAATGAAATTAGTGAACTTATCAAAGCTTTATCTTACAATAAGTCACCTGGTTTAGACGGCATTACTAGCGAGCACATGAAGTGGGCGGATCGACAGCTGCCAGTTTTATTGGCTATATTGATGTCGGCTATACTTACACACGGGAAATATGCAAAAATCTGTCATTGTTCCCATTATTAAGGATAAAAATAAACGTGTCAGCGACAGAGATAACTATAGACCGATATGTCTGTCTAATGTATTCACAAAAATAGTGGAAAAAATACTGTATAATCGGATGCAAAGTCATCTACGAACTACAAGTAACCAATTTGGGTTCAAACCCAAACATGGGACAGAAATGTGTGTATTTGTGTTGAAGGAGCTCCTTCGATATTACACTAATCATGGGTCATACATGTATGTTGCCTTCCTTGATGCCTCCAAGGCATTTGACAGGGTGAATCACACAACATTATTTATGAAGCTACTTAAGCTTGGAGTGTCTAAATATTTAATTAAAGTGATATGTCAGGGGTACTGTAATCAGACTATGTGTGTTAAATGGGGTTCGGTATTTTCCAACTTCTTCTCTGTGACTAATGGAGTTAAACAAGGGGGTATGCTATCTCCTTTCTTATTTAATTTATACATGAATGATTTGAGTTTGCTACTGATGAAACTACCCATCGGATGCTATTGTGGTGATACAACTGTTAATCATCTCATGTATGCTGATGACATTGTACTACTGGGTCCATCGGCTAAGGGGTTGCAAAGACTGCTAGATGTATCATACAATTATGGATGTGACAACGACATATTGTTTAACAGAGTAAAGTCGCAGATAATGTTTTTTGACACAAGACAAACCAGTTTTGAAGTAGCTCTTAAGCTTGGTGATGCAGTTCTGAATACAACGAAGGCATACACATATCTTGGCCATATAATCTGTAATGATCTGTCGGATGAAACGGATATGAAATCCAAAGAAAGGAGTTTGTACGGCAGAAGCAATATTCTACTCAGGAATTTTCACTTTTGTTCAGTGAAGGTGAAGAACAAACTGTTCACATCCTATTGTAGTAATGTGTATTTATGTTCCTTATGGGCTAATGATAGAAAAGCCGCTATGCAGCACTTTATTGTTTCCTATAACAATGCATTTATAATTATGCACAGCCTATCTATGAGGTGTAGTGCTAGCCTAATGTTTGTTAGTTCTGACACGGACTGTTGCAATACTAGATTTAGAAAATGCATGTAAAGTTTTATGAGCAGAATATCTGCATCGACGAACAACATAGTTGAGAGTATTATACACAGTGATGTTTATACGACCTCTGTATTGCGCAGGAAGTGGATTAGTGCAATATATACACTATAATATACTTTTTATTTTTACTTTTTTACTATGGACATAGTGCATATTACATGTATGCTTTTTTGTCTGAAATAAAGATTGATAAAGATGATAAAGATAAAGTCTGTCCGTCTGTCGATCTTTCTGCATGTATGTGTATTGTGATTGTGATCTTGCGTGCCTTCGCAATGCATGGAAGTGATCTGAATCAGTTGTCCATTGCTCTGTTAATTCATTGCGCTGGTCTACACCTGTGAAAACAGTGCAGCTGCCCGCTGACCCTACCAACGTACAACACCAGGGAATCACAGTATAACTACCATTGCGACCATTCACTTGGTGGTGCGTTCTATACCATTGCCTTCTTTCAACCGAACATAACATGTAGCATCACCCACGACAGCAAGAACAAAACCATTGATTCTAGAATGGCAACGAGATGATTGGATAACTAGCTCAGTTTATAGTCGGCGGTTGGACAGTATCATCTGTCTCTGGGTACAGAGAATGTAGTCTAATTAAAAACGCCCATTATATAATGTTCCCGTGGATAACGTTAGCTTTAATAATAATAATAATAACAATAATAATAATAATAAGACAACTTGTTTTGTACCTAAATCCTCGGAATCCAATGGTCATCAACACAAATGGGTTGTCAATCTCGTAGTCTGTAGCCACATTAAAGTCGTCAATAGAGGGATCGAGTCGGCAGGGGGCTGTGGTGAATACGGAAGGTTGTAAAGGTAAATTGTGTAATATTTTCAACTGATCTAACAGTAAGAGGGAGCATATTTGAGTGAGTTGGGGCAGCAACACAATGTGTCATAGTTCCAATATTAGTTTTGATTCTAGGAACAAAACGTAAACAAGAACTAAACGATCGAAGCTGGATAGGCTTTTGTAAAGGAGTAAGCAACGGATATAAGTATGTTGGTTGCTGACATGAAATAGCTTGATACAGTTGTAGACAATGGCACATGTCTTAAAAATAACACGGTATCAGACAGAAAGCCGGTGCAAATACCTCAGAAGAGGCACTGAATGAGAAAACTGCGGAGATCGAGTCTCAACCCTAGCTAAGCAATGTTGTACACGTTGTAACCTAATGATGCCCTTAAGGGCAATATTGTGAAAAAGGGAATAGTCAAGCCTACTAATGACAAGTGTAGTTGCGATATGTTTCGCAACAGAGAGAGGCACAAAACGGCGAGTACGTCATAATTCACGAATATATATAATTCTATACGATAATAACAGCAACGACAAATTGGAGAAATATGATGTCTAATATTAAAATTATCATCGGTAACTCCGAGATTTCGTGCTGAAAGTGCAAGCGTAACATACTGTCCAAGCATAGGTGGTGAAAGTAGCTTTTAATTTTGTAACGCTGCGTCTGTGTACCAATAACAAAAAGCTCTGTTTTATCAGCTTTTTAACTTTAATCTACTCTCAGTCATACATACGAAAATGCCATTAAGACAATTTCTGAGCTGATCTAAGGAGCAATTATTATTAGGCGAATTTAACGCTGTTACTTTACCTTTATCCATATTTATTGTAGCACCGTTCTGCACGTTTAACAGGGCAATTTCAATAGAATGAAGCTGTTTGTATGCAGATTGTAATTCAGTATACTAGCAATATGATTTAATATGAGATCCAAGGCGTTTTGCTACAACTAGTTCAAGTATCTGGGAAATGAAATTAGAAACTGGTCTGTAATTCTTGAAGTTATCTTTAGGAAGATATGTCTTCTGGAGGAGGGGGTTTGTTAATGCATGTTTAAAATCGTCTGGAAAAATTTCCGAACTTAGTGATCAATTTATATTATTTGTAATTGTATTAAGTAAAGAGTTAACACAAGCTTTTAACAGAATAGTCGGTAACGAATAAAAATCATCGGACATTAACATGACATCGAATTCCACAAGCATTACTTATAACGGCCGTCTGACAGTAGGATATGCTACGTTTGTGCTCAACTGATTTATTCATTTGCCCAATGGTCTTCATAAAGGAAATATTTGGAAATTATTGTTCTATTCTTCCAGTCATAATAACGTCGAAGTTAATCAAACTAACAAGTAAATGGGTAACATGTAAACACATGTTTATCTTGAAGTATAAACAAACACAACGGCCGATTTCAGTAATGAATGTCATGACAACAGCTGAATTGATCGATTGTGGCTTCATGTCTCGATAATTGGAATTATAAAGAGGGATGGGACGTTGAGAGTTGTCTCCCTCAGGAGTTTCTTTCCACATTTTACTTTCCCTCTCCGTCCGTACATCCGTCCGTACGTCCCTCTGTCCATCCGTCCTTTCCTCACTCCCTCCTTCTCTCCCTCCTTCCCCCTCCCTCCCTCCCTCCCTCCCTCCCTTCCTCCCTACCTCCTTTCCACTTTGTACTGGATGGAATGCTGTGGGTTCTGAGACCAAGTATCTGGTTACAACTGTCAGACAACTGTGCATGTTACGTGTTGAAGCACATCAATTCGACACATTATAGATACTTATACACCAAGCACATATTCGTGTAAAACATTTCAGTTAGTCCTGTGCGTTACTTACCCATAACGAAGTGTTGTATTCCAAAGCGACGTACCTCATGTAGAAATATCACAAACTATTCAACAATATGCTGGTACACATGGGCGCCATCAAAATGTCGAATATGTGAGCGTCGGCGAAAGTCAAAAGTAACATAACAATTATCGTACCTAAGAAACTACGTTGATATCAACAACGTGTCTCCAGATTACGACATTCTCAAGGCACAGGGCTAATATGCTTTGACGGACGCCATTTAAAAATGGCGGATTTATAAATGTTGGCGAAGGTCAAATGTAATATAATTAAAGTCGCCTCACCTGAAAAAAACTCTCTTTTGACGTTAAATATGTGGCTCTATGTTACATTGTTCTCAGGATATACAGGAATAATAGACTTTGGGGACGCCATATCTAAAATTGCATATATATAAATATTACCTTAGGTAACATTTAATAGTTTTGAAATCGCTGTTCACAAATCTATCCACAGACATACCAATTACTGCTCTACGTTACGTAATTGCTATGATATAGTGACGTAGTGATTTGGTTCCATACAGTGATTTGGTGGCTTTTTTCCAAGATAGCCGCCAAACGAAAAAAACACCACGCTGTTGCAGGCATTTGAGTAATGTTGGATTATCTGTTGAGGAACCTTACCTGGAGATAGAAAAGCGGCATTACAATGTACGCGTTGATGTTAAAATCACACAGTTGATTAGGCGTGACCTAGACAGATAATGTGGGATTGGGTGCAGAATACCCTGTGTGGTTTAATACACGAATGAATATTTGTACACACTTGTCAAACTAGTGTTTATACAATGTGATGTGAACATGACTTATTGTTTAGTAGTAAGATTTAGTCTGTGTTATGTAGTCCGGACTCCGAGTAACGGTCCGTAGTACGCGTATTGGTGCAATGTTAAATGACGCGTGATGGACCCGTAGCGAACGAGAGTCATTCCTTTGTTTTGGAACTCTGATCTGTGCCTGACGTACATGTATAACAAAGCCAACACATCGGATGTTTTTCTTCCCCACGATCCTCCCCTCTCTACCTCTCTTCTCTACCTCCCTTCTCTACCTCCCCTCTCTACCTCCCCTCTCTACCTACCCTCTCTACATCCCCTCTCTACCTCCCCTCTCTACCTCCCCTTTGTACCTCCCCTCTCTATCTCCCCTCTCTACCTCCCCTCTCTACCTCCCCTTTCTCTACCTCCCTCTCTACCTACCTCCTCTCTACCTCCTTCTCTACCTCCCCTCTCTACCTCCCCTCTCTACCTCCCCTCTCTACCTCCCCTCTCTACCTCCCCTCTCTACCTCCCCTCTCTACCTCCCCTCTCTACCTCCCCTCTCTATCTCCCCTCTCTACCTCCCCTCTCTACCTCCTCTCTCTACCTCCCCTCTCTACCTCCCCTCTCTACCTCCCGTCTCTACCTCCTAGGTTTGAAAGTTGCTTACATTGTTATGTTGTTGTATTAGGGGGACACAAGACTGCTCCACCTTTGTTGTATTAGGGGGACATAAGACCGCCCCCACCTTTGTTGTATTAGGGGGACATAAGACTGCCCCCACCTTTGTTGTAGTAGGAGGACATAACACTTCCCCCACCTTTGTTGTATTAGGGGTACATAAGACTGCCCCCACCTTTATTATATTAGGGGGACATAAGACTGGCCCCACCTTTGTTGTATTAGGGGGACATAAGACTGCCCCACCTTTGTTGTATTAGGGGGACATAAGACTGCCCCCACCTTTGTTGTATTAAGGGGACATAAGACTGCCCTCTCCTTCGTTGTATTAGGGGGACATAAGATTGTCCCCACCTTTGTTGTATTAGGGGGAAATAAGACCTTCCCCATCTTTGCTACTTCTACTTTTGTCATTTAATAATTGTTTAGCAATGAGCAACTTTGTATACGCAGTTAAGCATTTGATTCACATGTATTGTATTTTCTTGATGACCATTTGTGCTGGCTGCTAACCTATATTCTCATTGTATATTGTTATGTTCTTAGTACAATTATTAAACGACCTTTATCGACACTTACTCTTTGTGTGTTCCTGTAGCAAACAAGCTCAGGTTTCTGCCATTGTGTATCATTAGGGTATATGCATTAAGCATCGGCAGGGAATAAATACCAACAACATGTTGTTTGTTGTTTCCACGTGTCACGTCCAACAGCAATGTGAAGCAATGTTTAAAGCATCTTAATAACAACAAAAAACGCGGTATTCTACTGGTAAAAACTGTTTTGTCTTGTAAATAACTACAGTGTATGTCTTTTCACATATGTACGTGTTATATCGGTTTACAGTTATATACTTGAAAGATTTAGACAATGAGCGTTTGTGTCTAACTACTTTATGATCGCTTAGAGGTTGTTCTTAAAATATGTCACGCTGAAGGAGGCACGGCGACTATGGACAAGCATGAAGAACCATCCTAGAGGGTGCGGTTTCTCTGGATAAATGCTACATAACTTTTTCAAAATGTTCACGCATCGATCTGTCTATAAAAAGCATATAACACTAATTAACAAGCAACGCTATATTGCTATATTTCAACTGCATTAAAAAAAAAAAAAACTAGCTGTATTATGTGTTATTACTTTTTTACACACTTATTTGCTACATGTAAACAATGAATCAATACATTCATAAAATATTTAAAAAAAATAGTGTAGATAGAGGATCAGGTCGTCATTATCGCTCTCTTGAGGGCCTCACCGTTGTTCTGGGATATCTCGTTACCAGAAACAGCACGGAGAGAGTCAGAAGAAAGATGCTCTGCAACTGACTTGTCCGTGGATGATGTATTCTCATCGTTGGCATGCAACGAGTTGTGTCTTCAGAATGGTCTCGTGAGATTCCTGGAGTATAGAGAGATGTTGTTTCAAGGACTCCATGTCCTTCATGTCCTTCACAAGCGGCGAAACGTCGAAACAATTATTCATTGTCAGTGGTGGAAGACGGAATAGTTCCTTGGCGACGTAACAGGGCACAGACAGGGGCGGCATTTCAAGGAAAATGTTCTAGATGTCTTGGATGTTGTTCAAAGTCTTGTCTTTGCCCTTTCTTTTGATCAGCCGCGGAGCGTCACGATTACAGAACGCAGTTTCAAATATAATGTTCTTAGCAGTTGTAAAGTCGTCATCGGAGTAAAAGTGAGAGATTAGCTTCACGATCATGTCGTATGGGAGTGTGTTAATCTTGTCGCCAACAAATGTAAGAAGCTCATTGACAACTGGTTTGTCAGATTCACATATAAAAATGTTCGCGTTTGCATTATCACGGGATGCAGAGTGTTCGTCCGACGGCGTCGCCATCGTTAATGCGCGTGTTGTTCAACGTTGCGAGGCGAATCGACGATCGAGAGCGACCCAACGAGACGGTAATTAGTTCTTTCCTGTCTGGCTTCACCATCACAGATCAACAGTTGGTTGGTGCATCGACGTCACAAATGAAGGAATGTGCGGCTTATCTGTCCGTTCATGTCTTGACAAGTCTCAAACACCGCCGCTGTCAACTGAAGAATTAATACTACCGGGCGCTCTATCGACGTAAACGAAAAACGCAGGTACGTCAAGCTAATGAACAGACCGTTCAAGTGGACAAATCCCATCAACAAAGAGATACGGGACTCTAGGACATGTTGTTATGTTATGCTATGATGTTACGATGTTATGTTATGATGTTACGATGTTATCATGTTCCTTCTCTTGGTTATTTTAATTAAATTCATAAAAACGCAAAAGGTGTCGATTTTTTATTGATTAATTAAGAAACATTTAATTAAAGAACATTTAATTATAAAAACATGAAAACCGACATTGCATATAGCTCTTAACAAAATCAAACACATGACAGTCATAATACACGACAGTCATATCTCCCTCTGAACATATCCTTTACACTTAGGCATTGACCAAATCCCCTTAATCCTTCTGGCAAAGGCCTATTTTTTCCGTCATTATATAGTGTCCATACCTCGTCGTTTCTTTTTGATGTGACGTATGTCTTATTATAGTACTGCGTCCTTCGAAACCATTTAAACTGCAATACATAGTATCTACAGAGATACTAGACCACGATCAGGAGTTTAGTGCATCATTTTAGGTTCGTAGAATATTCTGGAACACTTATGAGTACGCTACACAACATTACACAGCGTGGTCAGACTCACTTTCAAAGCGACGTTTCTAGGTGAAGTAATACTAAAATTATAACCTGGCATTGACATCTGGCAAGGTGTACAACTGAACATTAAACTGCCTTGTCGCGTATAAAGATTAGTACACACCGATCAATTAAACGCGGTGTCCATGTCGTCTGAGTTTTACCTGACATTACCCAACAACACGTACAACAGCGATACATTATCTTGTATCTTTTCATTGTCATAGACAAGACTTAGTTATCTTTCTGTCATGTTCAAGTCGGAACTTAGAATATATTTCAAAGAATATATTTATAATATTTTTTTCTCCAAAATGGAAACATAGTTATATTTATGTCATGTTCAAGTCGAGCTACCCCTCCCTGTGTAACATCCGGAATTAGTGTAACCGTGATGAGGTATAACGTTTATCGATCACTGACTTCTATTTATCGATTATTAAATAGTGTACATTTCACGGTTGCATTGGTACACTCGTGAGCTACCCGTAGAACATTCGGTCTTAGTGGAACCGTGATGACGTATGCTCTTTATCGACTCCTTCTTGTTGATTATTCTCACGGATGATACAAAAGTGTTCAGAAGGATTCAAAGTGATGGAGATAGACAGCATTTACAAGATTATCTTGACAGGTTGATCAAATGGTCTGAAAAGTGGCAAATGCTGTTCAATTTTTGGAAATGTAAATGTCTCTACATAGGACATGGGAACGAAGATGTATAATATACAATTGGGGGTACTGTACTAAGTGCTACTGTAAAAAAAGACTGAGGGTTAACCATTAGTGCTGATGTGAAGGTTTCAGAGCAGTGTGGAATTGCAGCTTCAAAGGGAAATCAAATCCTTGGATTAATTAGGCGAAATATAGCGTATAAGGAAAAAGAACTAATAATACCGCTGTACAAAACAATAGTGAGGCTTCATTTAGAATATTGTGTACAAGCGTGGAGGCCATACCGCAAGAAGGACATAGATATGCCAGAAAGAGTACAGAGGAGAACGACTAAAATGATACCAAAACTGAGGGATCTTAGTTATGAAATTCGCCTAAAAGAATGTGGTTTAACAACACTAGAGACCAGGAGATTGAGAGGAGATCAGATAGAAGTGTTTAAAATAATGAATGGTTATGAAAATATTGATAGAAATATTTTTTTCTCAGTTAAGAAAGATAGAAGGACCAGAGGACATGAAGTTACATTAGCAAACGAGCAGTGTAGATTAGATATAAGAAAGTTATCATTTTCACAAAGGACTGTAAATGAATGAAACATATTATCTGCTGTTTGTGTGGGTGCTAGTAGCGTGAATATGTTTAAAAATAAAATCGACACATACCTAGTAAGGGCGGAATACACATAGATAAAAAGGTTGGACTCTCGATAAGCCAAATGGCTTCCTTGTCCACCTGCCACCTAGAATTAATTCTCTGCGTGGCAATCTTGTTAAATTAAACAGAGTATTTATACACATACACTTGTCTTTCTTGTATCGTTATGATGTGCTTAAGTGGGGCACTGTCTGATGAAAGGTTTACGAGATGCATGTTTTCTACTTTAGTGGGACATGGTTTGCTGCCGAAGTAGTGACATTTTGTTCAAATATTGTAGGATACCGTCTAAAAGTAACTGTGTATGATATGGAGTCAATTTTTTATATAGTTAAGGTTTATAGATTTTATAATTGACACTTTCTCTTGGCTGTTTGAATAATATTTCATCAACGCACACAGTTTTATTGCTTACTTAAGAAACATTTCAAACTACATAACATGCAGACATTACACACCACTATTACCAAAATAAAATACACGACAGTGATTGTTCACGTTGCGGAGTATCTTTGTAGGATTTCAATAATCTTTTAGACATTTAGATAAGATAGTAAATTAGTAGGAGTAACGATACAGATGTCAACAAATGTTTGGTGAATTTAATATTTAGGTATTGACATGTACATAGGCTTTTCTACATTGTCTTATATATTTTCATTGTCATAGACTTGTACTATTTTCGCAATTTTTTCGTAGCATCACAACATTTTATATTTTCTTTGTTATAGCCCTGATGGAAAAAAGCATTTAACACGGAAGATAGCTGGAAACGGTACATTGTCCACAGTCGCTGAAGATGATCGACAAGTACCACTTGTGTCGGTGCCTATGACCCTTGCGACAAGCTCGACATGACGACGAAATGCGAGACAAATTAGAACGAAGCGATATAGACGAGAGGGAAAAGGTTGTCTTGTATAACCAGGTGTTGAGCCGGTATAACAATATTTCCGACAGGCGAATGCAGGAATCCCTGCATGTGGCCATCGACAAATTTTCCAGCGAAGAGGAAAACAAAATAGAATCGCCTATTAAAAATGAAATCATCGAAAATGTAGTTATACAGTTTTTCAATGTATTGTGCATTGTGTAACTCAATGAAAAATTGACACGAAGACGACGTCACACAAATGTTTGCACACGGTACTAGATTACATTAAAACCAATTTCCCGCCATCTTCACCGAATTCCCGCCTTTTTCACCGCCTTCGTGTCGACGCGTCCAAGGTTTCCCGCCATCTTCACCAATGTCCCGCCTTATTCATCGAGTTTCCAGCCGTATTGTGTCGCTGCGCACCTGAGACTTCGATAGAACAACACACCTGATTCAGAGTCTTCCGTGTGGCGTAGCCAATGTCATAATTCGCGACTACACTGACGCACGCAGTATGCAATAAACGCAATCTCTCTCTCTCTCTCTCTCTCTCTCTCTCTCTCTCTCGTGTTTAAGTATACAGGTTGAGAACATCGTAGGACATGTGGAAGAGGATGGTCATACACACACCTAAGAAACATCTAACATACTTATTGTCATGTTTGTACATACATGATCTGTAAAACAGTCATGTCACCTCTCTTACCAACACGGACTTGACAGCATTGTAAAATACAGGTTGTGTCATATATTTTTGTCAATACTACAGTGATATGTCATGCTTATGTTGTCTCTCTCTGTCTCTCTGTCTGCTTCTTCTTAGCGGTTGACATCTCTTTGTTAATCCAGACACAATCTTGTGTATCTCCTCTTCCGATGTTGGCACGAGCAAAACAAGAGGTTCATTGAAACATGCCTTCTCTCTCACTGGTGAGTTTGAGCGGTACCTCGTTTCTAACTCTGCCCGAATCTGTTGCACTTTGTTAGTGAAGTGTTGCGCGAACTTACTGCAACCATCATCAGTGTATTCTAAGTCGGGATGAATGTTCTTCTGTTCAGCCCCGAATGACCTCACGAGCTGGAACATCGATTTGTTGTCAGCTCTCTGCAGAGTGTTTTGATAGTAGTTACTCTTAGCAAACTCTATGCAAACTGTCGAAGCATTGCGGGCTTCGACATAGAGCTGCCGGTGAATTTCGAGTTTGGTCGTCCTCCAACAATGTTCACACTGGCGTCTCTTCTCTCTAGCTTCCTACACCTTTCTGTTGTACCATGGACATGGCTTGGTCCCTCTCCTCACTCTGTTCTTGGTTGGAGCGTGTTTGTCGAAGACCATACGCAAGACTGTATCATAGATGTTAACCATGTCTGGCGTGCTTTCTGGGTGTCTATGTAGAATTTGTTCGCACTGGTAGGCGATATCTTCCCGAATAACAATAGACCTGTCAGCAGTCTGTCTCATCTGTCCAAGGTTATTGAGAAGATAGTAGCACAGCGATTGTCTGATCATCTTGACTCACAAGATATGCATGAACCGTTTCAGTCGGCATACAAAAAGCTTCACTCTACATAAACCGCATTGTTGAAAGTCTGCAGTGATGTCCGGGTGACCTTGGATCGCAAAGAAGGCACTCTGCTCGTGCTTCTTGACCTGAGTTCAGCTTTTGACACGATTGACCACACTATTCTACTCAATCGGCTCAGCAAGCGCTACGGTATTCAAGGTTACGCCCTCCAGTGGATGGAGTCATATCGGCAAGACCGTAAGCAGCGTGTTGTGATTGGCCAGAGTGCATCTGAACATCACATTCTTAAAACAGGAGTGCGCAGGGATCCGTCCTTGGGCTTGTACTGTTCTCTATGTATGTCCAACCAGTCGGCGATGTCATCAGAAGGCACGGTGTAACATTTCATCACTATGCTGATGATCTGCAGCTGGTGCGTGCGTTTGGGCTTAATCCTAAGGCATTACTCGAGGCCCTACAACGTTTTGAAGCCTGCGTCATGGAGATTCGGGAGTGGCTGATCTCTAATTACCCCAAACTGAACGACCAGAAAACCGAGTTCCTTCCGATTGTCCCAGTGTCTGCAAAGAAGTTAGTAAACGATCTCAGCATCAATGTTGGTGGGTCTCTCATCCAAGCTGTGCATCAGATTAAAGACCTTGGTGCCGTCTTAGACTGTCACATGGACATGCCTGCCAACACATCAGCGATTATCCGGTCCTGCTATTTCCACCTACATCGTTCCTGCCAAGACAGACGAGTGAGAGAGTAGTCAACGCATTAGTGACATCAAGGCTCGACTACTGCAACTCCCTCCTGTACGGCACAGTGGACAAGAACTTTGTACGGTTTTGTACGGTTACAGCGTGTCCAAAACTCTGCAGCCAGAATGATCGTGCGAGTGCCCAAATACGCAAGCATCACGCCAGTGCTCCAAGACCTACATTGGCTCTCGGTACGAAAACGCGTTTGTTTCAAGGTCCTAGTATTCGTGCACAGAGCTGTCAACAAGTGTGGGCCCATGTACCTGGGCAAGCTTGTCTGCCTCTACGTGCCCACCAGGTCCCTTCGGTCAGCGGGAAATCGTCAACTTGCGAGACCGCGAACAAGATGCAAAGTCGGAGACGCGAGTTTTATGGCAGCAGCTCCAGACCTCTGGGTTTACCGACATCAATGCGTGAACTAAACAGTGAAGCAGCTTTTAAAAGCGCATTAAAAACACTCTATTTTAATCGATATTTTAACTACAGCAGCCGCAGCAATCCAGGATCTGCGGAGTGATCTACTTGTTTTCAATGCATGCAATGAACACTAAGACTTTTAAGATCACTTTTAAACACTCTCTTTTAATCAGTATTTTAACTGCTATTGTGACTTTTAGAATTGGCATTATTAATTATATATTGTTTATATGACACGATAATACTAATATTTAAAGATAATTTTGTTTAATATTAATTTTTACTTAATTAATTACTTTTTTGATTTATTACTGTTTTACATGTAAAGCGCCTTGAATAGTTTCTTACTAGAGTTGGCGCTATATAAGTATATTTATTGATTTATTTGTCTCTCTGTCTCTCTGTATCACTGCCTCTCTGTCTCTGTCTCTCTGTCTCTCTGTCTCTCTGTCACTCTGTCTCTCTGTCTCTCTGTCTCTCTGTCTCTCTGTTCTCCGTCTCTCCGTTTCTCTGTCTCTCTGTCTCTGTGTCTCTCTGTCTCTCTTTCTCTCTGTCTCTCTGTCTCTCTGTTCTCTGTATCTCTGTCTCTCTGTCTCTCTGTCTCTATCCGTCTGTCTGTATATATGTCTGTATGTCTGTCTGTCTGTCTCTCTCTCTCTCTCTTTCTCCATTCTTTGCTTGTTGATACCCGTCACTCCTGCAATTCTGTTACCCCAGTTCCCAGATAAAATGTTCATCTTGGACATTGTTTGGCAAAGAATCAGGCTGGTATAACGTGGAATGCCAGTCTAGAGCAAATGTATACCTGCCAACTTTTTTGTATTCTGGGAAATTAATTAGCTGTTCAGCAGGCTTCCCGTGTCGCACTGTCTCGCCGCGCTCTCTCTCGGAGCTTGACATCGGAAGACGAGTGAGGATGCTGTTGCAGATTTCCCCCTGGAAAAGCGGTTCAGCACGTCTCAGCACGCCTCCCGTGGTGTCGCGCTGTCTGGGTTGATGACATCGGAAGACGAAGGGAGAGGGTGCTGATGAAGATTTGTAGCGAACATTCGGGATATTTGCTTGTATTGCCGGGAGATACACCCAAAATCCGGAAAAGTTGGTAATTATACCCATATCGGCGGATCCAGGGGGCATAGGGAACACGCGCCCACTAGACCCTTGGTATTTGGCTAGGGCTAGATAGGGGTGCCTCCTAGACCTTTTGAATGTCGGCGCGGCGGCGAAAATTGTTAAACATCACCCCCCCGTCCCGTCTTGCGAAGAAATTAGCCGAGTTGAGACAGCGGAGAGAAGCTGAAGTTAAGGCGGCGCTGAGGTGAAATATTTCCAACAACACTCCCCCCCCCACTCCACCCCCGCTTTCTGATGTCAGGATCTTACGAACGACAGTGGAGGCTTGCTCAAGTTGCGGCTCAGCTCAACCAATATGAATGTCGTTCGGCCACCAGTGGGTTTTGGTTCCTCCCCAGTCTACCTTCTCTAGATCCGCCCTTGATACAACTGTTGACTGTACGTCGGCATTAGTTGCATGGCAGCAGCTTGGGGTACTATCACCGGATCGATGTTATTAGTAATTCGGCAACCATTGCATGGCAGTAGCGTGTCATGCCAACGTTGGTCCAATGTTGATTGTACGTCGGCAACCATTGTTTGGCAGTAGTTTGAGTTGCCATCATTGAACCAATGTTGGTTGTACGTCGCAATGGCCTGTGATATGTCTTAGATTTCGGAAAGGGCAGGCCAAGACTAGTCACCAGTTAAATTTCCTTTCAAAAATGGGACGGCCCAATCGGTTACAGAAAATAGTTAAAGAAAACATCCGAAATAGATTTAACAAGACAAATTTTAACAAAATTGTCACCCAGAGAATTAACTCTAGATGGCAGGTGGATAAGGACGTCCTTTGTCTTATTGAGAGTCAAACCCTTGCCAAATAGGCCAAATACGCCATTGCGCTCAGGATAGGACGGCGGTATCGGACACAGCGATCGTTGTTTTGGTTTACGGGACTGCGGGTTGTCAGACACACCCAGTACTATCTCTCCCTCCCCCTCTCTCCCATCCATCCTCCCTCTCACCCTCCCTCCCTCTCTCTCTCTCACCTTCTCTCTCCACCCTCACTCTCTTTCTCCTTTCCACTCACCCTATCACCCTCCCTCCATCGCACCCTCACGCCCTCTCTCCACCCCTCTTTCTCTCCCTTCCACCCTCTTTCTCAACCCCCCTCCCTCTATCTATACTTTTTTCCTCCATCACACTCTCCTCCTTCCTCTTCTCTCTCTTCCTTCTACCCACCATATCTCCCAGTCTCTCTCCCTCCCTCTCACCCTCACTCCCTCTCTCCTTCCTTCCTCTCTCCTCCCACCCTCCATTCATCTCTCTCTCTCTCTCCCTTCATCCCTCCCATATCATCCTCACTCCCTTTCTCTCCCTCGCCCTGTCTTTTTAATAATAATAATAAAATAACTTTTATTGCGCCTAAATCCTTGGAAACCAAGCTCACTGTCCGTCTCTCTCGCTCTCACTCCCTCTCGCCTTTCGTCTCTCCCCCTCTCTCTCTCCCTTCCAGCATCCCTCTCGCCCTCCTTCTCTTTCCCTCTCTCCCTCTCAAAATTCCTCCCTCTCTATTACTCTCTTCCCAAACTCTCTCCTCCTTTCCTTTCTCTATATCTCCCTTCCTCTCTCCCATCTCAACCACCCTCCCTCTCTCTCCATCGCCCTCTCTTTTCCCACCCTCTCTCACCCTCCCTCCCTCCCTCTCTCTCCCTCTCCTTCTCGCCATCCATCCCTCTCGCCTCTCTCCTATCTCCCCCTCTCTCTCGCTTCCACCGTCCCTCTCACCCTCCCTCCGCTCCCTCACAAGATAGACGTTGAAGTGATCAATAATGGAGAGGTTGGATCCCCGGACTTGGGGGTGGAATTGGGGGCATGTTCCACATCCATACATGTGTGAAACCCAGCACTTTCCCAACTTAATTGAGCTGGCAACTTACACATAATTGGACTGCTTTTCAACAGCACGTACAAAGTTGGCTGTGTGGTCACATTTATGGCATCTAGAACATGACAAAGTCAGAAGACACACTTGTTTTCATTTGGCCAACAAGTTTTCCCATATAATATTATATATGTCTACGTGATACAACACTGGATGAGATGGAGAATAAACCGATAACTTTAAGGAGGGGCCATTTTGCATGCGGTCCGCTGGAACCATCGAAATGCAACGTGTTCATCTTTATGACATACCATTATACCCATCTATTCCGACGACCTTTGTTGCTCGATTGTACGCAGGGGGAGTTGCAGACATGTCGACGGTAACTTCGTAGACGTTGTGAGTTTCAGCAACCAACAAGGAGCAGATATTACTGGCATCTGAAACGAAACACCTGTGTGTGTTTGCTCGCGCGCGTGCGAGCGTGCGTGTGTGAGTGCGAGGGTGTGAATGTAAGTGTACACTGGATATGTGTGTGTGTGTGTGTGCGTGCGTGTGTGCGTGTGTGTGTGTGTGCGTGCGCGTGCGTATGCGTGCATATGAATGTATGTGTACATTAGATATATATATGTATGTGTGTGTGTGTGTGTGTGTGTGTTTGTGTGTGAGCGTGCGTGTGTGCGTGCATATAAATGTATGTGTACACTGGATATATGTGTGTGTGTGTGTGTGTGTGTGTGTGTGCGTGTGCGTGTGCGTGTGCGTGTGTGGTTTTCACACTGAATACGTGGACACTGTTCGTGGATATGTCAACTGGTCTGAGCGCTACGGCGGCTAGTGGGGACCATTCACCGTATGAAACTAAGTGATTCTGGCATAACACTAGTTTATCAGGGAAGTGAGTAATTCACATTTTACTGCGTACATATATCTATGTCCGATAATCTAACTACAATTGAGCAGGCATGCGCGCTCGCGTGCCGCATGTGTGTGTATGTTTGTGTGCGTGTGTGTGTGTGCGTGTATGCGTGCGTGCGTGCGCGTGTATAAGAGGACTGACGGAGAACATCGATGCACACAGATACTCGCTGATAGTGGTGAGCGATGCCCTACCAAAGACTGGACACGTGATGTATTCGTCACAACGACAAACCAGCTGATGTCACCAAACTTGTATCAAAACTTAAATACCAACTCGATGTCAACTCGTAGTTCTACCTCAGTCAAAACTATCGTTGTGTCAACTTTTGGCGTGATTCACATGAACCCAGACCAAATGGTCGTCGCAGTGAAACTGTTATTTAATTAATGACCCTTGAAATATTAACTATTTCGTATGTGTGTCTCGTAGCAAATCCGGCTGGCATTGGTTCATTGTATTAGTGTAGTCCTGTATCGATTGGAATATTAAATTTGTGTTTCGTGCTGCTCTTGCTGGCTCTACATTGCCACCGTGTTGCGGCGCGGCTGTACGACGTGAGGCGGTGCTCCGTCAGAAGTTGTGAGACTGGTCATACTGTTTTGTACAACAACCTCTGTCTCAAACACTGTGTGCAGCGCCGCGATCATAGGTGTTAGTTTAATTGGATTCTACCAGCGCGAGCCAGGACCCAATAGGGAAATATATAGTACAAGGCTGACTTGTTCATGATTACCATCCCTCCCTCCCTCTCCCTTCCCCCTCCTTCCCATTCCCTACACTTTCACTCCCTCCCCCTTCAATCTCCCTCCCTCTCCCTTCATTCTCCCTCCTAATCCATTCACTCTCCCTCCCTTTCACTCCCCCTCCCCCTCCCTCCCTCTTCCTCCACTCTCCCTTCACCCACCCTCCTTCTTCCTTCCCCCTCCCTCCCACTCCCTTAACTCTCCCCCCTCTCCTTTCACTCTCCCACACTTTTCCTCCCCTCCCCCTACTCCATCCACTCTCCTTCCCTCTCCCTTCACCCACCCTCCCTCTTCCTTCACTCTCCCTCCCTCTCCTTTCCCTCCCTCCCTATCTCTCTGCCTTTCTCCTCCATCCCTCTCCTTTCATCCTCCCTCACACTCCCCTCTCCTCCCTCCTCTTCCTCCCCTCCCTCATTCTCCCTTCACCCTTCCTCCCTCTCCCTTCACCCTCCCTATCTTTCCTATCGTCCCTACTTCGTCTATTTCCCTTCCCGCTCCCTCTCTCTCCCTTTCCCTTCCCTCCCTCTCCCTTCCCTTCCCTCCCTCCCTCTCCCTTCCCTCTTCCCCTCCCCCTCCCTCCCTCTCTCCCTCTCCCTTCCCCCTTCCTCCCTCTCCTTTCCCCTCCCTCCCTCTCCATTCCCCCTCCCTATTTTGTTCCCTCTCAATCCAGGTATATATCATCCGAACAGCGGATTGATTTCCATTGTTGTATCGTAGCCGAAGCTTGGGATGTGGCAGAAAACTGTAAATAATATATGGTCACTCGGGAGAGTTGGGCCGAGCTAGGATGACGTCAAGCTGCTGTACAAGCCACTATCACGTGCCGAAAATCTGCGACAATGTGCCTTTTGCGTATTGCACATGCTCGCGCAGACGCAGTGAACATGCAACTCGCTGTGAGAAACTTGACCTCAGGTGACTGTTCAACTTTGACCCCGTGCCAGAAGTCATTTGTGTATAGTTCTACTATACGTTCTATTTACGTGACTGGCAGCGACAGTTATTCCACTGACCTACACGAAGCCGCGGTGTTGAACACCGAGCGTGTACTTAAAATTATATTTTTCCAATTATTATACATAAGTCATGCAATTTATGAGGTTACGTTATATGTATACTAACCATTAGCATACAGTGGAAAAAACGTATCATTGGCGCAAATAATTGTAGACATGACGGATCACGCGTATTTTTGCCACAAGGATTACTCTGGTATACCCATGTTGAAAGTGCATGTATTTTCACGTACATGCGCAATGCACAAACGTAAGCTTCCGCTGGCACAAACGTAGTTTCAGCATGTTACACCGATATATCTTTTGTATAATATATGTGGAGTGCAGTGGCTATAATGCATCGGACTCTTAATCGACACATTTGTTCACTCTACATTGCGTCAGTTCACTCAGTTGCATTAATGAGTATCTGGCTACAGGCAGTGTTGGACATTTGTGTACGAATTGCCTTGCTGCATTAACTGCAGCGTATCTGACTGCTTTCCAGAGAGGTGGTGATGGTGATCGATTGAACAGGTCTGGCAGAGACTATGATTGATATATAGCACCGTCTAGTGCTACGGCCTGTCGTATAGTTTATGGTGATTTAAATATGTTGGATCATTTCTGTAATTACGAGGATAAAAAGTTAGTTATGCTACCGAAGCCATGATGTACGTGTCACTATTTTATATTAAATGTTGGCGACGAGAGATGCGCGAAACAAAACCAAAATACAACTGTGTGAGTAGTGTTGTGTACCACAAAGCATACATACGTGTGCAAAACGCGCATACCAAAAAAAGGCAGTGGTGGGTATTTTTGTTCGAATAGTCTTCTAGATCGTGCATTAACTGCAGCGTATCTGACTATTTCCCAGAGAGGTGATGATGGTGATCGATTGAACAGGCTTGACAGAGACCGCAATGAATATAACACCGTCATCGCTGGAAATGACGAGGGACAAAACATTGTTGTTGCATGCAGACGGCAGTAAAATATGTATGAACATGCCGTGTTTAAACGAATGCGTCAAGAGAATGGCGAAACAAATTGACCCTTACCATATCCGTCTCCGCCAGACAGCGGCCAGTTTCAACAACATTATCGGTGAAATTAATCACCACAGACTCAAAACTGCGTAATCAATGACTGACAAACGATGCGTTGTCGCTAGGCGACATAATCGAAGCTGGTCAAAATAACGAGCTAACGCAAGCCCAAAGTTTGGACATTGAGAGACACTTAACAAGCGTCCAATTAGATGCCAAGGCAATCGGTCCAAGTTCGGACAGTCAACACGTAGAAAACCATAACAAGGTGTAACAAAATGTAGAAACTGTGGGAAAGGCTTTCCGCATGTAGGAGGCAAGGAAACTTGCCCGGCATTTGGTAAACAGTGTTTTGTGTGCCATGGAAGAAACCATTTTGCTAATTTTTGTACTAGGAAAGGTCAGAAAAGTACCACAAACATACGGTTTGTGAAGAAATCAGTTAGTAAGTTATAACAGTTATGAGGTTGAGGATTACCTACTTACATTAGGGAATGCAAATTATGAATGCACCGTGTGTGATGGTTGTGAAAGTAGTGTAAATGATGTTTCCGGGAAAACTGAGGGTGATGGATGTGAAAGTAGTATTCATGGTATTTCCAATAGCACTTTTGTAGCAAAAGTACCGGACTTCAAAATCGAGTTTCAAAAGTGTTCAGTGATGATGACAGCTGATAGTGATGCACCGTGTAGTTTAATTGATGACAGTACGTTTCATGAGAAATTAAAGGGTGTTCGTCTTGAAACATGTCACGACAAGCTGAACGCGTATGGTGGTACACGCATAGTAATCATTGGACGGTTTCACAGTACCATCGCAGAACACTGCTAGTGATGTTTTTTATGTAGTGAACGGAAACTGTCTATTTTTGCTCAGTGTAAACGTGAGTCAAAAACCCGGACTCACTCAGGTTGCAGATCATGTGGTGCATAATGTCGGAAATACTGAGTGTCCAGAAGTGAAGAAATACCCGAAGATATTTGAGGGTATTGGTAAGTTAAAGAACGTCGAGGAAAAGCTTCACATCAATGAATGTATCACACATTTTGCTTTGATCAGCACCACAGAAGAATCCCTTTCATGGACATCAATATGTTACAAATGAACTGCTTGAGTTGAAAAGGAATGATGTGATCGAATGGATAAAAGGGAAGGTCTTATAATGCCCAGTATCCATTCCTCATGACTGCTCAAAGCGCTTTAAACTTTACACCCAGACAAGCCTGTTCGATCGAAAAACATATCGACTTCTCATTCAGCCACAATGCAATTAATGGGAGAAAACTATTCGTACACAGATATCCACCCTTTCTATAGCCATGTACTCATTCATACAGCTAAGCGAACTGAAGCACTGTGGAGTAAACGAACTTGTCCAAGGTTCAACACCGCCGCACAGGAGTGGAAACCCGCATTCTCACAATCGAGATTTCTTACTGGTGCGCCTCTTGTTCGAGGTGCTAAAGGGTGTTCTTGGTACGTATACAATCGTTGCATACATGAAGAAGGAGACAAAAATCATAGTAGATGCGTTCTCTGTTGGGCTAGGTGCGATGCTAGCACAGTACCGAGACAAGAAGCCCCAAATAACTGCTTACGTGACAAAGCCCTAACTCCAGTTGAGCAACGGTACTAGCGTCAACTAGAAAGGGACTGGCTGGTAGTTGTGTATCCATAAGAATACTTTCATGTGTATGCACACGGGGCGCCAGTCAAAGTGATAAAAGACCTCAAGCCATTAGTAACGTTGTACGGAAATCCCGGCGCCTAGCTACCCCTGAGGCTGAAAAGATGGGCTATGAGGCTGTTACCGTACTAGCCAGTTATCGAGCACCGTCAGGGTAAAGATAATCCGTCGGAGTACTTATCTCGCCATCCGCAAGAGTCAGATAAAAGTTATTGTGAGGAACTTGCAGCAGACGAGTGCGAGAACTTCGTCAGAGAGGAAATTATCCCAAAAGCAATGAGTAGTACAGAAGTCTTAGGAACAACGTTGGCAGACCCAACTCTGAGTACTACGAAAGATCTTCAACACCGCAGTGTCGTGTAGGTCAGTGGAATAACTGTCGCTGCCAGTCACGTAAATAGAACGTATAGTAGAAGTGTACACAAATGATTATGTAACTGTGCCTATCGTCTCCGCAGACTTCTGGAACGGGGTCGAAATTGATCGGTCACCTGAGATCAAGTTTCTCACAGCGGGTTGCCTGTTCACTGCGTCTGCGTGAGCATGTGCAGTACGCAAAAGGCACATTGTCGCAGATTTTCGACACGCACCTATTTTCGGCACGTGATACTGGCTTGTACAGCGGCTTGACGTCACCCTAGTTCGGTCGACCTCTCCCGATTGACCATATATTATTCACAGTTGTCTGCCACATCCCAAACTTCGGCTAGAATACAACAATGGAAATCAATCCGCTGTTCGGATGACATAGACCTGGATTAACAGGAAAAAAAGGAGGTGGGGGAAGGGGGAGGGAGGGAGGGGGAAGGTAGAGGGAGGGGGAAGAGAGACGTAGGGAGAGTGAAGGGAGAGGGAGGGAGGGAGGGAGGGGGAAGGAGAATGAAGGGAGCGGGAGGGAGGGGGAAGGAGAGTGAAGGGAGAGGGAGGGAGGGAGGGAGGGAGGGGGAGGGAGAGTGAAGGGAGAGGGAGGGAGAGTGAAGGGAGAGGGAGTGAGGGGAGAGGGAGTGAAGGGAGAGGGAGGGATGGTGAAGAGAGAGGGAGGGAGAGGGAAGTGAGAGGGAGGGAGGGGGAGGAAGAAGGAGGGCGGGTGAAGGGAAAGGGAATGAGAGTGAAGGGATTAAGAGGGAGAGTGAAGGGAGTGAGAGGGAGGGGGAAAGGAGAGGGAGGGAGGGTAATCGTAAATAAGTTAGCGTTATACTGTATATTTCCCTGTTGATTCTTGGCTCCTGGCTTCTGACGGAGCATCGCCTCACGTCGTACAGCCGCGCCGCCACACGATGATAATGTAGAGCCAGCATGAGACAGCACGAAACAAAATATTATAATCGATACAGGACTACACTAATACAATGAACCGATACCAGCCGGACTTCTACGAGACACCCATATTTAATATTTCAGGCGTCATTAATTAATTAACTGTTTCATTGCGCCAACCATTTGGTCTGGGTTCATGTGAATCACGCCCAAAGTTGACACCACGACAGTTTTGACTGAGGTAGAACTACGAGTTGACTTTGAGTTAATATTTCAGTTTTGATACAAGTTTGGTGACATCAGCTGGTTTGTCGTTGTGACGAATACGTCACGTGTCCTGTCTTTGGTAGGGCATCGCTTACCACTATCAGCGAGTGTCTGTGTGCATCGATGTTCTCTGTCAGTCCTCTTATACACGCGCGCGCACACACATGCACACACGCACGCACGCACGCACACACGCACGCACATACACAGACACACATGCGGCAAGCGATCACGCATGCCTACTCGATGGTAGCTAGATTATCGGACATATATATATATTTATGCAGTAAAATGTGAATTACTCACTTCCCTCATAGACTAGTGTTATGCCTGAACCATTTAGTTTCATATGGTGAATGGTCCCGACATAGCCGCCGTAGCGCTCAGACCAGTGGACATATCCATGAATAGTGTCCACGGACTCAGTGTGAAAACATGTAACCACAAAATATGATAGTTCAACCAAGAAACTACACACACACACACACACACACACACACACACACACACACACACACACACACACACACACACACACACACACACACACACACACACACACACACACACGCACACACACACAAACAAACACACACACACACATACACATACACACACACACACACACATACACACACATATATATATATATCCAGTGTACACTTACATTCAGACGCACGCACGCACACGCGCAGGCGCGCACACACAACCACGCACACACATACACAGGTGTTTTGTTTCAGATGCCAGTAATATTTGTTCCCTGTTGGTTGCTGAAACTCAAAACGTCTACGAAGTTAACGTCGACATTTTTTGCAACTCCCCCTGCTTACACTCGAGCAACGAAGGTCGTCGGAATAGTTGGGTATAATGGTATGTCGTAAAGATGAACACATTGCATGTTTTTGGTTTCAGCGGACCGCATGCAAAATGGCCCTTCTTTAATGTTATCGGTTTATTCTCCATCTCATCCAATATTGTATCACGTAGACATATATCATATTATATGGGAAAATTGTTTTGGCAAACTGCAAAACAGTGTGTCTTCTGACTTTGTTATGTTCTAGATGCCATACATGTGACCACACAGCCAACTTTGTACGTGCTGTTGAAAAGCAGTCCAATTATGTGTAAGTTGCCAGCTCAATTAAGTTGGGAAAATGCTGGGTTTCACACATGTATGGATGTGAAACATGCCCCCAATTCCACCCCCAAGTCCGGGGATCCAACCTCTCCATTATTGATCACTTCAACGTCTATCTTGTGAGGGAGCGGAGGGACGGTGAGAGGGACGGAGGAAGGGAGATAGAGGGGGAGATAGGAGAGAGGCGAGAGGGATGGAGGGCGAGAGAGAGAGAGAGAGAGAGGGACAGTGAGCTTGCTTTCCAAGGATTTAGGAGCAATAGAAGTTATCGTATTATTATTGTTATTATTAAAAAGAGAGGGCGCGGGAGAGAGAGGGAGGGAGGATGATATGGGAGGGATGAAGGGAGAGAGAGGGATGGATGGAGGTTGAGAGGGAGGGAGGAAAGAGGGAGGAAGGAGAGAAGGAGTGAGTGTGAGAGGGGGAGAGAGTGATGGAGAGTGGGTGAGTAGAAGGAAGAGAGAGAGAGAGGGATGGAGGAGAGAGGTATGGCGATAGGGAGGGAGGTTGAGAAAGAGCTTGGAAGGGAGATAGAGGGGGAGGAGTGAGTGCGTGAGGGTGCGATGGAGGGATGGTGAGAGGAAGGTGGGAAGGAGGGAGGGAAGGTGAGAGGGAGGATGGAAGGGAGAGAGACGGCAGGGAGAGGTAGTACTGGGTGTGTCTGACAAACCGCAGTCCCGTAAACCAAAACAACGATCGCTGTGTCCGCTACTGCCGTCCTATCCTGAGCGCAATGGCGTATTTGGCCTATTTGCAAGGGTTGGACTCTCGATTAGACAAAGGACGTCCTTGTCCACCTGCCATCTAGAGTTAATTCTCTGGGTGACAATCTTGTTAAATCTATGTCGGATATTTTCTTTCACTATTTTCTGTAACCGATTGGGCCGCCCTATTTTAGCAAGGAAAATTAATTGGCCTCCCTTTTCCGAAATCCTAGACATACCACCGGCTACTGCCAAGCAATGGTTGCCGACGTACAAGCAACATTGGTTCAATGATGGCAACTCAAACTACTGCCAAACAATGGACGCCGACGTACAACTAACACTGGACCAACGTCGGCAAGCCATGGACCTGCCGTGCAATGGTTGCCGAATTACAAACAACATCCGGTGATACCCCAAGGTGCTGCCATGCAACTAAGGCCGACGTACAGTCAACATTTGTATCAAGGGCGGATCCAGAGAAGGTAGTCTGGGGAGGAACGTCATTCATTGGGTGAGCTGAGCCGCAACTTGAGCACGCCTCCACTGTCGTTCATAAGATCCTGACACCAGAAGGCGGGGGTGGAGTGGGGGGTGTTGTTGGAAATGTTTCACCTCCGCGCCGCCTTATCTTCAGCTTCTCTCCGCTGTCTCGTAAACTACATTTCCTAATAGGGCAGACCATTCTCAGTTTAATTCCAAGTACATAGTACACAGGTGACACAACATAAATCTCTAACACCCGTTGCAAAGGCCAATGCATGACAATGCCAATGGTTAAAAGATACCTGCATAACATACTACATAGCCATAGCCTGGCATAGGCCCTATTCAGTATTCAGTGGTATTTACATTATTGTGCATACTGTGAGATCTTCAATTTAGTCTCGTGAAAATTCTGTTGCGTTTAGGAAGGCGCCGCATGAGCGCAGTTGTCGACAACATCATATTTATTTAAGTAATTTTTCATTATATTTATTAGGTGGCTAACATGACACTAATATCATCATTATATTCAATGGGAGTATGTATACACATGACAACGTTAGGTTAAAATAATAGCTGATTCACTCGGTTTTCGGTAAATAGCATCGCTTTCAGTACATGTTTACGCTTACTACCAAGCAGGAGAACCACTGTGTCATGGCTCAGCCCAACACCCAATGGGCGCCGCGGAGACATTTCCCTATCTAGCTTGTTTGGGAAACATTTATTCGCTCCCTGGTTTCTGGTGATTCACTCAGATTCTCGAACAACCTCTCAAGTAGCCCCACAATGTCATCGAAACAGTCGCTAATAGCTATGACAGTGTCCACTCTGGCACTCCAGGGTCTCCACCGGGTTTCGAACTCCTGTTTGACTATGATGATGACTATGATGAGCACAGATCCTGTGTATTGGGCCACATAAAAATAATTATTGGATTATCGTCAAACTCTCTTAAAATGTAAATGATGGGTTTTGTTTTTAACTACCGAGCATCAAAGGGCTATTCTCAGCAATCAACAAATTAAGATGTGTAACGAGTGTATTTCGTACAAGCGACAAACCTGTAAAGAAATTCATCTAGCTTGACACAAATTAATTTTATTTGAACAATAACAAAAACAGTTTAACGCCAAATAAAAGTAAATATTTTGAAATGCGCGTGCTGGTGTGAAACCATGAATTATGTGGCCTTAATTGTGGTTGCCGAAATCGTGTTGTTGCTGGTTACATAGATATATATCTCAGAAAGAGGGGCCTAATTTCGGCAAGAAAGTGTGAAGAAGCTTTATTCTCAATTATTACATTCATTTGGTTTGTTAGCTGCCAAATACAGAAAACGTTTCCTGCGGTCAGTGTGGCCTAGATGTCACGGTACTCGATTCTTTGATACCTATAATTTAATTCAAATTCCACAACAGGAAATGTGTTATGATCTTCTATTTATGGTACGCATTTTGTAAAGGTTTACTAAATTACTAACTGAATTTTTTTATAAATTATGGACATTTTGCGCTCCACATCAGTTGCATATATAATTTATTAATTGACTGAAAACCACATTGTTTGTGTCACCAAATTGTAACACTAAGTTTTTACTCTAACAAAACTTGAACACACCCACTCTCCTCGGTGCCTAGTTCATGATATTATTATGTGTGTATATATATATATATATATATATATTAAAACTGCGCATATGGTGAAGTATATCTGGTAAATAATTGAGTTGTGTTAATAATCTAATAGCATTTCCTGTTGGCTTTTATAAATAAAAGTGGGTGTAAATTATGCTTAATCAGCAACAAAATGGGACAAATTTCCACAGGCCACATATATCAATCCCACCCCCCATCGCCCGAAACAGCCTCGCTAATGGCCTGGTGCTAACGTGATGTTTGAATATAAGATGAAACCACACGGTCCACGAACCTCCCACCCCACTTTATTGTCCTTTCAGCTTGAAACCCGACTCTGCATTATGGGGTGAGCTCCCACGTGAACATGTGGCGCCCTCTGCATTGTGAAAAACATAACCCATCACATGGAGTGTGTATTGGGAAAATGTGAACCCCATGTTGTGAAAAGCTGGCTACGGGCCTGCGAGTACACCTGCCAGTATACCGTACCGTTGGATGAAGGGTCCCCTGTAAACATACCATAGTTTACCACGCAAATATCATGGTAAAATACCGCGGTTGTTTGAAACAGGTAAACTTTGATATTGTGTCATGGTAAAACATAGTAAACAATCCATGTATTCCACGGTTTACCACGTTTTACTATACAATGATATAGCATGGTATATTTTCATAAATGGTGCCCCGTAGATAGAAGCGTGGTTGTAGAGATTTAAAAAGAAACAATTAAAGCACACCTTCAGATCCGTATGCTAGTGGTGCGAATGGGTGCCAATGGAAGTTCAAACACACACGCGCGCAATCGAGTTCCAGTTAAAGGAAGTAGTTTCGATTAGAAGGAAGTTTAGTTGAGGTTGTATAAAAAAAGTTACATACAAATAATTGACGAAAATCGTCCGATAAAATATCCAACAATACCATATCATGAACCGGGAAAATCTCCAACATTGTCCACCTCGACTTAGAAAATCTCCAACACTATATATACCCTTTATTCGACCGGGTAAATGGCCAAGACTACCTCGTCAACAGAGAATATAGAATGGAAGGAGGCGTCATGCAGACACGGGCTGAGGGAGAAGACAAAATGCGTTTGGCGGAGCAGCAGAACAAAGTGCTGGATAAACGACAAAAAGGGATGAAACTTACACAACACAGTATTGCAATACATATAGCGGTACCTGGGTGGCGCGGATAGCGGGCACGTCATATAGCGGTACCTGGGTGGCGCGGTTCGCGGGCACGTCATATAGCGGTACCTGGGTGGCGCGGTTAGTGGGCACGTCATATAGCGGTACCTGGGTGGCGCGGTTAGCGGGCACGTCATATAGCGGTACCTGGGTGGCGCGGTTATTGGGCACGTCATATAGCGGTACCTGGGTGGCGCGGTTAACGGGCACGTCATATAGCGGTACCTGGGTGGCGCGGTTAGCGGGCACGTCATATAGCGGTACCTGGGTGGCGCGGTTCGCGGGCACGTCATATAGCGGTACCTGGGTGGCGCGGTTAGTGGGCACGTCATATAGCGGTACCTGGGTGGCGTGGTTAGCGGGCACGGCAGCTCGAAGTCTGAAATACGCAGGAGAATACAAATGGGAACTAAACCTCAAAAAGTTAGTCCTGCTCTAGGGTAAGATTAGTGGTGGGCGAATTTTCACAAGTCAATAATTTGTAATCATTTTTATAGCATATTGTAGTGATTTCAAAATAAAACACTGTTTTATACACATTGCTATAGGTGTCAATGCTATTATAAATATTATTTTCTATATACCTCAAACCACCGCAATTTGTAAAACTATGTCTACTCTGAAATCAATAGAATTATTTTAAAACAGCGGTATTGTAACAACTTTATAATACACTTTCATTGAATCAGGGTGGGTTTATTTGAACTGTTTAGTTGTTAATTGTTAATTTTCTAATTAATGTATTTCAGTAAATTAATAATTTGATATTTCCAGAAAGTAGTTTAATTAACTTTCCTCAACACATTGGTAATTTAATTGACAAATTCCCAGTTAACTCTCAATTAAATGCTAATTTAAAATCGGCAGCTAATGAGTATTTCATGTACATGTTACCTACAGGTATTTCCTCCCATTTCTTACACACAAATAGTCATATCTTAATATATGCAATTTTATACATCACTTAATACTTATTTTTAATTAAATTAAAGTTAATGCTATTGAACAGTTTAATTAATTAACTAATTGTAATTGGCGTGATAGATATGTGATATTGATTGGTAAACTTCTGAGTTAATTTGCCTCATGTCTGCATTGCATAGTGAAATTAACTATTTTATGTTAATTCTGTTAATTCATATTTGCATAAAGACATATTTAATTTAATTAATTAAACTAATCGTGTGTAATGTATTTAATTGAAAATTCACAATTAACTGTCAACTAAACGTTCATGTAAAAAGGTTGTAAATTAGTATTTTACGTTCATGTTAGCTAGGAGTCTCCTCCAATGTCTTACAAAACAATAAGTCAATTCGGAATTCGATCCGCACTGTTAACAACACTTAATGATACCATTGATGTTAATTCAAATGCAGTTAATATAATTGAGCAATTGTATACATTATTTTAGTTGAACTAATCAATGTGTGATGTTAATTAATAAAGATTTGAGTTAATTGTAATTTAAATAATTGATTTATCAAGTTAACTCTCCCATGTTTGCACTCCATACTGTAATTAACTGATTAAAAACAATTCATTAACATTTCCACAAAATTTAGTTGAATTTAATTAATTAACTTTGTCTGAACATGTTAACTTTATTGGGGGAATTGATGAAATCCCAATAAACTCACAATTACTTATTCATTTTTAATTCAAGTTTTAGCAGACATACACACAGACAGGCAGCCATCCATCCAATCAGTCAGCCAGCTGGACATACATACATTTATATGTCAACATCATTTAATTGTTTTCTTCTTTTTCAACACTCTTATCTTCACAAGTCATGTTGATTTGTTTATGCACATGTAGCCACTGGTCACTGCTCGTGATCAACAAGATCTGCTGTATGTTCAGCCATGACAAAGCACATCCAGCCAGTTGTAAAATATGACAACCCTGTAGTTTCCCACCAAAATGCTGGAAATGCCCTGTGAATTCCACAAGAGAGCCCCTTATAACAACAATAACATGGGTTTAATCCTAGGTTTAGTAAATCCCAGAACTAATTATGTTCTGGCATACGGACTAACTTAGTCCAAGGATAAGCGTAATCCCAGGTTTAACAGATCCAAGGATTAAGTAATCCTCGAACTAAGTTAGTCCACTTTCTGGCATACGGGCCTAAGAAATATGACAAATTCTATCCAAATCGAAAAATGAGTGTGAGAGGATTGAACTGGAGCACCGATGAGAGCAAGTTTCTTTTGGACATTTGGGGGAGGGCGGATATTCAGGCTTGTTTCGATTGAAGCGTCAGAGACACAAGAATATACGTCAGGATTAGGCGACACCAATTTGATTATTCGGATTACGGACCCGCCGACGTTGTTTTTGAGAAAACGGAAATAAAATAAAATTTTTAACTTTTTTTCTGATCAAAATTCCGAACCAATCATTTTGTATAGATTCATCGAGCATTTACGGTTACGGACACTGATTTTCCGCGATAGCGTATGGAATTGCGCGTAATTGACATTTCGAAACGGCGTTTATGTTTTCGAACGGAAACTGCATAAACGCTGAAAGAATAGAATCACCAACACCGTATACTATGCTGACTTTATTGGCGATATTTTTTAAACAAACATGATTACTCTGCAGCGGTATTCGTTGTGGTCTTAACTCCCCATGCTCTGTAGAAATTTCCATTGTATATTCCCGTGGATAAAATCTCCCATAATAATACTGTCCCGTTTGCTTACTTTCCTTATAGCGTTTTGTATTTTTTCATTCTCTTCTATGCTTATGTTTGGAATTCAATAAACTAACCAACTGTTAACGTTAAGTTTCCTGTAACTATGTTACACCAAACAGCTTCTTCGCAATCTGCTTCTCTTTCTAATTTATTTCAAAAGCCTGGATAGATTCTTTAATATATAAAATAACTCCACCTCCCTTTCTTCCTATTCTATCTTTCCTAAACTTTACATATTCTGTCAGTCCCATTTCGGCATCTGATATATCGGTGGTGGTCCAGGATTCGGTTATACCTATTATGTGAGGGTCAATATCTTCTACCATAATGTTTAGTTCATTTCTTTTGTTTATTATACTCCTTGCATTTAAACAAACATATTTATATCCAGCTTCAGAAGAGTTTTCCAGACTGTTCTTTGCTTATTTATTTGTGCTGTCTTTATCTATGCCTCTAGTTTGAAGCTTTTCTGAGTGTCCCCCTGCGAATCTAGTTTTAAAAGATGCAACCTGTCCCACTGTCAACAGATCGCAGCAGGTTCTCTGAGAAAACTGCTGCCCCCTTTCCACTAAGATGGAGGCCATCTCTCATGTACATATCTTCCCTCCCAACAAAGTATCCCCATAAATCTGTGAATGCCACCCCCTCTTCTTCACACATCTACTCAACTAGTGCGTTGATCGTCATCCTCTTGCAGTTTCTATACGTTGCCCCCCCCCTTCCTCCCATTACTTGCAAAATTCCTGACAGAATAACCTGTTCAACTCTTGTCTTCTTTAGTTTCCTCACTAACTGTCTATATTTCTGTACTATCGCAGTTGTTATCTCCCTGTTTGCATTATTTGTTCCTTCATGTACCAGTATAGACCCCCTTGCCATGTCCCAATACCTTCTCTTCCCTGTCAATCACATGTTCAATCTTAGCGGTAGACAAACAACGACGTCCTTCCCCTCGCTCAGTGTCTTGTCCGTCTTTCTCATAATGGAGTCGCCCATAAACACCCTCTCTTTCCTCATTGCCCCCTCAATCACTGCCTTAGAATAGCTTCTTCTTCGGTTTGCGTGTGTCTGGTTGTTGTCTTGTCCCCCTGTCGTCTTCTCTCCTGTCACATTCTCTTCCGATCCATTCTTTCCTGTCGCTTTTTCTCTTGTCACCTTTCCTCCTGTCAGCGTCCCTTTTATTGACTTCTCTTCTATCACATTTGCTCTCACTTCCTTTCGTCCCTTCATCTTTCGTCCCATCTCATTTTCTTCTCTCCTCTTCCGTCCCATCTTCTCTCCCTCCTTCTCTACGGTCACTTTCTCCCCTGTCACCTTCACGGTTGTCACGTTTTCTGTTGTCGATTTTCCAATTTCTTCCCCTCCAATCACCTTCCCTCCTCTCAATCTCCTTTCCTCAATTTTCTTGCCACTGTTATTCTCCTTCAGTCTTGCAATATTCTCACCTCTCTCCGTGTCATCTCTCTCCATTCGACCTGCCTCCTTGCTAATTCCCATCTCCATTCCCTTCACAATATCTGTCAACCTAACTATCTCCTTCTGCAGATACTCCACCTTCCAACACCCAATGCACTGAAAGGTGAATACTTCCTCCATGGTTTCTGCCCATGACTTCCCACAGCCGGACAATGCAAAATCTCCCCAGCTGTGGCAGTGATCGCAAACCAAGTGTCGCTTTGCCTTGACTTGCCGCTTGCAAGGCGCCATATCCCGATCAGAATTTATTTAATAACTTAACTAACTAAGTCTTTATAAAGACTGTTTCCTGTGTATTACGGCACACTTTATGTTACAGATTTCAATTACACAGCCGACTATTTATCCTGTCACGAACGCTAACATTACCGGTAGTGACCTATTTTAAATACAATCAATTACGTTACGTTAGGCTGTTTTATTTATTTAGTTTACGCCGCCCGACTATCGCCCTTGCTTAATTTTAGCAACAATGCTACCTAATCAAAATATCTAGCGAGTACTGGCTTACACAGATATTATCTTATGTAAGTAGTTTGATGGTTGTTACTTTATCTCCTATATATTCTACCATATATTCTACCACATAATCATATTTGTTTAATCTTGTTTGCAACTTATCGAAGGCTAAGTTACCCTATTATCACTCACTATACTAAGGTGTTCTAAAATACTTTAACTAACTAACTAACTTTAAACACAACTGCTACTCAATATATGTTTACTGTAACTTTATGAATGATATTAAGGCAAGAATAATACTTATCAATCAGTAATTCCACTTGTTTATCAACTTTTCTGCACCACCAATTTCTACGATCTATCTCCGCCAAATATAGCCTCGTATTTCCCAATATAGCCTCGAATTTTCACAGGCATATATCGCTGTTGGTATTACGATTGACAGATAAAGAAGTAGTTTTATGTCCTTTCTGATGGTGGTACTGGACCATATTGGACGTAGTCTTTGGAACACTGCTGATGCCTTGCCCATCATCGCTCGCTCATTTACTTCCGCGTCGCCTTCCCTAGAGATGTAGCTTCCGAGGTATGGGAAGTTCTCGACGCACTGCAATCTTGCTGACGGATCACAATGTGGGGGTCAGATCCATCACCAACTGACAATGTTTTTGTCTTCTCATAGCTGATTCATAATCCGACCTTCTCTCCATTGTCGTTTAAGTTATTGGTCATCCTTTGCAGGATCCCCGGCGTATGGCTGAGCAGTGCAATGACATCGGCAAAGTCAAGGTCTATCAACCTATTATTTATTCACTTAAGAACAAAGTTCGGAATTTTCATCGTTTTCCTCATGATGAAGTCGATAATAACAACAATGAGGAAAGGGGACAGGATGCATCCTTGACGTACACCTGTCTCTATATCGAACATGTATGTGTAGCCATCGTTGGTCTTGATGCAGCAGTTGGTGTTTCAGTATAGCGATTTGAAAATATCTATATATTTATTTGGTACGCCGTGTAGCTTCAGGGTTTGCCATGATGAATCTATGTGGACACTGTCGAAAGCCTTCTTAACGTCAATGAAGTTAACTAAAAGAGGTATATAGAACTCTCTGCTTTGCTCGATGATGTTTCGCAATGTGAAGATCTGCTCACAGCACGACCTTCCTCTTCCAAAACCAGCTTGTTCCTCCGAGGTGTTGGTCAACTGCTGTCTTCAGCCGGTTTAGGATCACGCTGCAGAACACCTTTCCAGGTACTGACATCAATGTTATTCCTCGCCAGTTATTGCAATCGCTCAAGCACCCGTTATTTGGTAACGTCACGATCATTCCTCGTCTCCAATCATCAGGAACTTCTTCCTCAGACCAGATCAGATTGAACAAATAGGTTAACTCGTCTACAACCCCGTCCTTGCCATGTTTCAATAGTTCGGCCGGTACGTCATCAAGACCCGCTGCCTTGTTGTTCTTGAGGCTATCGATGGCTTTGGAGACTTCTTCCCTGGTGACATAGAGCTCTTTTGTGTTTGGTTCCTGTTCGAAGTTGAAGAGTGTGGTAGGTGTTGGTTGATTTAGTATTTCTCGGAAGTGTTCGATCGACCTCGTGGCTTGTTCCTCGCTTGTTAGAAACACTCTGCTATTTTTGTCTTTTATTGGTATGTTGGAATTGCATTTCGCGCTAGTTAGCTCTCCCACAATCCTATACAGCGTTTTCGAGTCATTCCGTTCTGTTGCTGTTTGCGCTTCTTTACCTTTCTCTTCTAACCATTTCCTCTTATCTGTCCTACCGCTCTTTTTTACTTCCTTGTCCGGTTTCATGTATTCCTCATCTGATGATCTCCATTGTTGGAGGTTTCTAGCGGCTTGATCTCTTCTGATCTTCATACCGTTCCTTTTATCGATCAGTTTCCGCGAGTCTTCAGTAATCCACTCTTCTCTGTTGGACCCTCTTCTCCTTCCTAACACGACATTCGCGGTCTCCTTTACGGCTTCAAGGTATAGCTGCCATTGCTCTTCTAAGTCGATTGAATGTTGTAGCGCTTGGAATCTGTTCTTAGTTTCCTCTTAGAATTGTTTTGATTTGTCTTTAAGTTATCTGTCGCATATGGCGTGACCGTCTTCACCGTATTGACTCTCTTTAACTTCAAGCGGATCTTACCAATCACAAGGTTGTGGTCAGAGCCAACATCTGCCCCTCTATAGGTTCGGACGTCCTGTAGTGATGTACGCCATCTACTACTAATGCAGATGTAATCAATCTCATTCGATGTATTGCCATCTTGGGAGGTCCAGGTTTTCTTGTGATGTTAATTGGTAAAGATTTGAATTAATTGTAATTTAAAGAATTTACTTGTCAAGTAAACTGTCCCATGTTTGCACTGCATACTGTAATTAACTGATTAAAATAATTCATTAACATTTCCACAAAGTTTAGTTGACTTTAATTAATTGACTTTATCTGAACATGTCAACCTTATTGAATTGATGAAATCCCAATTAACTCACAGTTAAGCACTAATGTTTAATTCACGTTCTATCAGACATACATATATAAACAGACAGGCAGCCATCCATCTAGCCAGCCAGCCAGCTGGACATACATACATTTATATGTCAACATAATTTATTTTTCTTTTTCAACACTCTTGTCCTCAAAAATTATGTTGATTTGTTTATGCACATGCAGCCGCTAGTCATTGCTCATGATCAACAAGATCTGCTGTATGTTCAGCCATGACAAAGTACATCCAGTCAGTTATAAAATATGAGAACCCTGTAGTTTCCCACCAACATGCTGGAAATGCCCTGGGAATTCCACAAGAGGGCCCCTTATAACAACAATAACATGGGATTAATCATAGGTTTAGTAAATCCCAGGACTAATGATGTTCTGGCATACGGACTAACTTAGTCCCAGGATTAGCGTAATCCCAGGTTTAACAGGTCCCAGGATTAAGTAATCCTGGAACTAAGTTAGTCCACTTTCTGGCATACGGGCCTAAGAAGTATTACAAATTATATCCAAATCGAAAAATGAGTGTGATAAGACTGAACTGGAGCAAGGTTGTGGTCAGAGCCAACATCTGCCCCTCTATAGGTTCGGACGTCCGTCCTGTAGAGATATACGCCATCTACTACTAATGTAGACGTAATCAATCTCATTTGATGTATTGCCATCTGGTGAGGTCCAGGTTTTCTTGTGTTGTTAATTGGTAAAGATTTGAATTTCCACAAAGTCTAGTTGACTTTAATTAAATGACTTTATGTTTGAAGAAGGTGTTGCCAATGCCGATACCACTGGCGGTGCTCATCGAGAGCAATCGTTCACCGTTATCATTCGTATTTCCAGCTGAACCGTGTGGTTCAACCGTAGTATACATGTCTCTTCTGTCTCCATCCATTGTCGCGTTAAAGTCTCCTACCGCCACTTTTATGTCAAAGCTTGGTATCTTGTCAAGCACGTTCTGGAGTTGGTCGTAAAAGGTGTCCTTTTCCTCGTCTGTGGCGAATTCGGTTAGGGCATATACTTGCACTGCGGTGACTTTGACATGTCTGGTGTTGAACCTCGCTGTGATGATGCGTTCACTAACTGGCTTCCACCCTATCAGTGCTTGTGTAGCATCCTTATTCAGGAACATGCCAACTCCACGGATGTGGTGATCTTCATTTCCGGAGTAGAGTACAGTTTTATATCTGCTGTTGAAGCGTCCCTGTCCTATCCATCTCATATCATCTCACTTACGCCTAGAAAATCTAGATGGTTAGCGTTCATTTCCTTCAGCACTTGGTCCATCCGCCCGCTCCGAAAGAGCGTTCGAACGTTCCATGTGCCTACTCTGGTTTTAGTTTTGGCGTTAAAGATATGACTCATCGGGGGTCGAGCTTCCTGACGGCTTTCACTCAACCCTGTCATGGATACATCTGTAGGTGTAGATACATCTGTAGATGCAGATGCATCCACATTTATGGATGTGCCTTCTCTTCTTCCTCTTGAAAGTGTACCGGAATGGCTTCTTCTCGTCGTTTCTGTAGTAGGATTTGTTTTTACGGGGTAGGGTTACTGGCCCTACGCCCAACCCTTCTCATTTTCAACATGGCTTGGGACAGGCTTTGGTGGAGTTAAACACAAAACACGAAAGAATAACAACAGCCTAGGTTCCGCTGGCTCAAAGTGATATAGTCCGCGTTTCGTAGTTCTCGCAAATTCCGTTGGATGGCGTCACAATAGTTCAAAAAATTATTAATGAAACAGCATCAGTTATTTGAACAATTGTGTAATTTACATGTGTTAACTTAAATATTATGCACTGCTGCATTGGAAATAATAATAATAATAATAATAATTGCTTTATTCACAGACTCCATGCAACATACAAGTACAGTATCATGTTTCTATAGTTGTGTTATAACAATAGTTACAATGTACAGAATGAAAAATCACCCGTCAACAAAATGTATGTACAGGGAATTGAACCAGTATTTCCATATTCTTGACATGTATTTCACGTCACTATTAATAATGTTACAAATCAATATGTTTTTTGAGAACTGCAGTCGGCATGTAAACCTGTATGTCAGATTTCTAATAACAGCAGCACAGTTAGGTAAATTATTGTTAACAAACATTTCACTAGCACTACAGTATCTGTCATAACCTAACACCATTCGAAATATATTGTTGTAAGAGACATACAATTTCCTGATTGCATAGTTATGAAAATTCCGCCATAGATGGGCAGTATACATAGGTGAGCAAAAAGTAGTAAACAATGTCTTCTTTACATCATTTGAACACATATGAAATTTTCTTATGATCATGTTGCCTTGTGCATACAACTGGCGACATTGTCTAGATATATCATTGTCATCTAGCATACTATTTGAAATTATATGACCCAAATATTTTACAAATTCTACCTCACATAGTTTGTCGTTACCAAGCCTAAAACTTGGAAATTTAACATTCTTACAACTCTTGTTTCTAATTATCATGACCATACTCTTTTTGGCATTGTACCTTATGTCATGAGATACTCCATATTGATCACAGACGGTGAGAAGGGTCTGTAATCCCCTGCTGGATGGACAAAAAACTACAAGATCATCAGCATACATAATACTATTTACACAATTATATCCTACATAACATCCTGTATTGCAACTATTAAGTACAGTGGATAAACCATCCACGTAAACACTGAACAAATAGGGGGATAAAATACCTCCTTGTCTAACTCCATTACTTACATAAATACTGTCGGAAACATGACTACCCCATCTTACACACATCTGTTGGTTCGCATACCAAAACACTAGAATTCTAACAATGTAACCAGGAACATCTCTGTCTATTAGCTTTGTAATAAGTACACTATGGTTTACACGGTCAAAAGCCTTAGATGCATCAAGAAAACACATAAACAAACAGCTATTTAAGGCTTGATATTTAGCAATAACCTCTTTTAGTACATAAATGCACATGTCAGTGCCATGCTTCTTTTTAAAACCAAACTGGTTGTCACTGGTTGTTAAAAAGTCATCCATTCTGTTGAGCAAGATTTTTTCAAAAACTTTAGACATAACACTTGCCAGTGCTATTGGCCTATAGTTGTCTTTACTGTTTATCTTGCCGGATTTATCCTTGATTATGGGCACTAATATAACATAAATCATAGAACTTGGCAGTACGCCATGAACCAACAGACCTGTGAAGCACATTGACAGTAAAGGCAGTATGCGTTCACTGCAGTACTTCAGGTGCTCTGCATACACACCATCAAGGCCACAACTCTTGTTACAGTCAAGGTTTCTTATAGCATATTTGACTTCTTCAGGTAACACTCTAATGCTGCTCTCATAACTAACATCAAATGCTAGGGTTTTGGCACTACTGTTATTTACACAATTAAACAAGTCACGAAAGTGTTGAATCCACATATTCACAATATCTTCTTCACCACTGTTACCATTTATATTAGTTGGCAAGAGGATTTTACTATTGTTAATAGTTTTGATCTCCTTCCAAAATTGATCATTTGTATGGTTCTTGGCAAGGGCTTCACGCCTCAACTCATTTTCATGTTTTTTAATAAACCTTATTGCATATTTGCATCTAGCATCAGCTTTCTTTTTTAACTCAAAAACAGGACCTTGTTTAGGTTTACCTATACTGTCCCATAGTTGGAAAGCTTCATTAGCAGCTTTATTGATATCTGCCACATAATCAGTCCACCCAGGCCGACATGTATAGTTTCCTTGTTTGTGAGTAGACAAACAGCCACTAGCATCAGTTAAACACCTGGTTATATTATCATACATGTTATTAAGTGCTTTCTGATGAGACTCATCATTGCAGTTGACATCAGTACATATAATAGCATCAATAGGTAATACAATGTTTTTCAGTTCAGTATCAGTCTGTCTACAGTAATTATCAATGGAACCTTTGTTAAGTCTTGACCAGTTAAGACGTGGCTGAGTGTTATTGTTAGTACCGGGTACTACACCTGGCACACTGTCTACATTGACATCGATTATCACAGGGATATGATCTGTGGTAGCAAGATTATAGCACACGCTAATGTCATTTATCACATCATTACCATCATGTGTTGCTATACAATGATCTAGCCATGAGGTGCTACCCCATGCATCACTGATGTACGTGAACGAATCAGGTGGTAGATACTGCTTACTGGACAGCACCAGATTGTATTCAGTGCAGAAGTTTATAAGGGACCTTCCAAATGACGAAGTCTCGTCAGAAATGTCGGCGTTATAATCCCCTACCACCAGTACACACGTAGTTTCTAAATCTTCTATAATATATATTAATGTGCCAAGTTTTTCCTGATATTCATCATTATTTTGATAACTTTCATATGGCATGTAAACACACAAAATTACCATTTTTTTGTTGCCACAATTATATTCGACACCAACAACCCAGTTAAGGTCAAACTTTAGAGGGGTGATGCCTGCTTCAAGTTCAAGTTTCCACAATATTGCAACACCACCAAGTTTTTTCAATATTATGCCATCTCTTTCATCAACACAAGATTCACCAATTCCATGAAAGTTTTCATTGATGCTGTTTAGCCCACATAAATCCTGTTTCGAGAGCCATGTTTCTTGGAAGCACACAAAGTCACATTTGTTAAATAACTGTTCAGTTACGTGTCTGTGATGCTTGTTGTTATAGCCAAGTTTCAAGTTCCTACAATTGTAGCTGGATATATTTATCGATCTGAACGTTGCTTTTCGTTTATGTCCTTGGCAAGTTCTAGCCGAGACGGCTCAGGATTTAACGTTGTTCGTCGTTGGGAGATCCATAGAGGATGTGTTGTATGCCTTGGTGTTCTAGGCTTCTCGTGAAACCACCTCACATAGGCACCTTCAGGCCACACTTCCGGGTTCATGAAGACCGACGGATCGGGACAGTTGCACTTTACATGGAAACTGTTGTATGTATCACGTCTTGTTGGAAGGGATTCACATGTCACTTCAAGCTTGAGGATGTGCTCAAGGTGGGCTTGGAGGACTTCAGGCTCGACATCAGTGGCAAAGCGGGATGCAAATATGCTAGCATACCGTGTATTTACTGTTTTAATGGCATCAGTTGACATGGCTTTGCCAATCAATGACACAGTTTTCCCTTTAGGTTTCGTGGTAGGCCTGTCATTAGGGTTGCATGCAGGTTGTTTCGGTACTTGGCCTACAGCTGCAGTTTTCTTCTTTCTGCCCTTCTTTACCATCGTCGACCATGGGGTGTCGTCATCTATCTGCACACTGTTACTGGCTTTTTCATGTGCCATCACATACTGCTCAACTTCAGCAGTTGAACCAACCACTGAATCGGCTCTGATAGTAGTTGCTTTGGGTGCCTGCCTGTATCCAGCAGGGGCAGCAGACGAAATTTGACGTCTAGGCGGGGCAACAGCCTTGACGTATGTAGCAGTATCATCTGGCGACTGACTTCTTTCTGTGGGTTTGGTGGCTGGAACAGGTACTGACTGTGCTCTACTCTGTGCAGTGAAGTTTGTCTGTATAGGAGGCAATGTCACTGTTTCTTCATTGCCTTTGGCAATATTCACTTCGATGGTGTGTAATCTTTCCGTGACACCAGCACTCACATCACTTAAGTTCTCACACAGTTCACTCTGGTTGGCAACTGCAGTTTTTAGTAGTTTTACTTCGACAAGAAGGTTCTCAATGTTTTTCAGTAGACAGGACACGTCAATTCTATCAAAACTGATAGGCGGGAGGTAGTTCACATGCCTGGCGACAATGCAGGGTAGGTCATCCCCTCTCGTTTGAAGAATCTTTATGATATCCTCTACGTTTTTCCGTTTCTTGTCATCCCCTTTGCGTGATATCAGTCGGTCGGTGGCTGAACCGTCAACCGCACACAAATCATGCAATATACGTTTCGCTGTGTATATCGTTTCTTCATTGTAGTGATCGCTACACAGTTGCATCAAGGTCTCTTGCGGCAGGATGTTCATTTTGTCAATTATGTAGCACAGTAGCTCGTTGATCACAACTTTCCCATCGAAGAAATGCTTCTCCGCTTTGTTGACATAGCGAACTTCCGCTTGGTCACGCGCACTTCCTTTCCCGGCCATGTTTTCACTTTATCAAGTGTCGACATGTACGAGTTAATAAAGTCAGTTTGCGATCATGACAGTTATTCAAACGTCCACTGACATGCTCATGGATGTCACATCAATAAGATCCACATACACGTGCAGTGAATTGCAATTTAGAAACAACACAAAATGCAACTAATCCGCAGCTTCGTTTCGACAATTTTCACTACTGACGCATTCGCATAAACATTTATGTTATTGTGTGAGAGGAATTATTTTATTATCTAAAGTGATTATGTACGGTTGTTACAATGTTGCAAATATTGTACAAATATATTTTGTTAGAAAAGTTAACCACACAGTAAGAGTATATATAGATGCATGCGTCATAACATTGTGATACCTTAAATATTTAACAGAATGTATTATTTCTCAAAGGTAACTTTGAAATATATTGAGATACGACAATCAAGTCCTAATTATGCCAGTCAAATTAATATCATCACAGCAAGATACATCCTGCCTCTAATCTACACATTTATGGCTGTAACGTTAAGACACCATAATGGTATCTGCCAAGACATGTTATCAGTACTTGTTATTTTAAATTGTAATAGTCTTCAACTTTTACTAGAATGTTATAAACGTATGTGCCTAGTAAGTTGTGATACAAGGTTAAGTAAGTTTTAGCAAGGTACTGTATGGCTCATATGACAATTCACGTACTTACGCAAAACACCTTTCTTGTGCAATGACTTTTATTTTATTTTTGTATTCCCCCCTCCTCCCTAACAAAACTATCTCAACAATCCGTAATCCTAGCAATCACATTGGTGTGGCCTTAGCCATGAATTGTCGCAGCCAGGTCCTGGAGATGGATACGTCAGAACCTCAACTCAGATAAGAAACACAATGAAAAAAGTATACAAAGATGTCAAAGACCACAACCGAAGACAAATGTCCCCAATTTACCGGATGATGCCGACCCCACTGCACCGACATGCTTCGTGCAGACGCTACAGATTTAACCCGGGTTAAGTTACGCTTCGTGTAGACGCAGGTTTAACCCGGGGTAAATGACCTGGGTTATCTTTAATCCGGGTATCGCTGTCCGTGTAGACGCACTAATGTTCAACACGTCATTTACAACATATTCAATCTTGTTAAATAATGTTAAACATTGTTAACCATTGTTGAATCGTGTAAACTCTCTGAGGTCGAGGTGACCTTCCAACAGTTGGCTAAGGCGACTTTTGCCTATTTTTAGACGGCTCATGATGTCAGTGCGGGCGTGTTGTGTCACCGGTTGTATCAGCTGACTTCTCGTCAAGCTGACTGCTCGTCAACAACCCTGGCTAGTACCATTTGCAGCTGCACAGTGCGGCGGTCGTAGCTTCGAAAGGCTGGCAGGTATACTCGCGCTCCCTCGCAGCACGGACGATCATCGCCAAACATTGATAGCATTTCGGAGTGTCGTAAGTTTGTGTTTCTTTTGTTGTAATTGTGCTGATGATTGGTTGTGACTGTGTTTGTTCACTGTGACAGAACAAGCACGCGGACAACGTTCTTCGCCGTATCCAGAACAAGGCCAAACGTATAAGTTTAATTTTTTATTTTGTTGGCCATAAAAATGAATGCATGATCAGAAATGTCCATATTTTGCGAGAATGTGACGTTTCATTTAATGCAACACTTAGGCCCGTAGTCCTCTATGCCAGAAGCTGGACTAACTTTTTAAATCCTGGGCTTAAACGCAGGATTAAATTATTCCGTATGCCAGAAAGTGGACTGCATTTAGTATGTATGCCATAAGGTGGATTAACTTTAATCCCAGGTTTAGTCCACTGGACTAAACCTCAAAAGTTAGCCATGCTCCAGGGTATGATTAGTGGTGGACAAACTCTCACAAATCAATAACTTGTAATCATGTTATTGCATATAGTAGTGATTTCAAACTAAAACACTGTTTGACACACACTGCTATAGGTTTCCATGCTATTGTATTATTTTCTGTGTACCTCAAACCACCAAAGTGTGTAAACCTACGTTTACTCAGGAAATCAATATTATCACTGTAAAATAGTTATAAGGTATTTTCACAACCTTATAATATACTTGCATTGAATCAATGTGCGTTTCTTTAAACTGTTAAGTTGTTAATTGTTAATTTGTTAATTAACGCACTTAAGTTAATAAATCAAGTAATTAATGATTCCAGAAAGTAGTTGAATTAACTTTACTACATAAATTGGTAATTTAATTCATAAATTCCCAATTAACTCTCAATTAAATGTTGATTTTCGGCTGCAAATGAGTAGTTCATATCCATGTTACCTATAGGTGTTTCCTCCCGTTTCTTACACAAAAATAGTCGTACCTTAATGTAATCTGCAATTTTACACATAACATAATATTTATTTTTAATTCAATTAAAGTTAATGTAATGGAACAATTTCAATAATTAACTGTAATTGGTCTGATGTGTGATATTGGTACATTTCGGAGTTAATTTGCCTAATGTCTGCATTGCATAGTGAAATTAACTATTTTATGTTAATTGTATTAATTAACATTTGCATAAAGTCAAGTTTAATTAAATTAATTAATTTTACTAAACTACTAAAGTATTTAATTGAGAAATTCATAATTTACTCTCAACTAAGCGTTCATTTAAAAAGGTTATTAATTAGTATTTTGTGTTCATGTTATCTAGGTGTTTCCTCCACTTTCTTACAAAATAAGTTGTTTCGGAAGTTGAACAGCAATTTTAACAACATATAATGTAATTGCTGTTTTTAATTCAAATACAGTTAATGTAATCGAGAAATTGCATACATTAATTTAATTGACCTAATGCGTGCTGTTAATTGGTAAATAGTTGAGTTTAACTGCAATGTATGTAATTAACTTATCAAGTTAATTGTCCCATGTTTGAATTGCATTCTGTAATTGACAGATTAAAAACAATATTCATTAACATTTCCCAAAAATTTTGTTAAAAGTAATTAATTAACTTTTCCTGAAAACGTTAATTTGATTTAAATGATAAAATCCCAATTAACTCACAGATACATGTTAATTTTAAATTCAACTTCTAACAGACATACAAACAAGCAGCCACCCAGCCAACCAGCCTACCAGCCAACCAATCAACTGGACAGGCGGATAGACAGTCATGCGTAATTGTCTTTTTATTTATTTGTTTAATAATCTGACTTCAATAAAATTATGTTGATTTGTTTATACACATGTAGCCACTGCATAATCAACTACATAATCAACACAATCAGCTCAATGTACAGCCACTACACAATCAACTACATAATCAACACAATCAGCTAAATGTACAGCCACTACACAATCAACTACACAATCAACACAATCAGCTCTATTTACAGCCACTACACAACCAACTACATAATCAACACAATCAGCTCCATGTACAGCCACTACACAATCAACTACATAATCAACACAATCAGCTCATTGTACAGCAACTACACAATCAACTACATAATCAACACAATCAGCTCATTGTACAGCCACTACATAATCAACTACATAACCAACACAATCAGCTCTATGTACAGCCACTACACAATCAACTACATAATCAACACAATCAGCTAAATGTACAGCCACTACACAATCAACTACATAATCAACACAATCAGCTCATTGTACAGCAACTACACAATCAACTACATAATCAACACAATCAGCTCATTGTACAGCCACTACACAATCACCTACATAATCAACACAATCAGCTCTATGTACAGCCACTACACAATCAACTACATAATCAACACAATCAGCTCTATGTACAGCCACTACACAATCACCTACATAATCAACACAATCAGCTCAATGTACAGCCACTACACAATCAACTACATAATCAACACAATCAGCTCTATGTACAGCCACTACACAATCAACTACATAACCAACACAATCAGCTCTATGTACAGCCACTACACAATCAACTACATAATCAACACAATCAGCTCTATGTACAGCCACTACACAATCAACTACATAATCAACACAATCAGCTCATTGTACAGCCACTACACAATCAACTACATAACCAACACAATCAGCTCTATGTACAGCCACTACACAATCAACTACATAATCAACACAATCAGCTAAATGTACAGCCACTACACAATCAACTACATAATCAACACAATCAGCTAATTGTACAGCCACTACACAATCACCTACATAATCAACACAATCAGCTCTATGTACAGCCACTACACAATCAACTACATAATCAACACAATCAGCTAAATGTACAGCAACTACACAATCAACGACATAATCAACACAATCAGCTAAATGTACAGCAACTACACAATCAACTACATAATCAACACAATCAGCTCTATGTACAGCCACTACACAATCAACTACATAATCAACACAATCAGCTCTATGTACAGCAACTACACAATCAACTACATAATCAACACAATCAGCTCAATGTACAGCAACTACACAATCAACTACATAATCAACACAATCAGCTCATTGTACAGCAACTACACAATCAACTACATAATCAACACAATCAGCTCATTGTACAGCCACTACACAATCAACTACATAACCAACACAATCAGCTCTATGTACAGCCACTACACAATCAACTACATAATCAACACAATCAGCTCAATGTACAGCAACTACACAATCAACTACATAATCAACACAATCAGCTCATTGTACAGCAACTACACAATCAACTACATAATCAACACAATCAGCTCATTGTACAGCCACTACACAATCAACTACATAACCAACACAATCAGCTCTATGTACAGCCACTGCACAATCAACTATATAATCAACACAATCAGCTCTATGTACAGCAACTACACAATCAACTACATAGTCAACACAATCAGCTCATTGTACAACCACTACACAATCAACTACATAACCAACACAATCAGCTCTATGTACAGCCACTACACAATCAACTACATAACCAACACAATCAGCTCAATGTACAGCAACTACACAATCAACTACATAATCAACACAATCAGCTCAATGTACAGCAACTACACAATCAACTACATAATCAACACAATCAGCTCTATGTACAGCCACTACACAATCAACTACATAATCAACACAATCAGCTCAATGTACAGCAACTACACAATCAACTACATAATCAACACAATCAGCTAATTGTACAGCCACTACACAATCACCTACATAATCAACACAATCAGCTCTATGTACAGCAACTACACAATCAACTACATAATCAACACAATCAGCTCATTGTACAGCAACTACACAATCAACTACATAATCAACACAATCAGCTCATTGTACAGCCACTGCACAATCAACTACATAACCAACACAATCAGCTCTATGTACAGCCACTACACAATCAACTACATAATCAACACAATCAGCTAAATGTACAGCCACTACACAATCAACTACATAATCAACACAATCAGCTCATTGTACAGCAACTACACAATCAACTACATAATCAACACAATCAGCTCATTGTACAGCCACTACACAATCACCTACATAATCAACACAATCGGCTCATTGTACAGCAACTACACAATCAACTACATAATCAACACAATCAGCTCTATGTACAGCCACTACACAATCAACTACATAACCAACACAATCAGCTCTATGTACAGCCACTACACAATCAACTACATAATCAACACAATCAGCTCTGTTTACAGCCACTACACAATCAACTACATAACCAACACAATCATATATGTGTACATCCACTACACAATCAACTACATAATCAACACAATCAGGTCTATGTACAGCCACTACACAATTAACTACATAATCAACACAATCAGCTAAATGTACAGCCACTACACAATCAACTACATAATCAACACAATCAGCTCTATGTACAGCCACTACAAAACCAACTACATAATCAACACAATCAGCTCTATGTACAGCCATTACACAATCAACACAATCAGCTCAATGTACAGACACTACACAATCAACTACAAAATCAACACAATCAGCTCTCTGTACAGCCACTACACAATTAACTACATAATCAACACAATCAGCTCTATGTACAGCCACTACACAATTAACTACATAATCAACACAATCAGCTCAATGTACAGCCACTACACAATCAAGTACATAATCCACACAATCAGCTCCACTACACAATCAACTATAAAATCCACGCAATCAGCTCTATTTACAGCCACTACACAATCAACTATATAATCAACACAATCAGCTCTATGTACAGCCACGCTAACGTACATCCAACCAGATGTGAAATATGAGAACCCTGTAGTTTCCCAACGGGGTAATAGAAAAGCATTGGGAACTCCACAAGAGGGCACTTTGTAACAACACTAACATGGGTTTAATCCTTGGATTAGTATATCACAGGACTAAAAAATTTGTGGCATGTGGAATAACTTAGTCCCACGATTAGCTTAGTCCCAGGTTTAACAAATCCCAGTATTAAATAATCCTGGGACTAAGTTAGTCCATATGCCAGAACATTTTTGTTTTTAAACCGGTCTGAACGTACACTTTATTAACACGTGGGTCAGTCCCTGAGTTGGGTCAGTTTGTGACCCTTTAATTGGCTGTTATGATGAGTTCCAATCACCTCGTGTACATCGTGAATACGACTCCGTAACGCCTATACTTATGTTTGAACCAGCCAACACAATAAAAACACCTAGCCAATAAGTACACAAAAATCGCTGACCAGCCGAAACTCAAAATTAATCAACACACTTAATTCAAATACTATTAAAGTGTGTATGATGCCCTTTAGCTATCAGGTGTCCCGATTTCGTAGTTTTCACGAACATGTGATCTCCATGATGTATTTTACAGTAAAGCAACACACATCTTCTTTCTTTACCAAATGCTTAACTCCCCCACCTCGTATGGCTCAACTAGCCCCACTTCGATATTAAGTATCACCGTCGTACTGTTGCTATATAAGTAAGTGCAATCTTGGTGGTGTTTGGCGTAACCAGGGGTCTTATGCATGAACCGAGACAATGACCATTGTCTCGGACTATTTACGAACGTCGGGACTTTGACGGGATAATTGCTATGCATGAACGCAGACAACGTAGAATTCTCACGACGAAGTTCAGATGGCTCAATACAAAATTGCAACGTTTCTATATGATTTGTTTGCAAGTTTAATTATTTTTAATTATGATATTTTAAAAACTTCATCGAATACTTTAATATTGTCCATATTATATAACGCATCACATCTTGGTGATTAGTCTGATGAAATGGGGTGACTGAATAAATAATTGGTGCGATTTGGGTGATTAAAAAAAATCAAATGTAGGCCTGTAGCTAAAATATATACAATTTGCAACTCAACCCCAATTTATTTGGGCAGCTTTTTACTGTTCTTGAATGTTTTAACTACGAATATGTTAGTGCCACCAGTTTGTTTATATATATATATTGTGTGTGTGTGTGCGTGTGTGCGTGCGTGCGTGCGTGTGTGTGTGGAGGGTAGTTGTGATTTTATGTAATCGTTTATTTACATTACAGGACACATTTTTAAATGTAAACAAATGATCCCGTATGATCCCAAATCAATCTTCTCAAGAAGGTACTATGTATCCAGGAAACACAACGGATTATGACGACAAATGTAGCGAGACGAAATCCGTTTATTTAAGTTAAGTGTGTTTCGGTTATATATGTAACACCATTAGCACATAGAGACCTTGTATGTTATTCAGGTAGGACTAAAACATGACATCAAGAGAATATTCCAGTAGAAACATTTCTACACATGTTACAAGTGCGATATAAGCGATTGCCATATATTGTTTACAGCTGGTAACCTGATATAGGCAATCGTACCCTGGCTACAGACCACGGCACAGTGTCTTTTACGCAGCTGAACTTAAAACAGCATTATTGTCCTAAACGACATGCTACCTATTTTTTGTTCTTTTCATAATTCCACGTCATTTCAGTAACTGTTATGGATATATTTTGTTCAAAACTTATTGCCAAAAGACAAACTGTACACATTATTTACCAGCGTCCTTATAGCATCGACATCGTACGTCATACGATATATCGCTGACTGAGTCTGAAAGACTGAATGAGTCAAACAAACATTCGGTAAATCTGCATTATATTAACTATTAAAGTTTTGTTATTGGCCTAAACATGCTACCCTATTTTGTTCGTTCTCTCCCTAATTCAATATCATCTTAGGCTTGCATTTTGTTTATAACAATATTGGGTATCACATCACCTTAGTTGCAAAAAACAAAATGAACACACAAAATGAAAATACAACTATTACAAGACTGTCGACTCAAGAACCTTGGACCTAGGAAAACTCCGTACGTCATTGTGTCGTCACGCCGACGTAGAGCTATATCGGTTTTGCTGCCATCAAAGCACGTCAGTTTCGCCGCAGTTTAAAAGTAGCCGGAGCTTATATCATATATATATATAACATGAAATCAAGAAATGGTGAAGTGTTTATGTCTGAACCTATGCAAATGAGAAAAACAGCGTCCCAATCGGAAGTTTAATGTACTGAGTACCCGTCGTCAACATCGTTCTGAACCGTACAGAATATCGAAAACGGCACGATTGTAGGTCCGTTTATAGGTGTTCTATGAACGGTTACCGGGAAATATTGATGGCGCTAGAATAACAGAAAATGCATCCTTTCAAACGATATCTTGATCGTCGAGATAGGACGGTCTGTGAGGATGCTAGCGACCGTATAATGTCATGTTTTAGAAGTGTGGAGTTATTCATGTTTTTCTCGCTTATCTATTTTTGATTGTAGTAAATGGTAGTAACATATAATTTATCATTAATACACGAATCAATAAACAAATATTGTTTCACCAATGCACAGGTGGCTCAACTAGCACTGCCTTCCCCTAATTGCGATATATAAGATGATCAACACGAAATTAATTAGTCAATCAACAAAACATTATTGTATGTTATTGGTCATGTTTAAATGGGCTTGTTTTTGTGAAACAATGCAAATGTTTAAACATATTTTCCACACCACGTCTACACAGAGAGTTTAATGTTATGTAATGTTCTATACTGTGCGTTAAAAAAAAAAGTGTTATTTAGATCGATAAATTGGAGTTGGAGGACGTCTTCCTCTTCCAAGTACTACATAATCCCCGCCCTTCGGAACTTACGAAACTCGCTTGTGAGATAATTATTTGGTAGAAGGAAAAAACTGAATGTGTACGTGCAATTTAAAGGGAAAAAAGTTGATATACGAAATATGCAGTATGAATTACAGTTGCAATGTGCAGACGTTATAACGTGGTGTTGCTGCGGCGTTACTGGGAATTTGTTCGAGATAGCTGTGACAGTGAGCTAATCCTTGTATCACGGATGTAGCGTACGAAGGAGTAGGCAGAATGTTCTGCATGCAGATGTGTATGTGTGTATGTGTGCGCGCGTGTATGTCTGTGTGCGTGCGTGCGTGGGTGCGTGCGAGTGTTTGCGTGAGTGTGCGCGCGTACGTAATTCTACAAGTAAATGTGAACGTTTCGCATACGACTGCTTATTGGGTAATGTTTCAAAATAATTTTACGATCACCTGTGGAGAGGCAAAGTTATTTACGTTTCGTTGTCGTATTCCATTCACACTGACAGGTGATACTTGTCATTGCACCTCGCACAATGAGTGACAAAGTAAACATCCGGGACAACGGTGCCACGGAAGAAAAAGGTAAACACATTTATGTTATGTTCAGCTGAATTGCGGAAGGAGGCAGCGTGATTGAGCTCGCTGAAGCGTAATGCGGTCAAGCGCAATTTAGTTAGCATGGTGTGAGTGCTTATTATATGTATGCGTGCGTGCGTATGTCACATACGTACGCACGCAACGCATGACTATGATGAGCAAACGGTGCTTGACAAAGAAAACAAAGAATTAAACAAAGAAACAAACAATCAAAAACTCTTGCACGCAACACAGGGAACACGCAGTACACACGCAACACGTGAAACACACGCACACATACATTCGCATGTGTACACACGCATGTATACACACATGAGTACACACACATGCACATACACACACATGCACATACACACACACACACACACACACACACACACACACACACACACACACACACACACACACACACACACACACACACACACACACACACACGCACGCACACACACACACACACACACACACGCACGCACACGCACACGCACACACACAGCCAACATGAACATGTTGATAACATTTCCTCCCCTTTAACGCTGCCGTGGTAACACCGCATATGCCGCCAAACGACACGTGTTGCCACGGGCCGGGCTACAAATCCCCGATGGACGCCTACAAGAACGGGCCGAGGGAGAAGCTCCTCTATACCGTCTGTGTCCGCAACAACCTACAGGAGAACAAGAAGCCGGACTACCTGGCGACGGTCGACGTCGACTCAGACTCTCCCACCTATAGTCAGGTGATGCCAGTCTTCCATTATTGAACTTAAGGGAGGCCGTGGCAACGTGAACCACTTGTGTGAAGGGAAACATGCTTCGCTTAGACTAATAGATGGAGAATCTGGTGGAAAGAAACATATCCGTCCTATCAACAATTGCACTAGTGGGCTACTGGGGTGCCACTCCACGGATGGACGTCTCCTCCTCCTAGTCTCTACTAAAATGTTCCACTTTTGGGTTCACTTTGTCCCGGCCTCCCCTGTTGGGTTCTTGCCGAAGTAATGAAAGAACGAATCTATGTTGAGTGCACTGATGCTAATACCATAACATGCATTTATGTATAATTCAATTGTGTACTTTGATTCCACATTGTTTGGGGGTTAGATCGATTAATCGTGTGGATTGTTGAGACACATGATAATGAAGGAGACACAATGTACGTACCGTATGCCGTATTGAGCCATACGATATACAACTCCACTTGCTACGACTGCCTGTTTCTGCCGTGACATTCACTCGTGTCCATCTCAGGTCATCCACCGCCTTGAAATGCCGCACTCCGGCGACGAGCTGCACCATACAGGCTGGAATGCCTGCTCCAGCTGCTACGACGACGCCTCCTGCTCTCGTCGCTACCTCATCCTGCCCACGCTCGCCACCGACCGCGTTTACGTAGTCGACACCGCCACCGACCCGCGCGCTCCAGCCCTGCACAAGGTATATCGTCCGACACGGACACTCAGTGCTCTTACGTCCGCATACAGCGGTTCTGTTATTTCGATTGGTTAATAAGCACGATATGGGATACATGTGGATGTGTACGTGTGTGCGTTTGTGCGTGTGTGCGTTTGTGCGTGTGAGCGTGTGTGCGTGTGTTCGTATGTGCATATGTGCGTCTGTGTATGTATGTGTGTGTTGTGCATGCGTGCGTGTTTACGTACTTATGCATACATTCACGCAAGCTCCCACACACCTACGCACACACACGCGTACACCATACACACACGCACACAGGCACAGACGCACAGGCGCACAAACGCACACACACGGTCGCACAACGTACAAGCACACCACACACACCCGCACGCTCGAACGCTCGCGCAGACACACACACACACACACACACACACACACACACACACACACACACACACACACACACACACACACACACACACACACACACACACACACACACACACACACACACACACACACACACCAAAGGTTTCTGTGCGCAGGTTGTCGAGGCGGCTGAAGTACACGAGAAGACGGGTCTGTCGGCGCTCCATACGAGTCACTGCCTGGCGTCGGGCGAGGTCATGATCAGCGGCATGGGAGACGTTCACGGCAACGCAAAGGGTGAGTGAACAACATCCAAATAGCTGCGTAGAGTTGGCAACCTAAAATATACAACTTATTTCCAGGTTGGAATTGGCTTGGTTAGGCTTGGCCATGCTTAACAACAGTCAAGCATAGCCAAGCCTGACCAAGCCTACACATACACGGTTTACCGTTTACACCATCTGGCCATATATACGCATTCAAATCGTTCACACTTGGACGCCAGTGCATGGAACATCTTATGTGAACTTAGCATAGCTTCAAAGCGAACAACCAAGCGTGGCTGCCAAGGTGATCGGTCATCGATCATTCGACTACCACTTGCGCAAATCTTCACAACTCCATGCCAATCTTGTTCCTGTGACACTATCATCCAATCCACTAAGCTATCTGACTAAAATAGCAAATATGAAATTTGCTTTGATCAATGCCCGAAGATTTACGACTGATACAGTGCATGGACACATTTAAAGCTCGTCTTAAAACACATTATTTTAAATTCGCTTTTAATGTTTAGTCATCATAAGTTTATACTTTAGTCGTCATACCCCATATTAATTTTATTATTTGAAATTTTAATTGAAACTAATAATGTATTACTGTAGTTATTTATTAATTAACTAATATATATATTTATAATATATTTATCTCGCAATTTACTATATAATTGTTTTATATATTTATGTGTATGTATAGACTTATTTCTATTTCTGATGATATGTAATATAATTTACATAACTGTCATCTTTGATTTAGTTTCTCTAGTTCAGTTTTGTATTTATATGTTTTACTTGTATTATTATTACATTTATTTCTGATAATTTCTAACGACTATTGTCAACACTACTGAACAGAGTTCTACTTTGGATTTTAGTGTCCAAATAAAGTTATTATTATTATTATTAAGTGTCAAATGTTTGCCGTGGCGCGTACTTCCACCTGTTTTGCATCGCCAAAATACGCGTAAGCTTGACGACTATGGCATACAAGACTCTAATACACTCGATCGTGACGTCACGACGGGATGCGGTGCTTTATGGCATCACGCACCGTCAGATGCATCGCTTAGAGATGGTCCAGCGTGCCGCGGTCAGAGTTGTCCTACAGATAAAGCGGAGCGACTGGCAACAGAGCGTCACCGGAGGACTTAAATTTCGTCACTGGTTACCGGTGAAGTGGCGCATAGAGTACAAGATACTGATCCTGGTATTTAACGTCATATACAACCAGAAACCCGCTTACATTGCGTCACTAAACACTCGCTATGTGCCACGCCGGTCACTTCGATCTGAGGACCGCGCGCTTCTGACTGTGCCGCAATATAGTCTGGTGCGATATGGCCGGCGTTCTTTCTCTCGAGCCGGACCATTTCTGTGGAATGCGTTGCCGGAAGAACTGCTGATCACAACAATTAGCGTTTTCAAAGCACGCCTCAACACGCTCTATTTTAAAATCGATTTTAATGTGTAATATGTTGTTTTAAGGGTATCTATATTCGTATTCATTGCACAATCTATTTTAATTGAGTTTTAATTTGGTTTACAAGTTTATTATCTTAATCTCACTTTTAATAAATACAGTTGTGCTTAACGTTAGTCAGATAAAGTATTTTAGAACGCTTTTGTCTAGTGAGTGATAATAGGGTAATTTAGGCTTCGATTAATTTGTAAACAAGATTTAGCAAACGTGATTTGTGGTAGAATATATATGAGATAAAGTAACAAACAAAAACTACTTTCATAAGATAATATCCGAGTAAGCCAGTACCTTTGATTTGGTAGTATTTGTATTAAAATTAAGCACGTTTGAGCTCGGATCATTGTTGACACTGGTACAGAAATGTTAGTCTAACTCAAAGTAGTGTTTACATTATTGAATATATGAGAATAAGAGATAAGAGTATGTAGACTACACACAAGGAAATATCTGCCAAATATCTTAATGACTCAGTTTCAGTTTGACTCATAAACCAGTGCGACTTGGTTCAACGTACACACATGTAAAGTCATAAACCAGTGCGACTTGGTTCAACGTACACACATGTAAAGTCATAAACCAGTGCGACTTGGTTCAACGTACACACATGTAAAGTCAGTCTTAGGCCTTGGCCTAAGCTTCAATGGGCGAAAGTCGGGCGAACTCGAGTTTGTTTATGTAGCTAATGTCCTAGGGCGCGGTATAACCTAAATAAATGAGGCAGTCTAGCGTAAATTAATTGCTTGTAATTAAATTAGGTCACTACTGGTAACGTTGTCGTTTGTGATAGGGTAGATAGTCAGCTGCTGTAGCATCCAGTGTGCTGTAGTACACAGGGAACAGTCTTTCTAAAGACTATCGTAGTTTTAATGTCTTAATTTCTACCTTGGATAAACTATAAAACTACACAAAACCATGGCGCCGTGCAAACGGCAATAATGGCTAGACGACACCTGACATGTACAAAATACGATAATTGGGTAGATTTTGAAAGGTCGGGGTATGAAACTTCATGGAAGGAGGTGCAGATGGAGGGTTTTCACTTTGATTGTCGATGTTGTAAGAGGTTGGAGTGTTTATTGGCGGAAGTGGACGAGCTGAAGAAGTGATGATGACAGGAAAAGAAGACTTGGACAAAGTCCACCCAGATGGTGAGACTAGAGAGATCAGTGAGAACAAAGGAGGCTGGTGGTAATGAGAGAGAAACCAAAGAGACTGTCGAATGGGGGAAGACAGCATTGACAGGACGGGAGAAGACAGAAAGAAAAGGGGCAAAGAAGAAGGTGACAGAAGGAAAAGGGACAAGGAAGAAAGTGACAGGAGGGAAAGAGACAACAGGGGGAAAGAAGACAGGAATTGAGGTGGGAGTGAAGGTGACGGAGAGATGACAGCAACGAGACGAATTGAAACCAACGAAGGAGCTACTCTGAGGGGGGATGAGGAGAAAAGCGAAAATATTCAGAGGTGACTCTTTAATGATAAAACAGACAAGATGCTTAATGAAGGAGAATACATATTAGTTTGCTTACCAGGGGTCAATATAAAGCATATAACAGAAATGGTGGAGAAAGTGATGGGTCTTGGGAAGGGATGCACCATTTGAGTCCATGTAGGAACAAATAATGCAGGGAGGGAGGGGACAGACGGAATAGACCAGGAATACAGACAGTCAGTCAGGAAGTTAAAACAGACAAGGATAGAACATATTGTTCTCTCGGGAATTTGGGCAGTTTGCAATGGGAGGAAGGGGACAAACATATAGAATCTGCAAGAAGATTGCAATCAATGCACTCTTTGAGCAGATGTGTGAAGAAGAGGGGTAGTATTCATAGATTTATGGGGACACTTTTTTGGGCAGGATCACAGATCACAGCTGCAGCGTTACATATGTCCTGACGACAAAGTCGGTCAAGGGACTAAATAAGTAAGTTGTTGGAAGAGAAGATATGTACATGACAGATGGCCTCCATCTCCACAGAAAGGAGGCAGCAGTTTTGTAGAACCTGCTTCGATCTATTGATAGTGGGACAGGTTGTATGTATTTAGACTAGATGCGCAGGGGAATTCACAAAGAAGCCTGAAATTGGCATATATAAACATAGCACAAACAATCAGCAAAGAACAGCCTGGAAAACTGTTCTGAAGCTGGATATAAATGCGCTTGTTTAAATCAAGAAGCATGGTAAACAAAATAAGTGAACTAAACATTATGATAGAAGATATTATCCATCACGTAATAGGTATAATTGAATCCTGGGACAGCAGCGATATATCAAATGCTGAATTGGGACTGAAAGAAAGGGAAACGGTCCAGAAAGAAACACTTATTAAAAGAAGCCATTAGAAAAATTAAGTATAAACAAATGATGTTGAAGTCATATAGATGCACTGCAAATGATGAAGACTACAACATTGATAAAGACGCACTTAACCAAGCCACAAATGAAATTATAAATTCATTGAGAAGCAGGGTAAGGTTGGTCCTCTAGAAGATAGTGGTGCAAATATAATATCAGAGGGATTCCTAATGGCAAAAGACCTGAGTGAGTACTTTAGTTCGGTGTTTACCAGGGAAGATATTAGTTCACTGCCAGTACCAGAGGCTAAGTTCAAGGGGGCGGAATCAGACTATTTAGGACAGTTAATTGTAACCCTGGAAATTGTATCTAAGAAAAATGGGCAATGAAAGATAATACATCACCTGGAGTGGTCGGTATTCCACCCAAACTACTATTGGAATGGAAAACAGGCAACAGTATACCGTTATTTAAAAAGGGTTCGAGAAAAGGGTCACAGAACTACAGACCATTGAATTTAACAACGGGACTTTGGTTCAACGAATGGCACATTGAGCACGCAATGCTGTAGCAACCCAAGCACCTGTGAGTAGGCCCTTGGGTAGCTGATCTACGCAGTGTAGTACAGTGCGAGAACCACAGTAGTATAGAGGCGCTGTACGGTATCCAAACCCTACTTATATAAAACAAATTAATGACTTAGGGGCACCTACTTATAAAAAAAAGATCAAAGGCTTTTTTGACACTAATTAGTTTCGGGAACCTACTTATAAAAAATGTGATTGATGACCGTTGTAATTTGATACTAATTGGATGATTGATTACCCCTACACTAGAGATGCCACCTAGCGGTGAGTGCAGAGAGTCTTTTAGTTCGCCCCCTAGCGATCAACGCCGTACCTAGAGCGTGCTGACGTAAGCAATAATGCGTTTATCGCGCTAATATATAACCACGATAAAACCACTGTATAAACGTCGACGATGGCTTGGCGCGCTGTACCCTATGTTGACAACAGCGATAAGAGCGGCGGCTGCTGCTGCAGCGATAAGACCGGCTGCTGCTCTAGTGGACTATGAACCCTGGATGACAGCATAGCTGGCTAACGGTAAACGTTCTGGTGGAAGGATTAAAACGAAACCAATGCGTTGTGCGTTTAAATACATCTAGTCGTGGGATTACAATGAAAATCAAATGCATAAATACACTAACGTTCAGTAGGGTGTTTATGCATTGGAAATAGACGCGTGAAAACGTGAGTAGTGACTGAAATATTTATTGTGGAGCGTGATAGTGTAGCATTCGGCCGCGGCCAACGGGTCGCCTGCTCTCGGGGGAATTGAAACCTTCCCGACGATACACTTCGCGTGGAATAGGCGTTTTCCATAGTCCGTTGGGCTGTTTTATTAAGAACGATCTAGCCATGTCGGCGATGTCGTCGTCTTCATCGTCGTCAGAGTGGTGGTGGTGGTTGCTAGTTGTCTGGTGTGATGGTGTGTGTAGGAGGCGACGTGGGGATGAAAGGCGCGACCGTGCATGTTGGTTTGCTCGCCGATGATGATGATGATGATGTAGGCAGTTGGATCGGTGGTCTATGAAATAAAACCACAATACATTTTTAAACAAAGGATGAGAACCATGCATTGTTTAAATGATAAAATGAGAACCACAATGGTAAAATAAAATGATGCATTACAATGGTTGTGAAATAAAATGAGACACAATGATCAATGAGACATTGTTTAAATGGTAAAATAAAATGATGCATTGTGATGAAATAAAATGAGACATGCATGCGTGCTATTTAAACGGTAAAATGCATGCATGCATGCATGCGTACTTAACTGTAGTAAAAATAAAATGAGAGATATGCACGTACACATGCACGCACGCGCGTACAATTGTTTAAATGGTAAAATAAAATGCATGCATGCATTACAACAACTGTTTAAATAGTAAAATACATGTATGCATGCATGCGTACTATTTAAACGGTAAAATACATGCATGCATGTTGCGTACTTACAATAACTGTAGTAAAATGAGAGACATGCATGCATGCATGCATGCACATGCATGCATGTACGCGTACTTACAATTGTTTAAATGGTAAAATAAAATGCATGCATGCATAAAATGCATGCATGCATGCATGCATTCATGCATGTACGCGTAGTTACAACAATTGTTTAAATGTGTCGGGTCTTATGAAAACGTGAGTAGTGACCGAAATATTTATTGTGGAGCGTGATAGAGTAGCATTCGGCCGCGGCCAACGGGTCGCCTGCTCTCGGGGGAATCGAATCCTTCCCGACGATACAATTCGCGTGGAATAGGCGTTTTCCATAGTCCGTTGGGCTGTTTGACTAGGAACGCTCTGGCCATGTCGGCGATGTCGTCGTCTTCATCGTCGTCAGAGTGGTGGTGGTGGTTGCTAGCTGTCGGCGTGATGGCGTGTGTAGGAGGCGACGTGGGGGTGAAAGGCACGACCGTGCATGTTGGTTTGGTCGCCGATGATGATGATGATGTGACGTTTGTAGGCAGTTGGATCGGTCTATGAAATAAAACACAATACATTTTTAAACAAAGGATGAGAACCATGCATTGTTTAAATGATAAAATGAGAACCACAATGGTAAAATAAAATGATGCATTACAATGGTTGTGAAATAAAATGAGACACAATGATAAAATAAAATGAGACATTGTTTAAATGGTAAAATAAAATGATGCATTGTGATGAAATAAAATGAGACATGCATGCGTGCTATTTAAACGGTAAAATGCATGCATGCATGCATGCGTACTTAACTGTAGTAAAAATAAAATGAGAGATATGCACGTCCAACAAAACTATACACCATGTATACACAACTTTTAAACACGTATAGTTTTTAAACGTGTTTAGGCGTTTAATTTTCAACAACGGTTGTTTAGGTTTATAAACAACTGGGTGTTGACTTTTAAACACTTTGCGGCATGGACGTGTTTAGGTTTAAAGTTGTGTCTACAGGGTGTATAGCTTAATCAGGTGTTTATTTATTTACGGCAGGCGTTTGAAACTGACAACGTCTAGGTGTTTAAAAATGGCCTATTCATTACGTTTAGTTGAAATAGGCGTACAGCAGATTCCAAGATGTTTAGCTTGGATCCTGTGCAAGCACAATTCTCTAAAGCAGCTTAGAGACGAACACGTGCGTTAATATCAACATGTATTATTGTATAAGAATACAATGAATGAAGAGCTTTCGATCAAAACAAATATTGCAATAACAAACTGCTGAAATAGAATACATTTAGTTTGACCTAAATCTTTAACATTATCAATATGGACACTTCAGTATCAGTCAACACGTAAGATTATAAACGTAAATACGAATCGTTCAATAGCAATTTGCTAAAATGGAATGCAACTAATTTCGATAGTTAACATATGGAATATGTTTGGTAAGAATGAAGGAAACATACAAACGGTACAGCGTAGTACTGCAAGATTTGGTTGGATGTAAGTAAGTAAATTTATTTCCTCATCCAGATAATAAACAACACAATTCAAGAGCAATGTAACACAGATGAGGTGGCTACCAGAGAAGTATAACTTATCGAGCTGGTAGCCAATTAAATCAAACTCATATAGTGCAGTCCCACATACATAATATTACGTATATAAAAGTTATACAGTGCATTCAATTGCAATAGCTTCAGGTTAACGACTTCCGTAAATTAAAGCTAGAGATGTTGTACCAATATAAGAGAATTCACAAGCGAATTTCTTACAATATATAATTAGATTTAAACTTTAGTTAATGCCAATTATAAAGCTCCTGGCTTTATGCTTAACAATATTTAGCGTTTTCGAATGTTTAATGTCTACAGGTAGTTTATTCCAAAGTCGAGCCCCTATTACTTTCAAGGAGTTCTCTCCAGTTCTACAATTACATCTAGGTATATATAAATTATTCTCCTGTCTGGAACTTCTGGTCATGAAGTCACTATTACATTTGTAAAATTGGTGGAATAAACTAGGAAGTTGATTCGTACGCTGTTTATACACAAATATTAGAACATTTAGTTTAAATAGTTCCTGAACTTTAAGTATATTAAGTTCCCTATGCAATGCTGTGGCACTGTCATGGCGGTGACGTTTTGCTAATGTTTTAAGTAATAAATTTGGTAAAACTAGTATTTTAGTTAAGTTAGTTTTACAAGCCGATCCATATAATTCCATCCCATAATTAATATGGGGAAACACATAGGCATAATATAATTGCCTGACCATATCGGCATTTATGAACGAGGCCATGTGATAACATAAACCTAATAACTTAGACACCTTTGAACAAAGATCCTTAATATGTTCCGACCATGACAGCTTACAGTCTAGATATATACCCAGATATTTGGCTGAGTTAACCCGTTCAATGCGTTTGCCCTGCAACAACAATGGCACGACTTCGCGTTCCATATGTCTACTGAAAATTGTATAACATGTCTTACTCAAGTTCAGAGTTAGTTGATTGTATCGGAACCAGACACTAAGCGATTCTAACTTCTCCATAGCCGTATACACAGTATCATTGGCACCAATTCCACTAATGAACAAGTTAGTATCGTCAGCAAACAATCGCAAAGATACGTGATCCACAGCACTCGATATATCATTAATATATAATATAAATAACACTGGCCATAAGATGGAGCCCTGCGGGACGCCAGTTTGAGCATGAGCATATTCTGAAACTGTGCCATTAATGCTAACACATTGCTGTCTATCTCTTAAATGATGTCTAAGCTATTTACATACATGACCTCTTATTCCATAATGATCCAGCTTATACAACAATATATCGTGATTAACGGTGTCAAAAGCCTTACTTAGGTCAAGGTATACCCCAACAACTAATTCGCCATTTTCAAGAGAATTTCTAACATTTTCTATAATTTTAATAATCGCTAACGTAGTCGAATGATCGTTACGAAATCCAAATTGATGTTTGGACAAAACGTCATTTTTATCCATAAAGTCTAATAACCTCTTTAACATTAACCTTTCTAGGATTTTATTGAATACACTCATCACACTAATTGGTCGATAGTTTGATGCTTCACACCTTGATCCTTTCTTAAATATAGGTATTACTTTTGACACCCTTAATGCTAGTGGTACCTTGGCTTCGGAGAAAGTCAGAGGTTTACAAATGAAATTGCATGACAATTTTTAAAGGAAAATTATCAATACCTGAAACATTAGAATTCGCTAGCTTGTTAATTTAATTGATCACTTCTTGTTGACAAACTGGTGACAGGAACATAATATTGTGTCATCGGGTCAGATAGAAATTGTCTATATTCGTTTATCTGAGTATATGTCTTTGACAATTCTTTACCTACAGTAGCGAAATATTGGTTCATTGCATTAGTAATACTTTCGTTGTCATTAAATTCTATATGATTGATGACCAGCTTTTTAATGTCGTGCATGTTCCTTTTGTCCTTATTCACAAGTTCTGCATATATCTTCCACAATTCCTTGGTTGACTGTTTTGCTTGTGAGAGTAAGCTACTGTAATATGATTTCTCCGCCTGCCGTATGATAGTTGTAAGTTTATTCTTATACTGTCGATATTCTGTTTTATTGTATTCATTTGGTCTATTGATATATTTCTTATACAACCTAGTCTTTCTTAAAATACTATATCTAATGCCTTCAGTCATCAACTTTTTGTCCTTGAAGCGTTTAATTTACATTCTGGTAAGTGGGAAACATTTTTGGAAAAAATTGTGTCGTATTTGGTTACAAACATATCATAACATTCATTCGTGTTTTAGTTTAGGTCTGTCATTGGTGTCATGAGTTTTCGATACACCTTTTATAATGATGAAGTTGGGTAAATGGTCCGATATATCTACAAACAGGTTTCCTGAAATTATATCACTTTTCATAAACTTTAAAGGTCGATATATATTCATATGATCAATGAGAGTTGCAGTGATCTGTTATTCTTGTTGGCAGTGTGATACATGGTAACAGGTTTTCCCTCATTAACGTGTCCACGTATATCTTAGTTTGACACGAGTTCCGTTGTAAAAGATCAATATTAACATCACCACATATAATACAGATTTTACCTTCCTGCTTGATAATAGACAAGTTTGATCCAATAAGATGAGAAATAACGTGTGTGTTATAGTTTGGATGTCTATACATATTGCCAATCACAAAACTGACGCCATCTTTAATTATTTCAAGCCACAAATTGTCCAACCTAGGATAATGACATAGCGTAGATGTAGTAATACTGGACAGTGACGTGACGTAACTTAAACAGTCAGAAGTGCCACAATAAAACATACAAAGTAAACATTGGTAACGCTTATTGCATTGTCGCTGCGTATCGTTGTCATTGTGTTATGCACGTCCGATGTCGTCAAGCTTGCGCAATGAATATACATGCATACACAAACGGAGTGGCTGATATTTTAACAGAATGCCTCAATTACACCAGTCGTTCGAGCTTGTGCAAACATTGGATGAAGTTTCGGGACTTTGGCTCAATGAATGGCTCATTGAGCACACACTGCTGGAGCAACCCAAGCACCTGTGAGTAGTCCCTTGGGTAGCTGATCCCATCATAGATAAATGATATTGATGTTCCCATCAGCTGTGATGAACTGATCCACCATTTTGTCTCCGGTAGTGCATACTACGAGCTGGTGAGAGCCTGTCCGTCCGGAACTTCTGCAGGCATTGAGTTGTTTCTAGGATAGATTCCGGAGGGCAAACCGTTAAGTGTAGACATTTACTAAAGGACAGGAACATACACTACCATTATAAAACATTGTTATGTTAATCCAGCTCTCAACACTCTTCAGCCATGTTCTGTGACATTCAGTAGTTACTTTGCAGAGATCGATTCAGTTGGGCGGTGAAGAAGTGCCCAAGTAGGTCAAGAAAGTTGCACTTGTGGTACTTGTCGTTCCGCCCAACTGGTTCACGTCTGCTTCACCAAAGCAAACTCTGTAAAGGAGTACAAATCACCTCTTTTTAAAAATGCGTATGAATCACTGTGTTGACGACGTTTCGTTGCCGTCTGGCACTTACTCGACCGGTCATTCCGCTCCGCTGCTTCACACCCAATATGTCAAAGCAAACACTAACGGAGTACAAAAAGCTCACACTTAAATACACGGTAGTCAGATGAATCTTCCTACCGGGCCTATAGTAATAATTAAGGACAGGGAAGTGAAGCTCAGTGCACAAAAGGAAAAACGCGAATGGCTTAACAGACAGAAAAGGTAGGTTCTTGTATAGCGCAGTGTCCAGTCCTCACGATTTTTCAAAGCGCTTTACAACTTACTCCCTGGAAGACCTGTTCAATCGAACACCATCTCGACTTTGCTGGGAAACATTCAGCCACGCTGCAATTAATGCGCGAAGACTATTCATACACAAATATCCACCACTGACAGGCACAGGAGGTAGAGAACGCAGCTGCCCGAAATGACGTGAGTCAGGTCTACAGCATTGCTATGGAAATCACTGGCAGCACAAAGGCAAGGTCTGGACCAATCAGAGCCAAAGATGGATCTCTACTATCGAGAGAGGTTTAGACAGGTTCTCAGTAGACCTGCACCTGAAACACCAGCACAGATTGTCAACCCACGATCAGACCGTGCTCCCAATAAACACAGAGGAGTTCTCGGAGGATGAAGTGAGGAAGGCCATTGCGACTCTCAAAACAAACAAGTCACCTGGCATGGACGGCATCACAACAGAAACGATCAAAGCGGGTGGCTAAACAATTGTACAATGGATGTGCGGACTATGCAACCAGATCTGGGACACGGGCATCGTTCCTGAAGACTGGAACGATGGTGCTGATGAAACGTAACTGAATGTGACAACTGGAGAGGTGTGACACTGCTGTCAATACCAGGAAAAGTGTACTGCCAGCTAATACTGAACCGAATGCGAGATGTGATAGAGAGCGAACTGCGTGAGGAACAAGTAGGCTCCAGACCCAAACGCTCTTGTGCTAAGCAGATATTCACACTCAGACGGATTATACATCCAATGTTGTTCACAGCTCTTTACAACTATATACAAATGCACATTAAAAATAATGCATTTCCATAAAATCAATAGTTGTTATATTATAGATAAAATAATAATGATAATAATAGTAATCAAGACAATAAATAGAGTAGAATTAGAAAAGGAAAGTGATATGAAATATCATATAATAAAATAAATAAATAAATAAGTAAAAAATATTCAGATCATATTATTATTATTTTAATAAATAAACTAAGTTTAATGTAAACATAAATAAATTAGGCTAAAATGTATTTAAAAATAAATAAATAGATAACAGCGACCTTAATGTAATGCGCTGTTGAATGGGTAGCCATTGCAGTAGGCGAAGAATGGGGGTCGCACTTTAACAATGAGCCTATCGAGAAATAAGGCGACCGGCGGCATTCTGGAGTTGCTGAAATCGAGCGATGTTATTGGTTGAGGTACCGAACAGTAGAGAGTTGCAGTAGTTCAAACGAGATGTTATCATGACATTGACTACCCGTTCCGCTGTCTGTTGAGTTCATCAGCGTAGTGTTGGTATTTTAAGTCGTGTTTGTGAATAATGTCACCGATCGGCAACACGTACTATGAAAATAACAATTGTCCCAACACTCACATTATCATAGTCGTCTCGCTGGATAACACGCTGTCAATGACGACACCCTACTTGCGATCACTTAGGTAAGATTTCAGCCACTTTAGATCCACTCCAGCAATGCCGTAGCGTCGTTGTAAGCGTTCCAGTAACATTGCGTGATCTACCGTATCAAATGCGGCGCTTTGATCGACGATTATAACAATAGTACCTTGTCTACGGTCTAGCGCAGTCCTGATCTCGTTGACTACCCACAGTAAGGCTGTTTCGGTCGAGTGGCTTCACTTGTAAGCGGACTGAAAGGTGTCGGTAATTCATTGACTAGATGAATGTTCAATTTGTTGGCCACAACTTTTTCAATCACTTTAGAAAGTTTGGACAGATTTTGCTGACTGGGCGGTAGTTACATAAGATATCCTTGCATAGCGACGGCGTCTTCAGAAGTGGACGCACAATTGTTCGCTTCAGTTCACCCAGCATTGTTCCTTCGGCCAAACACGCATTTGTTATATCGGCAACAATAATCGCAAGTGCATCAGTGTTTTGTTTTACATGATCGGATGGTAGCGGATCAAGTGTGCAAGACGTACACATTCTAGCGATGATATTATTTCACGTGTTGTTGTAGGTGTAAATGTGTCGATCGGTGACAGAAAGCGACGTGTTTCACGCGGCGGTGTGATGCGATGTCTGGCAGCATGTAAACCGAGTCGATTTCAGCTACCTTTTTGTTGAAATAGTCGGAAAAATTATCGCAACAGACATCGACGGAGTCATAGTCGGGAGACGAACGTTTTGGCTTCCCACTCAGCGATTTCACGATGTTGAACATGCTTTTATTATCAGCGTTCTGAAGTATATCTCGATAGTGGTTGGTTTTCGAGAGGGCAATGAGCTTGTTGCACTCATCGCGTGCATCAACGTACATTTGTCGATGAATCTCAAGCTTTGTGCGTCTCCACACCGACTCGTACTATCGCCGTTGTCTCCTCGCGTTGTCGATGTTGCCATTGTATCACGGGTTTGGTTTATCACCCCGCGTGGCAGTTCGTCGCTCTGGTGTTTGTTAATACATGTTCTCAGTGAAGCATTGTAGCCAGTGACAAGTTTCGCTGCGCTGGATGTTGACACCGTCACTCACAAGTTGATCGAATGTCAGTGTTGAAAGAGTAATTACGTTTTACTATGTGTCCATATCTTAGCTGGCGTGTGTATGTTCATGACGTAGCGCCCCACGTGGTGATCGTATATAGATATCGGAATAACGTAAACAGAAGTAGCGAGATTGTCATTTTTCAAAATGGCTACAGCGACTGGTTCCATATGATGACTGGTGTCAGACAAGGCTGTATTCCCCCCCCCTTCCTTTTGCCGTGGCCACTCACTTGATCACGAGGTTAGCAACCACAGGCAATGAAGGCATTGTGTGGGTTAAGGAGGAGCGTTTATCAGACCTGGACTTTGCTGATGACATTGCTGCCCTCTCAGACACCACGCAAGGCCTACAACGTCTCGTGGAATTAGTCAGCATATACGCCGATGTCTTGGGACTTGTCATCAGTAAAAAGAAGACAAAAAACATGCTGACGGGGAGCATCAACCACCCACATGTCTTGATCAAATAGTAAAAAGTAGAAACAGTCGAACACTTCAACTACCTTGGCAGCTCCATCAACAACCAAGGAATCATCGATCATGAACTAAACTGCAGAGTGGGAAAGCATTAGCATCCTTCAACCAGCTGAGGAAAATTTGAAACAAAAAGAAATTTACCTTAAAATCTAAACTCCGCCTTTGTAACTCAAACGTTATGCCAATCCTGCTATATGGATGTGAAACATGGCAACTAAAAACAAGCCAAGAAAAAAAAAATCTTGGGCATACACTGGAGCGACCATATGACGAACATAGATTTCGAAATACGACAACCTCTGGCATAATCTACTATCTGCATAGCACGAATGAGCTGGCTCGGCCATGTCACAAGGCTCCCATCTACTAGACCTGCCCACCAAGCCCTGTGGTGGATACCAGCTGGCCAGAGAAATAGGGGACGACTAAGAATGAACTGGCGCCAAGCAATCGACCGCGATCTATAGCTGGTCAACAAAAGTTGGAGCAACGTCAGAACACTACCAAGCGACATACCTGAATGGGGTGCTTTGACAGCGGAATGAGTAATACCTCTGTAGTGACGTCACTACTGAGAATTTCCTATCCGATTAGTATGCGGATACGATTTGAATCGCTACACGGAGAGATTCAATTTGCAGCAGCCGCATCCGCATCCGCATCCGCACGACAAAACTCATCCGCCTAAGCATGTTTGGAACTACTTATGTTAATTTCCACCTAGGCTCTATATTCATTGTTTTGCCGCATGCCGCATGATCCGCACATATGGAATCCTAGCTTCATGCGTCTCTAGTCGCGGGAAGCCACTAAGACTAATTAAGTCAAATGAATCACCATGTTTACAAAATGATGTGCATTTTGTTGCGGTCGATGGTAACAATTGTTTCTTTGTAAGACTATCTGCGACGGTTTACAGCTGTTTTTGAATCTGATCTGCAATTCACCAAAAAGGGAGATGGACAGCGAAGATTCCCTCTGCCAACCCTGGGCAGAGCTACGTGTTACTCATGTTTATGTTCATGTTCCCGAAAGCATCAACGTTCGAATCTACTTCGTTGGCACGATTACAAATATTGAAGTAATAGTAATAGGAAGCAATGTAATAGTAATGGACCTATTACTTTGATATTACTATTGGACGTGTTAAATTTGAGTTGATCTTATTTCCGGAATTTTATTTATTACAAGAATATTCCACTAGTTTCACCAGGTTTTATGATTGCTCTTCTGTGAATCGTGGCCCTCAGTCGGTTTCACCCTGGAAGTTATGAGATTTTACATAGCACTAGCAGACATTGTGACAGTATGACAGCTGCATGGCTAAAGGGATTCAATAGTTCTTTGAAGTTGGCTCTCATGCTAACTATCCTTTTCACACAAGCTTGTGTGGGGTTATTGGCTGTCCACATATTACTAGCCTAGGCCTAAACAACAGAGGTGTGAAAAACATCCAGATGTAATTGTACTTGTGCCAATAATCAACTGTCCATCAAGCAGCAGTAATGCAGTATGGTGTAATTACATTGATTATAATTCAAAAAGTTAAAGTGACAGCGACATTGCTTTTGTCTTTCATTCCTATATAGTACTGAAATATAAAATGAAAAATATGTTTTATCCATAAACAGTGTAGTCAGTAGATAATAGTAAATAATTATGATAGTGATATTTTGTGGTACATATTTATGCATACCGTGTATTATATTATATAGATCCGATGAAAAATATTATAGTAATAGTAACTGCTACAAAAGTAATAGTTATATATCAAATTCAGGATGTAATACTAATAGGAAGGAAAGTAGGTAATAGTAATATATTACATTGTAATGTACTTGACCCCAGGCCTGATCACAAATATAGTCAAATTGGATTAATGTTGAAATGTATGAGTGTGATTACTGAGAAAATGAGTGTAATCAATGGTATTTACTTGTGCATGTAATTATGATTACATCAACAGCTTAGTCATTGTCTGTACATATTTTACAACTTTCTGACTGATACCATATATTGGATAATATATCAACAGCTGCAGGCAAATCTGACATAATCGGTATACCGTAAATGTCCGTGTATAATACGCCCCCGTGTATTATGTACGCACCCTGACTTTTGCTAAATTTTGATAGAATTTATATATCACCATGTATAATTCGCACCCCGACTTTTGACATCAATCCCCGATTACCCCGCTTCTAACATTTTGCTTGAACCCATCTCAGAATCGTAAACATGTCACCTGCGCAAGTTACGGTGTACCGGTCTGGAAGGAGGTTCCGGTCTGAGTGTAAGTTCCGGTTCCGTTTTGCGCATGCTCGCGCAAGCGCAGTACATCAAATGCGACCCGCGGTGAGCAACGTGACCTCATCTGACCGATCAACTTTGACCCCGTGCCAGAAGTATGTGTCGACCTGTAGCGACCGTTACTCCACTGACCTACTTGCCCCCCTACAGTGTTTCATTCACGCCAAATTGACGAAGATATGTGTCATTTATAAATTGTTACCCCCCAGGATCCCCATCCCCGACGAATTTAAAAAATATAAATCTACGAACCACCCCAAATGGGCCTGCTAGATTACACACACAAGTTCAGCTTCATACATGCCAAACTGACAGAGATTTCTGTCATTTGTGTTTACCACAACCCACTGCGCATATAAATAGCGCTGAAAACTGCAGCTCTGTGTGACGAAGTCATAAGATACACAACGCTCTGAGACAATGACATCAAAATAAAACACTGTTTTGGCAAATAATTACAAGTTATGCTAATTATGACGGTTTGTTACGTATACTAACAATTACCGTATCATTAAGGTATACTGTAATATAATTGGGTCACGCGTAGTTTCGGCAAACACCGTGTTTAAGCTGGCCAAAAATAGGCGCTAACCTTTGACATGTACAGTGTGTACGCAAAACGGAACCGGAACTTACTCGTAGACCGGAACCTCCATCCAGACCGTACAGCTGCGGGCCAAAAGTAGGCGCTAACCTTTGACATGTACAATCGCATGCGCATTACGGAACCGGAACTTACTCTCAGACCGGAACCTCCTTCCAGACCGGTACACCGGCATTGTTGTCGGCTTGTCGCTCACTAGTACTAGTGACTAGTGTGTAAGCACTACATAACTTGTGTTGTAGGTTGACAATTGCACAACTGATTAAATCAGCGCTTGCTTGAACTTATATTGTGTCGCTCTGATTTCACTTTTAAATGAACACCAAGTTATATTCTGAATGCTACATACAAACATGCTACTTTCAAATGCGAAGCATGCATACGCTACATTCGTTTTATTTACGTTCACAACATTTGCATTCACAACTTTAAACATGGAGTCACACTTGTTGACACTCGACCCGTGACGCGGGCATCATTCACGTGATTCAGGAACGCCAATAATAATGTCTTGGCGTTCAGGGAGCAACTCGTGTTCTTCCCGGTCTCGTATGCTTCCCGCTCATTGGTGTTATTCGCGATATCAGACATACGGGCTCTCGTCTTTGTCATTTTCCGCTGCTAGTTTAGGGCTAGAAAAGTGGTTACGGGAGTGCAACTCTTGCCTTTCGTCTGCATTGCTGCGGTGGTTTACGTGATTATGACATCACGCCGACTTTGATAATATTACTAGTTTTCCAGCAGCGTTTTCCTGGTCTGCAAACATTGATAAATTGGTCTGAGAAAATTGTGTTTAGCCTAAGCACCATGTATAATATGCACCCCGACTTTTGAGTAAAAAGTGAAGGAAAAAATGCGTATTATACACGGAAATTTACGGTACATATTAAAGATTACAAATTGCAAATAAATATAGCATTATATTATACACCACCAAGTTGTTATGTTTATATAATATACATTTTCCAACATACCGGTAAATGTAAGTTTTTATATATCACATTATCCCGTCCTCAGTACTGCTGAATGCTCTTTTTACTTTACTCCCACGCAGACTTGTTCAATCGAACACCATTTTGACTTCTCTGGGAAGCATTCAGCCACGCTGTAATTAATGCGTGAAAACTGTTCGTTCACAAATATCCACCACAGTCGGTAGCCAGTGGTGGATATTTATTTATACAGCTGAGCGAACTGAAACATCATAGAGTGAACAGACTTGTCCAAGGTTCGATAAGGCAGCACATCATTCGAACCCGGGTTCTCTCAATTGAAAGTCCCATGCTCTAGGCACTGTGCCACTGCGCTCCATATATCTGAAAATGTATGCAACATGTATGGAACAGCGTTCCATAAGACTACAAGTGTTTGACAATAACAATAAGTGTCGGAACAGTATTTATAGTGGTATCCTTTTCCAGGTATACTGGTGAGCAGAAAGTGTTCCACTGCTACATTTTGATGTGCGCCTCAAAATAGCATTAACATATTTCAATTCATAACCATGGTAAACACACACATACAACAATCCATTTTTAGATTACAAAACACATATTTGTGTTTCTAGAATGCTGTATTATTATGGTACAGAAGCTGGCATCCAAATTATACATTTATATACCTTCTTCATTTGGAGCTTGACTTACTATATTGTTTCTCAGATGTTATGTCATTAATGCACATACTGTTGTGTTTTGTTGTTATTACATTAGGCCATTTAAATACCAGCACAATAACCCTGGTTACAAGTATGATTCACACAACACGAAAGTGTGACAATCTTATGACATTGTGAGCAACTTTACAATACGTTTTCTTCACAAACATTAACAATTAAACACATGCTACCGGTAATATTTATATTCACTACCAGTTATGCACTTTTACTCCAGCTTAGACATTTGCGATTTGTTTACATTCTTGGCCTAACAAATATCCTTGTCTGGGTAATAGAAATATATGTACGTGACTGCAGACAGATAACTAGATTCATATCAAGAGTTACTTCACACACCAGTGAATCCAAAACTAGTGTTCCAGCCAGCAGCATTTAATATGTCAACTTACAAGTATAACAGTTAGGGCTTTGCAGAGTGAAACTCATGCAAGACAACTGGTCATACAGCCAATGCAGTGGGTATATGCTGAAGGTTCCTACGAAACCATTCTCTTTCTGGAATTATTCATCTCCTATTCCAGTCTTCCATGCCACAAGACTAACTTCATTGTGACAATGTCTTATTGTCAATATTTCCACCAACAATGCATATATCGGCTCAATAAATGGTTGTGTACGCTATGCAAGTCTCTGGACCTGGACATTCAAGTTGGTCGACCTCTTACATAGAGGATAAACTGGTTATTAAAATGTCTGTATTGATCAACTGTAACCTGCAAAATCGATGCATGTTATTCTGTGAACGTTTCCACCTTGTTCTGTTCTTTTTTCTTCTCGTACCACATCCACCCATGATATATGTTCTGGAAACAAAATGTTTACATATCTGATAAATATTAGATTTGCTACCCCTGTTCCAGAGCATATATATTTCATACGTTGGAAAGAGTATCATTATTTATAAAAAGAGCAAAACAATGCATTCATTTGTGGGATGATTGAACCAAGGAATAACTACTCTACCTGCATCAGTACTTATTTTAATACATGCATCATTGTACAATGCATTGCTTGATCGATCAACTAATTTATACTAGAAATCCAAGTTCGTGTATCGCGTAATTCCGTGGCAAGACGGTGTTATCGCTGTTTTTCTAAAACCTTAGACGTTTACATTGAATTATTACATGCCAACCACCTTTACTCATTGCTACTGTTGGTTTAACATAAACCTTAATTGATGCAATCAAACAGAAGATAACAAATGACACAAAATGCGACGGGACACTGAACTGTCTGTACAGAACGATGCACGAATTTAGGACACGTAACCCAGACAATAGCAAGAAGATGAACGATGAACTTGACACACCACTAATACCAACTATTGGAACCGGTTCAAATTATATGAATGCACGTATATGGGATGTCTAATTAAGTAATTAGCACGTGTTGTTGTAACTGTAAGACATAATCTGAAATGTTTTGGTTAGTGTGCTCCCCTGTCTACATCCATTCCATTCCCGGCGCGGCAGTGCTAGCCTAGTGGCTACGCATGATTCGATTGTCATAAGATAAATAACTATATTTTAACAGCGTCATTGACATAACAAGCAATCCTATGTATTTACAAACTAACTATCTGTGTACTTAGCTACATGTCAGTGTTTCTATTTAATCAAAACCAGACGTCATCGTCCAAATACCTCATTTGTTTACCCTGTCTGCGTATTTTCTGTTCGCAACATGTGCGAGACATCGTTTATAATCTCGTTCGCATGAGAGTTCGATCGGAAGGTAAAATTAGATCAACATCTTAGGAAACCCCATTTTCGTTGATTGTTAGCAAATGCATCATTTATAAAAAAAAACGTCTCAAATTACACAAAGTGACACATATGTCATGATAGCATGTCATGATAGCAAGCATACCAATAAGCAAATATTGATCATGGTATACACTCACTTTTCTAAAATGCGTTAAAATGGTAATTAACTCAGAATACAAGTTTAAGCTCTGCTAAATCCTCAGCAAAGACTGCCTTCCTCCCTTCCTTGCCTTCACAGATTGTGAAAGCTGACATGGCTAAATCCTTAAGTTTGTATGAATATGTGAAATAAATAACAAATGCTTTATGCCAAATGATACATTTACTACATGTGCTATGCCAAGGAATGCATTGTTAATAATGTGTGTGTGTGTGTGTGTGTGTGTGTGTGCGTGCGTGCGTGTGTGAGCCAGAAGTAGGGATTCAAAACAATACATTTCTCAGTATAAAAAACCTCAAAATTAACTGTCTGACAGTTAATAACAGCCAACCTATACTTATAGGAATGCTCTCTTCTTGGCCATGGATATTGTAGAGCACTGAATGTTGTGACACGTGTTTGCCTTAAAACTAACTTTAAAAAGATGAAAGGATGTGAGGCTCAAAGTTTTTATTTATGTTTCTTGACAACCAGAACATGGATTTCCATGAACAGCATCTGGACATATGTGTTCCATGCTCGTTACTTATTCAGGATAGTCTGACCTGACATCGACTTCACCTCCTTTCCCTATACTATCACCATTGTAGAAAAAATTTGGTGACCGCCATTAGTACCAAGTTATTTATAACAATGCCACATTTGGTGTTTCTTGCTGAGGGTTTTCGGCAAGTTTTTGTAGGATTTGCATTTTAAACCCTTGAAGAAGGCATGTTTTGCTTCAAACCTGAGGCACCAATGGTGTCTGTCAAGCCTAAATTGTCTCATCTGGTCAGGCATGTGCAGCAGGTAATGCATTTTAGGAGTGATACTTGCCCTGGGATATTCCCTTTTAAACACCGTGTGGTGTGTGTATATGGCTTGCTCCAACTTTCTCAATACGTCTACATCTTTACAGTACCTGACAATCATGTGGATTATTTGGTAAAGTCACACTAACTATTGCCACTTCTGATCATTTTGAGGTACTTCTTCAGCGAGAATGAAGGGTAGCACACTAACCAAAGTAAGCATTGCAGCTGACGTTTGTTTCAACTTACAATACTGTCAACCGGATACTTTTTCTTAATAATTTCTGGCATTAATTTTTCCAGGTAAGTGTAGGGAAATATGCACAGTGCTGCATTTAGCCAATCCAAGGTGAAGTGTATCTCTGCTATGATAGCATGAATCTAGAAGAGCTGCAACTCATATGGAATCAGTCCCTCAAGAAGGACATGCATAGGATCATAAGTGTTGCACTGTGGAAGTCGGCTATTCTTGCCAGGCAACTTTCTCTGTTAATTCCCCACATTTTACTCCAATATGTTTTAGTTGCTTTTGTTACGGTGTTCTTTGTTTGTGCCCTTCTTCGTCTCTCAGCCGAAAGTCAGTCTGCCCAAATGTCACCTTCATGTCATATGTGGTAGCATCACATGTTTTGCAACCTTTATATGCAAATGAAACAACTTCCTTAAATCCACCTAACCAATTAATTGCTGGTGTGTCGCCAGTTATAGCAACAAGAGCTCCTTCGGTGTTTTGTCTGACATCAGAGATTTCCACATCTATGCCTCATTGACCCAGTTTAGTCACTGTTTCGATAAAGTCAGTCAGTAATTTATCTGGCCCGAAACATTTCATATCTAAATGATTCGCCATTCCAAGAAGGTAAATACTACTCAGTTTTGACCTAAACTGAGGAAGATTATTACCTAGTGTGAAGTAAAACATAGTCATTTTATGTTTTTAACATGGGCATCAATGGGATTCACTAGTTCAATTTCATTTGTATGTAATACCATTTGAAGAGCTGAATTATTCCTCTGAAACAGGGGGTGTTTCTGCATGTACGAACCATCACATAAATCATATATAACATATCCAGGAGTGTTGTGGGCATATCTCGGGAATTTCAAGTAGACTTAGAAGGCTTCTTTGGGAAGGAATGACATAGCCATAACGTCTCATTTGTCTCACACCTGATTAGGTCTTTATAGCCTTTTCCCCCAAATAGACCTGGTTGTATGTAATTGCAAGTATTTGCATAAAATGTCTCTCTAAGATACCGCGACATTGGCTAATTTTTATGATAGGAAAGTTTAAGTTCTCTCCTGTATGCGTGTAAGTACTCTGTCAATAAAAATCTTTTGACGTGTTTAGCACTTCATTGATTGCCCTTTCGGACAAACCATGTTGTGCGTTCAGTAATAACACGTAACTAGCAGCTGCATATCCACGTGACTTCATGGGGAAATTGTCAGTGGGCTGTACATTCTCGTTACCTCCCACGGAAAAATATTCTTTTCATCTTCATTACCTGAATGATTGTCAGCTGGGATGTCTGAATGTTTTCGTGATACAGCAGAATGCATTCCATCTTTTTGTGAAATATTTACATTGCCCAACTGAACATGAAACCAGAAAATTTGGGTCATGTTTGTGAATCATACTAATGTGCCATGTGAATGTTCTATAATTACGTGTATGAAAATAGCTCACTGGGCAATAATGAACACTGTCCATGATGTATGTAGACTGGTTTTTGATCTGTCACAATCGGTGATTCACTAGTGATATGAATGAATACAACATGCATTATACATTGTTGAAGAAGTGGACGCTGAAAGAAGTTACAAGGGGCCAATACAAAAGCTAAAAGCATGACATATTGTGTGAGGACAAACTAAATCAGTGTGGATATGTGCCGATACCGGATAAGGGGTGGGCTGGGATTTAGCCGGTGTCAACAGTCAAGTAGAAATATGGTATCTATTAATATATCTAAGTAAGCCACAAACAGCGACAGTTGTGTGTTTTGTGGCAACAACCTTTTCATTTTATGAAAGACATCTAATATTTTGCATTTTGTAATATATTTAAAAGTTAGTATTGGTGGAAACAACACTGTTAGCACCACCCATTTCCCTGATCTGTACGTCAGTCTAGCTGCGATAATGCTCGGGTTCGGCCATGTGGATGTGGATCCATTAATCATGCAACTTGTGTTGCCATCGTTAATCCATGCTTACTCCTATTTCAGTACGTCATTCCTTGGCATAGCGATGCAACTGGTATCAGCAGTTTAAAGCACACTATTTAGCTAGATGAATTGTACCCACCAAACTGCCGGATTCTAGTTAAGCGTCCTACTCAACTCAGGCGATATCCGCAGAAGACGACAGGTTGGCGCCAAAGACCCACGTGACAATCAAATATTGCGAACGACCACGCAACGCGAGAAATTGAATGATGTCACCAAGAAGAAACGCAACGTTACTTAAAGTTAAACGCCGTTTAGATTATGGAAAGACACATTAAACACCGGCGTTCAAAATTATACAGCATTGCAATTAAAGAAGCTTTTTCATAGCATAATAGAAAAACATTGGTGACAAAATCACTCTCGTCTCGATCATGGATAAAAATGGCAAAGCCAAAGGTGTTCTCCTCAAAATTGGCTACGTTTTGTAATACTGTGCCTTTAATGGTGATAGTTCAAGATGAAGTCTTAATAACAAAAACAACCATTTATATTCCGACAAAAATGTACTAGTTTGAATGATATTCATGTTGGATTGCGAACGTCGTGTGGGTTTATACGCTGATCATTACTACGATAAACGCCTAAACGCTACCACGCGTTTAGTTGACCCGAAATTCAACACCGGTGTTAATAACCATACACCTAGTTGTTTGAATGTATATGACGGGCGTTTATAACTCTACGTCTTAAACACCTGAGTTTTTATAATGTAGGGTTAACTATTAGTGCTGATGTATAGCACTAATTGTTAACCCTACACGTACCTCAGAATGGCGGGATACACGTAGATAGAAAGGTTTGGACTCTCTATAAGCCATAAAGCTTCCTTGTCCACCTGCCATCTAGGGTTAATTCTCTGGGTGGCAATCTTATTAAATCTTGTTAAAATTGCATGTGGGTCTGTCTCAAACACGGATTGTCCTCCTTCGGACTTTGCGAACCTAACGACCACCCTTACACTAATTTAAAAGTTACATTACAATAGATGACCACAAAATTAGTTATTCATAATTGGTGCTACCGTCTCCACAATGTCAGCGCGACTTTTGCGTTATCTTAACATATTCAAGAGACATTCCTGATGCCTGGCAAGGTTCATATATTGTCTCGTGCGTTCCTCTCAGGCGGGTTCATGCTGCTAGACGGCTCCGACTTCTCGGTGAAGGGCTTGTGGCAGAAGGACGACGACTCGGCCGCATTCGGGTACGACTTCTGGTACCAGCCCCACCATAACGTCATGCTGAGCACAGAGTTTGGCGCTCCTAAAGCCTTCTGGAAGGGATTCGACCTTACTGACGTGGACAACGGTGGGTAGAGCTCCCGTCTCTGGTTAGACGGGTTATAGAATATGTTTACAAAGACATTTATACCGGCGTAACTCGAAATAGTATATCTTGCAACAGTACAACTATATGTGCAGATATAGTTTGTACTGCATGGCAGACAAGTTGCAGCAGTCGACACAACTTGCATGCCTTCGGGGAGATGGTGCAAGTTCCTTTTACCGGCGCAACTTTCAACAATTTGTCCCTGGGAAAAAAATTAGTTGAACAATTGCAAGTTGTGCTGTACGCCATTGTAAAGATAGTTTAATTGCCTTTTACACAAACAAACCATTATGAGTTGTACCGATACAGAATGCATGTGACAAGATAGCTAAGGTTTTACAACAAAACCATTCTGGCTGATACGAACTCCGACACAAATAGGAACCTACTTCTTCCCCATGCCATGGTTACTCTGATATCGTGATGCTGCTATTATAAGACTTATTCCAATGTCTCAGGCACATGTCAATATGTTGTTCACGAGACGAATTCCGTGTGTCCGCAATAATTTTCTCGATTGTGGTTGCAATACTCTCATCGCATTGTGCAGCTTACGCCAAAGTGCCATGTTTATACTCCGAACTGCCTCGTGTGTCCGCAGGCCTATACGGCCAATCTGTGAACGTGTGGAACTGGGAGACTCATACAATGACCCAGCGTATCGACCTCGGCAAAGACGGGCTACTGCCGCTGGAAGTTCGCTTTCTGCACGACCCGCTCGCCACTGAGGCTTACATTGGCTGCGCACTCGGGTCAGCCATTTTTCGGATGTTCCAAAAAGAGGTGAGCATATGTGTCGCCTTTAGAGTCTACGTTTGCATCCACTTGCAAGCGTACTTACTCTTTGCATGGTAACCATCGTCGTCTGCCTGACGCTTCTCGTTCTGCATTTTCAATTTCCAGTGAAGACTAAAAGTCGCGATCGCGGCAAAGTGTAGTACAAAACGGCGTCGACCGGAAGTTTCGAGCGAACAAAATTTATGCTGTGGGATAAATTTGCGCATTGCCAAAAGAGGACGCTGCAGTGCAGTTTTTTAAGTTTCCTAATAAAATCGGGAGATTTGTATTCTAATTCGGGAGATCGGGATATTTTCTAGATTCTGTCAAAATTCGGGAGATCTTCCGCCAAATCGGGCGACTTTGAAGCTCTGTTATTGGGTGTTTCTTCGTTGACTGCCTGGTCTAGGACGTTGTCACAGTCGTTGACGATCGGTAATCGTCGTTCCTAAGGTGTTATAAATGTCCACGTGTCGCTGTGTATTTTACACACATGTTCAAAATTATTATTTATGTAGTTTGTTATATCCACGTATAATGTTGAAAACCTGGTTAATACGATTACTTTTTTGTAATCATACGTGGGTTTACTGGTGAAAGTTAGACAATAAGCCCAGTGAAGGTAACAATAGTGCAATAATTATGCCGATATAATTAATCGTGTTTGTGTTGTCATGCAGTTACATTCATATCGTAAACTTGACATGAAAAATATAATGAACATTAAAATTTTAATTTTATTTTCAATTGTTTCTTCGCCAGAACTAGAAGTTGCGCATTACTTTAACAGGAGCTGCCATAAATGCAAATTCAAATTAAAAATGTAATTAACACTCACAGTACAATTTACAAAAAAGGTAATGGTTAGTACCAAAATGTATCTATCAGAAAGTTACGTATTGCGGTGTTAATTCATGTTGCTGCCGCCAGGACGGAACATGGGACGCGGAGAAGGTGATTTCTATCCCTGCGAAGAAGGTCGAGAACTGGATGCTGCCAGAAATGCCAGGTACTCCTGCTTTATGTGTGGCATGGTTATGCTCGCTACTTAAACCACCTACAACACATACTGCATGGTGAATTCATGCTCATGCTCTCTACTTAAACCACCTACAACATATCTTGCATGATGGCTTCATGCTTATGCTCTCTACTTAAACCACCTACGACACATATTGCATGGTGGATTCATGTTTATGCTCGCTACTTAAACCATCTACAAAACATATTGCATGGTGGCTTCATGCTTCTGCTCTCTACTTAAACCACCTACAACATATCTTGCATGGTGGATTCATGTTTATGCTCGCTACTTAAACCATCTACAACGTATCGTACGTGGTGGCTTCGTGCTTCTGCTCTCTACTTAAACCACCTACAACATATCTAGCATGGTGGATTCATGCTTATGCTCGCTACTTAAACCATGTACAAAACACATTGCATGGTTGCTTCATGCTTCTGCTCTCTACTTAAACCACCTACAACATATCTTGCATGGTGGATTCATGCTTATGCTCGCTACTTAAACCATCTACAACATATCTTGCATGGTGGCTTCATGCTTCTGCTCTCTACTTAAACCACCTACAACATATCTTGCATGGTGGCTTCATGCTTCTGCTCTTTACGTAGACCATCTACAACGTATCGTACGTGGTGGCTTCATGTTTCTGCTCTCTACTTAAACCACCTACAACATATTTTGCATGGTGGCTTCATGCTTTGCTCGTTACTTAAACCATCTACAACGTATCGTACGTGGTGGCTTCATGCTTCTGCTCTCTACTTAAACCACCTACAACATATCGTGCATGGTGGCTTTATTCATTTACTTACACTTAGAAGAATATGAATATATATTTTTGGCAAATGAAGCAAAACTGTTTCTTGAGACCTAATACCATTTAAAAGTGATTTTGAAATCCACAGTGTTATTAATATTTTGTTTTTGTTTTTTGTTTTGTTTTGATACACTACTTATGCGAACATTATATTAGTTAATGCTGGTGTTGTTATATTTTACATATATTTTCTATTAATTTTAGTAACGCAATCCACATGCTACACATGAAACCAGTACATTGTTTTGTAATATTTATTTTTGGGATGACGGTGACCAGGTCACTTAATCATTACTTAATCGTACATTGTTATAATTTAACTAAACTGGTTAAAGCCTTAATTGGCTCGGCCGCCAACCAGGATTTGTATCTCAATTGACTGATTCTTATACATATTTCTGATGGTTGTATTATGATTGATACAGTTCCAAAATAATGTCTTCTACATGTGTTACCTTTATTATAGCGGCAACACAAATGCTCAGCAGTTCAATGTCTAAAATCGCTTATATGTCACTCAACCCCTCGAATAGCGAGCTTTGATAATAATATAATTCTGGGGGCGTGATGACGTATCATGTGATGCATATATCCATCTCATCAGTAACTGAACCTGAAGTCTCGCCTTCGAGAACAGCGCGCTGCCATGTAAACAAACCGCCTCCTCCCGAGACACCAAACTTTCAACAACAAAACGTGGTTTGTTAACCCGTATTTGTTATAATATATATAGTTTATACTATATATCACGATTTTAGGATAACAAAAAACGAACTTTGAACGCTTTTGACTTTACTTAACTTGAACCGCGAACCTCCCTTTACAACGTTGAGTTGTTCTTGGTGCAGCTCTAACCACGGACATTCTCCTGTCACTCGACGACAGATTCCTCTACGTCACCTGCTGGCTGTTTGGCGAACTACACCAGTATGACATCACTGACAGACGACACCCAAAGCTCGTGGGCCAGGTAAATTCGACGTCGCTTGTCCAGTTCGTGTGTTGTGTTTACTAGCCTTGACTCTACTGGCGAAAGCCATTCTGCTGAAGCGTCTGTTCTTTGCCTGACGTGGTTACCAGTGACGAATTAAGACATTCGTGGGCCATGCCACCATAAGCAACCCGCACTTTCATTGGCCTTATGTAGACCCAGGGACGGATCCAGAGAGGCTAGCATAGGGAGGCCCCTATGTAAAAAATACTACTTATGTTTAAAAGCAACAATTAGATAGGGTCCTACTATTTTGGATGTTGGATACGATATGGGTATTGTTTCTGGGCACAGGGCATTGGGTAATTCTCTATTAGTGGCATTGTTTACGATTGTCAGTATTACACCTACACGCAGAGTTACTTTTTGATTTAACGTAAAATTGGATATGTCTATATGTGTGTGTGTGTGTGTGTGTGTGTGTGTGTGTGCGTGTGTGTTTGTGTGTGTGTGTGTTTGTGTGTGTGTGTCTATATATATATATATATATATAGCATCAGTGATTTAGCACGCTTCCCGTGTCGAGCTGTCTCGTCGTGCTGTCTCGGATCTCGAAATACGGGAGGGGTGGAGATTTCTCGCCGGTTCGCTGCCTAGAAGTCTCGAAGACAGGATGAGGGCTGATATAGACTTTTCGCCTGATATTCAGCGGTTCAGCACATCTCAGCACGTCTCCAGTGGTGTCGCGATGACTTGAAGAAGGTTGTGGGGTGGGGTGGTGTTGAAGATTTTCAGCAAAATCCGGGAGATTTGCCTGGATTCTGGAAGACCGGATGATACACCCAAAATCCGGGATATATATATATAATGATGAAGTCGTGACCGCCTCAGTGCGTCCTGTTTGTATTTGTGTCTCTGTGAAGGATGATGCGTTGTCATTGTAATTGTTATGTTTGTAGTTGCTCCTCGGTGGCGCCCTCTGTGACGATTATGTTGTTATGGCGACTGCTGTGTCGTGTTTGTAGCTGTCCCTCGGAGGCTCCCTCAGTGAGGGCGATGACGTCATGGTGACGTCGAACGAGGAGGCGAGCGAGACGGCGCAGCCTCTCCGGGTGAAGGACAAGCGACTACACGGCGCCTGTCAGATGATGCAGCTGAGCCTCGATGGGCAACGGCTCTACGTCACTACATCACTGCTGAGCGTCTGGGATAAACAGTTCTATCCGAAGATGACCGAGTAAGCAGGGGCGGATCAAGAAAGAGTAGTCTGGGGGGGGGGGGCAAAAACCTCCACGGGCGGCCGAACCAAAATTAATGGTGTAGAAAACGTGTGGCTGCAGCGCCGCCGTAACTTAAGCTTATCCGCTGTCTCGGCTTGACTGTTGACATCAGAAGATGGGACGTGGGGTGCTGTTGAAAAATGTCACCGCCTCGCCGCCGTATCTTCAGTTTTTCTTCAAATTCTCCGCTGGCTCGCCAGGCTCGCCTGGCTCGCTTGGCTCGACATCGAAAGACCGGGGGAGTGCTGTTTAAACGTTGCACTGTCGGTATAACTTCAGCTTATTGTCACCTGAACGGGGGTATATTTCAAAGGGTCTGGGGGCACGATCACGAGGGCTCTTTCAAAAAAGTCTACGGGCATACAACATTCCTAAGGTCTGGGGGAACGCGCCACCCAGCCCCTCTGGATCCACCTATGGTAAGCGACACTGCCTTCTCTGAGACTCTCTGTGTCGGTGGCCCTGGCAGTTTTATATTAATTTCCAGTGCAGTTCTTGGCACTCGACGTTATCTAAGGCTGTTTTTTGGTCTCGGAAATACATAGTTTTCAGTGTTTTATTGCGATAACGGAGATATTTGTTTCATAAAGACTCTAACTTTGGGGGACATTTTGCAGTATCTCATCCCGGGTGGCAAGGTTCACTCGCCTTTTCCTATTTTGGTTCGCTTCCTTAGACAATTGACACCTGATCTACCAACTGACGTTGTATTAAAAATATCTATTTACTTAGGTAGTATATAAATGCTGTTTTTTGTTTATTTGCATATATTAAGTGGCGAACCACTCTCCATTTGGCATCACTATGGCATTAGCAGAAACTATTTCGCCAGCGGGAACGAAATTACATTATCACCAAACATGTGTAAAGCGCTAAGGATTCGATATCGCCCTATATAAAAACTATTTTGTTTACCTGTTTAGAAGTGGTTCCTGGCTGCTACGTGTAGACGTGGACACTGAGAAGGGCGGTCTCACGCTCAACGACGATTTCTTAGTCGATTTTGGCGCCGAGCCCGACGGACCTGCCTTAGCCCACGAGATGCGCTACCCCGACGGTGATTGTACCTCCGACATCTGGCTTGCCAACTGACATTCTCACGGAGGTCGACAACCAAACCCGATTGAATAAGAGCCGACAATCGACATGGAGTCGACGTATAAATATCGTTAATCCAGATCATCTTGATTTTGTTAATCCAGATTATCCGAACCCGTTAATATAGATCCCGGTCATCCGGACCCGTTAATCCGGATTAAGATCATCCGGACTCGCTAATCAGGATCCAGATCATCCGGATCCGGATAAATCAGACAGTGATAAACGGAAAGCATCCGGATGTAATTTTACAGGAACAGAATTTGTGCAGACGCTAATATTCCCCGCTGTGTGTATGATTGGTTTTTCCGAAATACTTTACGTTGGACACACATGCACTCGACAAACGAACGCACGCCCATGTTTGGATTAGCGAGGTGTCCCTGTACATCACAGTTCATTGCCGGACGCCAGGTTTCTATGATGGCATGTGATGCTTCGATTTTTCAACGTTTAATCCTTGTTGACAATTCGTAGAAGCAAAACTGAGCTGGGTTTTACATAAATCAAAGTTTGTCTTTCTTCCTATACATTGTGCGCTTGATGTTTACTATCGTTTATATTCCACAAATTGTGAAGATTGAGTCGACCATGAATAACTAGATGTAACAATAATATCATTTAGTAGTGTTTTCGTAAAAGCTCATTATACTATTGGTGTTACACTATTACACTATGAGCACATTAAGTCAGTATTGTGTTAAATACTATTAGTATAAGAAGTGTTACAGCACTGTGTTACAGTTTTGAAATGTTTTTGAAATGGTGTTCTATGTTACTGATATTATGCGTTGAATAGTTACATAAGCTGTACGGCTTCTGTTCTAATTGTCATACATATGTTCAAGTGTTGTTAATAAAACTGACACTGGAGCCCACCCGGCCTTCCACATACTTATGTTAACTGTGCATCAGTCACAACTCACTATCTACACACAGTAATGCAGTGAAGATGAAAAACCCATGCTGAAGTGTCGGCGTCGCCCACCGTGTTACGTGCATTTATTTCTGACATGCAAATTGATTTACATGTATAAGTAAATTATAACTGTTGTAAAAATTCGGCTCTGCGCAACAGCTAAACAAAATGAGCTGCGCACACTACGCATTGGTCACTGTTTGGTTACCGTAACTCAGAATCTTGGTGTATAGTTCGATCCCGAGATGAAGATAGAGACGCACGTGACTGCTGTCTGTAGGTCTGCATTTTTCCATCTCCGCAATATTGCAAGAATAAGACGTTATCTAACATCTTCAGCGTCAGAACAAGTCATACATGCGTTTATCACCAGCAGACTTGACGTTGGCAATGCATTACTCCACCGACTCCATGTGAAACAACTAGAACGGCTGCAGAGAGTACAGAACTGGGCTTGTCGACGGCGCCAATATGTTCTGTCATGTCACACCTCTATTGATGAAGCTGACCTGGCTGCCGATAGCAGCTAGAGTAGAGTATAAGATACTTCTACTCACGCACCGAGCACTGACTGGCTGTGCACCACAGTATATCACCAAATGCTTGAACAGACGGCAGCCAACTCGATAGTTGCGCTCAAGTGAACACTATCATTTATGTGTACCAGATCATTTTGCGTGGCAGCCCCAACACTATGGAACTTTCTACCGCAAAAGCTGAATGCAACAACAATGACAAACACTGACTTTAAATCAAACCTTAAGACCTATCTGTTTGCCGTGGGCAACGATTGTTGGAACGGCGCAATATAAATGTCACGATTTTATGTGATTTGATTTGGCAAGGTCCACTCGCTTTTTTCTACTTTGGTTCGATTCTTTTGAGAATTGACACCTGATCTACCTACTGACGTTGTATTACTTCCTTAGACAATTGACACCTGATCTACCAACTGACGTTGTATTACGTACTTCCTTAGACAATTTACCTGATCTACCAACTGACGTTGTATTACTTCCTTAGACAGTTGACACCTGATCTACCTACTGACGTTGTATTACTTCCTTAGACAATTTACACCTGATCTACCAACTGACGTTGTATTACTTCCTCAGACTATTGACACCTGATCTAACAACTGACGTTGTATTACGTACTTCCTTAGACAATTTACCTGATCTACCAACTGACTTTGTATTACTTCCTTAGACAATTGACACCTGATCTACCAACTGACGTTGTATTACGTACTTCCTTAGACAATTTACCTGATCTACCAACTGACGTTGACAATTGACACATGATCTACCAACTGACATTGTATTACTTCCTTAGACAATTGACACCTGATCTACCAACTAACGTTGTATTACTTCGTTAGACAATTGACACCTGATCTACCAACTGACGTTGTATTACTTCGTTAGACAATTGACACCTGATCTACCAACTGACGTTGTATTATTTCCTTAGACAATTGACACCTGATCTACCAACTGACGTTGTATTACTTCCTTAGACAATTGACACCTGATCTACCAACTGACGTTGTATTACTTCCTTAGACAATTGACACCTGATCTACCAACTAACGTTGTATTACTTCCTTAGACAATTGACAACTGATCTACCAACTGACGTTGTATTACTTCCTTAGACAATTGACACCTGATCTACCAACTGACGTTGTATTACTTCCTTAGACAACTGACACCTGATCTACCTACTGACGTTGTATGACTTCCTTAGACAACTGACACGTGATCTATCTACTGACGTTGTATTACTTCCTTAGACAACTGACACCTGATCTACCTACTGACGTTGTATTACTTCCTTAGACAACTGACACCTGATCTACTAACTGACGTTGTATTACTTCCTTAGACAATTGACACCTGATCTACCAACTGACGTTGTATTACTTCCTTAGACAATTGATACCTGATCTACCAACTGACGTTGTATTACTTACTTACACAATTGACACCTGATCTACCAACTGACGTTGTATTACGTACTTCCTTAGACAATTTACCTGATCTACCAACTGACGTTGTATTACTTCCTTAGACAATTGACACCTGATCTACCTACTGACGTTGTATTACTTCCTTAGACAATTTACACCCGATCTACCAACTGACGTTGTATTACTTCCTCAGACTATTGACACCTGATCTAACAACTGACGTTGTATTACGTACTTCCTTAGACAATTTACCTGATCTACCAACTGACGTTATATTACTTCCTTAGACAATTGACACCTGATCTACCAACTGACGTTGTATTACGTACTTCCTTAGACAATTTACCTTATCTACCAACTGACGTTGACAATTGACACCTGATCTACCAACTGACATTGTATTACTTCCTTAGACAATTGACACCTGATCTACAAACTAACGTTGTATTACTTCGTTAGACAATTGACACCTGATCTACCAACTGACGTTGTATTATTTCCTTAGACAATTGACACCTGATCTACCAACTAACGTTGTATTACTTCCTTAGACAATTGACACCTGATCTACCAACTGACGTTGTATTACTTCCTTAGACAATTGACATCTGATCTACCAACTGACGTTGTATTACTTCCTTAGACAACTGACACCTGATCTACCTACTGACGTTGTATTACTTCCTTAGACAATTGACACCTGATCTACCAACTGACGTTGTATTACTTCCTTAGACAATTGACACCTGATCTACCAACTGACGTTGTATTACTTCCTTAGACAATTGACACCTGATCAACCAACTGACGTTGTATTACTTCCTTAGACAATTGACACCTGATCTACCAACTGACGTTGTATTACTTCCTTAGAAAATTGACACCTGATCTACCAACTGACGTTGTATTACTTCCTTAGACAACCGACACCTGATCTACCTACTGACGTTGTATTACTTCCTTAGACAACTGACACCTGATCTATCTACTAACGTTGTATTACTTCCTTAGACAACTGACACCTGATCTACCAATTGACGTTGTATTACTTCCTTAGACAACTGACACCTGATCTACCAACTGACGTTGTATTACTTCCTTAGACAACTGACACCTTATATACTAACTGACGTTGTATTACTTCCTTAGACAATTGACACCTGATCTACCAACTGACGTTGTATTACTTCCTTAGACAATTGACACCTGATCTACCAACTGACGTTGTATTACTTCCTTAGACAATTGACACCTGATCTACTAACTGACGTTGTATTACTTCCTTAGACAATTGACACCTGATCTACCAACTGACGTTGTATTACTTCCTTAGACAATTGACACCTGATCTACCAACTGACGTTGTATTACTTCCTTAGACAATTGACACCTGATCTACCAACTGACGTTGTAATACTTCCTTAGACAATTGACACCTGACCTACCAACTGACGTTGTATTACTTCCTTAGACAATTGACACCTGATCTACCAACTGACGTTGTATTACTTCCTTAGACAATTGGTACCTGATCTACTAACTGACGTTGTATTACTTCCTTAGACAATTGATACCTGATCTACTAACTGACGTTGTATTACTTCCTTAGACAATTGATACCTGATCTACCAACTGACGTTGTATTACTTCCTTAGACAATTGACATCTGATCTACCAACTGACGTTGTATTACTTCCTTAGACAATTGATACCTGATCTACCAACTGACGTTGTATTACTTCCTTAGACAACTGACACCTGATCTACCTACTGACGTTGTATTACTTCCTTAGACAACTGACACCTGATCTACCAACTGACGTTGTATTACTTCCTTAGACAATTGACACCTGATCTATCAACTGACGTTGTATTACTTCCTTAGACAACTGACACCTGATCTACCAACTAACGTTATATTACTTCCTTAGACAATTGACACCTGATCTACCAACTGACGTTGTATTACTTCCTTAGACAATTGACACCTGATCTACCAACTGACGTTGTATTACTTCCTTAGACAATTGACACCTGATCTACCAACTGACGTTGTATTACTTCCTTAGACAATGACACCTGATCTACCTACTGACGTTATATTACTTACTTCCTAAGACAATTTACCTGATCTACCAAATGACGTTATATTACACAAAACAGCTATTTACTTAGATAGTATATAAATACTGTTTTTTGTTTATTTGCATATAATAAGTGACGAACCACTCTCCATTTTGCGTCACTATGGCAATAGCAGAAACTATTTTGTCAGCGGGAACGAATCAAAGTTACCACCAAACATGTGTAAAGCACTAAGGACCGGATACCGCGCTATATAAAACTATTGTGTTTACCTGTTTAGAAGTGGTTCCTGGCTGCTACGTGTAGACGTGGACCCGGAGAAGAGCGGTCTCACGCTCAACGGCGAGTTCTTAGTCGACTTTGGCGCCGAGCCAGAAGGACCTGGATTAGCCCACGAGATGCGCTACCCCGACGGTGACTGCACCTCTGACATCTGGCTTGCCAACTGACACATATTGTTAATCCAGATTATCCGGACCCGTTACTCTAGATCCCGGTCATCCGGACCCGTTAATCCGGATTAAGATCATCTGGACCAGCTAATCAGGAACCAGATCATCCGGATCCCGTTAATTCAGACAGTGATCAACGGAAAGATTCAGCATCCGGATGTAAGTTTACAAAAACATAATTTTGTAGGCTGTGTGTACGATTGGTTTTCTCGGAACACTTTACGTTGGACAAACATGCACACGACACACGAACTCACGCACATGTTTGGATTAACGATGTGTCCCTGTACATCACAGTTCGTTGCCGGACGGAGGTTTCTATGATGACATGTGATGCTTCGAGTATTCAACGTTTAATCCTTGTTGACAATTCGTAGAAGCAAAACTGAGCTGGGTTTTACATAAATCAAAGTTTTTGTTTCTTCCTGTGCAAAGTGCACTTAATGTTTACTATCGCTCGTTTATATTCCACAACTGTGAAGATTCAGTCGACCATGAATTATAGTAGTGTTTTCTTAAAAGCTCGTTATACTATTGGTGTTACACTATTAAACTATGAGCACATTAAATCAGTATTGTGTTAAATAGTATTAGTATAAGAAGTGTTACAGCACTGTGTTACATGCACCTGTTTTTGGAATGGTGTCTTTCTATGTTACTGATATTATGCGTTGAACAGTTACATAAGCTGTACGGCGTCTGTTCTTATTGTCATACATATGTTCAAGGGGCGCAGTGGCTGAGTGGTTAAAGTATCGGACTCTCGACTGGAGGGACCGGGGTTCAAATCCCGGCGCCGGCTGAGCAGTGGTTCGGCACTGGTTCGGCTGCCGTGTCGAAACTTGGGCAATTTCGTTCATCCTATGTTGCCCCCCTTCCATCCCGCACAGGCCAGCGTGGAAGGGTAGGCCAACAACACAAGCATGCAAAGTACAATGAAGCCAAGGCCCCTAGTCCCCAGCAGCATCGAAAGAGTCTATGACCAAGGAGGCGGTTCGGGTTAAGTAGGGCTACGTGCAGGGGGTGCTAAGAATCTCTGGGTCAAGAAGAGCCGCCGAGAGAAGGTAAGTAGACTGAAGATAGCAACATATAATGTAAGAACACTACTAAGAGATGAACAGATACAAGAACTGGAAGAAGAACTTAGGGAAACCAAGTTCGTATGGGATGTGATCGGGATCGGAGAAGTCAGAAGAAGAGAGGAAAGCTTCACTACCTTACAAAGCGGCCATCTACTATACCATTCCACAGCGAACAACGGCCAAGCTGGAGTAGGCTTTCACATAAACAAGAAATGGAAAGACAATATAATGATGGTTAACAGCATCAGCCCCAGAGTAGCAGAACTTGTTCTATGCATAACAAAGCGCTACAAACTGAAGATAGAACACGTATATGCACCAACAACATCATACTCAGAAGAAGACAGACAACTTCTACAACGACGTGGATGAGACCTTAGAAAAGCCAAACCACTTCACGATAGTGATGGGAGACTTTAATGCGCAAGTAGGGAAACGAACAAACATTTCGGAAACGGAAACAGACAAATTTGGCCTAGATGCGAGAAACGAAAGAGGCGACACCTTGATAGAATGGGCAACATCAAGAAAGTACAAAATCATGAATACCATGTTCCAGAAGAAAGCAGGGAGGAGATGGACATGGAAAAGCCCAAATGGAGAAACGAAGAACGAAATTGACTACATCCTGACAAACAAGCCAGACATGGTCACTGACGTAACTGTCATTAAACAAGTCAACATTGGAAGTGACCACAGAATGGTAATGAGCAACGTCAAACTGGACGTCAAGGCTGAAAGGAAGAAGTTGGTAAACAAGAGACCACCGAGTGTAGACACCACACAAATCGGAAGAAAAAAGATCGAATTCCAACTCGAACTGCGAAATCGATTCGAGACACTACAGGAACTAGACGACATCGACACCATGAGCGAAAACATCACTGAGATGATCCAACTAAGTGCAACAAGTGTAGCCAAAGCAATCAACACGCATGTAGTGACGAGAATATCATCACCGACACGAGCACTAATGAAGAAACGACGAGAAATGGTGGATAACGGCGACCGTAAAAAACAAATAGAGTACGCAGAAATATGCAAGACCATCAAAAAGAAAGCGAAGGAGGACATCAGAAAGTACAAACAAGAGATCATGCGAGAAACAATTATGTCATCAAAGAGCCTGAAGAAAGCAAGAAGAACGCAGGCACTAGGCCGTGACAGACTGATTACACTTCTAGACAAGCAGGGTAAAGAAATACAAGACCAAAATATGATCATGGAACGAATAGAAGAATTCTACACCGAGCTATATGACAGTGAACAGAGTACCATAATTCACACCGATGCAAAAGAGGTACCAGAGATAATACCATGGGAAGTGGAAGCTGCGCTAAGAGATATGAAGAATGGGAAGACATCAGGCAATGACCACGTAAACATTGAAACATTAAAAGCAGGAGAAGATATCATCTCGAAGACACTGGCTGATCACCAAGCTCGAAAGCATATTCCGAAGACTGACCTGGGAAACCAGAGGCTTGATGATAGACGGAGAATATCTCAGCCATCTTCGCTTCGCCAACGACATACTCATATGCGCTACTACACCGGAAGAACTACAAAACATGCTGCAGGAGCTAGCTGATAAAAGTAAAAAACAACGTCTCAAGATGAACATCTCGAAGACAAAAGTGATGCTAGAAAATGACACACCAATATATATCAACACGACGCAAATAGAGAACGTTGAAAGCTACGTCTATCTCGGACAGCGATACAGTATCAGAGACAAAAACCAAGACAAGGAGATTCAAAGAAGGATCACTGCCGGCTGGACAGCATTCGCCAAACACCGTGACATCTTCAAGGGTAAATTTGGAACCTCCTTGAAGAGACAAGTCTTCAACTCATGTGTACTTCCAGCGATGACATTCGGCGCGGAAACATGGGCACTCACCATCCAGGCAAAGAACAAGCTAGCAGCCGCACAAACGAAGATGGAAAGAAGTATGTTAAGCATCACATATCGGGAGAGAAAAACAAACATATGGGTAAGGCAGAAGACACAGGTCATAGACGTGATAGAACAAATCAGAAGACAGAAGTGGACCTGGGCAGGGCACATCAGCAGACTACGAGATAACCGATGGACATCGCGTATCACAACCTGGAAACCTTACGAAGGGAAACAATCAAGAGGAAGACCGGCGAGACGATGTGTGTATATATATATATATACAAGCACTCATATAGACCCAATCAGCATTCGCACAGACAAATCCAGTACTCTCACAGACTCAACTAACACTCAAACACACTCAACCATCACTTTCACAGACTAATCAAGCACTGACAGAGACTCAACCCACATTTATTCAAACAAAACGAGCACTCACACACTCAATCAACATTTACACAGACTCAGTCAGCATTCACATAGACTCAACTAACCCTCACACAGACAACAAACACTCACAGATTCACTCAGCACTCACGCAGATTCAACAAACATTCGCACAGACTCAACTAGCACCCAAACAGACACAAGCAGCACTCACACAATGTCAATCTACACTCACACATACTCAACTAGCACTTATAGAGACTCAACCAGCATTCACACAGATTCAACCAACACTCAACCAACATATATCGACTCAACCAACACTCACATAGACTCAAGCAACACTCACATAGACTCAACAAGCACTCACGCAAACTAAACCGACACTCACACAAACTCAACCAACATATACAGACACAATCAACATTCACACAGACTCAACCAACACTCACACAGACTCAACCAACATATATATATACACAATCAACATTCACACAGACTCAACCCACACTTGTTTAAACTCAACGAGCACGTACTCACAGACTCAACCAACACAGACTCAACCAACACTCACACTTACTTAACCAACACTCATGCAGATTCAACCAACACTCACACAGACTCAACCGACACTCACTCAAACTAAACCGACACTCACACAGACTCAACAAGCACTCACACAAACTCATCCAACACTCACACAGACTCAACTAACCCTCACGTAGACTCAAACAACACTCACACAGACTCAACCAACACTCACACAGACTCAACTAACCCTCACGTAGACTCAACCAACACTCACACAGACTCATCCAACTGTCTCGTAATATCAACAGATGTCGACGTTCCGACACCACTGTTTTCATTTCGGTCATACTGGTATACAATTCAATCGGAAACAGCGTGTATGTGCGAGTTGGGTGAACGCCAAACCCCAGCACCAGGGCGCATAGGCTCGTACAGTTGTATTAAACTTTTTAGTCACGCTACTTCCGACTCTTGCCCAGCTGCGTGAGTTCGCCGAGAAAGAGGGTCTGGTTGCAGCAACAGCGTATATATTGGTTTTTCGGAGTTAGCCGTGTTGCGCGCACACGTACAGAGAAACTATTTACCTGATCATACTTGCTACCGTGAATGTCACTTTAGCCTTTGACATGTTATTTGATAAATTATGCTTTTGCAAAATTACCGGTCGCCAGTTTCGGTCAGCGGGAGAATATGCCTAAGCGTTCGGCATGCAGGTAGTGTTATCTTAAAGTTGCGTACTGCGTGAAAAAAAGGTTTATATGGAGTTGAGGTAAGTGGCCTATAGTGTATGGGGCATATCGAGTCATGGGAATTGTGTATTTAAAAGATGGAATATATCAGAATGCAACTTTAATAGAATTGATATAGTCCCCACCCAGTGCACAGTGGTTAGGTACTACGGGTGGACACAGGCCTGGTCAAGTCGCATGTGGAGGAGGACAAAACACACGAGGAAGCTACATTGAGGTGCTCAATGAGGAGGCGCTGATGGATTCCAACGGTTTGCAGGTTTTGTTTTCGGATGATTCGGCCGCGATGATTCCAAAGCGGAAAGATCAGTGTTGAATGGTGAGGAAAGTTGAGAAGGGAGAGAGAGAGAAGACGCATAAGGAGTAGAAGCACACGTTTTATTAGTTTTATTCACATACCAATAGTAAGAATATCACGTAATGTAGAAACGCTGGTATGAAACTGTCGGCGTCGCGCAGCGTAGACCTGCATATATATTTTAGCGAAAAAATACGTACAACCCACGTACTATGTATATATACATGGAAATATTTGTTGTATCATTGTTAGTGTTGCATAACGTATATATAGCATATTCCATTTTATGATTAGATATATATATATATATATATATATATATATCTGTAGATGCTGGTTGAGTCTGTACCATTGCTGGTTGGGTTTGTGTGAGTCATGGTTGAGTCTGTGTAAGTGCTAATTGAGTTCCTGTGATTGTTGATTGAGTCTGTTTGAGTAGGAGCTGATAAAGTGTAGAGAAGTGGAACCTCACTAATAAGCTCACTCTTGGGACTGGATAAACGTGTCCTGAATGGCGAGGTGATCATACTACCAAGACTATTTTTCCTATCCCTATGTGTTACAAAAAAGTTGAGTCTGCCATAGGTTGACCGTCCTTGCGGGGTGGTTGTGTTACCCAAGTGAACATAAAGCGAGGTTCCAATGTAGTGATACAAGCGACATTTACAAGCTCCAATTTCACCACTTGCTCACACACATTGACGGGGCAAAGATTGTCAACGGCGATAAAGAACGTGTTATCTACATATTATCTACATGCACCTTTATGTTGCTATCATGTTCGCAAACCTAAAGATGATGTTATCGGGACATACTATGTATCCTGATTGCCGTCGGTCATGTGTGTTATCAACAATGGCGTCTTTCATCGCCGAATGAGTGGTAGTCGACTAAATAACACCGTGCAGCTGTAAGTCACCTCAGATACATGCAGCTGTGTTTATTTGTTGATATTATTGATTTATTTACTAATAACTGACGCATGTAATGTAGCAACACGGTCAGCTAAAACATAAAACGTTTCCCTAGAACGTGTAACGTCACACGCAGCCACGCTGTGTACGGTTGTGCTGGCGGTACATACAGAGTCACTGAAGCAAGGAAATGCCAATGCTGATATGTGAGGTCACTGGCTGAGGTGGCGGGGCTGAGTCATACGTGGTCTGAGCAGCTTCAGATCCGGGACACAACCTCTATGTCACGGGTGACTACTTCTTAAAGAATGTTTTCGAGAAGGTTCTATAATATACAGGCATCTGTCAATTAAATACGTCACTGCATCAAAATAATGGCATACGTTACCACGTGTCTTTTTTCCTGCCCTGTGATTGGCGTAACGGGTTCGCTTCACCCCGCCCCACCCATACGTTTTGAGTTTGAGCCAAATCGTGGCGAGCTTGAGCATATTGCTTTTTCGTCCAGTTAAACGCTGACCAGGAATACTTTCACACAACGTCAGTTTTGTTTAATATCTCTGCAGAATCAATCAACGGTAGGTAGACACATATATGTGTATGTGTTGTTATTTACAACCATTGTAAGACGACAGCACTGTAAGCGCGCCCTCCGTTGTTGATTGACAGTCGGCCGAACTGTACACAGTGCTGTATTCCATTAGCCTTTAAACAGTATATATATATAGGCGCCCTCCGTTGTTGATTGACAGTCAGCCGAACTGTACACAGTGCTGTATTCCATTAGGCCAAGTAAAAAAAGAAAATAGTTTCTCGTCCGGATTTTTTTTCAAAAGGAGGCGGGAGGTCCTTATTATTTACTATTTGTCAATATTTTGTTATTTTTTAAAGATGGCCGCAATGTCGTAGATGTTAGGTGTTACTGGTTTAAAGACACTGTTGCTTGTCCGATGTAACGTGGAACATACCAGGGCTGTGATGTATGTTACTATAATTACTATTATTTTAGCTGGATTGACAAATAAACAGAAACAATTATGTGGAATCTATATATCCCATGTTACACCGAATACAATTTAAATTGATTAAATAAACAAAACACAATGTTAAATGTATTTAATACACAGCAAAAGGTGCCACACTGTACGGATTTCCCGCATACATTATGGATTTTTAAAAATACGGCAATATCCAGTTTTAATACGGATTTGCTACAAAATGTAAGCAAATGTTAATTAATGTAGGTATATTTAGTAGCCTGTTAAATGGCGACACTCGCTCGGAACAAGCATGTTAACCAATACAAAAATACTACAGTTTCAAGTTAAAATATGCATTTCAGAACACAAAATGTGGCATGTCTGTAAAAACAACCATCCATTGCCAAACGTACACATGCACATCATTTGCTTGCAGGTTGCCGAGGTGCGAAGGATCTAGTCACTTTCTTCTTGGCCACTTTGCATTTCACCTCACATTCCTCACAAAGAGGATAATGGCCAACCGATGTTGTAACGCTATGTTACATAGTACGACGCCTCAATGGACATTTTACTTGTTAATTTGTCGTTGACCTTCACTATATCAAATGTGTTCCCTTCTCCAGGATCATTGACGTCTTTGAAGCATGCGCCACATGAGTGTAACATCACCTCCAAGTTCCTCTCCAGTTCTTATTTCTCTTCTGGTTTGAGAACGCGGGCAGCATAGAGGACACTCCATTTCAGACATCCTTCACACTTATAAAAATTGAAAGTGGAGAAAAATTGCAATTGGCCAGTTCACAATAAATAAAGCAGTTTCCGTCTTACCTTATTGTGGTAGGCATGGTTTGCCTACTTATCTCTCTGTTACAATTGATTGGGTGTTTATAACCTATGTGGTTAAACAACCAATCACAACATAAATATTTCAACCACGACAAGTTGGAGGGCAGAGTCATACCATCTTTGATGCAAAGTTGTATGCGTTGTCATAAAGCTTTGTTGTGATGAACATATATATTCATTTGTAAATAATGAATCATTCCAATTATTCAATTTTGGGGTGTGACATGTATTGCAATTATCTCACTGACGAGGTAATTGACACAATGTCTGCTAGACACTCGTTCGGGTTTGCCGACACGTCCAACTTGTCCTTACTTCTACCAATGTTCACTTTTACCTGAAGACAAAATAAAAGAAATGAGACCTTAAAACTACAACCTTTTCCAAAAACCATTTGACAATTGACAAATCTTAATTGGCTGAGGTTATTTTGAACAAAACAACACAAATGATCAAGCAAGAAAAGGGTGAGTAGGCCTACATTGAAACGTTTTTAATATTTGTGCCCGAGCAGTAGGCTATCATGGAACGATTTCCAAGGAGTTGCAATCCACAATATCTCTCTGGCTACATTTCAAATATTTCGTTTAAGCTATGCAATGTATTGCTGTATTTTACGAAAAGTGCACTTGCATTTCAAAATGTTACTTATTTCCATGAAACATTCGAAAATTACAAACTAAAACAGACAAAAAAATTCGTACAACTCCGCATGGTGTCATTGGTAACATCCTTGTTAGACAGTCACCATAATTTAATAAACCGCACAAATCGGCATGTCATGCCATATTTAAACTACTTCAGTAATACTTTTATACACTGTTGCTAACAAAGTTGTCATTTTAAGTAATCTTCAATATCTTGGCATATTTGTGACGGGTCTAACCGGTGATTATTTACACTAGTAGCGCCACCGTGTAGACTTGAGCGAAGTCAATGCAAAATCTACTGACAGGCCTCGAATTTTATCAAATTGAGGACTTTTATACTTTTTAGGGGGCACATAATATATAACACGACCAGACCGTGAACAATAGCTTAATTTCCGAGGCAACGCGGCCAGTTGCCAGGGCATTTCGGCAAATGGCCGCGTGCTGCCACGCAGTTTGAGGTGAGTACCGACCTGTGACGTTTGACAGCATTCTGTTGAACTGATGTCTTCTCCGTCATCAAATTCCCCTGTGGGCGTGTGGCAAATTGTGAGAAAAGCTCTAGGAATGTCTGCTTGCCATTTAATACCGTCCTAGCGTACCACGGTTTCAATATTGCGGTGGACCTACGAATTCGCAAGCAAACAAACACCGACATATTCGGACTAAAGATGGCCGACAATAGCAGACATGTCGCGCAAGCGCTATAGTTTCGTGCACGTGATTAGCCTCGATTCCAGACTTGAGTATGCGGTCCTTGGAGCACGGGGCACGCAACAAGCCAATATCGTTCCTATTTTAATCTCTATAGAAGGCATACACAGATCTGAAAAGCGTTTAAAATAACGAATTTTGTTAATAGTAAATAGCAAAAAAAGGAGGCGGCAGCTAAAAAGGAAGCGGGCGGGGACGAGAAACTATTTTCTTTTTTTACTTGGCCTTAGCCTTTAAACAGTATATATATATATAGGCGCACGTCGCAAAAAATTTAAACTCGTGGTAAATATGCAAGCAATTTGTTACACCAATTACCTTCATTCTTTCATGAAATGTGTCACTAGGTTTTTACAGATGGTTTCATCAGCGACTGTATATATATATATATGGCCGGTGTCAATCCATGTTGGCAGCATAGCGCAGACGATTCGCGTCGCTATATTCAGTGAGCTTGCCAATGACGTACGACATATAACCGCGTAACATTTCACACGGATTCATTCACTTGACAAGTCGCGTCAATAGAACCGGGTAGACATATGAGTAAGAAAAAGTACTGGATGTCCGCAGATATTTATAAGTTGTATAACATTTTATGGTAACCGCGTTCTTTGACTGTACGGCCTCGGTCACGGTTGAGTGAAGCAAACCGGTTGAGTGAAGAGAACCGAAAAGCGAGGTTCAGCGCGAATGACAGGGCCTGCAGCGACCACAGCGCTCACACGTAGCGCTTTTTAAAAGTTTACAAACAGGCGCTTAAATGCCACTCATTAATTCAATTGGCGTGACTGGCTGGCGGCAACACAAAGCCGCGTATTCTGTTTGGCTTGGCATTTATTAGTAATTAATGTGTATGTTGTGTATGCCTGACGGATTGTCAGCTTTTTGCTTTAAATCGTCATTACATTTTGGCTCCCTATATGCTCGCCACTAAGACGAAGCTTGTAGATTTCTTGTTAATATACTATTTATTATTTAAAAAAAATTTGTTAGAGCAGTTGTCGCTTTGTAGCGGGGGCGAACATTTCTGTGGACACAGCGAATTGCGATGACGAGCAAGCACACGTGTACGCGTAACTGTAGCTCAAAGGTTGTTTATTAATCTTATTATGTGCTAATTATGTTACCCTTTCTATGGGTATTTGTTATAATGATCTGCCACTGCAGCATATCTTCATTACTTGTTAATACATTAATGCGTGTTATATGTGGTAGCCTTTGACAAAGGCTTTGAGTTTGATCACCGGGCGATGTCAACGAAATGTAAGTAAGTTAGTGGACAGTAGATGTGTCTTGAAATTTTTAATCATGTTAGCTTAATTTTCGAGCAGTTGAGTTATTTTATGATTGTTTCAGGTTTTACGAGAATGTACGAATAAAGAAGTTATGCACACACACAGTGTCAGTCATGGCTCGTGCGGTCATCTCGATATAGGCCAGAGAGTAAATCAGTTACGCCATCTAGCGGTCTATGTCTATGCTGTAGTTAATAATAATGCGCTTTTGTCGAAAGTTAGTGATATATTAGTTTGTTATGTAATATGTGCCAAAAACTTCGGATCGCCTCCATCGGCACAGTTAGTACTTTTTAAATTATTTATTTTACGTCTGTTTTTCACCAGCCTTTGTTCAGGCTATTCTTTCTTCAATTCTTGTGATATAATTATATCGGTTGGGATATGTTCTATCTTCTAAGTTCTAGTTCTAGTTGATTCCAGCGCTCGGCAATGTTCTAGTGACTGACTAGTCTGTATTGTTGTTGTTATAATGTAGTGATCTGATGAGGTCTCACATATTCACTTAGTCAGCCTTTTTCAGAACATTAATGCCAAACCGACCTTTATATGCTGGCACTGAAGCCGCAGTGAAGGTGGTCACTGCCAGGGAGCTTGTCATCCTCAGTGGTTCTTTTACGTCCCAAATTGAGACGTGGCCGACATTAACGTAATCTCAGAGTCATGAGGGACACACAGTCTCCAATGTTGAGAACCAGGTTTTTACGCCAAATATCATGCCTTCCCGGTCCGTGTTTCGAACCCAAGAGTGCTGGCATGCCAGGCTGATGTGCCAACCACTACACTAGCTGTGCTCCCTTACAGGGAGATTTCCGCAGTTACTCGAAAACCCACAGAAAATCACTGCGATTGGGTGTAGACAACAAACACCACATACTGAGCTGTCAACAAATATTCTCATGAAGACTGTTTATGCCTGTTTGTTATGTTTTGTGGTATCGTAATGGTTATTACTGTACACAGTGCTGTCATCCAAAACCAAAGTAGGCCTACTGGACTCCAAATGGCTGTTATCCACACACTCACAGTAAGCTTATGCATGTGTCTATGTTTAAATTGATAATATATATATATATATATATTATTAATATTATTAGTGTGCCAACTGTGGAATATTGTAGTTGCATCTCTTCCCAGGCGCCGATGTCGTCTCTTTCTCTCTTCACTCACTTCTTAGGTCCATCAGCCTCTGATCTAACAATTTGTGTTCTATTGCAGAAAAACAGAATTATAATTATTTATAAACAATTTATTGACATGTTTTGTTATGCTTTGCTTGTCTGGAGGGCCTTTCTCCTACCTGGCAGTTCTGACTGCTGAACCACTCTCCTTCAGAGGATGCCACTTTAGGAACGAGTTTTAAAATATCAACATACTGTGATGTCGACAAATGCCTTTGGTTTGTATCTTCAAGGGTGAGGGTAAGCGACTTAGCAATGGAATGTGTATACAATTAGTACTATCCATATGAAAGATATTGTTCATGGCTCCAAGATTCCATTAAACAGCAAGAAATAAACTTACTTTGGAGCAGTTGTTGAAATGTATGCGTCATTTCTACAGCAGATGTTGTTCACGCACTGATGTTGTGATTATTCCGCCAGAATCTGATTCACGTCACATGACATAAGTGCGTGACATCGCTGATGTTTCATCATTTGTTCCAAAGTAAAAAATGTTCTTGCTGTCTGGTACTATCCATATTCAACTATTAAAAGGTTAACATGATGTTACTGACTTACAGACTAGACATGGCCCAATCTACGAGACCCGCAGGTGGCGACACTGCACATCAACATGTAATGCCAACAAGAGGTGACTACCATCAATAGCACTGTTCTGATATGCGCAAGTTTTATCAATGTCAATCACAGTAGGCCAGTATGTTTTTTTTTTTTAAACATTGAATACATATGATGCAAGAAACACATTAGTTTCAAATCTTCGCTTTAGTCTGTGCATGTAAAATAATTGTTGTGGCTTCCTTGGTGGTTTTAATTATGTTATTTCTTACTGGTCCAAGTCTTAATCTATCACCGTTATATTAAATACTAGATGAGTTACCCAGCGTTGCCAACAAAATGCAGTCATGTACAAGACACCCAAACCCATCCGAAATGTTTCCAGCTTACCCGCATTAAAATGTTAAACTGGTCACAGGCGTAGTTGTTAGTACAAACTTTTGTCATAAATCTCAATCTTGTTCGCTCACCCGTGTGACTGACATCCAGCAACAGCAGATGCTGGGTTGAAATTTCAGCCTGAAACATGCAAAAAAAACCCGGAGATGTGGGTGCATAAAAAACAGAGAATGAACTGTTTTATAATATAGATATGTCGTATTCCTAGTTATCCAATATAACTTTTGTCACTCACTTTCTATAATACACTAGCTAAACGGGCGATAATTTTGACGCTAATTGACAAAATGACACATAGCTCCATCTGTAGGAGTAGGAAGTATATGAAATGCGAAAGAGGGCACTACTTGTAAACGGGCATACGTGACCAACGACAGGTAACCTGGTGCATGTTAAGCACTGAGGATTTTCAAACGTCAAAAACTTAAAAACTTCAAAATATCTGGATACATCCAGCAATGAATTTATAGATGGAATAATTATCTTTACAGTGATATAGAAAAACATGAAATTCCGCGGCTGGAACTTCACATACAGCCTATTGAAATATTGAGCCCTCTAAGTTCTCCACCCAGGGACGAATGTCGAAAATGTCTAAATCTACGAACAATCTCAATGGGCCCGCTTGATTACATGCAAAATGTCAGCCCGATACATGCAAAACAGACGGAGATCTGGGGGCAAACAGACAGAGAATGAACTGTTTTATAAAATAGATATTAGGCAGTGTAAACTTGGACAATGAAAGTACTGCTGAATGTATTGCATTTATAACAACTTAACAAGTATCTATGAAAGCAGCATCATTGTTTCCGTCATCTTTTTATTATTCAATCAACAATGACAATACACTGTACCTACCACAACTAGAGTGCTTGTCTTTCTAGTGTTGATGGATACAAAGTTTCTCATGAAACTTGCACAGCTAAACTTATCGGCAACGGAGCAGTTCCAACTGGGAGTATTCCTCGACATGGAGACGTCTTCAGTGCGAGACATCATACAAAACTCCAACGATGCAGTGATCAATACATTTACCATTTTGGAAGCATGGTTAAACTCCAGGAAGACCGACAGCAATGCCACAAAGTTATACGATGAACTAAGCATGGCATGTTTAAACATCAAGCGTGCGGATTTAGTCAACTTTGTACGGTGTGGTGAGTGTAGCAGGGATGGCTATATATAGTAGTGAATATTTTTACAGTTTTTATTGGGCAGTTCCACGGTCAGGTAAACCATCATTTTTTAAGCTGTTTCAAATTGGGCTAGAGGTATAATTTGAAAGGTAATATTCCATAGTTTTAGATATCACATTGATCCTTTTTCAATAGATATTATGTATTCACTTATAATGCAGCTAATGACATCGCAATGATAATAAGAATGTTTTATAAAAATTCAACCAAAATATTTATTATTTTATCTTCTATAAATGTTAAAGTGAGATTATCAATTTTTATACAGTATACTCATATACACCTGTATTTATATATAGATATACTTAACTAATTTGCAAAATATAAAAATTGTAACTAATTTTTATTAAAATACTAAGGGGTATGTACTCACGTATGTCCACCATCCATCACAACGAATGAACATTGAACTGAACATTACAAAGCCTAGTACATTCTACGTAAATTAGTTTGAAGAAGCAAAAACGTGTATCCATATAGCTTTTCAATATAATTAACCTTTTGCCACTGACATCATTTCCTGTCAACTGGGAGCAGTGGTCACCTTCATTTTTCCATACATGTACACATTGTAAAATATTGTGTTAAAGCCACACTATTCTTTAGTGCCAGAAGTATGCATGGGTAACTAGTGGAATCAATGAGAACTATGCCATTGTCTTGGATGAATTACAATACACCAAGTGTACTGTAGTGTGTGCATTCGTGGATACATTTCATGGGTTGGAAGATATATTGTACAAGACTACTGGAAGCATCGATAGATCATGAATGAAGATCATCTTGGTAGTCTCAGATAGAGCACATTTTCAATACAAACCAACATTCTTATTCCCAAACCTGCACCTATGGGAAGAACAGTATGACATGACATTGGGCAGGAATTTATTACCAACATCAAATGGTGAGGACACTGTAGACAGTACTGGTGAAATGGTCAAGTGAGCATTACAACACTAGTCATTAAACCATACATCATATAATTGTATACAAACAAGTGTTACTAGTCTGCTAGGGAGTGAAGTATAAAACCCTTTGAAACAGTGAAAGGGACTGAATAACCTGCTACGTAATACAATGTTTTTTTCAAGAATACAATGTATAATAGAAAAGTGAAACTAATATTAAGTAGCATGAGAGGAGTAGTTGATGTGATTGTGTGTGTGTGTGTGTGCGTGTGCGTGCGTCCTTACATGCATGCAAGTGTGTATTTATGCATACATGTATGTTCGCATGTGTCTTACGTATATGTATGTTCATGTGTATGTATGTACATATATCTACGTCTGTATGTATAAATGTATCGATTGTTTTAGAGCAATTATGTCAACTGAACAACCGACTGCTGAAGGCGAAGGAAACTGCACAATTGTGCAGAAAGAACTTCAATGGTATATATTTTGTGAATAAAGCTTCACTTTAGTCTTGCTATAACATGTCTACATATAATGCAATTGTGTGTCTTGTTCCTGTCGTTAAGACATAATATTAATCATTTGACTGCATTGAACAGTCGTTAGTATAACTGTGATTAACATCACTCGTATCACAAGGAACATGGCTTATGAATGTCTGTTTTGTGTTACAATCCCAGTTAATATATAGAACATTCAGCAACACAATGTAACTTCAAATAGTCACAGCATATACCTTGGTAAAGAGACTACTGGTAACACAGTTTTATTTCTTTCAGGGCAAATGCACCTTGTTAAGGTTGAACTTAGAGAGACTGCGGAACAGCTTGAGGACATAAAAGGAGCGCACCAGAAGACAACGACAGAATTGCAGAATACACAGACAGAACTGCAACAAACGAAAACAGAATTACTGCAAACAAAGGCACATTTACAGCAGACAAAAGGTGAGTTGCGAAAAGAAGGCATTCTAGCAAATCAATGTGTTTGGTCGAGAAGAATTGCATAGTTTATCAAAATGAACTTGTTTTGTTTGTGGGCATTAATAAGAAGTACGTAGTTGGTCTGTTTCCTTCCTGGAACGAAAATGTTGGATTATCTATGTGATATATGTGGGGTATACCCATGAAAACACAACTCACTCGGTTACTTTCTACTTACTACACACTCACAACTTATTGACTTTTCACTCAAATTCAACTTACTACTAATCACTCACTGGTTGTTGACTCAGTCTCTGACTCATTCACACAGTCGCTCGTTTACACGTTCACTCACTCACACATCCACTCGCTTGCTCGGCCGTTTATTCATTGATTCAGTCACATATTCACTCACCTATTCGCCCACTTATCACTTGCTCCATTTTCACTCATTCACTGGCAACTCACTCACTCATCCACTCATTCACTCCCTCACTCACACACCACTTGCTGCATTTTCACTCATTCACTGGTCAGTCACTTATCCACTTACCACCTGCTGCATTTTCACTCATTCACCGAAGACTCACTCATTAATTCATCCATTCGCCTCTTGCTATATTCTCAATCATTCACTGGCCACTCACTCACTCACACACTCACTCAATCACTCACTCAATCACTCACTCAATCACTCACTCACTCACTCACTCACTCACTAACTCACTCACTCACAGACTCACTCATTCACTCATTCACTCACTCATTCATTCACTCACTCATTCACTCGCCACTTGCTGCATTTTCACTAATTCACTGGCCACTCACTCTTTCACTCACTCGCTCTCTTACACACTCACCCAATCAATCAATCAGTCACGCGCAATTAACTTACCACCAATGCATTGTAAATTATATGTTTTGTGTCCATTTGACCCTATCACTGTTCTCTTGAATGTCACATCCCCATCTCGTGCTATCTAGATCACACCACTCTGCTGTTAACTTCTTTAACCTTCCTCTTTTAGCCTCTAAATTTAATATTGAGGCAACAAGTTGTCAACACATGCCAAAGGAAAATTATATTTTTTATTGTTTTTCAAAATTATCACTTCATATTACTGCACACTTGTGGAAACACAATGTCTTTGTGATGTTTTTAGATGAAGTCCGACATCTCAACGAATTACTCAAACGACAGGGGACCGACAGAAGCACCACTTCAGGTACTCTTTCATCATTAGTTTAAATATAACTATATTAAATTAATTCAATTTGATTAAATACTACAAGTTACCATATGAGTAATGTTTTCAGAAAACAGGTAACACAATATACTTGTGGAAACGTTGTAAACAAATGTAGATAAAGTGTGTGTATTGGTTTGTAAAAATGGCATAGTTGCATGAACGAACTAATTGACCTAAATATGAGATTGATGTGTTGTTCTAGCACGAGGCAGTTGTTAATGTGTGACCGTATTGTGTGTTATGTGTGGGATGTTGTCGTTGTTCTAGCACGAGGCAGTTGTTACTGTGTGACCGTATTGTTTGTTATGTTTGAGATGCTGTCGTTGTTCTAACACGAGGCAGTTGTTACTGTGTGACCGTATTGTGTTTTATGTGCGGGATGTTGTCGTTGTTCTAGCTCGAGGCAGTTGTTACTGTGTGACCGTATTGTGTGTTATGTTTGGGATGTTGTCGTTGTTCTAGCACAAGGCAGTAGTTACTGTGTGACCGTATTGTGTGTTATGTCTGGGATGTTGTCGTTGTTCTAGCACAAGGCAGTTGTTACTGTGTGATCGTATTGTGTGTTATGTCTGGGAAGTTGTCGTTGTTCTACCACGAGGCAGTTGTTACTGTGTGACTGTAGTGTGTGTTATGTTTGGGAAGTTGTCGTTGTTCTGGCACGAGGAAGTTGTTACTGCGTGACCGTAGTGTGTGTTATGTTTAGGATGTCGTCGTTGTTCTAGCACGAGGCAGTTGTTAATGTGCGACCGTATTGTGTGTTATGTCTGGGATGTTGTCGTTGTTCTAGCACGAGGCAGTTGTTTTTGTGTGACTGTATTGTGTGTTATGTGTGGGATGTTGTCGTTTTTCTAGCACGAGGCAGTTTTTACTGTGTGACCGTATTGTGTGTTATGTGTGGGATATTGTCGTTGTTCTAGCACGAGGCAGTTGTTACTGTGTGACCGTAGTGTGTGTTATGTTTGGGATGTTGTCGTTGTTCTAGCTCGAGGCAGTTGTTACTGTGTGACCGTAGTGTGTGTTATGTGTGGGATGTCGTCGTTGTTCTAGCTCGAGACAGTTGTTACTGCGTGACCGTAGTGTGTGTTATGTTTGGGATGTTGTCGTTGTTCTAGCTCGAGGCAGTTGTTACTGCGTGACCGTATTGTGTGTTATGTGTGGGATGTTGTCGTTGTTCTAGCTCGAGACAGTTGTTACTGCGTGACCGTAGTGTGTGTTATGTTTGGGATGTTGTCGTTGTTCTAGCTCGAGGCAGTTGTTACTGCGTGACCGTAGTGTGTGTTATGTGTGGGATGTTGTCGTTGTTCTAGCTCGAGACAGTTGTTACTGCGTGACCGTAGTGTGTGTTATGTTTGGGATGTTGTCGTTGTTCTAGCTCGAGGCAGTTGTTACTGTGTGACCGTAGTGTGTGTTATGTGTGGGATGTCGTCGTTGTTCTAGCTCGAGGCAGTTGTTACTGTGTGACCGTAGTGTGTGTTATGTTTGGGATGTTGTCGTTGTTCTAGCTCGAGGCAGTTGTTACTGCGTGACCGTAGTGTGTGTTATGTTTGGGATATTGTTGTTGTTCTAGCACGAGGCAGTTGTTACTGTGTGACCGTAGTGTGTGTTATGTTTGGGATATTGTCGTTGTTCTAGCTCGAGGCAGTTGTTACTGCGTGACCGTATTGTGTGTTATGTTTGGGATGTTGTCGTTGTTCTAGCACGAGGCAGTTATTACTGTGTGACCGTATTGTGTGTTATGTTTGGGATGTTGTCGTTGTTCTAGCTCGAGGCAGTTGTTACTGCGTGACCGTAGTGTGTGTTATGTTTGAGATGTTGTCGTTGTTCTAGCTCGAGGCAGTTGTTACTGTGTGACCGTATTGTGTGTTATGTCTGGGATGTTGTCGTTGTTCTAGCACGAGGCAGTTGTTACTGTGTGACCGTAGTGTGTGTTATGTTTGAGATGTTGTTCTAGCACGAGGCAGTTGTTACTGTGTGACCGTAGTGTGTGTTATGTTTGAGATGTTGTTCTAGCACGAGGCAGTTGTTACTGTGTGACCGTAGTGTGTGTTATGTTTGAGATGTTGTCGTTGTTCTAGCTCGAGGCAGTTGTTACTGTGTGACCGTAGTGTGTGTTATGTTTGAGATGTTGTTGTTCTAGCACGAGGCAGTTGTTACTGTGTGACCGTATTGTGTGTTATGTCTGGGATATTGTCGTTGTTCTAGCACGAGGCAGTTATTACTGCGTGACAGTATTGTGTGTTATGTTTGGGATGTCGTGGTTGTTCTAGCACGAGGCAGTTATTACTGCGTGACCGTAGTGTGTGTTATGTTTGGGATGTTTTCGTTGTTCTAGCTCGAGGCAGTTGTTACTGCGTGACCGTAGTGTGTGTTATGTTTGGGATGTTGTCGTTGTTCTAGCTCGAGGCAGTTGTTACTGCGTGACCGTAGTGTGTGTTATGTTTGGGATGTTTTCGTTGTTCTAGCTCGAGGCAGTTATTACTGTGTGACCGTAGTGTGTGTTATGTTTGGGATGTTGTCGTTGTTCTAGCTCGAGGCAGTTGTTACTGCGTGACCGTAGTGTGTGTTATGTTTGAGATGTTGTCGTTGTTCTAGCACTAGGCAGTTGTTACTGTGTGACCGTAGTGTGTGTAATGTTTGAGATGTTGTCGTTGTTCTAGCACGAGGCAGTTGTTACTGTGTGACCGTATTGTGTGTTATGTTTGAGATGTTGTCGTTGTTCTAGCACGAGGCAGTTGTTACTGTGTGACTGTAGTGTGTGTGTTATGTTTGGGATGTTGTCATTATTCTGTCATGTCAGGCCTTTAATGAGAAGTAATTATTGCCAGTCTTGAATTCATCCTAAGTGTGCCTTTTAGCACGCGGACGGCTTGCATATAAGCTATTCACATCAATCACATCCATTATTGGGTAGTTTAGCTTTTTAAATGACAAATATGGGTCATTTGATTGATTGATTTAATTAATACTGATCCAATAATGTGTCAATGATAGTCATTAATGTGGGCCTCTAGACTTGGAACTATCAGTTAATTTAGTGGTCAGCTGGTCCCATCTAAACTCCACATGTCTTATCAGTTGTAACTACCTATCTATGCCAGTCTTAAAGACCACACTCTGGCTAAGCCCTTTTACCATATGGCTCTTTGGCTTTTAACACGACTTCGATCAATAATGTGAAGCACCAAATACGTGACTAGAGCGGAATGAGGGGCGTGTCATGATTGCGATGGCAATAACAACACTTTCACTAATGGCTTCGTATGTTTCAGCTCTTCCTGGGAAAAGGAGCCAAACCCTACAAGCTGTTGCTGCTGTTGCTGGTGTTGGTGCTGCTGCGAAGACACCAGGTACATTTCATTATGTTTGGTAGGTGGGCCTTGTACTCCTGGAACATGTGGCTCTTCCTCCATTTACAAAACATTGGTCAATGAATGTGATGCATCGTGTGATGTCCGCATTCTCAACGGTATCACAAATTTGTGGTATATTCTTTATTATCGCCCCCTGAACTTAATAGTGTCCGTGGTGTCCTTGGACACACATGTATGCATATATGTGGTCTACGAATACCTCCGTTGGACTTGTTCAGTGCCATATTCAGTCTAGAGAATAAAGTCCTGTATACAATACCCAGTAGAAACTGGCTGTACGGTCACCTCAGTAATGCAGCCACCTCGTAATAAGGTCCTGTATACAATACCCAGTAGAAACTGGCTGTACGGTCACCTCAGTAATGTAGAAACTGGCTGTACGGTCACCTCAGTAATGCAGCCACCTCGTAATAAGGTCCTGTATACAATACCCAGTAGAAACTGGCTGTACGGTCACCTCAGTAATGCAGCCACCTCGTAATAAGGTCCTGTATACAATACCCAGTAGAAACTGGCTGTACGGTCACCTCAGTAATGCAGCCACCTCGTAATAAGGTCCTGTATACAATACCCAGTAGAAACTGGCTGTACGGTCACCTCAGTAATGCAGCCACCTCGTAATAAGGTCCTGTATACAATACCCAGTAGAAACTGGCTGTACGGTCACCTCAGTAATGCAGCCACCTCGTAATAAGGTCCTGTATACAATACCCAGTAGAAACTGGCTGTACGGTCACCTCAGTAAAGCAGCCACCTCGTAATAAGGTCCTGTATACAATACCCAGTAGAAACTGGCTGTACGGTCACCTCAGTAATGCAGCCACCTTGTAATATGGTCCTGTATGCAATACACAGAAGAAACTGGCTGTACGGTCACCTCAATAATGCAGCCACCTCATAATAAGGTCCTGTATACAATACCCAGTAGAAACAGGTTCTACGGTCACCTCAGTAATGCAGCCACCTCGTAATAAGGTCCTGTATACAATACACAATGTAGAAACTGGCTGTACGGTCACCTCAGTAATCCAGCCACCTCGTAATAAGGTCCTGTATACAATACCCAGTAGAAACTGGCTGTACGGTCACCTCAGCAATACAGCCACCTCGTAATATGGTCCTGTATGCAATACACAGAAGAAACTGGCTGTACGGTCACCTCAGTAATGCAGCCACCTCGTAATAAGGTCGTGTATACAATACCCAGTAGAAACTGGCTGTACGGTCACCTCAGTAATACAGCCACCTCGTAATAAGGTCCTGTATGCAATACACAGTAGAAAATGGCTGTACGGTCACCTCAGCAATACAGCCACCCCGTAATATGGTCCTGTATACAATACACAGTAGAAACTGGCTGTACGGTCCCCTCAGTAATACAGCCACCTCGTAATAAGGTCCTGTATACAATACACAGTAGAAACTGGCTGTACGTTCACCTCAGTAATACAGCCACCTCGTAATTAAGGTCCTCTATACAATACACAATAGAAACTGGCTGTACGGTCACCTCTGTAATGCAGCCACCTCGTAATAAGGTCCTGTATACAATACCCAGTAGAAACTGGCTGTACGGTCACCTCAGTAATACAGCCACCTCGTAATATGGTCCTGTATGCAATACACAGAAGAAACTGGCTGTACGGTCACCTCAGTAATGCAGCCACCTCGTAATAAGGTCGTGTATACAATACCCAGTAGAAACTGGCTGTACGGTCACCTCAGTAATACAGCCACCTCGTAATAAGGTCCTGTATGCAATACACAGTAGAAACTGGCTGTACGGTCACCTCAGCAATACAGCCACCTCGTAATATGGTCCTGTATACAATACACAGTAGAAACTGGCTGTACGGTCACCTCAGCAATACAGCCACCTCGTAATATGGTGCTGTATACAAAACACAGTAGAAACTGGCTGTACGGTCCCCTCAGTAATACAGCCACCTCGTAATAAGGTCCTGTATACAATACACAGTAGAAACTGGCTGTACGTTCACCTCAGTAATACAGCCACCTCGTAATTAAGGTCCTCTATACAATACACAATAGAAACTGGCTGTACGGTCACCTCTGTAATGCAGCCACCTCGTAATAAGGTCCTGTATACAATACCCAGTAGAAACTGGCTGTACGGTCACCTCAGTAATACATATATATCTACATAATATATATATATATATATATTTTCCAATATATGCCATCAGTGCAAATATGTGTGGTCCTAAAACTAAGATTAACTTTGGCAAGCGAGCTTTCGCACTAACTGCACCCATAATCTGGAATCAACTTCCAATTAATGTAAACTTGACTACTGCAACTCACTCCTAAACGGCATTGCTAAAAACGACTTGGCTAAACTGCAATCAGCTTTCTATCAGCTTTCTATCGCTTTAAAATCGGCTGAGACTCTAAATACCTTTCATAAAAAACTGAAGACTTATTTATTTGAAATTGCATTCCTACCCTAACCTTCAGCGGTCCCTTGCTCTAATGACGACTCTTGCTTGTCCCTGTTAACGATTTTGCTCAATGATTCTTGTATCTTGTGCCTCTGAGCTCAGATTCCTGGGGATTTAGGCGCTATAGAAGTTTGTCATTACTATTATTATTATTAAACTCATCTTAAACTATAACTACCTTTCGTAGAAAACACAAGGCATATATTTAAAATTGCCTTCCCATCCTAAAGTTGACGGTTCTTTGATCTAATGTTGACTCTTGTGCGTCAATGTTTGTTGTTTTGCCTAATGAACTTGTCCGTCTATAGAAGTGTATTATTATTATGTCATGACGGTGGTGGCGATGAGCATTACAATTCTGTCTGTTTCAGCTTCTGCCGAGGACAGGATCAAGGCACTTACGATTGCGGCAAAGCCAGGTTAACATTTCATTAGAACTACTTCCCTTTGCGAGAAGCAATACGAGGTGTACTCAGTCCTACAGTTGTGCCTATGTAAAGGAAGAAACTTGAGTTTTGTCATGTTCTCACGCCTGTATGGTAAAACATATGCCTGTGGCTGCATGTGATTTGTATCCACCTGGCCTCGAACACCACAGTGTTCCTGATATAAAGACATTGGTGGACAGTTCTGTGTGTGGACTTTTCATGGAGTCTCAGCATACATATCCTGGGTATTCTGGCAACCATCAAATCACCATATATTTCAAAAATGTTTCTTGAACATGTTAAAGTTAGACAAAACACGGCGCAGCTACTGGAATGATAATAATTTTTTTTATTGTGAAGTGAAATATCCGATTTCCCTTCAGATGAATGCGTATATAAAAATACAAATGTATATTTTGTGTGGCCCTTGTTAGGTAGTTGTCTTGTGTAATGGACATATGATAACGGTGAGTGTCACCTCTGTCAGTGAAGTCAGGTACACCTAAACTAAACAAATTGCTGGCAAGGATAGTTGATATTTTAAAGTGAGTGGAAAGAGAAGATATATAGGAGCAGGGTGGTTGTTGTGTAGCAGGAACATTAAACAGGTTTAATCAAGCTGTGTGTGTGATATGTCTACAGTGCAAAGGGAGAGCAAGAATGACAAGCAGCTCCGGGTCCTCCGTGTGATGGCAAAGATCAAGGAGTACGGACAGCCGGAGCTGTGTGCACACATCGCCCAGTGCATCGTGGAGAACGGGAGGTTGGACTTGGGCGGCAATATAGGCAGATGCGGGGTGCTGACAAGTACCAACCTCCCGGACCTGGTGTATTTTCTATCGTCAGGTTCATCAGGAATCACAAACCTAAAGTGAGTCCACTTCTTATTTCTTATTGAGGCATGTTTGAATATCTCCATAAAGTCGTGTTCGAGATGGTCAATGTAGGCCTACCCACTCACGCATCAGACCTGCCTACCATTCTGGATTGTCCGGAATCATTCCGGAAAGTCACCTCAAATTACGGTATTACGGTGAGGGATGAAAATATTACGGACTGTCACCATGTTTGCCAATCACTTAAATTTAGCTCCCACTATATTCAACAGGTGGCAGCATATGTATGCAGCATGTTGTGACATGGTTTTCCATTCGCTGAGTCTGGTCGTAATCTAACCAATAGGAAACAGCGTTATGACAAATTTGCATTTCCGCGATCAAACAAAACGAAGTCACGCGGCACGAAATGATGGCTGACAGTGAAATGACGCCACCGCCAACCAAAAAGAAACGTGTAATGCAAAAATTTAGTGAGTGTTGTAGTGTAAGGCCAACTGACTGTACTAAGACTAAGTTAGTGTATTTATTGAGGAGTTTAGTGTATCATTTACAGCCTGTCATACAGTCACTAGAGTCTAGGCGATGTCGATGACAGTGTAATGTAATGGTTTTGGTCCATTGCTACCCCCCCCCGGCCGGTAACCTGACACGGTTATAAATTACTGACAGGAAGCCTATATTCCTGAAAATCAGTGTAAATGGGAAGATGGATTACTGACAGGAAGTTTTTGGGGTAGGCAGGTCTGACGCATCCACCACGATAGGTAGACCTGTCTATTATCTGAAAAAGGATTTGTGTGTTTTCGATGCAAGGTAGAACACACGAAGTGACACCACCATGTTGATAGCGATGTGATCATAATCATAACTATATTTTATTGTGAAGCATAGCGTAGGCGTCGGAACCAGGGGTTAAAAACCCACATTTTCTAAGTGAGACTCGACATTAATTATATCCTCCTGTTTTCCCCAAATGTTTGCTAACGTCAAGGCATGGGTTTGCTAAGGACAAGATCCAAAGAGTTTTTAGTGTAATGTAATTTTGGATGTAGGTAGGGTGCAATGTGTGTTTCATGGAAGAGGGCACAATTCAGAGAACAAGTCATTACGTATTTGTTGACATGTTCCTGTGCCCGTATTGTTTTCCTGTCGTAGCTACTTACCGTTATAGCTACTTTTTGTTACCCATCCCAATGTAGTTAGCAATATTGTGTGTTTTTGGGTGGTGATTATAAGTCGAGACATTTCCTCTATGATTCAGTAAGTTCAAGCGTATGTGAGTGGAACTAGGCATGTGCTACGTTGTCTGCATGCTGCTGGACACGTCTTGCAGAAATTCGAGTCATACATTTTGTGATTTATGACTGTCATGGTTTTTGTCAAACACAATAAACACAATACTGAACACAGTTTTTTGAGTATTTTATGCTATACAAATGTCTTATTAAAACTATTCTACTTGTGTTCTATGTTACATGATCCATTTCAAAAAGTTACTTTCTCTTATCCAAGAATAAAATCTAGAAAGTAGCTATAACGGGCCAAAACAGTAAGTCTACTGAAGTAATTACTTTTGAAGAGATGTTTATTGAAAATGGCAATATCAGAAATGGTATGTTTCTCAGTTTTTGTGACGAGCGTCACGGGGGTGCAGTTGGATATCTGACGGGGGTGCCATTTGTAATATTTGGTGAGCCTGAAGGGGGTGCAGTTGGATGATTTTATTGAGCACAAAGGGGGTGCATTTTGACATTTTTGGTGAGTCTGAAGGGGGTGCAGTTGGATGGTTTTGTTGAATATGTAGGGGTGCATTTTGACATTTTTGGTGAGCCTGAAGGGGGTGCAGTTGGGTGGTTTTGTTCAACATGTAGGAGTGCATTTTGACATTTTTGGTGAGCCTGAAGGGGGTGCAGTTGGATGGTTTTGTTCAACATGTAGGGGTGCATTTTGACATTTTTGGTGAGCCTGAAGGAGGTGTAATTGGATGGTTTTGTGAGCTTCAAGGGGGATATCTGAGGCTTGCTCATATGTATTTTTATTATAAATTTACAGAGAATAACACTTAATCATAAAATATCTTGACTTTTAATGTATACTAGTAGTAAATAGGAGAGGCATAGTGCTAAATACCTAGGCTATCAGAGCCATTGATAAATAGAGTTTGGCTGTTGAGGTTCTGATTTTTGATTGGTTGATGGCTGCGGATGTCATTTTCGATCCACCTCGGCCTAATAACACAATGCGGTATGCCTTGCTGTTCTGCTTGGGGATGCTATAATTGGAGCGCATATGGACATGGTGTGCGACTGTTTGGCTTTCCTGCTGACAAGCATCGCAGGAAGTTGATGGAAGTGAAATTAAAACGGAAAGAAAGGACTGCAACTTTAGCCTGGAAGCTCAAAATTGTGAAAGGTATGTTCTCCTTATCCTAATATCTTCCACGTTTTTTCAATGTTTACCAGTTCCCTTCAAGGTTTAATGTAATCTAGCCAATATGTATAGGCTGTTTGGTATGAAACAGCGAAATTGTTTAATTATTAACTTAATAGCCTGAACCGATTATGGTATTGTTGTGGTCATGGAATGAGGATGCTATACATTTTACTGGATGTGACCATGTCCATTTTTTATGCTTATATAAATATAACATTTTTACAAAGCTTAATCCCAATAACCAAAACTTTACTTAATGGAGTATTCCCAAGTGTATTTTTGCTCCACTGAAAATGACCCAGCTATTTTTTTCATGCATAACTAATAAGCACATAGTTTTGGTATTCAAGGATTGTAAAACTCATGGGGTGGATTTATTGGAAAACAAAAGTTTTAATGTAATCAGTGTAAGACTAAATTTCAAGCTATCAAATATGGCTGCTCATTAAGACTTCAAATAACTTTAGGTATTTCAACATCCTTCATAGATGTACAATTATATTAGTTTTCAAAATGAGTGTTTTCAATTATGATTACTTTTTGATTACATTAACAACTTAGCCATTACATGTGTATTGTTTACATGATTTATGTAACCGTTTATGATTGTTACAAGATAATTATACTAAAAACTGGACCGTATTATGTAAAGTCTGATTCATGGAATGTGCATTGTAGTTGAGGCAAGGGAAATAATATGCACAAGCCATTTGTAATAACGATTAAACAAATTGATTATGATTACTCTGCTTTTTTTAGAAATGTTATTGAGTAAAATTACAATTACTCTGTAGTTGTAATCAGATGATTGAGATTATTGAGTACTGTTCTTCCCATCTCTGGCTGCCACTGAGCAGCATCTGCATGACTATATTCTTCACTGCTACCAAATAATACCCATTATTCCTAGGGAAATTGAACCTGGAAAGTAACTCAAAAGTTATGTCCACAGCATGTCATACCTACCAAGTATAATAAAAAGGGCCATTTCTCAAAAATTACTCAGAATATTTGATTGTGGAATATACTTTGTTAACAATTCTTTGATGTGTCAATGAATTAACTATATTCAGATAACATTTTAGCAAATACCTTTTTATGAGGTGTACATTTATAACAATAATTGCATACCATTGTACTGTTGTAGGTGACACAATGAACACAAGCAGTGAGTGTCCAGCAGCCACAAGCAGCAAGACTGATGAGGTGCTTAGAACATTCTCCGAGGACAAGTTTATCGAGACACAGAAGAATCAATTTTATGCCAGCTTAACCATCACATGTTGACCTCAGATTGACATGTACAGGCTTCGACATTAACATTAAATATAACGAATGCCTCCCCTAAGGCGTACCCTGTAAGTGACGTGCGAGACCCCCGCCTGAGCTCAGCGATAAATTGACAATGGCTACCGTCTGAAGGACGAAGGCGACTAAAGAAGTTAGTCCAAACAGGAAGGCGAATGAGGAATATTAAACTCGCAATACTGAATGTTGGGAGCATGACTGGAAGAAGTGGAGAAGTAGTACAATTGATGGTAAAGAAGAACCTGCAAGTATTGTGTGTACAGGCGACAAAATGGAAGGGGAGCAAAGCAAGGGAGATCGATGCTAGATACAAACTGTACTACCATGGAGAAGATGGGATGAAGAATGGAGTAGGAATTGTACTATGTGAAGATCTGAAAGACAGAGATCTAGCAGTGGAGCGACCGTGCGATAGAGTTATGAGTGAAACTAGAGATCGAAGGAGAAGTGTGGAATGTTATCAGTTGCTATGCACCACAAACTGGATGCACAGAAGAGGAAAAGGAGGAATTCTGGAAGCACATAGATGGTGAGATGCAAATATACCCAGTGGCGAGAGAATGCTGGTGGCTGGAGACCTAAATGGCCATGTCGGAAGAGATCGGACAGGATATAATGACGTACCCGGAGGACATGGAATAGGGGTCGCAAACGAGGCAGGCATAAATATACTAGAGTTTGAAACAGCATACCAGCTGAGGATACTGAATACAGTCTACAAGAAGAGAAGGAACCACCTTGTAACCTATAACAGCGGGAGACGAGAAACCCAAATTGACTACATCATGGTGAGGAAAGAGCATGCTAAGGAATCAAAGAATTGTAAAGTACTACCCTCAGAGGCCATCACCACACAACACAGGGTACTAGTTTCTGAACTGGAGGTGAGGAAAACAAGACAGAGGAGAATAGTGGGAAGGAAACAGATCAGATGGTGGAAGCTAAAAGATTAAGAAGTGAGAGAGAACTTCAGGAGAAATATAGTGACGAGACTGTCAGATAAAGATTAAGTAACAAAGGAGAACGTGGAAGAATGGTGGGAAGAAACTGCGGAGCAGATCAGGAAGTGTGGGAAGGAAGTATGTGGGAGGTCAACGGGGAAGAAGAAGCCCGGAGTAGAAAGCTAGTCGTGGAATGTTGACACTGAGAATGCAGTTAAAGAAAAGAAAGACAGACTGAAGAAATTGAAATAAACAGGAGCAGAGATAGATAGGGCAGAATATAAGAGAGCGAAAGCGACGGCTAAGAAGGTGGTGGCAAGAGTGAGATAACAAGCAGTAGAGAAATTGTGCGACAATCTAGAAACTAGTGATGGTCAGAAGGACATCTACAGAATAGCAGCAGCTAGGGACCGTGCAGGAAAGGACATAGGCCAGATACGTACAATAAAAAGTGCAACGGGAGAAGTAATGATGAAAGACGAAGACATCAAAGAGAGATGGGGCCAATACTTTAACTGGCTGATGAATGAGGAAAACCCGAGAGTAGAAACCGAGGAGGGGGATGTGAATCACCGAATGGTAAAGAGTATCAGTGACGAAGAAACAGAGAAAGCACTCAGAGGGATGAAAATTAGGAAGGCTGTAGGAGCAGATGAAATACCAGCTGAAGCTTGGAAATGTATAGGCAACTTTGATGTAAAGTTACTATGCAGACTATTCAACTGTATCATGATTTCAGAACAGACCCCATCGGCTTGGCGATTGAGCATACTGGTCCCAATCTTCAAGGGAAAAGGTGACATTCAGGAGTGTAGGAACTACCCAGGGATCAAACTCCTCACGCACACCTTTAAGATATGGGAGAGTATCATAGACAAGAGGATGAGAGAATGCACATACATACATGACAGTCAGTTTGGGTTTATGCCAAGCAGGAGTACCACCTATGCGCTTTTCATTCTCAAACAAACAATAGAGAAACACAGGGAGGGACAGAAGGACATCAGAGTGGTATTTGTAGACCTGGAGAAAGCATATGATCGGGTACCAAGGGAAGAGATATGGATATGTGCGAGAGAAAGGAATGTACCGTAAAAATCAGACTGATAGAGCATATGTACCGGGGGTTTGAGACAAAGGTGCACATTGTGGCTAGTGAAAGCAACAACTTTGGCGTAGAGGTTGGGTTGCACAAAGGATCTGCATCGCGTCCATACCTGTTCCTCATATTGATGGACGTCTTGACGGAGAAGGTGAGAAAAGATGCACCAGAATCAATGATGATCGTAGATGACATTGTGCTGTGTGGAGGAAAGGAGGTAGACATGACAGAGTACCTGGAGACGTGGAGGAAGGCACTGGAAGAGAGAGGAATGAGGGTTAGTCGACCGAAAACACAATTCATGGACTTCATGTTCGAACGGAATGATGAGATAGACGGACCAACTGTAAACCCGACCATACATAGAAAAAACGGGACGATCCTAAAGCCAAATCTTTCTAGTTTATATTTCAATCAATGTTCGTTTTGTTACATTTTTGTTATAGCTAATTAAACAACGGCAATTATAACTCAGACATCCGTATATGATGACATGTATGCACTGCCAAGCTTATTTGTATCCATCCGCATGATTGTCGAATGGCGGGGATCATTAATTTTTTACCCAATAAAGTTTCAAACTAAGCTGATTATTCGTTTGTATTACAGGTTTTTTCATTTGATTTTCTGTGTTGATTATGGTAGTAGCGTAAAGACGACGGACTGGGGAAATTGGTTTAATATAATATACTTAACTAGATTTGTAAATGGATGATAATATTAGTATTGACTGGATCCAAACAAATGCAAACTTTGACTTTAGAAAATTATATAATGAAATTAATCATTACGGAGATGAAATGTATCATGATTCCCCCTTTTCTTTAAATACCAATGATTGTAGATATTTTACCCCAACTGAATTCTCAAAAGCTTTCCACTGTGACAATGTATCTCTATCGATGTTATGTATGAATTGTCGCAGTTTGGAGGCACACTGGGATTCTGTGCAAGAAGTACTTTTTAACTTATCATCAAATGGTCTCAAACTTGACTTAATCGGCTTAACAGAAATATTTAGAATTCGTGATTCCCAGCAATACAAAATAAGTGGATACCACAGTTTATTTGTTAATACAAGATTACAAAATGATGATGGGCACGGTGGAGTTGGAATATATATCAACGAAAGCTTCATCTATTCTAAATGTGAAGATCTCTATATTTATTCCCCATGTTTTTTAATCTAAATTTTTTGAAGTTCAAGATAATCATAATAAACCTTTTATAGTAGGTGTAATTTATCGTCCTAACTCTGCTCCTCGTGCAGATATCGATATTTTTATAAGTATAATAATAGAAATACAGGATAAAATATCAAATGAAAATAAAACTGCTTATTTAATGGGCAACTATAACATTAATTTGCTAAATTTTGTCACCCATCAAAAGACCAATGACTTCATAGATAATGTAATATCCCAAGGATTTATTCCGCATATAACTAAATCAACACGAATAACATCATATTCGGCAACACTTATAGACCACTTATACTCAAATTATACTCATCCTAGTTATGAATCGGGGATTATTATCACTGACTTAGCCGATCATTTTGGAATATTTAACATAATTTATGGTACACCTCGTCCACAAAAATCAGTACATAGGCAGGTACGACAGTTGACCCAAAAAACATTGCATCATTTAGAAATCTATTAGATAAGGCTGATTACTCAACTGTACTATCCACTGCCGATGCGAATGAAGCTTATAATAATTTTATGAAAATATACAAATCACTTTTCGAAGTATCTTGCCCAATTAAATATATGAAAGTTAAGAAAAATACATTAGGCGAGAACCATGGATTACTTCAGGCATATTGACTTCATCTCTAAATAAATCAAAGTTACTTCGAAAGAAATTAAACAGACCTAATCCAGAAATCATCAACAAATATAGAGAATATTGTAGAGTTTTTAATAAGATTAAACGAGCAGCAAAAAGTGCTTATTATACAGAAATGCTTGCTGGATGATGCAGTTTAATTGCAGATGAGGTAATGTATATTCTGTAGAAGAAAAAAAACCGACATTCTTAATTATAAAGCATTTTTGGTAATTATGTTCGTGCACTATAAAATGATAAGTTCCCAAATGTACCGTGGGAAATGGTAATACACAGCAACTAAGGGTGTTGCTTAATCATACTGAGTCAACTCTTGACCTAATGTTTGATCTAACGTTGTTCCCTACTTTTGTTTTCCATTTATTTATTGCATCTTGCAATACAGAATGGAAACAGCCATTTGTAGATATTAATCCTGTGCAAATGGTTTACTAAATTATGCAGTTTTCTTCATAATTATATATACCTTTTGATTATTTTTTATGATATCTCGGTTTTTGTATTTTGTACTATTATGTTCATAATTATGCCATGCCTAGTGGAAGGCCGGCCAGTTAGCTATCCTTATTATTTTTGTTCCCTAATGTTCCTAGTTTTATTACATATATATGTTTTATTTTGTTTTACTATTACTCATGCAATTACGGTGAATGTTACGATGACATGCTACACAGAATGTTACGATGACGTGCTACACAGAATGTTACGATGACATGCTACACAGAATGTTACGATGACATGCTACACAGAATGTTACGATGACATGCTACATAGAATGTACTAAGCAGATTATTCGTTTGCATTACAGGTTTTTTCATTTGATCCTTTATGTGGCTTCTGGCAGTAGCGTAAAGACGACGGACTGGGGAGATTGGTTTAATATGATATACATAACTAGATTTGTAAATGGATGATAATATTAGTATTGACCGGATCCAAACAAATGGAAACTTTGACTTTAGAAAATTATGTAATGAAATTAATCATTAGGGAGATGAAATGTATCTTGATTCCCCCTTTTCTTTAAATACCAATGATTGTAAAATGTTACCCCAACTGAATTCTTAAAAGCTTTCCACTGTGACAATATATCTCTATCGATATTATGCATTAATTGTCGCAGTTTAGAGGCACACTGGGATTCTGTGCAAGAAGTACTTTTAGCTTATCTTCAAATGGCATCAAACTTGATTTAATTGGCTTAACAGAAATATTTAGAATACGTGATTCCCAGAAATTCAAAATCAGTGGCTACCACAGTTTATTTTTTAATACACGATTACAAAATGATGGCCGTGGCGGTATTGGAATATATATTAACGAAAGCTTCAACTACTCTAAACGTGAAGATCTTTCTATATTTATTCCCCATGTTTTTTAATCTATATTTTTTTAAGTTTGTAATCATAATAAATAAAATAAGTTTATAAGTAAAATAATAGAAATATAGGATAAAATATCAAATGAAAATAAAACTGCTTATTTAATGGACGACTATAACATTAATTTGCTAAACTTTATCACCCATCAAAAAACCAATGACTTTATAGATATGTAACATCCCAAGGATCTATTCCGCATATAACCAAACCAACACGAATAACATAATATTCAGCAACACTTATAGACCACATATATTCAAATCATACTCATCCTAGTTATGAATCGGGGATTATTATCACTGACTTAGCCGATCATTTTGGAATATTTCACATAATTTATGGTACACCTCGTCCACAAAAATCAGTACATAGGCAGGTACGACAGTTGACCCAAAAAACATTGCATCATTTAGAAATCTATTAGATATGGCTGATTACTCAACTGTACTATCCACTGCTGATGCGAATGAAGCTTATGATAATTTTATGATAATATACAAATCACTTTTCGAAATATCTTGTCCAATTAAATCTGTGAAAGTTAAAAAAAAATACATTAAACGAGAACCATGGATTACGTCAGGCATATTGACTTCATCTCTAAATAAAGCAAAGTTACTTCGAAAGAAATTAAACAGACATAATCCAGAAATCATTAATAAATATAGAGAATACTGTAGAGTCTTTAATAAGATTAAACGAGCAGCAAAAAGTTCTTATTATACAGAAATGCTAGAAGAACGTAAGCACAATATAAAAGAAACATGGGATGTATTACGACAAGCATTACATAAACAAAAAGAATTCGCCAAACTACCTGAAACCTTCATCATAAATGGACAAGAGAATTCAAATTTAAAACAAATTACAGAAGAATTTAATAATTTTTTTGTTGGAATAGGTAAATCGATAAGTAACTCAATAGCTCTTCCAGTTAAGCAAATTGAAACACACCTAAGAGGAAACTTTCCCGTAAATTTTTTTATGCAACCAACGCAGACAACAGAAATAGAAATAATTGTACGAAAACTTAAAACAAAAAGCACTGAAGTTTTCGACGATCTATCCACTAAACTACTACAAGCGACCATACATGAAGTAGCCACTCCGCTTGAGCATATACTAAACCAATCCTTTGTCACGGAATTGTTCCTGAAAACTTAAAAACTGCAAAAGTCATTCCCGTCTTCAAATCAGGTAACAATAAACTGTTCAACAATTACAGACCTATAAGTATTCTACCCACGATTTCTAAAATAATGGAAAAAATTGTATGCAATAGATTAATAATGTTCTTAGAAAAATAGAACATTTTGTATAAACATCAATATGGGTTTCGTGCAAAGCATTCTACCATTCAACCAATACTACACCTGCTGAAAGATATTGCAGAGGCAAACGATAAAATAACAAAAGACCTCACATTGGCTGTGTTTCTGGACATTTCAAAGGCATTCGACACAATAAACCATGATATTTTACTGTACAAACTAAACTTTTATGGAATTCGGGGAATAAGCAATAAATGGTTTGCAAGTTATATATCAAATCGAAAACAATATACTGAGATACACAAATGTCAATCATCTCCAAAAAACATAATAAGTGGAGTGCCCCAAGGATCCATACTTGGACCAATCTTATTTTTAATTTATATCAATGATATAACTAACTCTATGTCTCTGAATCTATTATCTTTTGCAGATGACACAACTGTATACCAATCAGGTCCTCATATTGATACTTTAATTGACAGCATAAACCAAGAATTAATACATTTGTACGATTGGCTTTGTGCCAATAAATTGTCATTAAATATAAAAAAGACAAACTTTTGCATATTTAGTCCACCAAATAGCAAATACCAGGTAAATAACTGTATTAAGATAAACAGTGAAATTATTAATCATGTTGGAAAGGATGACGAAGAAGAATCGGTAAAGTTCTTAGGAATACATATTGATAAACATTTAACATGGAAAAAACATATCAACATAATCAGTTCTAAATTATCTAGAGCAATTTTTGCAATTAATAGAATGAAACATTTTTTGCCACGCAATGCTTTAAAAACTCTATATTACACCTTGATTCAAAGTCACTTAACTTACGGTGTACAAGCATGGGGCAATGGAAATACCATAAGAAAGATAAAAAAACTATTACAAAAACGCGCTATACGAATAATTAACAAAACAAGATATAGAAGTCACACCGATCCTATCTTTAAATCTGAAAATATACTTAAAATCACTGATATTCACAGGTTACATGTCTCACTATTTATGTATGATTATCACCATAATACACTGCCTAAATCCTTCAAACACTATATACCAAAAAAGAATCTAGCCACTAACACCAGAATTACTAGACAACGTAACTTCCTATATAGAGAGAAGCCCAGAAACATTTTTCATCTAAATTACCTAAACACCATTTTATAAAACTATGGAATAATCTCGATTATAAGATACAAAACGTCAAATCCCGACAACAAATAAAAATTGTATTATCCAATCAATATCTAGACAACTATCTTAGCCACGTGCACTGCCTAAATCCCAGATGTGCGGAGTGCAATTAAATATTTGTTTACTTTATATATTAATGTTTGGATCCGCAAAAATTTCTTATAATTGTTTTCTAACAGTAATTTCCTACAATAATTCGTTTCTCTCTCCATCGCATCCCCAGTCCGTTGTCCGTTGTCATACAAAAGATATCATACACTCGTGATAATCATCGTATACGTATGTGTAAATATAATTCGAAATATATGTTTATGGGGTCACAGGAAGACGGCATATTACATGCCATGTGACCACCATGCAACACAACTTTATTTTTTAAACGGTTGTTTTGTGTATGTATACTGCTATGTTGTTGTTGCAAAATAAATTGATTTGATTTGATTTGAACTCCGATATGATAATAGGCCTATATAAATGTCACACATACAGTATTTCTTTGGTTTAATTTTACATTTCCAGTAATCTTTGACTATAAACTAAATATATTATGTAATATGTACACAGAAGTGACACAACAATGCCATGGACTGTTGCCATTGGTGCAGATGGTTTATTTTTTGTTGATGTATTATCAGGAAACCAGTTCAGTAGCAGAAAGCCTAAGGATTTAAATAATTGCGAAGATTATTTATAGCGAGAGACACCACGATTCAAAATCGTTATTTAACTTAGCATTCTCACTTCTTATACTCTCTGTCTTAATTTCGTAAATTATATGCACAAGTAAGAACTTCGGAAAGGTCAGCATGACGTCGCTCCTAGCAAACCTTTGTAGACTTGTGATGTGACGGGTACCTCAGTATCATTTTTTTTCCACAAAATTTGGGCCAGTGCCTTTTTTGGCGGGCCAGTAACTTTTCAAATCTACTGGGCCAGTGGATACAAAACCTCTAAAGGCTGCATGTATGATGTGTATGTGCTCTGGTGCATCAATAATGAAACTATTAATTTTGTTTCCCAGATATGAGTTATATTCAAATGGCACCACATAGACACAGTCATGCTTATAGCTTCCACAGAGTATTAGCTGGTAGAATGTAGGTCTGTAATTAATAATAATCAACAAAATATATGATAATTAGCAATATTTATTAGATGAGAAAACTGTACCAATCACTATATATATATATATATATATATATGTATGTGTGTGTGTATATTCCACCACCAAAATGTGAAGTGCAGTATCAGACATAGTTCCTTACTACATTGTTATAATGTTTATAGCACATGTGCGTATCACCAAAAATAGATAAGCGAGCGAAAAAGTGAACAACTAGGAACACGTCCAAAACATGAAATTCTATGGTCGCTAGTAACCTCACGGCTCGTCCGATCCCAACGATCTTGGTATTATTTGAAAGGATGCATTTTCTTTTAATTTAGAGTCATCTACATTTCCCGGTAACCATTTATAGAACACCTATAAACGGACCTACAGTCATGCCGTTTTCGGCGTTCTGTACTGTTTCGAACTATGTTGGCGGCGGGTACTCAGTGCACTAATCTACCGATTGCGGCACTGTTTTCCTCATTTGCATAGGTTCAGACATGCGCACTTCACAATTACTTGATTCCATGTTATTGTTAAATCTTGTTAAATCTCTCCGTTGGCGTGACGTCACAATAACGTCCGCCAACCAACAGGCACCAAGGGTCAACATTTGTTGCGTTGGCTGGTTGATATACGTGATTGTCACGTCACACATACTTCAAATATGCCGGTTTAGACTCCGTTTAAAAGTGGCTGGAGCTTGAGGCATGAAATCAGATAGTGATATCAGTCGGTAGATTGATGAACTGTATTGACGAACCAACATCGTTCGCAGTGTATAAGACACCGGAAACGACATCGTGTAGGTCCGTTTATAGTTTATTTAGGAATGATTATCAGGAAACCAGTTCAATAGCAGAAAGCCTAAGCTTTCAAACGATATCAAGATCATTGAGATCGGAAGAACCGTAATGGTGCTAGCAATCATTCAAAAAAGCGTTTTTGGACGTGTTTTGAGTTGTTCATTTTTCGTGGTGTCTGCAAAATAGTCCGCCCAGAATCAACTTTTATGACAAATTCTTCACAATCAATAGGTGAAAAACCATTAGCGATTTAGAATAATATCCTGTGCCATGTTGTGGAGCTCAGTGGTACAGTGGATAGAGCATCAGACTCTCAATCAAGAGCAGCAATGTTCGAATCCTGTGCTGCCGTGTCGATCCCACGGCAAGTTTCTTTACTGTACGTTGCTCCAGTCAACTCAGCTGTTTGAATGAGTACCTGGATATAGACAGTGGTGGATATTTGTGTACAAATGAATACTTTTCATGTATTAATTGCAGCATGGCTGAATGTTTCTCAGAGATGTCGAGATGATGTTCGATTGAACAGGTTTGCCGGGGAGTAAAGAGCAATGTGCTTTGAGCAGTCCTATTTACTGGATACTGCGATATATAAGAACTTACTTTTACCTTTTTTAACACATTTTGTTCAGAACAATATTAATTGGTTCCAATCAGTAAATTGACAGGTCAGCGACACTACGCACTTAGTATGCTGCAGACCAGTTTAGTAGGAAGGAGATGCAGATTTTATTCTGTGTACTATTACATTGGTGTTGGAATGTGGCCTACCTCCAAAAACCTCTTATTGCACCCCCTTCAGGCTCACAAATACCTACATTGAGGCTTTCCGATTAAACCTTCATTTGCACCCTCCTCGAGGCTATCCATAACAGCTTGACGCTCTCACAAAACGTCTATTTGCACCAATCTCCAGGCTCGCCAAAAAACTACGTCGAGACTAAATATTGGGAGCTAATCCTGTCTGCTGCTCCCCCACCTAAAATGGGCTCAGCCCTAAGCCCCCAGTTCCGACGCCTATGTATTAGTGTTTATTTCAGACAAACCAATCCAAGCTAGTGCTTAAAATACAGAAACTAAAATCCGCTGGTGGAACTCCACCTACGAATTTCGAAAGTGTATAAATCTACAAACCATCTTAATGGGCCTGGAAGATCACATGCAAATTTCAGCCCGATACATCAAAAGTAATGGAGATATGGGTGTAAAGAAACATAACAAATTGTTTTATAACATAACAATAAATAACCATTGGACTGCTATATATATATATATATATATAATAATAATTCGTCGTTGCTGGACTGCTATATATATATATATATATACATGAAAACTAATGGAGATGTGGGTGCACAAAGAAACAGATAAACTGTTTTATAATATAGAAATAAATAATTGACAGCTATATATATATACATACATACATACATACATATATATATATAAATAATACGTCGTTGCTGCAGCGCTGGACTTGGACCAACAATTGTGCCTATGTTTCCTGTTGGCCAAACTCTAAACTAATGGCTCCATAGGCTACGTAACGCCAGTGACATACGGCGAGTGCTTCTAGAATCACGATCGTTCCACAGTTGTCTCCAGGTGGTAGCACTATCTTGTTAGCCTCACGTCAGTTTGTCGTCTGCTCAAAATAGCCGCATTCACGCACTGTTTGTTTGATGAGTTTTATAGCATTACGTTTCTGTGTACTGTGTATCAATAACTATAATACAACCAATTCCTAAGTTATTTCATGAAACAAGGTAAGTAATACAGTAATTTGTATACACATCTGTCGCAAAATACAAAAAGAATATTTACAGTTACACCGTATTAAAAATCATATCTGGATAGTTTCTTTCCCGCCGAAACATCAGTTGACGTTAAAGTAGCTAAAAGTTTGCCTTGGTTGCTCGTTTGAGAGTGAAGAGGAAGGAGAAGGTTAGATACAATCAACGTATGTGTAACCATGTGTATTAACTTAACATAAGTAATGTGCGAACCCATAATTATAGCTAATATGAATTTATGATTGTTTTTTTTTTAATTTGTAAGTTGTGTGCGATACTACGCCGATAGGCCTATTAAGTATGAACTACTGATTACATGTACATAACACAGTGAATTCAATGAAAATGACAAAGTTGAGCAAAGGTTGTAAACCTGTGACTGTGTTACAAATTCTAGTAAGTAATAGACGATTCGTTCAACTTCAAGCCTGATCACAATTAATTTTGTGATCGGCTTGCCTTGAACGAGTCGTGTATTACGTGTAATGTCCAGCTATTATAGCTGAACCGTGTTATACAATGGTTGATATATTAGTAATAATTTAATGGATTTTTATAAAAATGTGTTAAAGTTTAAAATTCTCATTCGTTACGTTTTTGGTATTATTATTGCTTTGATGCTAATTATGAATGTTGTTTGTAGAAGTTTCCAGGTCAACGACTGCTCCGCTCATTGTAATACATTATATCATTGTTGGACGCGGCTGAGTAAAATGAAACAAATTGAACAAAAATGTTGTACAAATCTGTTGTTTGCCGCCGCATTATGAGACACGGGGTCGACACATTCGTGAGCAGGAAACTTTAAACATTTGTTATTTAACGGAATGTGACATACTTGAGCAGGAAAGTGTTGTCCACTTCTGTTGTTGGTCAGTGGTCAGTCAGTGCAGTGGACATGAGTGGACATCGCAACATGCGGCAGTTTATTGTCTGTTGTGCACGTATTGTGTAGTTTAATCTGTGATAGCGAGTGACGTGGTCGTGTGTGTTTGTGGTGTTTAATCAAGGAATATAATTCATCCACAGCTTGAGCAACAACGCCGCCGTATTTCGTGACGACGACACGGCGCGGAGCCTGGGGACCGCCGTCGCGTCTCTATCAAATCTACGTAAAATACAGTAAGTTTAATTATTTATTACAACATGTGTTAACAGTGTAGATGTTAATGTACACATGTCGTCGTGGAAGAGCTGGGAGAAGTGAGTTTGTGAGACGACAATTCAAATTAGCCACTTTCACATATCGTACCCTAACTTCACGACACCCATCCTATTTGTTTAGTCTCCTTTGTTTTTCCGATATCCCCAGGAATCTCAGATCATCTCTTTCACAACGACTTTTTGTTCCGAAAACCAAGCTTAATATCGTTTTTATCGGCAAACGTGCTTTTTGTGTAGCTGCACCCAAAATGTGGAATCAACTCCCTATCGCTTTAAAATCATCTGAGACTATAAATACCTTCCAGAAAAAACCCCTATTTATTTGAAATTGCATTTCCACCCTAACCTTCGGCGGTACCTTGCTCTAATGTCAATGACAATGTCAATGACGACTTGCTTGTCCCCGTGCGTTAACGATTCTGCCCAATGATTCTTGTATGTTGCGCCTCTGAGCTCAGATTCCTGGGGATTTAGGCGCTATAGAAGTTTGTTATTATTATTATTATTGTTGTTGTTGGTGAGATAAAACAACTCGTTGTTTACGTTACAGCCTTCAGCTCTGTGAACTGACGGACGTCGGACTCCGACATATCGTGGACGGCCTCACCCGGGGCTGTCCACGTTTGACCTACCTCGGGTAAGGACACATTTACTTATTCACCCCACATCATTTCACAGTTACCCCGTCACACCAATGGCAATGCCAACAATGGCAATGATGACTTATCGGTCTTAGTAACTTATAGTTATGCATTTAATTTGCATAGACTTATGTTGTTTGTTTTGGCAGTTGTTAAATTAAATTTTAAAACCAAATTGTACACATCAATTACCTAATTGCTATTAACATTCCGTAAAAGTTACCTTTTTAATTGAACTGTTTAAATTGTAAATTATATAAACAATTTGATGCACACATAAAACTCACCTTTTAGTTGGTTTACTGAACAAAACTAAACAGGTGCGAAAGTTGCGTTGTGTCAATGTCACGTGTCATAGTTAATTGTGCTGATTGCAAATACTTGTTGAACATGGTAAATTATTTCTTATTCACCCCACCATATATAAGTTTACCCCACCCTCGTGACGTGTTGCTGGTGTAGTCGGGTTACTTGCGTGTAGATGGACGTTGTTTATGTTTGTGTGTTTAGCGAGGTGAGAGAAAGTGTGAGACGTCGTCAGTCTTGTCTCCTTCTTTACAGGTGTCGGGACAGACAGAGTCAGTTGACATCAGCCAGTGGGGAGACCCTGAGACGTCTCCTCACTCGACTACCCCAGATGAAGATATGGTAAGTCTTTACTACATGCACGTGTTAGTGTGTTGACAGAGCGTACAGAGCTGTGTGTGTCGTGTGTCGCCTCACGTCTCCTCTCTCTTCCAGGCTGGGGTTGTCCCGGTCACCCTCGTCGTGGATCAATCAACTGAGGGCCGAGTTCTTCCGGAGGGTTCTTTAGGTAAGTCACTTCTCTACAGTCGCCGTCCACGTCACACACCAACCACACAACTGTCACATAACACACCCTCACAACTGTGTCCAACTCCTCAACGACCACCGAGTGTCCCCAAATGTCAACTTTATTAGACACGGCTGTAAAAAGTGCCGCGAGTGATAAACAACAGCGTCCGGCCGACCTTCACCTTAGTTCACGTCAGACGTTGTGCGGCTGTGCAATGTATCACAAAGTATCAAAAGTCGCCGGAGTTGCTACGTCTGACGTGAGTGATGAATAATATTCCTAATACTAATAGCGTCGTCTGTTGCAGAATATTACTGGCCAACTACATGAATATAGTCGTAAAACATTGTTATGTCAACATATTTAAATTGTATGCTAAATACTGCGTCATGAAGTTTGTACTAGACAAGGCACATCCGCATTAAAGGAACAACTTTGAAATAACCGTTGTGGCCAACTGTTGTATAGAACAGTTTCACACAAAGTTCCATCACATTCTTTACAACCAGAGTCCACGGAATATGAACTGTAGTTGTGCTCATGAAACACTGTATTACATTTGTAAAACTCAGTGAATGTAATATATGTTTACAGATATGACTGGTCACACGACTCCCGGTCACACAACTGAAGACAAACCTGCCGAAGACATCACTACCGAAGACACCAATACCCAAGTGTACAGTTGAAGATATTTTTAATAACATTTACTTGAGTGTATTGCTACTAAAGTTGGAGCCACTGCACATACAAGACATTTATAAGAACAGTGTGCAGTGATTGTTTAGATAGCTGACATATTTGTTTAACACTGTATATAATATGAGATACCTACATCTACAACACGTTATGTATGGCTGACATTTTGCGTTCAGGGGAAGGTTGCGTATGCACATGTCCATTATTGGTCATCATTAGCACGGGTAACAAGTTACTTTTACATTTACTCGATTTTGGCATGTAGAGTTATCAGCTGACGTTTTATATTGCTGTTAATGGAAATTATTACAAATATCATAGTTTAAATACTTGGTAACAAGATACAAATATTACAGAATATGAATACTACTTGATATCTAATTTCTTTGAAGTAGCTGCACTGTCTGTTTCTATGTGGGGTTATGGTGTCTGTGTGTGGATTGTCTTGTGTTGAAGATCATTGCAGGTAATCTAAGACGAACACTTGGCGTTTGATTGACTGGTCACTTGTTTTCATTTTTATTATCATCAGAGGCAAGTTTTTTGTTGGTGAGTTCAATTTGTTGTTCTTATTTTTTCTAAATTGTAGAGGGGCCACCCATATAATACCGTTATGAAATGGGTAGTCTTTGGGTCAGCGTGAGGAAGCCTTACGTGGCGGTATAGTAGGTCTTGGTGGACTTGGATCAACACCCCGGCTCGGTTACCCACAGAGCTACCACCCCACCCCTCCATCGTCAATCATTACACTTAAAGAAAGTGCACAGGTCTAAACATGGACATTTGGCATTATTGTATATTATTAGCTACGCATGTTGCTTTATTCTTCCATTGAATTATTTATCAATGCACACATATATGACGAGTGAATAAATCGATGGGCCCATAATCTAAAAGCATGGTGGGGTCTTCTAAAAATAAACATAGATGGTCTAGGCCTACTTTCGGGGGGGGGGCAAACATACCATCATTACAAATGGTGTGACGAATGTATGGATGATCCATACTCGGGAGATACTACGCAGTATAGGCGCCTAACTAAATACTGCACAGAGACGTGTGGTGCCAGTGGTGACGGATCACTACAGGGTACAGGTGGCTCCACTACGTGGACAGCTATTGTGACAATCTTGTTCCATGTGCATGGCAAACAACCACAATGGTGGCGCACCCAAGCGACTGACTGCAACGTCATAATTTCAATGAAAAACACTGTTGATTAGTTAAAAAAAAGATTTAAATACGTAATTCGTTTGCCTACATGATCGTGTAGTTTACTCTTACCTGAACGGATGGTATTAGCATGTACGTTTATATAATGATACGTTCTTGCTATACATTTGATATGATCTCAAACTTGCAACAATGGATGTTACTGGTCTTCTTAAGGCAAACGGGCGACTTTTTTCAAGTGACTAATCCATTGCAGTTGAGGAATGTCTTAATGAGCACATCCATGCCAAGTTTCATGCTTGCATCACCATTAGAACGACAGTTAGGTAACCCGTTCTGATACTACTAATAATGCAATGACTGGTGTTGACAAACTGATGAGTTTCAATATGGCAACGGTTACAACGCTTTTGTAATGGTATTTACAATAATACATATTACATATCCAAAATGGGAATCGGCAGGAGAGTCGTTTAACTTATGCGAGTATTTGTACGTGTCTTAATACCGCTTATCCGATACTCGATCGCCTCCCATGTCTGACGGGGTAAAATAAAATAACTCATTATTATTCCGCCAGATAGCGCCTTTGGCATACGATTGGGTTTTTCGTACCCAGTTTGCCGTCAGAGGGCGGCACTTTACGCACCCCTTACCGAAACCTGGTAAATATAAGTGGTCTTGCAAATGTTATCCGGCAGGAGGCAAGTAGTCTCCGTTTGGTTATTATGATGTGGTTTTGGATTGGCAATTATCAGTTTCTACAGTCAAGCAAATAGTCACAGCATTTGACGTTGAAACACTTCTAAAAAATCGAACATATAACAAATGTCTATTCTATAAATATTTCGACGCCGCGTCTCCGCAACTTCAGCTTATTACAACCTGAACAAGACCAAATGTCAAAGGGTCTAAGGGGCACGGTCGCGTGGGCCCATTAAAAAAGATATGCGGGTACGCCAAATTCCTAAGCTGCAGGTTCCCTTGATCCGCCAATGCTATCAGTCCATACACTTATCAATAGTGTTCCAAAACTAACATATTCGACAGCTTTAAACATGCAGTGGGAGTTAACCCAAACGTACAAATAATGTGCGCCATAAAACACACCATGCTGCAGCTTCGACGTCAATTACCATACAGTGAGCGAATTAAAGCCACCAATTGGGTGCCACAGTGCGCACGTTGTCCCGCTTCCCCTACGCATAATATATCTTTATAAAACAAACGATGCAAATTAGTCATTCTTGTCATAAGTAACTGTTCAGAGATTGCATAATACTGTAATATCGTATAAGCATACGTATGACACATATTAAAATAGCATACACCAAATCCAGTGTTTATTGAACATACAGGGGGCACAAACAAAGTTTAAAGATATGTGTTTACTCAGCAACGCATCTAGACGCGTTGCACTACGTACATGGGCAGACCCGTTTACGCAACTTCTCTCTTTCTCCGGAATGCCTACGCCACGCTGCTATTATTGCGCGAAATGGCGGACTTTGATACGCGCACACACACACACGGTGGCAAGCACATTCACCACGCACACACACGCGTATACGCACACACACACACCTTTCCTAATTTCCAGTTATTAATTAATATAATGTTCCTAAGGTTATAATAACTATGTTGAAGGTATACTACACGCCAAATAATGTTAAGGGGGAATGTTCAGATACATCTAGTTTCAATACGGCCTAGTTCGGCTGAGTTAACTGCAAAACACTTTGATGTTCAATGATATATCCCATTTTCCCACGTCCAACACAGCAAACTTCCTGTTTAAAGTTACTACGCCCTCTAATTCCGGGTAGAGGAACTGAGTGATTCCCTTTAATAGTGATAGGGGCAGGATTGGAGGGCTGACTCGGAAAAAAAGAGGTGCGGCCCCACGTTGCATATAATACATCGTACTGTCGTTGGAATAAGGAGTATATCAAGTATAAGGAGGAGGTCGGAGTAGAAGAATAAGGAGTATATCAAATATAAAGAGGAGGTCGGTGAAGAGTCGACTAATGTGGGCTGGGCATGTGGAGAGAATGTGAGTGGAACGGCTGGAAAACAAAGCAGATGACCGGAGAGTGGAGAGGGAAACGAGACGAGGAAGATATAGGCTACGAAGGGAGGACTGTGTAAAGAGAGATTTGGAAGGATTGGGAGAGGAGTAGAGAACAAGTTAACTGAAATCGAGGAACGGAATCGAGGCCAGCCTCACCCCTGACTACAAGAAAACAAAAGGAGAACAACAACAACAAAGGTAATTTCTTATATAACGCAGTATCCAATCCTCAGGACTGCTCTAAGTGCTTTATATTTTATTCCCTGGCAGACCTGTTCAATCGAACACCATTTCAACTTCTCTGGAAAATATTCAGCCACGCTGCAATTAATGCGCGAATTCGTACATAAATATCCACATTTGCTAATAGCCATGTACTCATTCACACACAGCTAAGTGAACTGAAGCAAAGTAGAGTAAACGAACTTGCCCATGCACGGTTCGACACCGCCGCTCAGGATTCGAACCCGGGTTCTCTCAGTCGAGAGTCCGAAGCTACTGCGCTCCTCCCCCAACAATAATAACAACATCAACGGGTACACGAACAAATCTAGTGTAGTATAATTTTTAATAGTTCATTTATTAAAAAGAGTATATCAGCGCGCATGTTATAGCGTGTAAGTATTGCCACGTGTAGGACACATATACATCATACGTGTAGGTCTGATGTTTCCACATTGGATCACCATTCTGCAAACACTAAATGAATAATGTTCATGGCTCCAAGATTGCACTAGACAGCAAGAGTTACACTTACTTTGAAGCAGATATTAAAACATGTGACATTTTGACCCGTCTACATCTCCAAAGTAAGTTTAATTCTTGCTGACAAAGGAGCTTTGCAAATATAACAAATTCCAATAACCAAACAAAATTGTATGTGAGTGGGTGGGCGAAAGGTCCATTTGGATTAAAAAAATTGGAAAGATTTTTATTGGACATTTTGTAATACATTCAAACTGCATTTGGCAATCCCTGTATAGTGTGGACGGCTGATCGGGAGGTCCAGCATTAACGTTCATTTCGCCTGCAAAAGTGAGAAAGCTGTACACAGCATACAGAGTATGTTTGAAAACATTCCCCAGCCCTCTCTACTTGCTCAAACACAAGAAGGATCAGACCACATGCAGAAGAAAACTGAGTTACTCCACAGTAAACACGAATTGTGGACAAATCCTGCTCTTTATATATTACATATTTTCAGTTGTGCCTGTAAACGTGAAGTTAGTTGTTGATATAATAAACCAGTTGTAATTCACTGACGTGTAATATATTCTAACTATGTTTTTAATAGAAAGAATTGGGAACCTGTCTGTTTATACCCCCAGTAATAATTTGTTAGCAACTTCATCGCTTGAAGACGTAGATGCAATGGATGGATGGTGTGGGAGGTTGGCGTCGATCCTATCCAAATTATTTTGGATTACTGGAATTGTTTTTATATTTACAAAGCCTCTAAATGCATACATTTGGAAACTATAAAAAGCGGTATAGTATTATGTAATGTGTAACATTACCCTCCATATTCAAAAGTCGCACATTTGAGACTCAGTTTAATTATCATTTAGTTATTACGTTATCAATAAATATGAATTAAGAAGATTTTCTGAAACAGTGCAAGGCTGTGCACCACGTTAGTTGTGAACATATCCACATGATCGCATGGGCACTATAAGGCATGACGTGTTGATTAATTTTTTACGGAGTAGTTGTTATTCACACTTGTTTAAATCGATACGAAGTATTTCTACGCTGCGACGGATGGGTGAGAGGCGTGTGTTATTCGGCGTTTAGCATGGGTGGTTCTCGTGATAACATACACATGACCACACACGCATGCGCACGCAGACGTGCGGGCACACACACACCATGGCACGTACCTTGATGTCTACAGAACCGCGTAGTTCTGTAAAAATTCCCGTTTTCATGAGTAGGTTGTTCGTACTTTCGCTGATGTGTATCCTTTCAGGTGAAACCACACATCCACCGTCACTTGATATACACTATTACACGCGCGTGCAATACGCACTAGTCAACAGCGCAATGACGTTATAGTCCAGGACTTTTATGGTTGGACCTGGAACAAATGGCAAAAGAAGCAATTTCAACTGTTTTGGTTACATTGAAGGTACCTATGAAACATATCAGAAGTCTTCAGCGATGAAAATTGGGGAAGTGATTTAAAACGAGGAATCAATATTTCCCATTTACCCCCATGGTAAACAGCATTAATACCTATATTTGAAAGTGCATATTTTACTAATATTCGATAGAGCGTCTATTCAATTTCATGGTGATTGAAATTGGGTATTCATAATATACATATGAAATTATCTAAACATACGACAGATCGAGGTGCTTTCTGCTGGACCAACCCAGAGAACGCACGCGAAGACGCTCAAAAGTAAGTAGGCTTGCATAACGGTATTTTCACGTTTTATGTAGGCGCCCACGCTTCAATTAAATAATTTATGTTTAGACAAATCGATGTTAACGCATTCTCTCATGATATCGTATTAACGAATAGCCACAACACACTAGTATTTATACATATTTGCAAAGTATGATGAAAAAGTGCGCGGTAATAAAGGGTGATCGAATATTGGTTCCGTGTTTTGCGCTATGTCGTCAGGCTGAACGCTCGCATGTAATAGCATACTATAAAATAATAACATGTATATAATATACATAATGTATATTAATAATTGATAACATATATATACAACATTTGTATATAAAATTTTTTTTTTTCTTTTTTTCCAGATTATTTCGTTGTTGCTTGAAGCATGGCAGAACCAGAAACGGATTCCTGTGTGTTCAGCCAGGAACTCCTAAGTAATGGCCATGCAACAGTATCCCTTCGCGAGAAGGGAAGCCAAGGCATCAATAAATTGTAGAGACTCCATTGAGCCTGTTCCCGGACAAGTGGTGCACCAGGAATGCCGATATTCGTACGAAATCCGACGAAAATTGCGCAATCCATTAGAGATTATGAGAAACCCGGACCAAGTCTCCAGACTTCGTTGCTGCGAATTTTGATGTTTATACTGTGGCTACAATAGAATGCAAGGAAACATTGCTGGAGCAATGGTCTACAAGAAGAGACGCCTGGGCTGATCGTGTTCGGGCCCGGTTGCTCGCTGTGCATGATATGCCTGTAGCTGACGCCAAACATGCAACGTCAACTTCCGCACCGGATGTTTGTGCGTGACTAGGAACATTTTGGTGACCAAGTGATTATCACTACTATAAATCCCAAATCAAATGTGGTGACTAAGCGGCAGACGGCTGAAAATATACTGCTTGAGTTTCTTGCTAATCAATCGGATGATCCAAAAAGCGAGAGAATCCGCATAATACAAGCTGCTGAAAAGTTCATCCGGGAGGACATCAAGGCAGTAGACACATCATGTGAATCGTAGTGGCCAGGATCAAGTGGACTCAGAGCTCCTCTTTCAACGTCTAATTGTCGCAGCAAGATCGATTGATGACATGGAGACAATGTTTCACTTTGAGCTTTGTAGCCACACACCGGCTTTGTTTGACGATTTCTTCATGCTGCGCGAACCCCAGAATGCTGTACTTGCTGAAGCCATCTGGTGTAGGTTAGCACCCGACATTGCAGGACCCATCGGTGAGGCTCAGTATGTATTGAATGGTGGGGTTTTGCTCCATCGCGTCCCTTGGCCACGTGGATTCCCCACATATCGAGAGTTATGCATGCTGTACTGTGATTACGCCACACGGAAGTTTGATCAAGTAATCGTTGTCTTTGATGGATATCACAATCCTTCCACCAAGCACATGGCGCATCAGAGACGAGCTGGAAGAAAAGCCGGAGCAGACGTAAAGTTCACCGATGAAATGAGGATGACGGCAAAAAAGGATGTCTTCCTTGCAAATGTAAACAACAAGCAGAATGTCATCAAAAAGTTGAGCGGATATCTGCAACATAATGGATGTCAGACGAAACATGCCCACGGTGATGCCGATCTACTGATTGTGCAGACAGGAGTACAGTCCACAACGATGAAGAACACTGTACCAATAGGGGATAACACAGATCTGGTCGTCCTCCTCTGTTTCCATGCTGATTCAAATACCCATGATTTGTTCGGGCACAGTGAAGCCAAATCAACTATTGTGAAGAACCGTATGTGGAACATCAAGACCGTAAAATACCAACAAGGCAAATATGTATGTGACAATATCATTTTCATCCATGCTGTATTAGGATGTGACACCACGTCCCGGTTATACGGCCTTGGACAAGTGAAGAAACTTGGCTCCTGCCAGCATTTCCAGCGACAAGCCAAACTGTTTCAAAAGCATAATATATCAACAGAACAGGTTGTAATGGCAGGGGTGAGAGCGCTTGTGTGTCCCCACAATGACAAACCAGAAGACAGTCTGAATTCTCTGAGGTATAGACGGTTCTGTGAGAAGGCAGCAATAAAGAGTTCGTACATTCAGCCGCATACCTTACCTCCGACATCAGCATCAACGCGCTATCACAGCATGCGGGTGTAAGCCACTTGAGACAAGAAGATTGGGGGTGGAAGATGTACGACTGTGATCTTGTTCCCGTCATAACAGGCCTGTCTCCAGCACCGGGTGTCCTGTTGCACGTAATCAAATGTAACTGCTCCACAGATTGCAGTACTGCAAGGTGCACATGCCGCAAGAACAACTTCATGTGTTCCCCTGCGTGTGGTCAATGCCGTGTAGTCTTTATTAACATAATGACCATTTAATTTATGACTTCATGGTATACAAATGCTAGTTCTGTTTTCAACAAAGACATGTAGTCAAAACTGTTTTGAATGTTACAGTAATTAGCACAACATGTTGCCACATGCTTGTTGTATAAGTTAAATGTACATAATTTGGCGATTATCCCTGAATTAAGCTTTTGGGCTAGGTTAATATTATATTGTGTTTTGACATTACACGAACAGTTCAGTATAATTAATATATATATAATGTTATCCTACTAAATGTATTTGTGTTATGTTATGTGTACGGCTGATGCTGATGAAAATAGCAAGCTTATATACAGAGAGTATTCATGTTATATGGGAGAGAATTCAGAGATTGACCTCAGTTAAGCCTTTCAGCTAGATTCACGAGTTTATGTTTGACCTTATATCAAGTGTTTGTTATACACGATGTGCCCCAATTAAATGTATTTGTTTTATGTTACCTATACAATTGATGCTCATGACAGTAGCACACTTATATACAGAGTACTATCATGTAACGTGAAAGTTAATATGACGACTTTACTATAATTAAGCCTTCGCATTTATGTTTTGACCTTACATCAATGGTTCATTATAAATATTATTATGCACATTGTTCCACTATTAAATGTATTTGTGTTATGTCCCATATACTATTGATGTTCATGATAGTGACGTACTTATATGCAGAGAATAATCATGTTATATACAAAACAAACTGGAGATGTAAGTCCAATTAGTCGTGACATTTCTGTGATACGCAGAAATTAATTCATAGAAAAAATTATTCAACATAAAAATATTTAATGTCTATACATGTTGTTACGGAGGCTCTGATGTATTATGACACATACAATATATTGAGACAGATCAACTTAACATATAAATATAACATACACATGTCACTTTCCTATACATATCGTCTCGCCGCGTAGTCAAGCTAAAGTTAGTCATACTCGCTGTGAGTCGTCCCGTTAGCCCGACTCGGCTAGCTCGCCACGAGATCGCATCGCGACTTGACGACCGTCCGCCGGAAGTGTCCTAATCTTTTCCCGCACGCGCTGTTCGCCGTCACACGCGTTCGCATACCTCAATAGTGGCATAATTACCATAAATCCATGTCCTACCAAAGTCAATTATTTCTTATTAGACATGTCTCTCCTATTTAGGCACATACTTAGGAAGTATCCAAAATAGTTTTGTAATAAATCTTCTAGATAAAAACAAAAATAGTACCTAACAAGAAAAATACCCAATTGATAGGCCGCTCTTCATATTATGACATCGATAAGTTTAACTTGCTTGCAAATAGAAATAGAGAAAACTGTAGTATCCTAAGCTCAAATATGCAATGTATTAATGCTAAATTGGATGAACTGAAATTTTCGTAGATCATCTAAATACTATAAATTTTAAATTTAACATAATATGTTTGCAAGAAACTTGGAGGTCCAGTAATGATGATTTATCTCAATTTAGTTTAAATGGGTATGATTTAGTTTCTCAGGGAGAAAACTGCAGTGACAAAGGTGGTTTAATAATATACATAGACAGCATATATAATTATAAAGTGCTTAAGAATATCGACATGTATGAACATTGGGAAGGGTTAATAATTCAAATAACTGGAGGCAACTTATCAAAACGCTTACTATTGGAAACATATACAGACCGCCAAGGTCATTAAATCAAAATATTACAGATTTGTTAAGGAATTGTGATTATGTCCACTCTAGAAAAAAAATGTAGTCATTTAATTGTTACAGGAGACTTCAATATAAATTAACTCAACATAAACGAGAACAGAATATACAGTGATTTTTTGTAGAATAACATCATGCAGTCTCTATCCTCAAATGACCTTCCCATCTAGCTTCACTAGAACTATCGGAACATTAATAGACAATAGTTTCTGTAAGTTAAATAAATCCATATTAGAAAGTACTTCAGTGATCTTTACTAACATGTTTTCTGATTATCAGGCATACTTCCTAATCATAGATATCAACATAAAAACTAACCTTCCTCCAAAATCCGTTACAATAATATCACATAATAAATTAGCTATGCTTAATGTTAAACAAGAAAATAAAATCGGATGAAATGTTTAACAAATTAAATAAATGTCCTACGGCTTACCCCAATTTAAATTATAACATAATACATACTGAAATTAAGCTTGCTAAGAATAAGCATATGACAGTTAAAATCACGAAATATAACAAATACAAACATAACCACTCTACATGGATTACACGGGGGTCTTCTAAAATCTATCAAATATTGACATTCGCTCTATAAGAGACTGAAGATGTCTAACCCCAAATTACCAAACTATTCAATCATGCACACTAATTTTAAAACGTATAATTCAATATTAAAGAAAAACATTCGCACTGGCAAAAATGTACTTCGAAATACGCTTGAACAGATACAAAATAACATTAGAAATAGTTGGAAAACCATAAATTAAATCATTTCCAAAAATGCTTAAAATAAAACATTTTCTTTTAAAAGTAATGACACAATTATAACAATAAAACTGATATAAATTCAATAACTATAACTATATTACAAGTATAGGTAATAGTATTTAGAGAGTTTTTCAACCCGGATATCATCAAAATAGGGCACAAGTTGTCACGGCCTCCTATCTTTGTCATTGATGGAAGCCCTTATATGACGGATCAGGTTTGACATCTATCGGATACTTTGGTACTAACTTTGTAGTGTTTTATGTAGTGATGCCACCTACCGAATTTGTGGAGTGTTATAAGGGTAAACCGTCTTGTGGCAAGTAAATTAACCAATCAGCGAGTGTATTGGTAATCTGACGTAATGACCGTGTGAGAATGTGTTGATTGGTTGTGAGGGGGCCCCCATAGTTGTTGTTGGCGCCGCCTGTGGGCTTTTGTTGTATTATTTTATTATAGAAATGTTTGTGTGAAAGAATGTAGGTGGATTAGAAGACGGTTATGATGGCGCCGCCTTTCGGTCGGTTGTGTGGTAGAGAGCGAGCGTTATTAGGGTTGGAGCGTGGGTTAGAATGTGGTGTATAGTAAGGCGTGATGAATGAGAGGTTTTAGGAGTTCGCCGAATCGGTATCTATTCGACGTTGTCGGCGGACGGTCCCTTTAACTGTGGCTGATGTGTATTTGGAAATGTGTGTCATGATTGAATATGCGGTTCTTTCTCTAGATGTTTCTGTGGTTTTTTATTTCTTGTGAGATGATGATGCGATGAGTAGCGTGTGAAAAGTGGAAGTTGAGGGGACCCCCTTAGGCCTTAGTTGCTGACCCCACCTGTGGGTTTTTGTTGTACTATTTTAGTCTAACACGTCTGACGAGCTACCAGCTAAGGTAGCGACTATCGCTGTAGTAAAATAGACAAATGAGCGAGGAGTTTTTAGAAATGTGTTTTCTGGAAGTTTCTGTGTGAAATAAAGTATGTGGATTTAGTGGACAATTCGTTGATTGGGTGTGAGGGGGCCCCCTTAGTTGTTGTTGTTGGCGCCGCCTACGTGTTTTTGTTGTATGATTATATTCTACAAGTTTCTGTGTGAAAGACTGCAGGTGGAGTAGGTGGCTATTACGGTAGCGCCGCCTTTGGGTCGGTTGAGATACCGCCGTTGAGGAGAAAAGAGCGAGCGCTACTAGGGTTGGAGCGGCGGGTAGAATGTGGTGTTTAGTAAGGCGTGATGAATGATAGGAACTCGCCGAAACGGTGTCTATTCAACGTGGTGTGTGTGGCGCTTGGATAGGCATAGGCCTGTGTTATAATGGTGTGAACATTCCCCGCTAAATAAAAGGATCGTTTTTTGTTCGGCTAGGCGGTGGTCGTCGGCAGAGCGCGCGAGCGCTGGGCGACGTGTTATCGTTTTATGACAGCGGGCCGGTGGTTTTAACCAAAGAGACTCATCATGCTTTAACTGGGTAGATCGGGCGTGTGCTTATATTCCTATGGTCTTGTGTGATGGTTTTCGGTCTGGGTAACTCTGTGGTGTGATTTGTATGGCAATAAAACCGATAAGCGAGTTGAACGAGACGAGACATGTTCTATTTTTTAGTGAAATAGGGTGCTGTGGCGTTACTGAGAAGTGCTTCGTCGTTCGGCGTATTCTTAAACGACTATAGGGTGTCGGTTCTACGTTGAAGTAAAAAAACAGGATCATGATAAGCGAATATAATGAAGCAAGAAATGCCTTTTTTTCTGCTATTCGACTGTGTGCAAAAACGAGCGTGAAAAAACCCCGCTAATGTAGAATAAAAAAAACAATTGACGACGTGGCTGACCCGCGTGCCGTAAGCGAGCGCGCGATTTTTGGTGGGGAGACGTGTGGGATGTGTGGAAAATGGGCATTTTATATATCGTCTCCAGGCGTGGAATATTAAAAACGGCTATTAAGTAAGTCAATCGAAGTACGTCCATCTTAGTCTCGCTGTGACGTAACACTATGCTGTAATTTTTATTGGGAGAAAACCGATAATTATAAGTGAATTTAAAGAAACAAGAAATGCCATAGTTTTCAAAACACCATCCGTCAAAAAAACAAGCGACGGTACTGGAAAGGTTTCTGGACTTGTTTGTTTGCAGCGTGCGGCGACGACGACGTAAACATGCGCTCTTTTAATGGGGAGACGTATGCGAATGTGTTGGGATGGGTGAACTACTGAAATACTACAGGCGTGAAATATCGAAATCGGCTATTAAATCAGTCATTCGAAGTAACTTAATTTTCGCTTCTCTATGACTAACACTATGGTGTAATTGTTATTGCAAAAAAAATCATCAGCAAATTTAACGAAACATCTAAGTTCCGATATGAATATAACACAACAGTATTCTTGAAAAGTATTAGAAGTTATGACTCGAACATAACAGAACAATGTCTAAGTCCCGACTTGAAAAATATTCTAAGTTACGACTTGAACGTAACATAACACTATTGTCTAAGTTCCGACTTGAAGTATATATTACAGAAAAATAGTCTAAGTTCCGGCTTTCAAAAAAATGATTAAATCCTGACTTTGAAGAAATATTCTAAGTTAGACAGTTACGAAGGTTAGGGTTATATATATATATAACCCTAACCTTATATGTATATATATATATATATGGTCAAATCCAACGAACGGGGTACACGGCATGTTTAGACATGTATCTTGAATAATTAAGTGACTAACAGTGTGGACATATGCTGTGTTTATCCGGGTCGATGATACCTTTCGAGGGATATATAGTTTTTTTCTTCTAGTTTTAAAAACTTTGGAACTAAAGCTGATAAACTGGTCATTTTTGGCCATTTAAAAAAATGTTGACCTCTATATTTTTTAAATATCAGTTAGTAATCATCGTAAACCATAAATATGCACCGTGTTTATTACATCACAGAACACCACATGTGTCTATGTTGTTACTGCCTTGTGATTAATGAAATTAGCAAATAACCTGATTTTTCCACAATATATTGGTCATGGGGAATATTGGTGTTATCGTCCGAGGACCATTTTTCTTAATGGCATATTCATGTAAAATTATTAATCAATAACATGCATATTTATATATATATATACTAACACGTGTAGTATAAAAATGCACTGATATTTTTTAGATGTACCTTTAGTATTTTTCTTTTTTCAATTTTCTCCGCCGACTCGGGTTTGGGGAAGTTTTTCGCGTTATCATCCGCAGCCCTTGTTTCTTTCGTTTTAACACAAACTTGTGAAGAATAGTAGGAGATTTTCATTCATACTAAAGAACATCTCTCTGGCTATCAGAGCAGTAATTTGGACTCACCCAAAATATTTCCTCTGTATGATATGGCCCAAGAAAAGCATCAAGTTACCGTCCGATTATAGTTATCGTCCGATCCGCGAGACGGTGGTAGTATTTTGAGTGCTTTTGAGTAGCCTCTATCGGCTTCCAGCGAAACTACGCGACCGTTCATCTTCTTGTTAATGTGCGCTACAAAAGATCGCACTAAGTAAGTATATGTCCTGATTTATTACTGTTTTGCTGCATCTAGATTGTTTTTGCTAGACTATTCTGATCTACGGTAACAGTCATACACATGTTGTTTATACGTGATGGTGCTCGAACTTGATGTTATATGTGCCTCTCGATGACGACCACATGTCATAACGCATGAGCTATAATACTGCGGGATACAATGTTTCATGAGTGTGTTTTAAAAGGGGGCCACGGTCGATAACTATGATGCACGGATGATAACGCAACACGTTGTTAATAATATTAAGAAAGGCATTGTGTGAAATATAGTCTTAATAAGCCACTGTGTGTGTTATATGATAGCCAATATATCTTCCTGTCCAATTTGACTCATTAAGTGCATTAATTACCATTATGCTTGGCAATAGATCGGTTTTGGTAGAATTTGGACATTATTTCCTGATTTATCAGGATTTAAAAAAGCTGTCATACCAAATAATCTGCAAAATAGTAAAGTTTAGCATTCCTTCGGAAGCCTTTGTATGTCACGCACACTGTGGAGAAGTTATTTTGGCCAAATTAAAATAACATTGTGTTTTCTAGAGGGAGCCACGGTCGATAACGGTGATCCATGGACGATAACCCAATACGCTGGTAATAGTAACACTTCATTGTGCTGACTTGCTTTGTCTTGTCTTTTTAACAGTCCAACACGAGGCTATAAAGAAAAAGGCTGACATCTCATCAAGAGTGGAAAGATCATCACCAACAGCGGTGAATTCTGCAACAGGCTCAGAGAAGCGAAGATCACAATGAGGTGCAGCGATGCAAGGGTATGCTAGAGTCTTGGAAGGTGACAACAGTGCTGGGCATCATAAATGCACATACGATCGTGCCAGTAGGTCCATGCATGATTATTCGAGAGGCATCATGCTTCCAAGATTGCTGCTATGAACACGGGGGTGATTTCCTCCCTACATGTGTAGGGTGAACGAAAACACTTCTGCAGATCGAGAGGAAGAAGACATCAGTGGCAGACATGGAAACAGAGGAGCATGAGAAAGAGAACAGAGGAGCATGAGAAAGAGGTGAATGTGAGGGAGATAGATGTGCAGGAGACAGAGGTCACGGAGAATGCAGCAAAGGAAAAGGAGGTGCAGGAGAAAGAGTTTGATGTGAAGGGGATAGAATTCCATGGAAATGAAGAGAGTCACGATGCAGTTAAAGAAAGGGAGTCGGAAATGGGAGTATAAAAAGTGGAGGTAGACAGTTGGTTGGCCTTTCGATTTAACAGGAAATGGTATATGGCCTGGATGCTGCGTAGCACGACCGATGACATGTTTGAAGTAGCATACATGACCCACACTCGAGGAAACTGGAAATGGGGGAGGCTTGAGGTTGGGATTGTGGAAGCCTCAGACATCATCAATGTGGTATCACCTCCTACGGCGGTAGGCAAGGTGTTCACATTCAAGCCTGGTGAAATGGAAGTTATAAAGAAATGCCATGCTATGGAGGAAAAGGATGATGTTGATGAGTAAACGATGTGGTGGACATTGGACACTTAGTAGACAATGAGATGGACACTGAGTAGACATTGTGATGGACAGTTAAAAACGTTATCATACCAAAGTGTTGCCGATTTATAATGTTTTATTTGTATGTAAGCACATCTATTATATTTGTTAAAATTTTAAAATAAAATTGGTTTAATGTTCGAGTAATGCCGAGTTATTGCCCAAACAATGACATTATTTATTTGCAGACATTGCCCAGAGTAGTAAATCATGTAGAGACAGTTTAAAATGCACTAACATATCAAAGTAATTAACTATGGCGACTCCAGTGAAGAAAATGTGAAAATAAAAGATTATTCCACTACTCTAGCATTCGGAATACAACGAAGAGGACAGAAGAGAACAAGGTATACATGCATAAGGGATGCACATGTGGCTAACAGTGCCCTGCCCAGGTCCACTTCTGTCTTCTGATTTGTTCTATCACGTCTATGACCTTTGTCTTCTTCCTTACCCAGATGTTTGTGTTTCTCTCCCGATATGTGAAGTTTAACATACTTCTTTCCATCTTCGTTTGTGCGGCTGCTAGCATGTTTTTGCCTGGATGGCGAGTGCCCATGTTTCCGCACCATATGTCATCGCTGGAAGTACGCATGAGTTGAAGACTTGTCTCTTCACGTAGGTTCCAAAGTTACCCTTGAAGATGTCGCTGTGTTTGGCGAATGCTGTCCAGCCGGCGGTGATCCTTCTTTGAATCTCCTTGTCTTGGTTTTTGTCTTTGATACTGTATCGCAGTCCCGGATAGACGTAGCTTTCAACGTTCTCTATCTGCGTCGTGTTGATATATGTTGGTGTGTAATTTTCTAGCATCACTTTTGTCTTCGAGATGTTCAACTTGAGACCTTGTTTTTCACTTTCATCAGCTAGCTCCTGCAGCACGTTTTGTAGTTCTTGCGGTGTAGTAGCGCATATGAGTATGTCATCGGCGAAGCGAAGATGACTGAGATATTCTCCGTCTATCATCAAGCCTCTGGTTTCCCAGGTCTGTCTTCGGAATATGATTTCGAGTGTTGCCGTGAACAGCTTGTGCGATATGGTGTCACCCTGTCGTACTCCTCTCTTGATGTTGATCTTGTTGCTCTTTTTGTGTAGGTGGACTGTCACCGAGCTGTTGGTGTAGATGTCTTTCAGGAGATCGATGTACACATCTTCTGTCTCCTGTTCCTGAAGGGAGGTCAGTACTGCTTGAGTTTGCATCGAGTCTAAAGCCTTCTCGTAGTCGACGAAAGCGATGCAGAGCGGGATATTATATTCTCGGCACTTCTCTTTCAGTTGGTTTACGACGTGTATGTGGTCTGTCGTTGAGTGCCTGCTTCTGAATCCTGCTTGCTCTCGTGGTTGGTTTTCGACCAGTGTCTTCTCTAGTCTATTCGTTAGTATATTTGTGAGTAATTTGTAGATGTTTGATAACATACATACCGGTCTGTAGTTCTTCAAGTCTTTCTTATTTCCCTTGTTGAAGATTATCACCATATTTGCGTTCGTCTAAGCGGTGGGTATTCGTCTTTCTGATAGGCATTTAGTATACAGCTTAGCCAGTGTCTTCGAGATGATATCTTCTCCTGCTTTTAATTTTTTAATGTTTACATGGTCATTGCCTGATGTCTTCCCATTCTTCATATCTCTTAGCGCAGCTTCGACTTCCCATGGTGTTATCTCTGGTACCTCTTTCAGGTCAGTGTGAATTGTGGTATTCTGTTCACTGTCATATAGTTCGGTGTAGAATTCCTCTATTCGTTCCATGATCATATGTTGGTCTTGTATTTCTCTACCCTGCTTGTCTAAAAGTGTAATCAGTCTGTCTCGGCCTAGTGCCTGTGTTCTTCGTGCTTTCTTCAGGCTCTTTGATGACATAATCGTTTCTCGTATGATATATTGTTTGTACTTTCTGATGTCCTCCTTCGCGTTCTTTTTGATAGTCTTGCACATTTCTGCGTACTCTGTTTGTTTTTATAGTCGCCGTTATCCACCATTTCTCGTCGTTTCTTCATTAGTGCTCGTGTCGGTGACGATATTCTCGTCACTCGTCACTGTTTATTGCTTTTGGCTACACTTGTTGCACTTAGATTGATCGTCTCAATGATGTTTTCGCTCATGGTGTCGATGTTGTCTATTTCAGTAGTGCCTCGAATCGATTTCGCAGGTCAAGTTGGAATTCAATCGTTTTTCTTCCGATTTGTATGGTATCTACACTCGGTAGTATCTTCTTCCTTTCCGCCTTGACGTCTAGTTTTATGTTGCTCTTTGCCATTCTGTGGTCACTTCCAATGTTGACTTGGTTGATGACAGTTACGTCAGTGATCATGTCTGGCTTGTTTGTCAGGATGTAATCAATTTCGTTCTTCGTTTTTCCATTTGGGCTTTTCCATGTCCATATCCTCCCTGCTTTCTTCTGGAACATGGTATTAATGATTTTGTACTTTCTTGAGGTTGCCCATTCTACCAAAGTATCGCCTCTTTCGTTTGTCACACCTAGGCCAAATTTGCCTGTTGCCGTTTCCGAAATGTTTGTTCGTTTCCCTACTTGCGCATTAAAGTCTCCCATCACTATCGTGTTATGGGTTGGCTTTTCTAAGATCTCATCCACGTCGTTGTAGAAGTTGTCTATGTCTTTTTCTGAGTATGATGTTGTAATATCTTCAGTTTCTAGCGCTTTGTTATGCATAGAACAAGTTCTGCTACTGTGGGACTGATGCTGTTTACCATCACTATATTGTATTTCCATTTCTTGTTTATGAGAAAGCCTACTACAGCTTTGCCGTTGTTCGCTGTGGGAAGGTATAGTAGATGGCCGCTTTGTAAGGTAGTGAAGCATTCCTCTCTTCTTCTGACTTCTCCGATCCCGATCACATCCCATACGAACTTGGTTTCCCTAAGTTCTTCCTCCAGTTCTTGTATCTGTTCATCTCTTAGTAGCTTTCTTACGTTATATGTTACTATCTTCAGTCTACTTACCATCTCTCGGCGGCTCTTCTTGACCAAGAGACTCTTAGCACCCCCTGCACGTAGCCCTACTTTACCCGAACCGCTTCCTTTGTGGTAGACTCTTTCGATGCTGCTGGGGACCGGAGGCCTTGGCTTCATTGTACTTTGCATGCTGGTGTTGTTGGCCTACCCTTCCACGCTGGCCGGTGCGGGTTGGAAGGGGGGCGGCGTAGGGTGAACTAAATTGCCCAAGTTTCGACATGGCAGCCGAACCAGTACTGTACCACAGCTCAGCCGGCGCCGGGATTTGAACCCCGGTCCCTCCAGTCGAGAGTCCGATACTGTAACCACTCGGCCACTGCGCCACACACACACACCCCCCCCCACACACACACATACACACACACACACATATATATATATATATATATATACTGAATTATTAGTGTGCCAACTGTGAAGTATTGTAGGCGCATCTCTTCCCAGGTGCCGAGGTCGTCTCTTTCTCTGTTTACTCACTTCTTAGGTCCATCAGCCTCTGGTCTAACAATTTGTATTCTATTGCAGAAAAACAGAATTATAAGTATTTACAATTTTGTAATTACATGTTTTGGTATGCTGTACTTGTCTGGAGGGCCTTTCTCCTACCTGACTGTATGACTGCTGAACCACTCTCCTTCAGAGGACGCTACTTTAGGAACGAGTTTTAAAATATCAACGTACTGTGATGTCGACAATCTTCAAGGGTGAAGGTAAGCGACTTAGCAATGGAATGTGTATACAATTAGTATTATCCATATAAAAGATATTGTTCATGGCTCCAAGATTCCACTAGACGGCAAGAAATAAACTTACTCTGTAAGCATCATTTCTACAGCAGATCTTGTTCACACACTGATGTCGTGATTATTCCGTCAGAATCTGATTCGAGTCACATGACATACGTGCGTGACATCGCGATGTTTCAACATTTGCTAATTTCAGTAAAAAAATTAAAATGTTCTTGCTGTCTATCCATACTCAACTATTAAAAGGTTAACGTGATGTTACTGACTTACAGACTAGACATGGTCCAATCAACGGGACACACAGGTGGCGACACTGCACGTCAACATCAACATGCAAAGACAACAAGAGGTGACTACCATCAATAGCACTGTCCTGATATGCGCAAGTTTTATCAATGTCAATCACAGTAGGCCAGTATGTTTGTTTTTTGAAAACATTGAATACATATGATACAAGAAAAACATTAGTTTCAAATGTTTGCTTTAGTCTCTGCAGGTAAAATACTTGTTGTGGCATCCTTGATGGTTTCAGTTATGTTATTTCTTACAGGTCCAAGTCTTCATCTATCACCATTATATTAAATACTAGATGAGTTACCCAGCGTTGCCAACAAAATGCAGTCATGTACATGACACCCCAAACCCATCCGAAATGTTTCCAGCTTACCCGCATTAAAAATGGTAAACTGATCACTGGCCTAGTTGTTAGTACAACCTTTTGCCATAAATCTCAACCTTGTTCGCTCACCTGTCTGACTGATAACCAGCAATAGCGGATGCTGGATTGAAATTTCAGCCCGATACATGCAAAACAAACGGAGATGTGGGTGCATAAAGAAACATAGAATGAACTGTTTTATAATATAGATATGTCGCATTCCTAGTTATCCAATATAACTTTTGACACTCACTTTCTATAAAAATCACTAACTAGACGGGCGATAATTTTGACGCTAATTGACAAACTGACACAGCTCCATCTGTAGGAGTAGGAAGTATATGAAATGCGAAAGAGGGCGCTACTTGTAAACGTGCATACGTGACAAACGACAGGTACACCTTATGCATGTTAAGCGCTGAGGATTTTCAAACGTCAATAACTTAAAAACTATTCAAAATGTCTGCATACATCCAGCAACGTATTTATAGATGGCATAATTATCTTTACTGTGATATAGAAAAACATGAAATTCAGCGTCTGGAACTTCACATACAGCCTATTGAAATATTGAGCCCTCCAAATTCTCCACCCCGGAACGAATGTCGACAATGTCTAAATCTACGAACCATCTCAATGGGCCCGCTTGATTACATGCAAAATGTCGGCCCGATACATGTAAAACGGACGGAGATGTGGGGGACAAACAAACAGAGAATGAACTGTTTTATGAAGTAGATATTAGGCAGTGTAAACTTGGACAATAAAAGTACTGCTGAATGTATTGCATTTATAGCAACTTAACAAGTATCTATGAAAGCAGCATCATTGTTTCCCTGTCATCTTTTTTTTATTCAAGCAACAATGACAATACACTGTACCTATTACAACTTGTGTGCTTGTCTTTCTAGTGTTGATGGATACAAAGTTTCTCATGAAACTTGCACAGCTAAACTGGCGGAGATAAATCGTAGAAATTGGTGGAGTAAAAAAGTTGATAAACAAGTGGAATTACTGATTGATAAGTATTATTCTTGCCTTAACATCATTCATAAAGTTGCATAAACATATATTGAGTAGCAGTTGTGCTTAAAGTAAGTTAGTTAAAGTATTTTAGAACACCTTAGTATAGTGAGTGACAATAGGGTAACTCACTTAGGCGTCTTAGCCTTCGATAAGTTGTAAACAAGATTTAACAAACCTGATTATGTGGTAGAATATATAGGAGATAAAGTAACAACCATCAAACTACTTACATAAGATAATATCTGTGTAAGCCAGTACTTGCTAGATATTTTGATTAGGTAGCATTGTTGTTAAAATTAAGCAAGGGCGATAGTCGGGCGGCGTAACCTAAATAAATAAAGCAGCCTAACGTAACGTAATAGATTGTATTTAAATTAGGTCACTACCGGTAATGTTAGCGTTCGTGTCAGGATAAATAGTCGGCTGTGTAATTGAAATTTGTAACCTAAAGTGTGCTGTAGTACACAGGAAACAGTCTTTATAAAGACTAATTTAGTTAAGTTATTAAATAAATTCTGATCGGGATATGGCGCCTTGCAAGCGGCAAGTCAAGGCAAAGCGACACTTGGTGTGCGATCACTGCCACAGCTGGGTAGATTTTGCATTGTCCGGGTATGGAAAGTCATGGGCAGAAACCATGGAGAAAGGATTCACCTTTCAGTGCATTGGATGTTGGAAGGTGGAGTGTCTGCAGAAGGAGATAGTTAGGTTGACAGATATTGTGAAGGGAATGGAGATGGGAATTAGCATGGAGGCAGGTCGAATGGAGAGAGACGACAGGGAGAGGGCGAGATTACTGCAAGACTGAAGGAGAATAGCAGTGGCAAGAAAACTGAGGAAAGAAAATTGAGAGGAGGGAAGGTGATTGGAGGGGAAGAAATTAGAAAGTCGACAACAGAAAACGTGACAAGCGTGAAGGTGACAGGGAAGAAAGTGACCGTAGAGAAGGAGGGAGGGAAGATGGAACGGGAGAGGAGAGAGGAAAATGAGATGGGACGAAAGAAGAAGGGACGAAAGGAAGTGAGAGCAAATGTGATAGAAGAGAAGTCGATAAAAGGGACGCTGACAGGAGGAAAGGTGACAAGAGAAAAAGCGACAGGAAAGAATGGATCGGAAGAGAATGTGACAGGAGAGAAGACGACAGGGGGGAAAGACAACAACCAGACAGATGCAAACCGAAGAAGGAGCTATTCTAAGGCAGTGATTGAAGGGGCAATGAGGAAAGAGAGGGTCTTTATGGGTGACTCTATTATGAGAAAGACGGACAAGACATTGAGCGAGGGGAAGGACGTCGTTGTTTGTTTACCGGGGGCTAGGATTGAACATGTAACTGACAGGGTAGAGAAGGTATTGGGACATGGCAAGTGGGGGTCTATACTGGTACATGCAGGAACAAATAATGCAGACAGGGAGGGAACAACTGCGATAGTACAGAAATATAGACAGTTAGTGAGGAAGCTAAAGAAGACGAGAGTCGAACAGGTTATTTTGTCAGGAATTTTGCCAGTAATGGGAGGAAGGGGGGGCAATGTATAGAAACTGCAAGAGGATGGCGATCAATGCACTAGCTGAGCAGATGTGTGAAGAAGAGGGGGTGGGATTCACAGATTTATGGGGATACTTTGTTGGAAGGGAAGATATGTACATGAGAGATGGCCTCCATCTTAGTGGAAAGGGGGCAGTAGTTTTCTCAGAGAATCTGCTGCAATATGTTGACAGTGGGACAGGTTGCATCTATTTAAACTAGATTCGCAGGGGGACTCGCAGAAAAGCCTGAAAATGGAGGCATATATAAAGACAGCACAAATAAATCAGCAAATAACAGTCTGGAAAACTCTTCTGAAGCTGGATATAAATGTGTTTGTTTAAATGCAAGGAGTATAGTAAACAAAAGAAATGAACTAAACATTATGGTAGAAGATATTGACCCTCATATAATAGGTATAACCGAATCCTGGACCACCACCGATATATCAGATGCTGAATTGGGACTGACAGGGTATGTAATGTTTAGAAAAGATAGAATAGGAAGAAAGGGAGGTGGAGTTATTTTATATATTAAAGAATCTATTCAGGCTTATGAAATAAAATTAGAAAGAGAAGCAGACTGGGAAGAAGCTGTTTGGTGTAACATAGTTACAGGAAACTCAACGTTAAAGGTTTGGTTAGTTTATCGAAGTCCAAACATAAGCATAGAAGAGAATGAAAAAATACAAAACGCTATAAGGGAAGTAAGCAAACGGGACTGTATTATTATGGGGGGATTTTAACCATGGGCATATACAATGAAAATCTCTACAGAGTATGGGGAGAGAGGACCACAAGTTTTTAGTTTTAGTTCAAGATACATTCCTTTCTCAACATGTGCTGGAACCAACTAGGGGTGAGAATGTGTTAGACATAGTTTTGTCCTCACAGAATGAATTAGTTGACAATGTCAAGATATGTGAGCCACTGGGGAGTAGCGATCACAACCAGATACATTTTACCATCAAAGTAAAATCAGAAAGGAATAGTAATAAGCATTATAGGAGAAATTTCCACAAAGGAAGGTATAAGGACATGAAGAAATATTTAGCAAAGATAGACTGGAATAAGACACTGAAAAATAAGACGGCAACAGAATGCTGGAATATATTTAAGAGTGAAATTAAGTGCATAGTCGATAAATTTGTACCCTTAAAAAAACAAGGAAAACGGTCCAAAAAGAAACACTTATCGAAAGAAGCCATTAGATTAAATTAAGTATAAACAAATGATGTGGAAGACATATAGATGTACTGGAAATGATGAAGACTACAACAGTTATAAAGAAGCACTTAACCAAGCTACAGCTGAAATTAGAAATTCAAAGAGAAGCTATGAACAACAATTAGCTAATAATATAAAACATGACAGCAAGAGTTTTTATGCGTATGTTCGAAGCAAACAGAAAGTTCAAGATAAGGTCGGTCCTCTAGAAGATAGTGCTGGAAATATAATATCAGAGGGATTCTTAATAGCAGAATACCTGAATGACTACTTTAGTTCAGTGTTTACCAGGGAAGATATTAGTTCACTGCAATTACCAGAGGCTAAGTTCAAGGGGGCAGATTCAGACTATTTAGGACAATTAATTGTAACCCCGGAAATGGTAGCTAAGAAAATAAGGGCTATGAAGGATAATAAATCACCTGGAGTGGATGGTATTCCACCCAAACTACTATTGGAAATAGTAGAACAAATTAGCATACCACTTGCAACAGTTTTCAACTTGTCATTAGAAGAGGGAGTGGTTCCTTTAGAATGGAAAGAAGCAAACATTATACCGTTATTCAAAAAAGTTTCGAGAAACAAGTCAGAGAACTATAGACCAGTGAGTTTAACATCAGTGATTTGTAAATTATTAGAAAGACTAATTAAAGATCACATGGTGGATTTTCTTGTTAAACAAAACTTGATAAACCCATCTCAACATGTTTTTTTTAAAGCGAGGTCATGCTTAACAAATATGTTATGTTTTTTGGAAGACATCACTAAGTGGGTAGATGAGGGATCACCAGTAGATATCGTCTACTTAGATTTTCAAAAAGCTTTTGACAAAGTACCACATCAGAGATTACTGCTTAAACTAAATGCCCATGGCATAGGAAATGGTATAATAAACTGGATAGAACAATGGCTGATTGACAGAAGACAACGTGTAGTAGTTGATGGGGAGGCTTCAAACTGGAAATCGGTATTGAGTGGGGTACCACAGGGATCAGTATTAGGTCCTATATTATTCTTAATATATATCAACGATTTGGATGATGAAATAACAAGCAAGGTGTTGAAATTTGCGGATGATACAAAAGTGTTTAGAAGGATTAAAAGTGATGGAGATAGACAGCATTTACAAAATGATCTTGACAGGTTGATCAAATGGTCTGAAAAGTGGCAAATGCTGTTCAATTTTGGGAAATGTAAATGACTCCACACAGGACATGGGAACGAAGAAGTAGAATATACAATGGGGGGTACTGTACTATGTACTACTGTAAAAGAAAAGGACTTAGGGTTAACCATTAGTGCTGATATGAAGATTTCAGAGCAGTGTGGAATTGCAGCTTCAAAGGGAAATCAAATCCTTGGATTAATTAGGCGAAAACATAACGTATAAGAAAAAAGAGCTAATAATACCGCTGTACAAAACAATAGTTAGGCCTCATTTAGAATATTGTATTCAAGCGTGGAGGCCATATCGCAGGAAGGACATAGATATGCTAGAAAGAGTGCAGAGGAGAGCAACTAAAATGATCCCAAATCTGAGGGATCTTAGTTATGAAATACGCCTAAAAAAATGCGGTTTAACAACACTAGAGACCAGGAGATTGAGAGGAGATCAGATAGAAGTGTTTAAAATATTGAAGGGTTATGAAAATATTGATAGAAATATGTTTTTCTCAGTTAAGAAAGATAGAAGGACTAGAGGACATGAACTTGCATTAGCAAAGGAGCAGAGTAGATTGGATATAAGAAAGTTTTCATTTTCACAAAGGACTGTAAATGAATGGAACAGATTACCTGCTGATTGTGTGGATGCTAGTAGCGTGAATATGTTTAAAAATAAAATCGACACATACCTCAGACGGGCGGGATACACATAGATAAAAGGGTCGGACTCTCGATAAGCCAAAGGGCTTCCTTGTCCACCTGCCACCTAGAGTTAATTCTCTGTGTGGCAATCTTGTTAAATCTTGTTAAATCTTGTTAAACGTATCGTCAACGGAGCAGTTCCAACTAGGAGAATTCCTCGACATGGAGACGTCTTCAGTGCGAGACATCATACAAAACTTCAACGATGCAGTGATCAATACATTTACCATTTTGGAAGCATGGTTCAACTCCAGGAAGATCGACAGCAATGTCACGAAGTTATACGATGAACTAGGCATGGCATGTTTAAACATCAAGCGTGCGGATTTAGTCAACCTTGTACGGTGCAGTGGGTGTAGCAGGGATGGTTATATATAATAGTGAATATTTTGACAGTTTTTATTGGGCAGTTCACGGTCAGGTAGACCATGCTTTTTTTAACTGTTTCAAATTGGGCAAGAGTGGTATAATTTGAAAGGTAATATTCCATAGTTTTATATATGACATTAATCCTTTTTCAATGGATATAATGTATTCACTTATATTGCAACTAATGACAATAAGAATGCTTTACAAAAATTCAACCAAAATATTTATTATTTTGTCTTTTAATTTTTTTTAGTAGGATTATCCATTTTTATACAGTATTCTCATATATATTTATATATAGATATATTTTACTAATTTTCAAAATATAATTTTTTTAACAAATTGTTATCAAAATAGTAACTGGTATGTACTCATGTACGTCCAACATTTTAAGATATCTATTGGTATTGGATGGTTGATATACAAACTGAAATATAATGTTAAACTCCTATCTCAGACACCATACAATATGCTTTATTGAGTCCAATTGTTTAACTGAATTATAATATTTATGTAATTTATGTGATATTAACACATATTATCCTTATCATAGCTGTTATTAATCCGTATAGTGGGATTTGATCAACATTGTAAACATATTTATATTTTTTTGTAATTATAACTAATTATATATACTCCGCCCACTTTCAACAGGGACACAACGAATAAACATCAGACACGATGTTGACTACCAATATGTCAATGTTGGTATCTTTCCCACAGTTGCTGAGACAATCAGGACCACATGCTATCGGGACCCCCTAAATTATACAGGAATTAAATAATTAAAGAAAGGTTCGTAATCTGATAATAAACAATTAAAAAATATCCTAGGATTCAACAATATATATCTTAGACCTGGTTTCCTGCATCAAAATACAATAATTATGGTGAGAAGTCGTCAATGCAACAGTGTGAGGTTCCCACAATTATCGCACCCAAATTATACGAACACAAACAAATGTTCGTCCTCTTTAGCGGCAGATCAGTTCACGAACGGATGAAACATTTTCCTAGCTTAGTTTAGTTGTCTCCAGCATCCGGCAACGTTCTGTTAATAGACCGTTCTGTATATACTGTGCTTACAATGTTATGAGGTCTCATTCAACTAGTCAGCTTTTTAGAACATTATCACCAAATCGACTTTTGTATGCTGGCACAGACGGTGGTAACTTCCAGTGTGTTTGTTCTCCAGAGTGTCTCTAGTATGTGTCAAATTGAGAGGGGACTGATATTAATGAGACATGTAAGAAACATTTGATACACCGTCCCCAATATTGAGAGCCAGGTTTGTAAACTTCCATGTTGGCTTTATTCCACGCTCCCATGTCTTAATGGTGGAGTGTGCCACATATACGCATATTGTACGAGTTCGTCGGAGAGTTCCATCCATGTCACATAAGCAGGACATAATGACAAGATGAATTAATCATGCACATACACGTACAAACAGAAAGGTTGGATAATTCGATCCCCCACCTCCCACGTTACGAGGGAGACATCTCCGCCCCAGGAAATTGCATATATGTCACTCTGTTCTTCATCCTTATCCCCTCTACAGGGATGAGGGTCAGGTATGATACTGAAAAACAATTCGCACTGTTCTTTCTTTCCATAACATCCTGACAACAGCCCCCTCTCACAATCTTCCATCTTCACGCAGTCGTCTCATGTCCCTCCTCTCACAGTCTTGCCATGTCATTTGTTGCCTTACTCTTGTGTTATCGGTGTTATGCCACCTATGCTCTCTTTGACAGTTTGTCAGCATCTAGTCTTGCCAAATGGTGTCAGTAGTATAGAGGCGTTTTTGGAGGGGCATCCTGAGGAGTTTAAGCGATATTAGGGAGGTTTCGAAAGCCTCCCCCCTGAGTAAAGTGAGCCTCCTCCTGAGCAAAGTGAGCAGTCACGTGATCTGCGCCTCCTAGCGGAAAGAAGTGTACCTAAGCGTCCGTAGTGCCATCTAGTGCTAAGCAGCCGTTAGCGACTCGGTCTTTAAAACATGTGATGTATGTATGAAGAATTAGTACTAAGGGGATAATTAGTAACAACCACAGTTTGAAAGTTGATTAGGTTGTTAATGATAACGAGGCGTGTAGAGAGGTATTAGTTGTGTATGAATGTATGTGTATGAGAGGAGAGAGAGGATGTACGTGTGTGAAAGAACTAACGAAACACAAGAGTATATACGAGTATACATGTATTTTATTAATGAATGTTACATAAAAATTAACGATCGATCTCGGCATCTTCAATCTCGGTATCCCAGTCTTCTATTTCCATCAGGGCAGGAACAGGGTCTCCATCAAAGGGAGACACGGAATCCAGGAGTTCACGTAGCACGTGACAGAACATGTAAGAATGTTCGTCGCGGTACTCTTCCTCTCTGAAAACATATATGAAATGTTTGATATATATATATATATATATATATATATATATATATATATATATACATATACATATATATATATATATATATCAGCCGGGTGGGATAAGCCAGTGATGTAACCAAACACTGCATAAGGAATCGACATACGATAAAAGGGCAAGCTAGATCAACGGACTATGATACAATACGTAATGGAGACGTCTGCTGACGTAATCGGTAATCAAACACCGCATACCTAGTCGAAACGACAACAGGGTAAGAGAAAACATAAATAAGGTAGTAAAATATTGTTGTAATCATTGAACACTCACGTGCACTCCTCCTCATCATCACTGCCTGAATCACTGCTGACATTTCCTGTCAGACTCGAGGTAGGAGCAGGATTAACGACGATACAACCATGCCTGAAAGATAATATAGATAACCGTGACACATAAAGAACGTGAGTATAAGGAATAATAGAGGTGAGACGTCACAGGTAGTTTACGTGAAGAACACTGTGATGATTATAGTATGATATGTATAGGATATCGAATGAAACAAAGAATAAAAGTACTTACAGTTCCAGTTCCCTCCATAACAATGCAAGAGTAGCATCGGTGATGCCACCATCAGCATAGGTGACACCACGAGCTCTGAAAGATAATATAGATAACCGTGACACATAACGTTCGTAAGCATAAGGAATAATAGAGGTGAGACGTCACAGATAGTTTACGTGAAGAACACTGTGATGATTATAGTATGTTGTATATATATATATATATATATATATATCGAATGAAACAAAGAATGATATTAATAATAAAAATAATAAAAGTACTTACATTACGAGATTACGCCAGTCAGCGCATAGTTGGATCCATGGCATCGATGAGAACGACATAGTTACGAATAAGATGTGTGACGAATGTAACAAACGATCTAGTATATATAGGATAGAGCATGCTGATAGGAAGGCAACTTGTAAGACACACTGTAGCAATGGAAAAATACCAGTGTATGCAAAGCTGAAGACCCAGGGACGTATGACATCATCTAGGGTTGTCACAGTGTGGAAAAATACCGGTGTATGAAAAGCTGAAGACCCAGGGACGTATGACATCATCTAGGGATACCACGTGACCGATGCCTGGGTATGTAGGCAGCGATGTGACGTTATGGAAAATTTCACTGTAGTAAACCGATATCAGTCATAGGACTCTGCGATAAGCCACGAGCGCATGATGTGCGAAGTGCGACTATGACAATGCGTCATATCAGAACGCTAACAATACAGACGGGAGAAAAGAACTCTGTGAGTGGTCAGCGATGAAACATATGGCGGTCAAGAGCTTGGATATACAATTCAGGGGTGCTGGACACTTCCTATCTAATTTCCATCCATGTAATATACACATATGGGGTGAAGACTTTTCGTGTGCAGAAGCAGCCTATCAGTTTAAAAAAGCCAGACATTTTCACGATGAGAACACAGCGAGAAAGATTCAGACTGCCCGCAGTGGAATACAGGCGAAATACTGGAGTAAAAACATTCGGTGGACACCGGATCGAACTGCTACATGGTTATCACAACGTCGAGCCGTGATGCGCGCTATAGTAGCCGTGAAGTTTCGCGCCCCTAAACTACGGCAACGCTTGTTGGATACAGGTGACGCACGACTTATTGAGAATGTACCCAGTGCGGAAGGGTATTGGGGTAAGAGTTCAAAGCGTAACAAAGCAGGTAAGAATATACTCGGTGTGATTCTTATGCAGGTGAGAGACTTCGTTAGGCAGTGCTAAGGCGGCCAGTACACAAAAAACAGACAGTCATCCACACGGGGACAGAGTACGAGAGAGAGAGAGAGATAAAGTCACGCGCCTGATAAGACGCGAACACCCAGGGGCGTGTGATGTCATTGTTTACGGTACACGTGATCGATGCCTGGAGGGAATATTATGTATATAACCCCAGTGTAAATCCAACAGGACAAACATTCTCTCTCCGTCTCGCTGCTGCTGCTCTCGACTACTTCACTGCTCTACCGCTCTCGACTTCGCTACTCACCAAGATGGCAACGCCCAGCAATATACAATCTGAGGAAATGCTGCTCTCAGAACTCGAACAAGTAAGTGACGGAACGTACGCATTTGTTCGTCCACTGACACTAGTAACATGTGCTATGACAGATAAATATGTATGCTACCCGGCGTGCCATATATGTAATCGGAAAGTCCTTCGTCTTGAAATGACGAAGGGGAACCGCCATTGCGTCAGTACATGTGCTGTACACGGCCGTCAGAAGGGTAATCCTGTTTACAAGTATGCTACGGGTATGCTTTTTGCCGATCACAAGGGGAATGAAGCGTGGGCCACAGGATTTGATCGTATAGTTCAGGGGGCCGTGGGGGGAATGACAGCAAGCGACTATATGACGCTTAAACCCGGCCAAGAACGCTACGAGGCACTGAATGTCCTACGTGGCAAACGGGCTAGGGTGACAATTAGAAAGGAGACAAAGGAGGGCTATCGTAACTACACCTTGATTGCACTGGAAATAATCCAGTCGGACAAGGTTCCTGACAGCGACTTACTGGAAATATTCCAGTCGGAGGTGACGGTACCTGACAATGACGTACTGGAAATAATATTCCAGTCGGAAGAGGCAGCACCTGACAGTGACGAATGAATGTTGTGGCGCCACCTACCAGCGATGTATTTGACACTTGCTTCTGTCGTGTGTTGTAGACTCCTCCTCCTTGGACAACCCCTAGCGTACGAGGGGTGAAACGTCGCCTGTTGGAGGACAGCGACGATAATGAGGATAAGGCAAGTGTCATCTATGTGGGGTCGTGTGCGTGGTCTAGTGATGATGATGAGGATGCTAATGACGGTGATATTGATACTGATTGGGCCACTGATATCGACCCTGACGAGGATAGGAGACGTAGTGAATTACAGGCAGTTGTAAAGAAGGTGGATGGCATTCAGAAGCGTGCAGACGAAATAATAGATGACGGTCTATTTATGGCCACTATAACTGCTGCTTGCACTCGCCAGGCGGCCGAATCACTGAGTCGTCACTATGCGAACGTTCACGAAAACATATACAAAGTAGATCCCATACGTATATATAATAGCTTTGATACGGTAGTATCCGAGCTGGTATGCGTAGCACGCGCACCTTGGTTTGCTCGTATTGTCATAGAACGGGTGAAAACGAGTCTCCGTGCCCGCGGTATAACCGTGTCGGATGCGAAGGAAGACGAACCACTCACACCGAAGGAGTCACTGACCTGGGACGAACAAGACGATGGTGGGGACGACAGGCAGATCTGGTACACCGAGCTGTGTGCAGTAGCACTCGATGCTATCGTTCGTTTTATAAGCAACGGACTGTGGCGCCTGTTCGAAGGTGAGTCAAACAGCATCTACCTGGTGCGTAGTGACCTGATCCACGACAATTTGAGATATGCAGTGCAGCATTACAGGTTTATGTCGAACACACCGGAGCGGTCACGTGACTTCGTATCACGTGTACAAGCCATCCTGCGTACACGTGGTATTCCAATGATAGATGTAAAAACACCCTGCTAATGTTGTTGTTGTTGTTGTGTTGCTAACAGGTCACCGATGCTCCCTCTAGTGGCCTGGAGATGATTCGAGAATCATATGCGCAAAACCCAATAGAGTGGGCACCACAGAAACGGTGCCGCTACCACACCCCCATGCCATTGCGTCAGGCATTACTGACACGCCTACACGAGCGACACAACTCATCACTGGAGTTGACATGTGAAGACATGTCACCTTCACCTTCAACTCCAGCCGAAGCATCACTGGAGTTGACATGTGACGATGACGACTATGACGTCACCATGACAGCCTCGGAATACGAGATACTACAAAGGAATGAATCAACGCTCGACCTGGCACCCAACGGCCATATCATTTGGTCGAACACTGATACATCGATCCCGTGGGCGTTCTCGGCCCCATTTAACAGTGTGAAATACCTGGAACTGAACATAGAAGCCCTAGCGGGGACACTCTTTGCCACGCAAAGATGTAGCTTAGACGTGGCCGTGCGCACAATATGCGAGGAGATCGCACGAAATGTTGTGCGCGACGACCACGTCTCATACATAATCGATAGCCTTCAGAAGCGCCTGCAGTGACGACAAGAGGAAATGCGCCCCTACGCTATAGCTGGGGTTATAGGCGCCGCTTGTCTGTCACTGTAGGGCTTGCTTTGCTTTCGTATACTCGCTTTCATATACTCGCTTTGATTGTAATTAATAAAGATGATATGTAATCCAGGATTCTGGTGTCTGTTTTTCTTGTTACCTTCATAGCTCGTTGTGATCGGTGAATACATACAAGACACGCCCACTCATACAAGACACACCTCTTATGACGTCACACACAGTGTAGGATATATAGACACGTGCAAGGATCTCCCATCCTTCAGTTGTAGGTACGATGAAACAGCACACGTGTCGACACTGCGGGCTCGTGCTCGATACACATGCCGACATACAACGTCATATAGATCAAACACATTCATCATCATCAACAACACACGACGATCATGCCTACAGTAAATCACCGTCACGAGTGCCGCCATCTAGCGCTACACTGCATCGTTGTGAGAGATGTGCACGTGAGTTCACGAGACGTGACAACCTGTTACGTCATATGAAGTCGGTATGTATGGAAGCGAACGACTCACCCCTACGCAAACGAGCGAGACGCACAGAGCGACCACGTGTGAGTGTTGCGAAGTCGGTATGTACGGAAGCGAACGACCCACCCCTATGCAAACGTGCGAGACGCACAGAGCGACCCCATGCGAGTGTTGCTGTCGACTACGACGACGACGACGACCCGATACAACCACCACCCCGACTTCCCTTCGCCGATACTCTATCGAGGGAACTACAAGACGTCGTCCGAGATCACTGGTCGACCATTCGAACCCACACGGCTAGAGGACCTGTACAATCCAGGTACAATTACAGAGTGGCGACACCGGACACGAGTGCCCTAGAACCGTCACTGACACGCATGTTCCGCGAACAGACGCACGCGTTTAAAATTAATCTTAGTTACGGGTTTGTGTTAAGAAACAAGACCACGAACAGGTACAGGTATTATCATTCGTCCTGTAATTGTTGCGGTCGTTACCTTGACGAACCGTGTCTGATCACAAACACTGCAGACTTTGATGCGTTTCTGGAACGTATCCGAGAAACAGACGTGCTGCAGTGGGTCATCAATCAGCGTCCGGACAGCCAATGGGTATGTGAGGTGGTCACGAATGTTACCTTCTTCGTCAATCACATCGTACATCATCCGATAGGATGTGTGGACATCAAACTGCCGAGGTACATCAAACGAATCAAAGCCGTCATCGGATTGGAAAAAGACTCTGTCCACAAGAAAAAGTACACCGACAATCTGTGTCTCTTCCGATGTCTGGCTCTGCATCGTGGATGCGACCGATACCACCTGGAACCCGCTGTGCGGGTACTCTATGCAAAGTACGACCGTGACGGGGTGGCAATGAAAGACTTTGACGGAGTGACGATGGACGATCTCTATCGTGTCGAGACCACCTTTGAGACCAACGTGTGCGTCTACACGCTCGTCGAACCGGAAGAGGGGGGAAAGGCGACTGCTGAACTCGTACGCCGTTCCTTGTGTCACTATCCTGAAACGATGTACATCAATCTTCACGAGACACACTTTTCCTACATACAAGACGTGAACATGTACTGTCATTCGTATCGATGTAGGAAGTGTGGCGATGCACTATGGAGTGGTGTATTCGAACTAGAACGACACGAGCGCAGGTGTACGGGAGGTGTGCGAAAGATCTATTCCGGTGGCGTCTACCATCCGTCGCCGACAGTCTTCCAACGATTGGACGAAGAAAACATTCACGTTGCCGAATGGTTGCGTTACTATCCGTATCGTGCCACCTTCGACTTCGAGTCCTGGTTCGATACATCGCACCTTCCGTCGGACAGTGCCAAGGTCCATTGGGTGGCTCGTCACGTACCGTTGAGTGTGTCCCTGGCGAGTAACGTACCCGGATTCGAACAGGTGCAATGTCTCATCACGGATGGTGACAGCAACAAGTTGGTATCCGACATGATGACCATCCTTCAGAACATGAGCGAAGCAGCCTACGAAGTCATCGTAGACAGGTACGAGGGTATCCTACACGAACTCACAGAGGCTATCAGAACGTGGAACGAACAGGAAGCATCCGCCGTGGAGGAGGCAGGGAACAACGAGTCACAACGACAACCGACCAATCCCTACAAAACTCTCATGGGTCAATTGTACGGTTGGCTTCATCAGTTGCCCGTCATCGGTTTCAACTCGGGCAGGTACGATCTGAACGTCGTCAAACAGTTCCTGGTACCCTACTTCCTGTCCGAAAAGAAAGCAACAGAGGACGGAGAGGAGGAGGAGGAGGAGAAGGAGAAGGAGGAGACGTTTCACGTGATCAAACGTGGCAACACGTTTATGTGTCTATCGACTGACAACCTCAAATTCCTCGATATGACTCATTACATTGCTCCGGGATTCTCGTACGACAAGTACCTGAAAGCGTACGGTTGTACAGTCACGAAAGGTCACTTCCCGTATGAATACATGGACAGCTTGGAGAGACTCGATGACACCGTTCTACCTCCCAAAGAGGCCTTCTTCAGTTGTCTGAAGAACGAAGGTATATCCGACGACGACTACACACGATGTCGGAAGGTGTGGCGAGACAACGACATGGAGACTTTGCGAGACTTTCTCGTCTGGTATAACAACAGAGACGTCGTACCGTTCTTGGAGGCCATCGCCAAACAGTTCGACTTCTATCGACACCGTGGTCTCGACATGTTCAAACAAGGGATCAGTATACCTGGTTTGACCTTGTCCTACCTGTTCACCTACGTACCGGAGAGGACGTTCTTTACGCTCTTCAACGAGACGAACAAGGACGTCCACCAGCTCATCAGAGAGAACATCGTCGGAGGGCCGTCACTCATCTTCACCAGACATCACGAGAAGGGGGTCACGAAGATACTTCGTAACGACTACGGTGATGCGGCTCGAACGTGTCAATCCATTGTGGGCTACGATGCGAATGCATTGTATCTGTGGTCGATATCACAAGAGATGCCGACTGGATGGTACACGCGGCGACGGGAAGAGAAGGAGTTCCGACCCGAAATGGCACAGCCCACAGGTCAGATGGCTGTCGAATGGCTTACGAGGGAGTCCGAAAACACGGGCCTCGCCATACGTCATCAGACCAACGGTCGAGAGAAGCGCATCGGTAAACTGTCTGTGGACGGTTGGTGCAGTGAAACGAAGACAGCCTATCAGTTTCACGGATGCTACTACCACGGGTGTCAGTGCACCGGACGCGAGTTCAACGAGGTCAGTGGGAAACCTATGACGCAACTGCTCGCCGAAACACGAAAGAACACAGCCTATCTTCGACACTTTGTGAGGGTCGTCGAATTGTGGGAATGCGAGTGGAAGGTCATGAGACGCGATCCGTGCGTAAAAAAGTTTCTGGACGTTCGCCAACGTCGTCGACACGTGCGATGGAAAATGACGTCACAACAGATCCTGACAGGTGTGTGCAACGGCAGCGTGTTCGGTATGATTCAGTGTGACATACGTGTACCGGAGAACCTGCGCGCACACTTTGCCGAGATGCAGCCCATCTTCAAGAACATTCACCTGACCCGTGATGATCTCGGACCGTTCATGCGTCGCTACGCTGAAGAACACAACATCATGGCAACTCCGCGACGCATGCTCGTCGGGAGTTATCGAGGGGATAAGATCTTGCTCGCCACACCTCTCTTGCGATGGTATCTCGCACACGGTCTCGAGGTGACGCACATCTACCAGGTCATCGAGTACACACCGGTTGCCTGCTTCCGACGATTCGGCGAGGCGGTGTCCACCGCACGTCGCGAAGGAGACGCCCATCCCGACAAGGCCATGATCGCAGATACCAACAAACTTATGGGCAATTCGTCCTATGGGAAATTTATCACCAACGTCGATAAGCACCGCGAGGTCACCTACTGCACGGAGAAGAGTGCATCGACCGCGATCAACAATCGTCGCTTCCGTCAACTCGACGTCGTCACTGCCGATGCATACGAGATCGAAATGCACAAACGCACCGTCAAATACGCACTGCCCACACAAGTGGGATTCTTCGTGTTGCAGTGGGCCAAACTGCGTATGTTGGAGTTCTACTACGACTTCATGGTCAGATACGTGGATCGTCCGTTGTTCGAGTACTGCGAAACCGATACGGACAGTGCCTATTTGGCTCTGGCCGGTGAGTCCGTCGACGACCTCGTGACCCCGGCACTGCGCGACCACTACTATCGTCACCGCTCCGAATGGCTACCGTCCGAATGTTGCGACGAACATCAGAACGACTACGTGCGCTGTCGGCTGGCCGGACGTCCGTGGAACGGCACCGAGACGTGTTGCAAGGAGCGCAAGGCGTACGACAAGAGAACACCGGGACTCTTCAAGGTCGAATGGTCCGGTGACTGTTTCCTGGGTCTGTGTAGCAAGACCTACTATTGTTCGGGTACGATCGATAAATACAGCACCAAAGGTCTGAACAAACGACTCAACACCATCGACAAGCAGTCGTTCCTGGACGTGTTGACCAATCGTTGCAGTGGAAGTGGGAAGAACCGTGGGTTCCGGGTCAATCACTCGTCCGTGCTGACGTACATCCAGGAACGTGCAGCGTTGACCTACTTCTATGCCAAGCGCGTGGTCAACGAAGACGGAATCACCACGGGGCCTGTGGACGTGTAATGCCGAACCACTGCTGACACGATGAGGAAATGCACCCCTACGTCAGTTGGGGTTATAGGCGCCTCTAGCTGTCATGCGGTTAGTAGGCGGAGACACACGGAAAAAAAAATATAACACTATTTAGTCAGATGCCACACAGTCGATAGTCATAACGCAGCATGTCACGGACGGGAACGCTTGTAGTTGTAACACTAGTGGGAATACTCGGTCTGTATCTGTACGTCTTGTACGTCTTGTTCCGCGATCCCTTCCTTCGTTGGTGTGGTGGAGGTGTCGTCGTCGCAACTAACAGTACAGTGATCAACGCGACATTGTCGAACACTACCATCGGTGACTACTAGATGGACACGCGATGGAAACACCCCTTCACCTGTATCGTTGCGGGGCCGACGGGATGTGGTAAGACTACGTTCGTGATGCGTCTGCTACGTCACGCCGCAACGATGATCGATCCACCTCCAGAGAAGATCACGTGGTGTTACGGTGTATGGCAGAGTGCCTATGTTGACAACGACCTGGTGCGATTCGAGGAAGGCTTGCCGAGCGGTGCGTTCGACGCATCGACGCGTAACCTCGTGGTCATCGATGATCTGATGGCAGAAACAGACGAACGGGTCACGACCTTGTTCACAAAAAAGAGTCATCACCAGAACACGTCCGTACTGTATCTCGTGCAGAACCTGTTTCCAAAGAACAAGGAGAGTCGTACGATCAGTCTGAACGCACACTACATGGTGATCTTCAAGAATCCTCGCGATGCGTCACAGATCGGACACTTGGCACGACAGATGTATCCGGGTCGCCTGAAGTTTGTACAGGAAGCGTTCCGAGACGCCACGTCACTTCCGTACGGTTATCTCCTCGTCGATCTGAAACAGGGCACGCTCGATGATATGCGTCTGCGCACGGGTGTCCTTCCGGACGACAGTGTCCAGTACGTGTACCAACCCAAGGTATAAGACGTCCGCGTAGCACCTCGTTCCTTCAGTCGCAGTATGCTCGTGAAGACAACAGCATGTCCGAACTCGTGAAGAAACACATCCTCTGTATACAGACGCTAAACAGATACAAGAGCACGAAATTGAGACGAGCCATCATCAGAAACGCCGACGCCGATCTGTTGTGTGCACTAGCCGAGTGTGCCTACAACATATTGAAGAAGAACTTGCCCTTGACCGACGCACAGAGACGTGCTCTGAGCGTGTACAAAACAAACCTACGTGCTTTGGCACAGAGAGACGCACCTGCAGCGAGAAGACGTCGCATCTTGCTACGGGGTAACAACCAGGGCGGAAGAGGACAGACCGGTGGTTTCCTGTCGGCACTGCTGGCACCTTTGGCAGGTGCGGTCTTGCTACCCTTGCTAAAACAGGTGCTACTCAAGTAGACAACGATGGAACACGTACGGAAGATGGCCTTGGTAGATCCACGACTGTTGGACAGTCTACGCGCACCAGCACCGACGGATACCCTAGGACGCAAAGTACAGGTACTCGACGACGAGATGAAAATCATACTCGACAGACAAGATCTCACCGACGGTGACAAAGTCGTCATGTATAATCAAGTGTTGCAACGCTACAACGCGTTGTCCGATCGACGCACGCGCGAACCGATACGCGTGACAACGGTCAACAAGGACACGTCCCCGGTGGGCACGGCAGCGGCGGTGGTGGCGGGAACTAATACGGATCAGACCCCACCGGAGGTGGGGGTGGAAGCGGAAGTCATCGACAGTGTTCCCAAACGCCTCCAGACCAAAGCCAGACGACTGATGGAACGTCTGAAACGAGACGTCGCGTGGAATGCACGCGGAGAGCTGATGAACAAAGGCGTAGCGGTACCCGGAAGTAACGTGGTGGACCTCGTGAACGATTTGTTGCGTCAACGCAAGACCATCGGTTCTCCAACGGGGTGGGAGGTGTTTGCGCATCAACTCGGTGACATGAATCTGCCCATGGAGTTGGTGGGTAACGAGGCCAGGAGACTGGCTATTCGACAGGAACAAAGGAAGCGTACCATAGAAGCGGCGGCCACACGATCGCTCAGTAGAGCGCGTCGAACGCTGCAGTGGACACCCCTCTCGCGGAGACGATCTCGAATGAGCCCGTCCACTCTACCTACCCCACCGGCGTCGACTAGTAAGACATGGGAACGTCTCGAATAAAAGAGACGCATCATCTCGATTCACCGACATAATGTGTGATCTACGGGACAGTCTAACACGTCTGTTTACCGGTGTTGCTTACAGCGGACTCCCCATCGTGTGCGGGATTACCATCGATTATATCATACGTACGTCATCATGGGGCGCCGTCGTAAACAGCTGGAGGACGTCTACTTCAACCCCACCAAGGTGGGTAGCTACGGAGGAATTGCGTCTTTGCGACGAACCGCCATACCCCGCGTGCCGAGAAAAATCGTCGAACAATGGCTATCGGAACAGAACGCCTATACACTACATAAACCGGTCAGAGTTCGTTTCACGCGTCGGCGCACGATCGTCGGAGGACGGAATCAACAGTGGCAGGCCGATCTCGTTGACGTGTCCAGTCTGAAAAAAAGAAAACGACGGTACAACGTTCCTGCTCACGGTGATCGACGTCTTCTCGAAAGTCGCCCGATGCGTTCCACTGAAGAACAAGTCGGCGACGTCTGTATCGAAGGCACTGAACGGTCTCTTCACCGACATTCAACCACTGTCGTTGCAGACCGATAGAGGTCTGGAATTCTATAACCGTAGCGTTCGAGGTGTATTGGACAGATACGGTATCCATCACTTCTCCACCTTCAACGCAGAGATCAAGGCGAGCATCGTGGAACGCTTCAATCGCACACTAATGTCACGTATGTGGCGATACCTGACACACAAAGAATCGTGGCGGTACATCGATATCCTTCCGGATCTGGTGCGCACGTACAACGACACACCTCACCGCAGTATCGGGATGTCTCCGTCACAGGTGGATGCGACTAATCAGGAAGAGGTGTGGCAGCGTCTGTACGGTGGTCATCACGGTAAGGGGGTGCCCAAGTACCACGTGGGGGATCGCGTACGTATCAGCAAGGCTAAGAGACGGTTCGATAAAGGTTACACGATAAATTGGACAGAGGAACTATTCACGATACGCGAAGTCCATCCGTCCGATCCACCCGTCTATCGTCTAACGGACGATCTCGGCGAGATACTGGACGGTACCTTCTACGAACCGGAGATACAGAAGGTGACAGTTCCGGTTGATAAACTGTACCGTGTGGAATCGATAGTACAGCGCCGCAAGGTAGGCAGTCGACGGGAGGTGTTGGTGAAATGGGTCGGATATCCTTCGAAGTTCAACAGCTGGATCGATGCCAAGGGTCTCGTCGGGCTATAAAGACTAATTGTGCGTCTGTTACGATATCAGTCGTCCACGTATGGCTGACGAGAC